>JARPMR010000009.1:23830988-25030988 GCA_029955525.1 Oeneis ivallda
GATAGAGCATAGTGGCTGCGAGCGACGCCTTCGTTGAAACTCGCTAAAAAATATATTTAATTAATATTTTTTTAATAAATGATAGTCATGAACATATTTTGATAGGCAATACATACAAGACGTATTTGTCTATGTATGGAATTTTATAAAAAAAATGTTTCATTCGGTAAACAGATGGGTGAAGGTCGATGTTATGTTCGGATCTTAGACTATACTCTCCTGTCTACAGTCCACACACACGGGGTTATGTTGGAGTGTGGGAGACATGCGAGGGGGCACTTGCATTTAACTCGTCGAAAAAAGTAGAATGTGCTTCCATTTTTTTTTAATTGTCAGCTTACTACAAAATTGGCACTATTCAAACTATGTTTGTTAACGATTAGTTTTCAATTCGTGACATACTTATGCTACCCATGTTAACTTGGGTAGCATAAGTATGTCACGCACTCTTTAACATTTCTGTGGTGGTGTCGTGTGATGCGGGTTGTTACGTTCCCTCAAATATGGTTGAGCGAAACAATGGCTGGGTCATGCGTCATGCTCGTGAACGGGTGCCACCGGCGGGAATGGAGCTACTCTATGTCTGCCCATCTTAAGATAGAAGTTAGTCGGTATGCATTTTTGGAACTTTCCTCATTGTGGAAACACTGCATATATAGCATAGTATTTACTGTATTGTAAATTTGTTTTGAAAAGAGCAACCGCCGAGTTTCTTGCTGGTTCTTCTCGGCAGGAAAGGCATGCCGAACCAGTGGTAGATTCATCGACTATTCAAAAGCACTTGTAAAAGTTTATTTGAATAAAAAATATTTCTATTCTATTCTATTCTATGATAAGGACTTAATTCGCCAGTTTCGCAAGTTACCTCGCTACTTAACTAATGAAACTAGTACCTATTAAAGGCATCGAGAGAAGAATTGTCTTCTGGTTAAGAGTAAGGTTAAAGTCACAGGCTCCAGCGACTACTACTGAGGGTCCGAACATGTCTAGCGCCATTCCTTGGATGGCAAGAATTACAAATGCTACAAGGCCGTATGTGTACCATCCTCTTCCTGCAAAGAGTAGCAAGAAAAAAGTTTAAGAACTGTCACCCGACTAAGGAAAATTTTTATAAAAAAGAAAATTAGGTACTTTAATAGTAAGTCACAATGACTATAGTGTGATATACTGCAACCTTAGATTTCCTAGAAATATATTTTCAGTAATAGAACAAAATATGATATGACAATTTTATAAGTTTCAGAATAAATTTTTGATGTCATGTAATACAAATACTCGAAATTCAGTAGTAGTTAAGGCAAAAGGCAGCATTTTATGTTATACAAGTCTAGTGAGAAATATTTGAAACTCTTATATAGATATATACATACAACTCGACTGTTATATAATCTTGGCTATTCATCAATTTTGACATTGGTGAAAAGTAAAATTGTTCACTCTGAAAGACTCAGCTCTCAGCTATACTTTTCACAATATTCCTGTATATAATAATGATCACTACTTAATAGACTTTGTAATGTATTTTAAAGATATTTTGTTTGCAACAAAATTAGCACCTATTTAATTTGGTTGATATTGGTTTTGGTCGTATAAAATGTACCCTATGTCATCCGGAACATAACAATGAATCTATTTACACCTCATTAAACAAAATCGCCTCAGTTCTTTAGGCGCTATGGTGGAAGATATGTATGTCATCATCATCAACCCATCAACGGCTCACTACTGAGCGCAGGTCTCCTCTCAGAGAAGGGTTATAGGCAATAGTCCACCACGCTGGCCCGATGCAAATTAGCGGACTTCACACACCTTCGAGAACACTAAGGAGAACTCCCAGATGTGGGTTTCCTCATGTTTTTTTTCTTCACCTTTAAAGCATTTGATATCTATATCTATATCTTCTATATATATATATATATATATAAAAGAAAGTGGTGTTAGTTACACTATTTATAACTCAAGAACGGATGAACCGATTTGGCTGAAAATTGGTGGAGAGGTAGCTTAGAACCAGGAGACGGACATAGGATACTTTTTATCCCGTTCAACCGCGTTTCCGTGTTGTCACTATAAAACGTGGTATAAGAAAAACGCATCTGACATGGAATAACAAAACGCAAATGACAGTGGAATAACAAAACGTAAATGACAGTTAAACGTAATTTTGTCTTTAGTTAAGTATGGTAAAAAATTTGACAATTATAAAAAGTGTTATAATACAGCATTACTGATATTATAAATGCGAAAGTGAGTTTGTTTGTTGGTTTGTCCTTCAATCACGTCGCAACAGAACAGCGGATTGATGCGATTTTTTGCATGGGTATAGTACTTAATGGATGTAGTATTGGTTTCTCAGACCGGGAGAGCTACTTTTTATCTCGGATAATGAAAGAGTTCCCGCGGGATTTTTAAAAACTAAATCCATGCGGACGAAGTCGCGGGCATCAGCTAGTACTTAATATAATTTCTTAAACGCACATAACTAATCAAATCACAAAGTCAGAATATAATATTACCTATGTTATTGTACCCGGGTTAAAATAGTAGTAGATAAAGTTACGTAAGTAGTAGTAGTAGATAGTGGTAGAAGTAGAACGAGATTGGTATATTCAAAGGGACGATAAATAAGAAGTATTGGCAAGTTCTTATGGATGGAATCTTAAGAATGGATTTTTGGATTGGGAGTCGCTAATAGATACCGCCCTTCCTAAAAAAAATAGCTCCTTGAATGCGGAAATTTACTCGTACGCCGACGAAGGTATCTAGTAGGTGCAAAGCGACTAACAATCCTAAATCTATGTCCGGAAAATTATAAAGTTCCCGCGGGAATTAAAATCCACGCGGATGAAGTCGCGAGCACTAGATGACTATTGTTCGGCCGTTCAGAGAATGCGTTCCTGACACATTTAGAAAAATATTGTTTACCAAGTTATTTGACACTCAGTTTGGCACAAAATTATAACATTAATTGATTATTGATATAATAATGTTGTTTTAATGCTCATCAATTGTTAAAACGGTAAACAACCAGCAATAATATTTTTATCGTAACTGCAACGCCATTACAAAGTTACGTCGTCAGTTCAATCGCGACGTGTCAGGAACGCATTCTCTGAACGGCCGTAGTTTAGTGGTATAAAATATTATATAGGTAGTATGTACTCACCCGCCAAATCTAAAGCTTCGTCATAAGTATAAATCTTATCCTCCTTTTCATGTTCATTAGCAGGCAAACCATGTACAATACTGTTACTATTCCTATCCAAGAACTCAAATTCTTTCTCAAAATACTTTCCTTGATCGAACATTTTTTACTTCTACAGCACACTATCTACTGGAGGGTTTTGTTTGTAATGAGGGTATGCTAAGGCGTTGTCCTACATGAGCGAAGATATTGCGGACGCGATGCGGTCGCGTGAATACTAGACAAACTGTATTACTGCACGCAGATTTCAGAACTACATATGAAACGCGAAGAATTAAAGGATGTCATAAACATAAACGTGTTGGTATAATCTGTATTTAATTGTAGTATATAACTTCTCGACTCGCTGAGCTATGTCGGTGGCTTTGGTTCTCCTACGGATCTCCTCATTTCTGATTTGATCTCGCAGGGATACTCCAATCATAGCTCTCTCCATCGCCCGCTGAGTGACCCTGAGGATTCTTATGAGGTCCATAGTTAGCCATATGTTTCACAAAACTGAAATAGAAATGGGTGGGGTACATAGTTCGAAGAGTTGATGGTCGTTGGAGTCCCAAGGTGCTGGAGTGGCGACCACCCACCGGAAAGCGCAGTGTTGGTAGACCTCTCACTAAGTGGACCGACGACATCAAACGAGTCGCAGGAAGCCGCTGGAGTCAGCCAGCGCAAGACCGAGACCTGTGGAAGTCCATGCAAGACACCTTTGACCAACAGTGGACGTCTATCGGTTGATAAAGAAGAATAAGAGAAGATCTAACTTCTGTTTCTTTTATCTCACAATATCGGACTTTTTTAATAATAAACATTTTATAAAACCACTTCTAAATATAGCGAAAATACTAAACCAACTGATTGCGCGTTCTCCAAGTCCAGTTTTAGTCCTAATCCGCATCGCATCGCTATTCGCATGCTTTCGCTCAAGAAGAATGTTTCAAGAGGTAGCTATGATCCTTTTATCACATCTATGATGTGAAACCGTGGCAACAGGAAAAAGAGCCAAGGTGCATAATCAAAATGTAGACCATATTTTAGACACACATAAATATCATCTTCGTACCACACATTCGCGTTGAATTCGCTTACGTAGGAGGGCAAGCATTCTACTGACTTTTTAAAATTCAAATGACTTTCGATTATCACTATTCAAATAAATTATGTATCCTTAATTAACTATTCAAGAAGTTTTTTGCTGCATAAAAGAATATTAAGGAAAATTAACCGTCTAGCTTCAGGTTTTCAAGTCGCATCTTAACTTAATAAATATAGCATTCCTTATTTATGCTTTAGCAGGTAATATAGTTAAATACTGGTACGATTTTGCAAAATGATTTTAATATTTTATTTGACAACGTCGGTGTCTTTGTGGATACTAAGTACAGTGCGACAAGTCTATCATGGCGTTCTGTGCGCCACTGTGCTCAACATTACTATTGCCATTGTTTATAACATGAGACTAAATTTGGAAAGAAAAACATTTTTAATTTACACAATAAACGCAACAGCAGCAGCACACATCGAGATCCAATAGTGAATTTTCAAGATGGCCATGGAGTATAAAAATTGGATGACCCAATTAGTTCTTCGAAACGCCACCGCCAACTTATACTTGTGGCACTGTATATATAAATTTTTATTATTATTATTAACCGACTTCCAAAAAGGAGGAGGTTCTCAATTCGCCCGGTATCTTTTTTTTTTCTATGTATGTCCACCGATTTCTCCGCGATTATTGGACCGATTCGCGTGATTTTTTTTAATCGACACAGGATGTTTGCGAAATGGTCCCATAAAATGTTCACCTTCAACTCCTCAAGCCTGATGCTGCAGGGATATTGCTCACCTAAACTAAAGAGATTTAGGAAATGTCGATTACGAATTATTATTATAGGTAACAAGTATGGACTACATCATGAAGCTTCAGGTCCTAGCTCCTCAATCCTGATGCTGCAGGGGCCTACCTAAAACTATGGCGATTTAGGAAATTTCGATTACGAATTGATATTGTAGGTAACAAGTATGGACTACATCATGGAGCTCCAGGTCCTAGCTCTTCAATCCTGATGCTGCAGGGTACAGCCTACCTAAAACTATGGGGATTTAGGAAATGTCAATTAAGAATTGATATTGTAGGTAACAAGTATGGACTACATCATGGAGCTCCAGGTCCTAGCTCCTCAATCATAGGATACTACACTTAAAAGCTTAAAATAAAAATTCTTTTCAAAAAACTGACTTCTAACGCCACTACAAAGTATAAAAATAATTTTAGTTTGTCCACGTTTGTTGAAGTCGGGCGGGCCTAAAATACAAACTATGAAACCGACTCGCGATGCCCGCTCGACTTCTACAAAAGAGTCTCTCATATTCTGTAGCGTCGCGCATCGATTTCATAGTTTGTATTTAGGCCCGCCCGACTTCAACAAACGTGGACAAACTAAAATTATTTTTATACTTTGTAGTGGCGTTAGAAGTCGGTTTTTTGACAAGAATTTTTATACTCATTTTGTCTTATCGTTACCACTTCTGTTGTTAACATTTTTAGGGTTCCGTAGTAAACAAGGAACCCTTATAGTTTCGCCATGTCCGTCCGTCTGTCTGTCTGTCCATCCGTTGGTACTAGAAATAGACTATTGATACTAGAAATCTGAAATTTGACAAGGGTATAAATATCAATCACGCCGAAAAAGTGGTGAAATAAAATTATGAAAAATATTTTTTTTAGGGTACCTCCCCTACATGTAAAGTGGGGATGAATTTTTTTATTCTAGTCTATCCCACAGTGTGGGGTGTCGTTGAATAGGTCTTTAAAAATGATTGTGGGTGTGGGAACACCATTTTTATTATATTTTCTACTAGGTTTAGGTATATTAAGACTGTAGAATCATACTAATATTATAAATGCGAAAGTGTGTTTGTTGGTTTGTCCTTCAATCACGCCGCAACAGAGCTACGGATTGACGTGATTTTTTGCATGGGTATAGTTGTGGACCTGGAGAGTGACATAGGGTATAGTTTTTATCCTGGGAAATCCAAGAGTTCCCGTGGGATTTTAAAAACTTAAACCACGCGGACGAAGTCGCGGGCATCGGCTAGTCATCGATGACGAAGAGTCTAACGGAATGATTTTAAAAATTTTATGTATCTATTTGAACACTCTAATCTCTAAAACAGTGATAGCCTAGTGGTTAGGACTGTGGTCTCCTATTCGGGGGGTCGTAGGTTCGATCCCGGGTACGCACCTCTGACTTTTCGGAGTCAAGTGCGTTTAAGCAATTAAATATCACTTGCTTCAACGGTGAAGGAAACATCGTGAGGAAACAGTTTCTCATAATATTGTCGAAGGTGTGTGAAGTCCAACAATTCGCATTGGGCCAGCGCAGTGGACTATAACCCTTCTCTGAGAGGAGACCGCGCTCAGTAGTGACACAGTAGAATTATAACCAGTACTGAAACTACCTACAAACGCTCGAAACGGCCTCACTCACACAAACATGCGCATCGACGAGACAATTAGCGGACCTCGCAGTGCTGTCAGTACTGAGGACCGGTATTTGGTCTCGTCGATGCGCATGTTTGTGTGAGTGAGCCGTTTCGAACGTTTATAGGTAGTTTCCATACTCTATCTATCTTTACTCTGGTAGTGAGCCGTTGAGGGGTTGCTAATGATGATGATGATGAATCTCTAAAACTACTAGAGGAATTTTTACGTCTAACGAGCGTACCTACTTTAGATTAATATTATGTACATAGTTATAAACTTTAATTCATCAAAATATCGCCTTATGGAAAGTTTTCAACCAGCTACTAAACCTATAGTTTGTACAAGAAGTCAAATATTATGGCAATTAAACTACGGCCGTTCTTCAGAGAATGCGTTCCTGACACGTCGCGATTGAACTGACGACGTAACTTTGTAATGGCGTTGCAGTTACGATAAAAATATTATTGCTGGTTGTTTACCGTTTTAACAATTGATGAGCATTAAAACAACATTATTATATCAATAATCAATTAATGTTATAATTTTGTGCCAAACTGAGTGTCAAATAACTTGGTAAACAATATTAACTGATAGGTGTCAGGAACGCATTCTCTGAACGGCCGAACTATAGTTGATTGTTAATTTTAAAATATTTAAATCCTCGCGGACGAAGTCTTGGACATCAGCTAGTTAATGAACAACAACTTAAAAGTAATGGCACGATTAGAGGTTAATGTACTTACTTCAGAATAATTAAATGCACTTAGCAATTATTATTCTAAGTGTTTAACCAATAACAAAACAGATAAGACATTTGGGTAAACCGATATTGCGCATTTACTAATGTTAAAACAGTCAAGCAATAATGAAGCCATTTATATTTTAATAAACGACAGATACATTTAATGTATTATGAAGGAAGAAACGAAAAATATGTGAAAAGATTAGAAACCTACCTAGTTGTTTTCTTACAGAGTTCCCATAGCCACTTTCCAGGGTGACACCTTCTGGCTCCATGATCAGATTCTGGATGATATTATCTAGGACCAGAGTACGTACTTGTCAAGACGAACCTAACAAGTCCAAACTCGATGGGGTTACGTGGTTTTTACAGAGTTCCCATAGCTGCCTTCCGGCTCCATCCATCATCAACTCCATATTATAATAACACTAGCGGTCGCCCGCGACTTCGTCCGCGTATAATTTCTGATTTTCTATGAGATTATAAAAAGACTAGCTGATGCCCGCGACTTTGTCCGCGTGGATTTAGTTTTTAAAGTCCCTCGGGAACTCCTTGATTTTCCGGGATAAAAAGTATAGTCTAGTCAACAAGTGCCTTTTTGGTCAACTTTTTTCAGCAGTCTCCGAAAATTATGATTGAGGTGTTATTCGATTTGGAATGGCATCTAGATAGTTTTCGAAAAACAATGAAGTTCCGCAAATAAAAATTACAAAAGTTATTAACAATTAACTAAAAAAAAGGGGGGTTTAGTTTTTTGCAAATATCTCATAAACTAATAAAGATTTTTCAAATTTGAAAAAAGATTCTGAAAGAAGAGGAAATTTCCAATAAAAAACTTTTGACTCCCGGAACTCTATATCTCCATTATTTATAATTTTAATTTAACGCTGAAAATAGGTCTGCGCGCGACATTTTTAGATTGCGCGCGCGGCGTCAAAAGCGAGTACGGCACATTTTTCAAATCGGTTCAGGCGTCTTCGAGTATTCGGTGAACATACATAAAAATAAAAACAAAAAAAAAGATTCCCACGAATTGAGAACCTCCTCCTTTTTGAAGTCGGTTAAAAATGAAACTTTGCTACAATCAAACAACATAAACGGTGCTTATAGTAGCTATTTTATTTATCACGATACAGATAAAATTAATATAACAAAATGACATCATCACTCGGGTCGCTCCGGCCGCGTGCTCTTCGGCAGAATGATGCAGAGGAGGCCGCTCGCTGAAACAAACACAATAAACTGTAACATTACCTCATACCATAAATCAATAGCAGTGATAGCCTAGTGGTTACGACTGTGGTCTCCTATTCGGGGGGTCGCAGGTTCACTACTACCTACTACTACTTTACTTTTTTAACCGAATTTCAAAAAAGGAGTTATGTTTTTCTACCTATGCATATCGATAGCTCCGTGATTTCTTAACCGATTTGCGTGAATCTTTTTTTCGATACAGAAACTTTGCGAGATGGTCCCATAAAAATTTCGGGTTCTAACTCCTCAATCTTGATGCTGCACTGGTACTGCCCACCTAAACTGTTATGATTTATTAACTGTCAATTATATAAGAGTTGTTAGAGGTACCAAGTAAAGACCTATACATAGTTGAATTTCAGGATCCAACTCTTCAATCCTGATGCTGCAGGGGTTCTGTCACGCGGACGAAGTCACAGGCATCAGCTAGTAGAGAATATAAATAATAAACTGCATTCTTTCTTAAAATAGGACGTTGTTATGAAGGTACTCAAATATGGTCGAACGAAGCAACGGCTGGTTCATTCGTCGTGCTCGTGAACGGGTTCCACTGGCGGGAATGGGGCTACTTTCAGTCTGCCCGTCTTAACGTGAATTGAATTGTAGTACCTACGCTTTTTTGGAACTTCACCTCACTGTAGAAATATTATATTCTATTCTATTCTAACAAAGTTGCATGGGTTAAATCGGCATGGCATCCGGCTGCCCACAAGATAGTATAAAAACTTATTACAATGTAATAGCTGTGTAATATTGTAAAATGATTATTTTGAAAAGAGCAACTGCTGAGTTTCTTGCCGGCTCTTCTCAGCAGAATCCGCTTTCCGAATCGATGGTAGATTCATGACTTGTCATAAGAGCCACAGGTTGGCCTACGTGAAATAAATAATTTTGAATTTTGAATTTTTTTTTTAAATGATTATTTTGTAAAGAGCAACTGCTGAGTTTCTTGCCGGCTCTTCTCAGCAGAATCCGCTTTCCGGACCGGTGGTAGATTCATGACGTGTCATAAGAGCCACAGGTTGGCCTACGTGAAATAAATAATTTTGAATTTGAAGAATGAGATGTATTACTCACTAATGAGCAGCGAGCCAAACATGTATATAGGCACGATGCAGTGCTCGTCGACAAGCGAGCCAAACACCACGTTGCCGACGATGGCGCCAATCCGACCGCACATCACCGTCACCGCCATGGCAGTTGCTCTGCGGGGGCAAAGAATACAATAGTTTCCATCATCATCATCATAATCATCATCATCATCATCATCATCATCATCATCATCATCATCAGCAACCCATCAACCCATCTCACTACTGAGCACAGGTCTCCTATTAGAGAAGGGTTAAAGACCATAGTCCACCACGCTGGCCCAATGCGAATTGGCAGACTTCACACATCTTTCAGAACATTATGGTGAACTCTCAGGTGTGAAGTTTTCCTCGCGATGTTTTCCTTGCTTCAAGCTTGTGATATTTAATTTCTTTTACGCACTTTTGTATTTAGGAAAGCCAGATGTGCGTGCCCGGGTGCGTGATCGAACCTGCGACCCCCCGAATAGGAGACCGCTGTACTAACCACTAGGCTATTTACAATACAGTTACAGTTACATTATACACTATTCATGTTGATTCTAACATTGTAAGACTATTCTAACGGATAGTTTTACAAAGTTACATGTTACAATCAACATATGAACAGGAAAGAAGGACTATAATGAATATAAGAACAAGAAAAATACAAATGATGGAAGGGAATGATGGATTTATTATGACGAGGTTAATTCGTGATTAATGAACTTCTTTACTGAGTTACAATCATTATAAGAATATGAAAGAAGAACAAATAATCTAACATAGGACAAGAAAAATACAAATGATCGAAGGGAATGATGGAATGGTAAGAAGAGGGAAAGAAACACATTTCGTACGTCGAGACATAGATAAATTATAAAGGACGAGGTTAAAACATGATTACTTCTTAACAAAGTTACAATCGATATCAGCATAGGAAAGATTCTTCTTTCTTGCGCTAAGTAAAAAAAAAAACGTTTTTTTGTGTGTGTATGCTTTAATAGCTGGCTACATCATCAGACCCTG
Organism: Oeneis ivallda; assembly: GCA_029955525.1. Lineage (NCBI taxonomy): Eukaryota > Metazoa > Arthropoda > Insecta > Lepidoptera > Nymphalidae > Oeneis > Oeneis ivallda. Next base: position 23,841,770 of record JARPMR010000009.1, read on the forward strand.
CGTATCATCTAGGACCAGAGTACTTGTTAAGATGAATCAAACAAACCCAAACTTGATGGGGTTACGTCGTTTTATGAGGTACGGACTTCCCTTAGCCGCCTTCCAGCTCCATCATCAGACTGTGGATATCATCTAGGACCAGAGAACTTGTAATTTTTTTCAGCTCAGTGTGTGCCTGAGATTCCGAAAAGGAGCGATCTCCTTTTCTTCAAATCTTAGTCACCAGATTATCACCGCTAGTAACAGTAATAGGTAGGTATATAAATATTAGCTATATTTAAAAAAAAATACATTTTTCATTTTTAAGAAAGTAACTTTTTTGCCGGCTTTTCGCAACAATAATCTGCTTTCCGAAACCCTGGAGTACTATCTTGACTTAAAAAAGTTGGCCTTTATTAGATCATTATCATTTGAAATTCTTTTTTTTTTAATTATGTATAACATCTTGTCTGTACCTGCATATGCAAATAAAGAATTGGTTGATTGATTGATTGATTGAATTCAAGCACACAATATTGTTAGTGTCGCAAAAAGGGACCAGAGTGAAAAATACTCACGCGACTTTAGTGGGGAAGATCTCGCATATAACGCAGAACATCACCGCCTCGGTGCAGCTGACGATGGCTTCAAAGACACATGACAGGACCAGATTCTGCAGTGATGATGCCACCAGGTTCAGACCCAGCGCTGCTAAGCCGGAGACTATCAACATCCCCACTGCAAAGAGAATTCATTATTAAAAACAAAAAAGGTTGCAAGAAAATCAAATCAAGTGGGCAGATGGAATGGTGAGATAAGTCCCTTGCTTAAGCAGCTAGCTGTTGCTGGCAAACTTTTAGGAAGATTCGACCGTAATCTGATCTAGAAACTGCAAAAAAAATTTTATTTTGCTTAATATTTTCATAATATGTTTTACGGAATATTACTATCGGGTGATGTTGCAGATTTATGTAGATGATAAAGCAGTGATAGCCTAGTGGTTACGACTGTGGTCTCCTATTCGGGGGGGTCGTAGGTTCGATCCCGGGTACGCACCTCTGACTTTTCGAAGTTAAGTGCGTTTAAGAAATTAAATATCACATCCTTTAACAGTGAAGGAAAACATCGTGAGGAAACCTGCACACCTGAGAGTTCTCCATAATGATCTCGAAGGTGTGTGAAGTCCGCCAATTCGCATTGGGTCCGAGTGGTGGAATATGGCCTATAACCCTTCTCTGAGAGGAGACCTCGCTCAGTAGTGAGCCGATGATGGGTTGATAATAATGATGATGTTGCAGATGTAAAGAAAATTATTGGATTGAAAAAAGGACAATGTATAATTTAAAACCACGGGACTCCCTTCCAGGGAAATTCAAAGACATCTCACACGTAAACTGCACACAACAAAATATTCTTATTTTTTTTTAAAGAGCAACCGCCGAGTTTCTTGCTGATTCTTCTTGGTGGAATGACATTCCTAGCAGATTCACTTGAGGATTCAAAAGCACTTTTTAAAAGTTTATTGGTATGAATTCAATAAATTTAATGGCCGATGGCCTTGGGAAAAGAAAAACTGCAATAGTTACTCACCTAGCATAATTTTCTTTCCAATCTTATTAATAGTGAGACCAACCAATAGCGCGGTGGGAATACAACTCAGGGCGACCACCAGAGTGTGGATAAACACTCTGTCATCTATCACTTGTGGGCACTCTTGTTTACCCTGGAACAAACATGTTTTATTTTTAGAAGATAGAACTTCACTTGTACTTATTTTGACTTAAAAACCTCGAGAGCTGCCGATAGCTACACGAAGTTTGATTCTTAGGACCTGTTTCACCACTATCCTTTAAAGTGTCTGATATATATCCAACAGATAAAATAGCTGTCAGATAAATCTGTCCAATATTTTATAGAGTTTATCTGCTAGATTGTCTTAACGGACACTTGTGAAACAGAAATTTGATCTCCATCTGTCAGACAAGTTGTGGATAGGCTATCACGCACTTTATCAGCAAGTGGTGAAACAGGTCTTTATTTTATTATAGTTCTTGCAATTCACGAGGGCGACTGACTTATGGTTGTGTGTGTGTCGTTTCTGTATAAGTGTGAGCGAGCGCAATTGCTCGCGCCTGCCCGCTCCCACCTAGGCTTTGACGCACACTTATGCAATGGGCATGTACACGAAGTAACCACAAGTAAAGCTCACTCGCCTTCGTGAATTGCAAAAACTGTATTATCTAAGCGTCGGGTCACACCTGCGGAACGTACGGCGCCGATCCTTCCGCGGCGGCATTGTCGGTCGCAGTATTCGTACGGCGCCGAACGCGACGGAAGGTTCGGCTGGTGTGTCATGGGTAATTGAATTTACATTGCGAGCGCAACCAACCGAACTTTCGGCGCCGTACGTTCCGCAAGTGTGTCGCGACGCTAAACAATCAATTTCAATCCAGGTTTCCTGGCAGAGATAGCGGTAAAGATGCTTTGGTTAAGAGCGCGTGTAACCTCAAAAAAAAATCAGATTTCGCGATGAGATAAAACATAGCCACAACCTCATGTGAGGCGCGACAAAAGAAAGCGTTTTGCGCGGAATAGGAGTGTAGTAAGCGCCAAATACTTTGTAACTTGTAAAATATTCATTTTCTTTTCAATTCACTAGGCTACTCTCTTGATAATATCAATCGGAATTTAATGTAAAAATTTTGGCTCTGTAATATGCAACACATTGAAAATAAATGAATATTGGTTAAAAATTAGACCTAACTTCGCGATTTTTTATTGTCGAACGAATTTCATAATTTTATGTTTTTGCCCAAGCACGTCCCTTGGCAGTATGATGTAATTCTTGCGTGTGTTTTTTCGGATACTTGAAACTTGATCTACTACTGTAAAAATCAAATCTGTTTACTGTTAACGAGCGCACACCCACTCTTAAAGTAATCTACACACCAGCAGTTCGCTCCTCGTGACGTTGGCAGACACCTCGCAGACGCCGGCAGAGACTCCGGGGAACAGCGAGGAGAACTGACTGAATCTCTCGAAGAGATCCGGGAACCACATCATGAGGGTGTAGTAACTGGAATAAAGCAAGCGAATGTAAAGCTTAGAGTCAATCAGCGTGCGAAGAAGAGAGCTGATGCTTATGCTTGTTGATTTGTATGTGTAGTGTTTCTCTACGTGGTCATATCAGAAATTGTCACATTTAATGTCTTTGTGTGATTTAGTAAAGGATCCTAGACCGTATCCCTCGGTTGGTACTTGGTGCATAAGATTGAAGCTATGATTAAGAACGCTATAGTCCAAGATTAACATGGGAAAGGTTAGACTCACCAACCCGCTCAGAATGCTTGGCATTTTAATTGCCAACAATCTTTAAGTACTAAATTTGGTGCATAAGATTGATCCCACTGAAATAAAGCTATGGTTAAGGACGCTATAGTCCAAGATTAACATGGGAAAGGTTAGACTCACCAACCCGCTCAGAATGCTTGGCATTTTAATTGAATGCCAAGAATTTTAATTCAATGCCAATTTAATTAAAAAAAATCTTTGAATAGCCGCTCTTAGTAAAGGTACCCAAAATGGACCTTTTCATAGATATTTATTCTCACCTGAACATAAGCCCGAAATCGACAAAGCAGCAAAGCACGAGGAGACCGATGTACGGCGGAGTGACAAGCATCTTCTTCCTGAACCAGAACGCGTTCCACCTCTGGTTCCACGTGAGCGGTAACTTTGTCTCGTTCCCGTTGTTGTCTGCTGGAACTATTTCTTCTTCTTCGCCATCTGTCGCGCTGATCATTGATTCTACCTATAAAATAATTAATCATTTTAATCTTCCAAATATTCATTTCATTCGTTTGATTCGTTTCATTAGTTCCATTCGTTTCATTCGGTCCATTTATTTGATTCGTTTCATTCGTTTCCTTCATTTCATTCGTGTCATTCGTTTCATTCATTTCATTCGTTTGATTCGTTTCCTTCATTTCAATCGTGTCATTCGTTTCATCCATTTCATTCGTTTCATTCGCTCCTTTCGTTCCATTCATGCTATTCATGCCAGTCATTCCAGTCATTCCAGTCATTCCAGTCATTCCAGTCATTCCAATAATTTCATTCATTCTATTCGTGTTATTTATCTCAACCAATCGCCGGCATACTACTGGGAACAGTTCTTCTCTCTGGCGATCTTTTCAAATGTATTGGTTGAGATAATGATGATTGGAGAAATTGAGTAATCCACTTGAACTATATCGTTCGGGAAACCGCACCGGGAAGCGCGGTGTTGGCAGACCCCCAACTAGGTAGACCGACGATATCAAACAAGTCGCAGGGAGCCGCTGGATTCAGAGGCCTGTAGAAGTCCAAGTAAGAGACCTTTGTCCAGCAGTAGACGTCTATCGGTTGATAAAGAATAAAAAGATATCGTTCGTCTTAAAGAAAGCACTAAAAATGCCATATCATAGCTAATATGCCCAAGCGCAGAACTGCTTACTGGAAAATCTTTCTCGGACAGCTTAGTGTTGACAACGAATATCCTCTGCAGCACATGCAGGGCTTGTTCAGTCTTGTCGGCGTGCAGCAAGTATCGCGGGCTCTCCGGGAAGGGCAGCAGCAGCAGCACGACCAGCAGACTGGGGATGCCGCAGGCGAACACAAACACCCGCCACGACGTGTACTGGAAGTCTGCGCCCGGGGCTGTGAGGTTGAAGCGCGGGTCTTGGATGATGAGCCAGGCGATACCTGAAAGACAGGGATTGAATCGCTTAATTTCATCGGTTTAGTGCAGTGGTACTCTACCATAATTTCATAGGGGCAACAAACACGAGTTGTGTTTCCACTTTATTTGTGTCTAAGTTATGTCTTATTTTTTTTTTTTATTTATTTATTTATTTATAGACAACAAAGAGTGAACACTATACACCATAAAATTACAGACCAAAGCACTAGACCAAAACTTGTGGCTGGTGATTGCAATTGGCAGCCCAATTAGACCGCAGCCTGTGCTAGGGCTGTCCAAATATCCTCGGCCCAATTGTGTTAATTTCTTATTAATATGTATATACGGAGAAAGAAAAAAATTAAAAAAATATATAAATATATAAATATATATATATATATATATATATATATATATATATATATATATATATATATATATATATATAACTTTCCTTATTTTCTAATATATATTAGAAAATAAGGAAAGTGCAGTTTGTGCAACAGTGTCACTGTATTAAGTTTATGTATAGTTACTTGTCTATATGTATTAGAAATGATAAAGTGTCCATGACACTAATAGCGTTACCATCAACAAATCTTGTCATAAAGACATTTAAAGTTTTCAAACGAGCATACTAGTAGATATTTCTTTAAGTCCAGCTGCTACAGCCAACGCCTTGGTAGGCCGGGAGGACCGGGCATCCGCACTGCTCCAGCGGTGCGAGCAGGTGCGGACCAGGCAGGCAGTCGTCGAAGGGGCCTTCCGAGACCTCATGGCATTGGAGCTACCTCCGGAATCGCTGGAGTCCTCGGTGCGGGACTACGAACAGTTCTTTGAGCTGACAGACGGTCTGGTGGAGGAAGCCGCGAGGCTCAAGAAGGAGGCGAGAATGAGCTCTATTCTTGAGTCTCCCACCAGACCCACCACGCAGCCTGCCTTACAGGGCAAGTTGCCAACAATAAACTTGCCCCACTTTTCTGGCAACCTGAGCGAGTGGCTAGGCTTTCTCAGCCTCTTTGATAGCCTGGTGGACGCGAGAAGAGACCTGTCTCCCTGCCAGAAACTGGCCTATCTACTCTCTTCCCTGCAGGGAGAGGCTCTGGGTTTAGTTAGCCACCTAGACCTCTCCGAGGAGAGTTATACCACCGCGCGGGAACTACTGACTCGGCGGTATGCCAACGTGCGCCGGTTAGCAGACACACACGTGGCACAAATTCTAGCGCTGCCACGTGTCTATGGGGTGTCTCATTTAAGAGAATCGCTCTTAAATCCACTGATTATAGCCTGTAACGCTCTTAAGCGTTTAGAGCTTCCCGTGGACCAGTGGTCCTTCCTTTTACTACACATTGTGTTGTCCCGCCTACCTTCCGAGTTGAAACTGCGTTTTGAGCAAAGGTATGGTGGGGACGGGGCCAGCTACCTGCCCCCCTTTTCGGACCTTTTAAAGTTCCTTGAGGAAGAGTGCCGGCAGGCTGATAACTCCGGTATTGCTGGTCCTTCAAGGACCCCAGAGCGGCCTGCCCAGCTGAGGAAGGAAAAGGGTCACACTGGCGTCCCTGGTAAAAAGGCCTCCGACCGGAGACCAGTGCCCGTTTACACTGGACTTGCTGCCACTGAACCTGCCCCCTGTAACTATTGCAGGCGTCCAGGCCACCGGGTGCTTTCTTGCCCCCAGTTTCTCTCTAAGCGGATCAAGGATCGGAGGGGCATTGCAAGAGACCGCCACTGGTGCTATAGCTGTCTGGGAGCTCACATGCAACGGGACTGCCAACAGCAACGGCCATGCCCAATCTGTAGGGGTAACCACCTGGAGATTTTGTGCGCCAACAAGAATGGTGTTGGCCGCCAGGTGGAGAGTGAGGGCGCGCCCCGCACGGGCGGGGGCGCTCTTACCGATCGCTCCCCGGATTATTTGCGTCGGTCCCCTGATCAGGGCCATGAATCCCGACGCGTCCGGATTTCGACCCCGCCTATGGGGGCTTCACCCCCCCGTGAGGGGGGCGCCAACCCCCCTCGACGTTCTGATGGGAGATTTGTGGCGGCCCCGTCTACGGTTCGACCTACCCGCTATTCACCTCCGCTTCATGAGTGGCCACGCCTCGAACGCCGCCCACCTCGAGCGGGTCGACAGACTTACTACGTCCTACCGACCTCAGCCCGTATGACTAGGCCCGTGCTGCCGCCACGAGATGACGCATGGGTTTACCCAAATGGAGGTCTGTCCCCCTTACCGTTGGAGGTCCCCCCTGAGTCTCAATATGAGATTCCCCGGTTAGAGGACGGGTTTGATGAGGACGACCACCAATAGGTAGTTGCCGCCCTAGCCCCCACCACAGCAACTTCTCCTGAGACCTTGAACCTCCGGCAGTCTGTCTGTCAGACCATTCTTTTGCCGACTGTCTCAGTGAAGGTATTCAACCCGAAGGGTGAATTTTTAATCGTTCGCGCCCTTTTGGATTCGGGTTCACAGCGCTGTATTGCTTCTTCTCGTTTGGTGGGTGAGCTAGGGCTCCCCTGGAGTCCTCGAACAGGACGGGTGATAGGTATCGGGGGTATAGAGCCCTCGACTCCTACCGGGGAAGCGGAATTAATGTTTGGCCCCGTTACGGGCAATTTTAGGGTCTTGGTCAAGGTGTCAGTCCTTGACAATATCTTAGGTCCCCTACCGCAGGTCCGAATAACTGACGCTGCGGTGTCCTGTGCATCAGGCCTAAGCCCAGCTGACCCCCACTGGACTGAACCCGGTCCTACGGACCTTTTGCTGGGTTCCGACGTGTTGGGCCTGGTCTTGTCAGGGGAAATTAGGGTTTTGCAGAAGGACGGCCTATGTGCCATGTCCACTATATTCGGTTCTAGCTTTTTTGGACCCGTGCTATGGTCTTCGGACCTACCGGTGCTGGACCAATTGCAAGCAGCCGGCTTGACGCTGTCGGACGTGGTCCAGCGCTTTTGGGAAATTGAGGAGCCGCCGCATGCCGCACGAGTTGACCCTCTTGACCTGGAATGTGAGTTGTTTTATCAAAACAACACAGGCCGCCGTGTCGATGGGCGATTTGTAACTCGCTTGCCCTTTCTCGCTTCTCGCCCCCCACTTGGTCAATCGCGGGCCTTGGCGGAAAAGAGGCTCTTGTCCATGGAACGGCGCATGCGGCGCGACCCCACCTTCCGCTCCAAGTACGTTGAATTTATGCGCGAGTACGAGGGCCTGGGGCATATGTCACCATCCAATTTTGATTGGCGCGCACACGAGCACTACTTCTTACCCCACCATGCCGTCTTGAAGACCCCTGGGGGGAAGATTCGAGTGGTTTTTGACGGCTCCGCGGCCACATCCAACGGGGTGACATTGAACCAATGCTTGCACTCCGGTCCTAAGCTGATCAAGGATATCTCCGATATCCTCACGCATTTCCGCCGGCACCAAATTGTTTTCGTAGCTGACATCAAGATGATGTTTAGACAGTCGGTGGTACATCGCGATGATCGGAGATACCAAATGATTCTGTGGCGCGAAAATCCTAATGAGCCAATGCGTGTCTTTGAATTGAACACCACGACCTATGGACTCAAGTCAAGCCCCTATATTGCTATCAGGACCTTGTTAGAACTAGCTAACCGGGAGCGACTGAATTACCCTCGCGCATCAGCCATCTTGGAATCGTCAGTCTATATGGACGATATTTGCACGGGAGCCTCGAGCGTTGAGGAAGCTCTGATTCTTCGCGATGAATTAATTGCAATACTGAAGTCCGGAGGTTATGAGTTGGGCAAGTGGCTGTCCAACTCCCCTCACGTCTTGAAGGATCTTCCGGGAAAGGATCAGCAGGATCCTCATATTTTTGAAAATCCCGAAAATCCCAATTTGCTGACGGTCCTTGGAATACAGTACCAGCCCGTCCAAGACGTTTTCACCTACCGGGTCAAATTAGACCCACCTCCTAAGGTCTGGACTAAGCGTTCCGTATTGTCTACGGTTGCTCGCACTTTCGATCCCAATGGATGGATCACTCCCGTAATATTTTTAGCTAAATGTTTCCTCCAGAAACTTTGGATTGCTGAACTCGGTTGGGACGAACCACTCTCTGGGAAGTTATTGAAGGAGTGGAACTCCCTTGTGTCTTCACTTCCTGAAGTTAACCGAATTTCCATGCCTCGACGCTTCCTACCAACAGGAAGGTGTCATGCCAGTCTCCACGGGTTTTGCGACGCCTCCGAACGAGGATACGCCGCCGTGGTATATTTGAGGACTGTCGATGTCGCCGGTGAGGTCGCGACGCATCTCGTCTTGGCAAAAAGCAAGGTGGCCCCTATTCGGTCACGGTTAACTATCCCGAAATTAGAATTGTCTGGCGCCGCCCTTCTGGTACGCCTCTTGAACCACGTCCGTTCCTCTTTGGCATCTGCGGTCGATCTGACCGACGTTTATGCCTGGACGGACAGTGAGATTGTCCTTTGCTGGCTACGAGCCGCGCCTCACAACTTAGAGGTCTTTGTGGCGAATCGGGTCTCCCAAATTCAGAGCTCTGCAGTACCGGTGATTTGGAGACACGTACCCGGAGAACTGAACCCGGCCGATTGCGCCTCCCGCGGCTGTGAGGCCTCTTCACTGGTCCACCATCACCTTTGGTGGGAGCCAGGTTGGCTATCCCAAATCCTTACGACCACGGGCGGGGGGATTGTTCGCGCCATAATTCCTAGTTCCATGGTCATAGCGCGGGCAATCTCTCTGTGGCTCGGAATTGAAGTTGACAGATGACGTTTTTAACTTCCCGCCATTTTGAGGTGTGAATTTGCACTTTGCTTTTTGACAGCTAATACGTGTTCACGAAAAAACCCGGGTCGCCTCGCGACGGTTTGCTGTTTTAAGTGTCTGAATTTAGCTTATTTTTACGGTTTTGTTGTGTCGCCAAGCGGTCTATGTGTAGACCTAGATGTAAGCATCATTGTTAATGCGCTATCCGTAACAAAAGACACTTTTTGGAACCGGCCGACTTTGCTCGCAACGTGCTCGGCAGAAAAGTGTGTGAAAAGTGATTTTAGACCAGCTCATTGGACCTTAACTAGTGACCAGCCGAGTGTACAGCCTGCAGGCCATCAGCTGGCTGCCTGCCCTGCGGCGCCTAGCGGTCTGAGAAGTCCACATTTACACTTTACCTTCACAACACACCACACCACCACTCTCATACACCCTCAGGCCGTACAAGGATTGACTGCTGCGAAGAAGGTGAGTGTAACCCCATTATTAGGTTAAGTTAGGAACAAATCTGACCGCGGTTAAGGGCCCTTTGGGCAGCGACTCTGGACTCAGGTTTAGCTGATGGGCCCCTGAATCTAGTAGTCCAGGTCTTGATTCGTTGGCCAAAGCCGTTGGCCTCAACACCAGCTTTAATTTTTTCTTCAGGGGAGGGTGCTGGGCACACAGAATAACATTAGATATCTCCGGTGGGAGGCTGTTGAACAATTTTGGTGCCATAGATGAACAATGCTTTTTAGCGAATCCAGACGTTCCCAGTGGAACCAAACATCTTTGTTTTCTTTGCCTTTGTTTTCTTAAAATGAGTATTTGAATTAGTTTCAATTCGATGCCTTAACATGGGTAGCCTAAGTATGTCACGCTCTCTTTAAACATTTCTGTGGTGGTGTCGTGTGATACGGGTTGTTACGTTCCCTCAAATATGGTTGAGCGAAGCAATGGCTGGGTCATGCGTCATGCTCGTGAATGGGTGCCACCGGCGGGAATGGGGTTACTTTCTGTCTGCCCGTCTTAACATGTGTAGAATTATAATTAGGTATGCTTTTGTGGAACTTCCCCTCATTGTGGAAACTCTAGATACATAGCATAATGTCCATTATATTGTAAACTTGTTTTGAAAAAAGCAACTGCCGAGTTTGTTGCTGGTTCTTCTCGGCAGGAAGGGCATTCCGAACCAGTGGTAGACTCATCGACGATTCAAAAGCACTAAAAAAGTTTATTTGAATAAAACACATTTTTCTATTCTATTCTAAAAAAACCATTTCTATTCTATTCTATTCTATTCTATAGTCGCGGGCCGCAAAAAAGAAATTAGCAGTCATAGGGACTGCCGATAGAACTGAAAACAAGATTTGCAAATAATTAAAAACAAATTAATTTAAGAAAATCGCACTGTCACGATTTAGTGAGTGAGATTCGAACCTGCGACATCATACATTAAACGGTAAGGAATGCGGCTGCTTGCCCGCTGCGCTGTACAAGGTTGCTTGGGAACTTCGAAAATGTTGACCGCTTACTGAAATCTCCAGGTGACGATTGTGAAGGTGACGATGACGCGAAATCCATGATTTTTGCTCACCCAAAAAAGTGCTCAACGCGCCTAAAGAAGTTTTCACTTAAAAAATTGGTAAAGATCCTTTTTTGAAGTCGGTTAAAAATAAATGTATAAATTGCCGACTATATTACGGCAAATTACTGATCAATAAGAGCAATGCACACTGCTGCGCGGTGTTTTATTTACTCAGCGCGCTCTCAATTTTTAGGCGCGAAATTCAAAATGGTTTAAAATAAAGTAACACATTATGGTTGGTATAAGGGCCAACCACAAAAGCCCGACGGGCCGCAGGTTGAGTATAGCTAGTCCAGTGATTCGTACGATTCTTGGGTCAGGTCAAAAATCGTGTTGGGTATTTCTGTCAAGAAATTCGCAGTGTGGAGTTACGGATTAAATTTTGAAAAACCAGGCTCTGCTATAATGTACTTTTAAATGAGTAGGTATATTGTTTGTACAATATTAATTTCTTACCTGGTAATAATATAGTTCCGAAGGTCCAGAACACTTCTAGCCTGCACAGCATGACGTCTCGATGCCGTAAAGAGAGGAAATCTCCGAAGTATGGAAATACGAGACCGGTGGCTCCTATTATACCAAATCCCGAGAAGAACCTGCAATAAGAGCATAATTTAATATGAAATAGTGTTTGTATGAGTTTTAACTCATACAAACACTATAAATACGATAGAAAGATAGTTTTGAAAAGAAGAATTGACGATCTCCCTGGTGTATTGGTGAGCGATGTAGTCTTACAAGTGGGAAATCTCGGGTTCGATTCACTGCAGGTGCAATTTAGAATTTTATTACATTTTTTAATCGTTTCTGGTCTGGTCTGGTGAGGGGCTTTGGTTGTGGCTAGTTACCCAATCGTCGAACACTTGCCGCCAAGCGATTAAGCGTTTCGATACGATGGCTAGCAGAAATCCATCAGGGGTATGGGTTTTAATTTAACAGCTTTAAGTTAGCCCGCTACCATGAGAATGAAAAATAGACTGACTCCGGCCTCGGTGGCATATCTTCACAGCCATCTGTGCAGAAAATTATATACATATAGTGAACACGTGTGTGCGCAAACACAGGTGCACACTACTCCTCCACACTTATACGCTGACAAGACGAAAACCTAACATAACCGCAGAGAAATATGGCGCAAGACATGCTCTCTGAGGCACGGTAGACATTAACATACCTGCAAGCCAGGAACGCGGGAAAGGACTGCATAATACTAGACAAAAAGGCGGCAAGCGCGTCCAGCAGCAGGGCGCCGATAATGGCCTTCCGGCGCCCGCGCGCGTCCGCCAGGTTGCCCCAGAAGTACGAGCCCACGCACATCCCTGCAAACATACGTATAACCATAGTAAGATCATCATCAACCCATCTCCGGCTTACTAACTACTGAGCGCAGGTCTCCTCTCAGAGAACGGAATTATAGGAGATGGATTATAGGATATAGTCAACCACGCTGGCTCAATCAAATTGGCAGACTTCGCCCTCCCTTGAGAATATTATCGAGAACCCTCAGGCGTACACTACTACTACAGTACAGACTAATTTGTGAGTAGCTCACGTCCAACGATATTCTGACTAATTTCTTAAACTGGACACTTTCAAGTAAAGATTTTTATATAAACCTGTGAAGATGATACTTCCATCGCCGCAATTAGAATGCCATAAGCCTACTTTGTCGTATTAGTAGTTTACAAATTGCGAAAAACCAAATTAAATTTGAATTTCACGGGTAGACCCGTATAATTTTTTTTCGAAGCGCCATATCTCGGAAACGAATTGACATATACAAATTTTATTTTTATCAAACTTGTATGAAATTTAACGCTCTACAAAACAGTATAGAAATGTTTTTGCTGTAGGACTTAAGAGAAAAAAGTTATTGAGGAAAAACTGGAGGAAGGTAGAAAATTTTGCAGCTTTCCCCCCCACCCTCCTCTTTTAACACATGGTCTCGAGGTCCAAAACTTGAGAAAATGTTAATTAACGACCCCTGAACAATATCCCAAAGTTTCATTGACTTCCGACCTTTTTCCACCTATCCCCACTTTTTCCTATCTGTCGACTGGACTGGACTATTTTTTCAAAGAGCCATATCTCGGTTACGAATTAACATACAAACATGTTTGTATAGTTAAAATTGTAGGAAATTTAACGGTAAATCCGGAGGAAGGTCGAAAATTTTGCAGTTCCCCCCCCCCCCCCCCCCCCCCCCCCCCCCTACTCTTGTAGCACAGGGTCCTCGAGGTCCAAAACTTGAGAAAATGTTAATGAGCCATCCCTAAACAACATCCTAAACTTTCATTAACTTCTGACCTTTTTCCATCTGAAACTACCTGTCTACTGGACTAAAAGGTCCTTTGTAGCAACAGGCGTAATGTAGCCAAGAAGTTCGTAGTTCCCCGAGCCCCTTACCGATGAGCGGCGTAGCAGTGAGCCGCCCCTTGTCGCTGGAGCTGAGGTTGAAGTCGCACTCCGCGGCCGGCAGCACGAAGCTGAGCGTGGTGGTGCTGAGCGCGCACACCGCGTACACCGCGCCGCACGACATCAGCAGCAGCCATTGGAAACACCCCTAACGTAGTCCCTCGAGCCCCTTACCGATGAGCGGCGTAGCAGTGAGCCGCCCCTTGTCGCTGGAGCTGAGGTTGAAGTCGCACTCCGCGGCCGGCAGCACGAAGCTGAGCGTGGTGGTGCTGAGCGCGCACACCGCGTACACCGCGCCGCACGACATCAGCAGCAGCCATTGGAAACACCCCTAACGTAGTCCCTCGAGCCCCTTACCGATGAGCGGCGTAGCAGTGAGCCGCCCCTTGTCGCTGGAGCTGAGGTTGAAGTCGCACTCCGCGGCCGGCAGCACGAAGCTGAGCGTGGTAGTGCTGAGCGCGCACACCGCGTACACCGCGCCGCACGACATCAGCAGCAGCCATTGGAAACACCCGTAACGTAGTCCCTCGAGCCCCTTACCGATGAGCGGCGTAGCAGTGAGCCGCCCCTTGTCGCTGGAGCTGAGGTTGAAGTCGCACTCCGCGGCCGGCAGCACGAAGCTGAGCGTGGTGGTGCTGAGCGCGCACACCGCGTACACCGCGCCGCACGACATCAGCAGCAGCCATTGGAAACACCCCTAACGTAGTCCCTCGAGCCCCTTACCGATGAGCGGCGTAGCAGTGAGCCGCCCCTTGTCGCTGGAGCTGAGGTTGAAGTGGCACTCCGCGGCCGGCAGCACGAAGCTGAGCGTGGTGGTGCTGAGCGCGCACACCGCGTACACCGCGCCGCACGACATCAGCAGCAGCCATTGGAAACACCCCTAACGTAGTCCCTCGAGCTCCTTACCGATGAGCGGCGTAGCAGTGAGCCGCCCCTTGTCGCTGGAGCTGAGGTTGAAGTCGCACTCCGCGGCCGGCAGCACGAAGCTGAGCGTGGTGGTGCTGAGCGCGCACACCGCGTACACCGCGCCGCACGACATCAGCAGCAGCCATTGGAAACACCCGTAACCTAAAAAACAAATTGTAAAAAATTTAAAAAAAAAATGTCCAATGCAGTAGTAGTTTTACGGACTTTCAGTATACGTTGTAAATTAAAAGATTTTTTACATAATCTATATACCTACTTATTAATATTCGCTATTAAATATACTTATTAATATTCTATATACTTATTAATAGTGGTTCGCCCCGAACTGAGACCTCGCGGTAACGGTTTCCCATAATTACCTAATTATTCAATAGATAAATGACGATCAAAATTGACATTATTATTATGCCCGTTTTTACCAACCATACTTAAAATCATCCCCTAAGTAGAAGTCTTTTAACGTAGGTAGCCCCTAAATACATTCCTAACATCCTAATGTCGTTTTCACCTTTAGTTGTCCCGTAGAGGTTCGTAATAACAAAGTTGACAGAATTGTTTGTTTGCTTGAACACGCTAATCTCAGGAACTACTGGTCCGATTTGAAAAATTCTTCCAGTGTTAGATTGCCCATTTATCGAGGAAGGCTATATATATTTCATCACGCTAAGACCAATAGGAGCGGAGCACCAATGAAGAATGTTTCAAAATCGGGGTTGTTTTTTCCTTTTGAAAGCTTCCGCTGCATACATCCATACATCCAGTTTGTTCATGTTCAGTAGTTTTCGCGTGATATCCGGACACACACACAGACAGTCATCATCATCAGCAACCGACCCACGGCTCAGTACTGTAACGGTAACGCACAGTTACACACACATAAAAGTTTTCTGCTCCATCATTATTGTGTTGCGCTGCGCGGACAAAATCGATGCTAGATGGCGCTCACTGCTTTTGCACCGCGCTTATATGTGTATCCAGGATAGGATCTTTTCATGTTAAGCCTCTACCTATGTTATAACAGAGTGTAAGCAATGACAAATACAATTTTTGGGAAGTCTCTAAACCCTGATACTTCATAGTTAACAGCGGTTTGGAGACACTGATCACGGTATCTGTATCTATCATACAGGTTTACTAATTACTTTAACTATGCCGTCGACCGTTGTTGTTCTTATAAAACCATTGACAATCACGCTATAATCACAAACCGATTAACCGAGTTCAATAATATAATTACCGAAATAAAGAATGGGAAAAGTTTCCATATCTTTAGCTGTACGAATGTTGCACCGTGGCATCTAAACTACTGAAATGGACACTAATTAAAATTTTCTTTCTTTGCAAGAAGCTGCTCACTTTCACTTTCTAAACTATTACAAAATAAATAAATTAAAATAAAAAAAAACCTTTTATTGATCCTAAAAAAATAATTTTATAACAAATCGATTCATTGCATGCAAAGAGTTCTATGTAATTGCATGCATTTTTTTAAATAATATATAACATTAATCAAATAAATTAGATATTATGTCTGTATGACAGTTTAGTTATAAAATTGTAATTAGGTATTGTAACCTAATTGTAATTTCTAAAAATAAAAATCAAATGAAAAAAAATTGAAATTGAAAATTAATTTTAAAATAAAAATATATAAAAATTCTTTTAAAAAAAACCGACTTCAAACACCACTGAAAAGTATAAAATAATTTCAGTTTGTACACGTATTATGTTGAAGTCGGGCGGGCCAAAATAGAAACGATGAAATGATGAAACGGATGCGCCACGCTAGCCAAATTTTTAGTTTGTAGGTCCAAGCACAGTAATAGTACTTGGTACAGGTATGTTGAAGTCGGGCTAGCGTTGCAGTTTCATAGTTCTATTGAGGCCCGCCCGACTTCCACATACGTGTACTGAAATTATTTTATACTTTTCAGTGGCGTTTGAAGTCGGGGTTTTTTTACAGAATTTTTATATACTATTATTTTAAGCTTTTTAGTGTAGCTTCATAGGATAAATCTACACATTATCTGATCGCTGATCGATGATATGTTTCTATTCACTGAGGAGTTCCGTCCTCTATCACCAAAAATATTCATCAGATCTTCACCAAATTTGCAACATCAGTTCATCAGCTCAATGGTGGCACCATTGCATTCTAAGTAGAATCAAATACTGATCAAAAAGAATCCAAACACGACATATCTGCTATTATTTTTTCAAGAGTGTATGTACTAGTGTGCTGGATATCCTGGCTGCATTTGATTTTCAAAGTCTTTGACTTTGGTCTTTGATTTTCAAAGTCGATAGGACGAAAGACAATTTTGACGATGTACCTAAATAATGCATTATCTCAAGTTTCTGAATGGTTTACGGCAAATTATCTACTTTTAAATGCAAAAAAACCAAGTGTGTTGAGTTTTTATTGCCTAGCTGTTACGTTCCCTCAAATATGGTTGAGCGAAGCAATGGCTGGGTCATGCGTCATGCTCGTGAACGGGTACCACCGGCGGGAATGGGGCTACTTTATGTCTGCCCATCTTAAGAAGATAGAAGTTAGTCGGTATGCATTTTTGGAACTTTCCTCATTGTGGAAACACTGCATATATAGCATAGTATTTACTGTATTGTAAATTTGTTTTGAAAAGAGCAACCGCCGAGTTTCTTGCTGGTTCTTCTCGGCAAGAAAGGCATTTCGAACCAGTGGTAGATTCATCGACTATTCAAAAGCACTTGTAAAAGTTTATTTGAATAAAAAATATTTCTATTCTATTTCTATTCTATTCTATTCTATTCTAACACCAGAACTGTCAGTAATAATTTAAAGATAAGTAATGAACCCTTGCGACTCGTTTGATGTCGTCGGTCCACCTAGGTCTGCCAACACTGCGTTTCCCGGTGCGGGGTCGCCACTCCAGCACCTTGGGACCCCAACGACCATCAGCTGAGAAATGAGGAGATCCGTAGGAGAACTAAAGTCACCGACATAGCTCAGCGAGTCGCGAAACTGAAGTGGAAATGGGCGGGGCACATAGTTGTAAGAGCTGATGGTCGTTGGGGTCCCAAGGTGCCGGAATGGCGGCCCCGCACCGGGACGCGCAGTGTTGGCAGACCCCCCACCAGGTAGAGTCGCAGGGAGCCGCTGGATCCAGGCGGCGTAAGACCGAGGCCTGTGGAAGTCCATGCAAGAGACCTTTGTCCAGCAGTGGACGTCTAGCGGTTGATAAAGAAGAAGATGTTATACGATTACTAAAATCATAACCCATCCTTCTTGCTTTGAAGGAGTGAATAAAATCATCGTGAGGAACCTGCACGCCTGAGATTTCTCCAAAATGTTCTCAATGGTGTGTGAAGTCTATCAATTTGCATTGGGCTAGCTTAGTTAACTATGGCTTAGGTATAACCCTCGTCTGAGAAGAGACCTGCGCTCAGTAGTGAGCCGTTTATGTTTTGCTGATGATATCCAAATGGATTCCACACAAACAATAATTGCACATAACATGCAAACGTCACTTCCTCCTATTTTAGTTTAACACAATGTATTTATTTACAATCGATCTTGGAACGTATTGAGTGCACTTGATGCTAACGAGTCTCAATAGATGCACTTTTTATGTTCCGATTACCTTCACGGTAATGTAGCTCATAAAGTTGTCAATGGAAAATCAAGTGGTAAGGTCAGTATCTGTGCAGTGACCTTGCGTGTTCAAATATATTAACACAAGTAGCAAAAACGTTAAAGTTCTGTAAAACAAGAAAGCCATAGTTGCTCCCCGTCCGTGAAACCTGTGGTGAAACCGTCTGTTTGATAGAGCCGTTTCATTCAGAAACGATTCATCATCATCATCATCATTAGCAACCCATCAACGGCTCACTAGTGAGCGCAGGTCTCCTCTCAGAGAAGGGTTATAGGTCATAGTCCACCGCGCTGGCCCAATGCGAATTGGCGGACTTCACACACCTTCGAGAACATTATGAAGAACTCTCAGGTGTGCAGGTTTCCTCACGATGTTTTCGTTCACCGTTGAAGCAGGTGATATTTAACTTAGAAACTTACTTACTTTTAACTAGAAGGTTAACTTAGAAAAGCCAGAGGTCGGATCGAACCTGCAACCCCCTGAATAGAAGACCGCAGTAATAACCACTAGGCTATCACTGCTTCTATGTAAGTATATGTATAGGATAAAATAATAAAAGAGTAGTCTATGTCACTCTCTAGGTCCTCAACAATTTCACTTTCCCAATGAAAAGACTTAGAGTTATCTCTGTTTCAGCGTGATTGAAGGACAAACCAACAAACGAATTTACCCTCGCATTAATTTTATTATTAGTGTAACATCACATGCACATCTAATTTGAAGTAATTTTACGCCCTTAAAACCCCATAATAACAACCCCTGTTATCGCTTCTCTTTCATGCAGAAAATATTATGCAAGACGCACGGAAAACTTGCATTTATTTTAATTTTTCATGGAAATTATAATTTCAGTTAGTTACACGTTAAAAATAATAAAGTGAACAGTATATTGTGCACATGAGCTAGTTAACACCATGATTTTGAATTACTTCCAAGTGGACGCCCGTGAAAACCTTGTCAAAACAATTCAACCATCAACTCGCGTCGAGGTCAACCAACGCTTTCATGAAAGACTTTGCGTACTCGTATCTACAGGATGTAGAGAAAAATGTCGTTTTTGTATTTTTTTATTATTTATTTTATTTTTATTATGTTGTACTTATAGTATTCAAAATTAAAAGTTTATTAAAAGTATGTAAACAGTAGGTAATTTTAACTTATACAATGGGGCAGTGACTTCCACACTAGGATTCCCTGTATCGTGGAAGAATAATAATAGAATTAGTGGACAAAGGTAAAACTTATCTCTAAGTAGAGATTTCTTCCAGCTTCCCTCGAAAGTGAGTAAGGTGAAATTGAGGAGGTCAGGCACAAAAAGTGACCTTCTTACATTTTTCTCAGGAATCGAGAAAAATGTATTATGGATGTAATATTTTCCATCGTAAATGTTACCTTCTGTACAGAATACTCTTTTAAAATGCCATTTTCTCGTGAAATAAGTCACTAATTGAACCAAATCTATTCAGAAATTGATAAAATTCAAGGTTTTGAGTCCGAATAAAAAGAAAAAGTTAATCGAAAAGCCGGATGCGTAAATGTCACTTTTTGTTCCTGATCTCCTCAATTATAAATAAGTGGTATAGTTTTTTGTCATAACCAATGAGAAATAGTCCTTGACTGCTATCTCAACTTATGGTAAGAGATGATGCAGTCTAAGATAGTAGCGGGCTAAGTTGTTAAAACCGCCGTCAACACCCATTGTATATTCGGGCGAAGGAACGGCTTTCCCTATTGTTATGTTAATCAAACGCATCGTGGATGACAACTGACGTTTATTATAAAAGTATTAAGACTACCCACAACATCTCCCCCAATAATAAAAATTAAACAACACATACATCATTTTCCCCGACAAAAAGAAAAAAAATAAGTAGTAATAATATTAAACAAAGATGTAAACTTAGTAAAATAACGAAATTATGAAAGAATGAGAAAAAAATTATAAGTATTTACTAAAACTAATTGCAAAATCATAGTAACTAATCAATATTTAACTGTAACCTCGCTCTTCTTCTTGTCATCATAGGAGGAAAGCGATGTTCATCAGTTACATCTGTTATATTTTTCTCACCCTTGAGATCAGAACAGCTGCTTCCAGGAATATTTTTACCAATACCACTCGGGCCAGGCTGAGGAGGGGTTTCAGAGCAATCATGAGATTGGGGTTCACATTTTTTCAAATGCCTACGGTTTCGGCGATAAGGTCTACCAACAGTATTTTGCACAATGTATGATCGCGGAGTCGATGCTTTCATTGTAACTTGACCCCTGGTTTTCTTGTCCCCGTCCTGTATGATTACTTGATCGCCCACATCTAACTCTGGTAACTCTTTACAACGTCTATCATAATACATTTTGCTCTTCAATTGCCTACTAACTAAATAATCATGTTCACTGTCGCGTACAACTATTGGTTGTAATAGACTAGGATGAACCGGTAGCCTACAATTTAGCCTTCGCCCCATTAAAAGTTGTGCAGGGGAACTCAAGTTCTTATCACGTGGTGTATTTCTATAACTAAGTAGGTTAAGATAGAAATCACTATTACTGTTGATAGATTTGATAAGCAACTTCTTTACTGTTTGCACAGCACGCTCACTCTTTCCATTTGATTGGGGATAATAATTCGATGAAGTCACATGATCAAATCCCCACTCGCTGGCAAACTTTTTGAATTCGCGGCTGGAAAATTGCATTGAGTTGTCACTTATTAGCAGTTCTGGAATTCCATACCTGGCATAGTTTTCCTTCATGGCTGTTATGACCGACTTTGAACATATATTTTTTAAATGACTAACCTCAACGAAACCTGAATAGTAATCCACAAGTATTAAATAATATTGCTTTCGGGTTGGCTATAGATATCCGGTACTCGCTTTCGGGGGTGGGAAGGGGTGGGGAGGGTGGGGAGGGGGGAGAGGGTGCCCCCCCTTTTTGTTCCCCCCACCGGAAAGGCATAGTTTTTTTTTATGAATTTTTAAAAATCTCATTTTGAGGTTGATAATGTCAAAATCAAACTAACGCGTGAAACGGAACGCAAATCGTGTTGGCGGCCTTTTTGACATCTGTCAAGTTTCAAATGACAAGCGTCAAGCCGTCAATAGTATTCTGTGCATTCCGTTTCTTTTGTGGTCACGTGAATGTGTTCTCCTGTGTTCTTAGTGTTTTTTTCCTTTTACGACGACTTTTGCTGTGCTTTTTGGACTGTTTCGATTGCTCACACGTTTAACTTTGGCTTTGTTTTTGGATTCGATCTGTCTTTCACACGTTTTACCTTTGCATTCACACCGGACTTTGAAAATGGCAGATTACGAACCCGTTGCGGGCCCGTCTTCGGCGCCTGATGCGTCATTTGATAACGTCGACGATTGTAATGACGATAGCGAACATGTCAAGCGACGGCGTTATGTGGCAGAAGTGCTTCAAATGAAAAATTTGTCGGATATCGTCCACGAACTCGGGACGAACGAACTATGTGTGGCCTATAGTGAGGAACAAGGGTTAGTTCCTAAGGAACGGAAGTGTTCGAAACACCGGACACTAATGAAAATTTCATACACTGTTGGCTGCAAATCCTTTGGGACATTTGTTTGCGCCAAAGAATCGTGCAAACGTAAAGCTGGAGGAAGCAGCTCAAAAATATCAAGGAGAAAGGGAACCGGGTTGGCATTTGAAATACGCATCTGGAATTTGGACTTGATAAGGGTTGATTTTTATAGGGGTAGGTTACCCCTTTCAATCGACACCCCCCCCATCCCGCGGAGATGCGTGGTTTTTTTTTTACACGTGTTTGAAGTTACGTGTAACGGAACGTTATTGTGTTTGAAGTTACGTGTAACGGAACGTTATTTTGCGTTATAGTGATTACTTTTATGTTATTTTAACCCTTATTTTTAGTAATTTTCTTTATTTATTATTATTTTTAATAGGTAAATATAATGTAAAAAAAAAGTAACGTATAAAAAAAAATAAAAAAAAAAATAATGTAATCGATCTTTTTTATTATTTTTTTTTCGATCTTTTTGGCGCGTTATTCCGTTTCCTTCGTAGTTACGTGAATGTTGTCTCTACGTTTTCGGTGTGATTTCTGTGGATTTCTGACGACTTTGCTTGTGCTACTGGACTCCGATATTCGCTACACTCGTTTAACGTTGGCTTCTTCCCCTGGACTTTCGATCTTGCTTACCCGATTTGACCTTGGCGTGTTTTCTGGACCCTTTGGTGCATATTGGTTTGGTATTGAAGAAATGGACCCGAATCAGCCTTCTTGTAGCCGGGATAGTCCGACTTCCAGTCGAGGTAAGAATCAATATTATTTCTATGTATAATCCCATTCCATATAACATTAGACAAGTGTCCTAGTTCAGTCACACTTAGTTAGTTTATTGTTGCATTTTATTGTTATTAATGGCTGTTTATTGTTTTGTAGGTGGTGATGAGGGGCCACCTGTAAAACAGAGGCTTTATTCCGAAGAGGTTCTTAGAATGTGGAACCTCACGAAACTTGTTAGAGAATTGGGGACGCAGGAGCAAGGCATTGCATTTGCTGTAGAGCACGGCCTTATTCTAGAAAGCAAAGAGTGTAGAGTGCATCGTACTCCTATGAAAATAGACTTAAATGCAAATCATACTGTTGGAATGTTCTATTGTGGAAGAGGGAATTGTAGAGGCAAAACTAGGAAGTCGCGGACCACTGGGACATGGTTCGAAAATATTAAAATTCAATTATTACATGTCTATTATTTAATGTATTGTTTTGCCCACCGCCGGACTCATGATGATGTAATTCATGAAGACCCATTGCGTGATGAGATTGGTCAATGTCTTTCCCGGGTCACTATCACTGATTGGTATTCTTATTGCCGGGAGGCGGTGGTGATTTACCAATTGGAACAAGAACAACAGAAAGGAAAAATTGGTGGCCCGGGAAAAATAGTACAGATTGATGAAAGCAAGTTTGGAAAGAGGAAATATAATAAAGGTAATTTGAATATTAAATTGTATAATGTCCATTATATTTACTTTATAAGTTTGGTAATATTTGTTTTATAATAAATTTATTTTGTTTAAGGACGCAGAGTGGAGGGGCACTGGGTTCTCGGACTAATTGAAGATGGAAGCGAGGACCTTCGCCTGGAGGTGTGCCCAGATAATATCCGCTCAGCAGACGTATTAATTGCGATTATACAAAAACATGTGGAAGAAGGAACAATAATTCATACTGACTATTGGAGGGCCTATGATTGTCTGGACCAGTATGGTTATATCCACAAAAAGGTAAACCATAGTGATCCAGACAATCCATTTGTTGCGCAAGACGGGACTCACACGCAGCGAATTGAGTCCCAGTGGAGGGTGGTTAAGAGATTTTTTTATAAAGATAATTATAACCACCCTGAAAATTTTTCTGATATAATAGTCGAATATTTGTGGAGAAGATCCAATATAAAATATAAAAGAGATCCATTTATGGAATTAATCAACGTTGTGAAACATGTTTACAATATTAATAAATAATTAATTAAATATTTGTTGTATTATTTTACTATCTCAGAACCAACTAACAAGGTGCACCTATAGGTAATTAGGTTAAGGTTATTTTCCTTTTTTGACCACCCAGAAATAGGAGCCCCGCGAAGCGGGGCTCCGTCGACATGCTCTTAGAGGGGAAGAGGGTGACGGCTAAGGAGTTTTCCTAGGTCCCCCACTTTTTCTTAGGCTATAGTCGTAAATTCTTATATAAAGTTAACACAACCTCAAAAAATAAAAAAAAAATAATTAAAAAAAAATTATAGGTTTCCGCGTCGCGGGGGATGGTGGGGAGGGTTCCTACCCTCCCCCCTCACCCCCCCTCCACCCCCACCCCATACATCCAGATGCGTATTTCAAATGCAACCCCAGGGAACCTTCTTCGAGAACATAGTATTGGATTTAGTGCATGTGTACTATCTAATATATGCATATGCACGGGGATGGTCTTATGACCAAACTATTTTGGAAGATCCCTACAAACGGCAAAAGCAACAATGCTTAAGTTATAATACCATATGTGATTGGTTTACATATTGTAGAGAGGTAGTCGTTATATACTACTTTGAAAAGCAAATCAAGTTTAAAGGACAGATTGGTGGCCCTGGAAAAATTGTCCAAATAGACGAAAGTAAATTTGGAAAACGCAAGTACAATAAAGGTAAATATTATTGAGTTTGTGTGTTATCTAAATCACCTTCCTGTTTTTGTCATTCAAATTGTTTAAAAACTAATTTTATTTGTTTAAGGACGTCACATCGAAGGCCACTGGGTGTTGGGTCTCATCGAAGATGGGTCTGAGGATCTCAGATTAGAGGTGTGCCCAGACAATATCAGGTCTGCTGAGGTGCTGGTGCCTCTTATTAAAAAACATGTAGCAGTTGGCACCATAATACATACAGACTGTTGGAAGGCCTATGACTGTTTGTCAGAACATGGGTACACCCACAAAAAAGTGAATCACTCAGACCCCAACAATCCATTTGTGGCTGCTGATGGGGTTCACACGCAGAGAATTGAGTCCCAGTGGAGAGCGGTGAAGAGGTTTTTTAAAAAGCAAAATTATAATAATCCTGAGAATTTTTCTGATTTGATTATTGAATATTTATGGCGTCGAAATATTGAAAAATATAAAAAGGATGCTTTCTAAGAACTGATGAAGGCAATTAAACATGTTTATAAAATAAAATAAAAATATAATTATTTCAATAATTGTTTTATTTACAACTAGACTATGGAAAACCTAAAGGTAGGTTAGGTTAGGTTAGAACATAAATAGAAGCGGTGCCCGGCCACAGGCCGGGCACTTAGGTTCTATTAGTTTGAAATGAAAAATTAAATTGTAGGGGTTCTAAGCTACCTCTAACCACTGGACTATGGAAAACCTAAAGGTAGGTTAGGTTAGGTTAGAACATAAATATAAGCGGTGCCCGGCCGCAGGCCGGGCACTTAGGTTCTATTAGTTTGAAATTAAATTAGGTTGGGTTAGAACATAAATATTTTTATACACTTAGGTTCTTTGTAAATGTATGAAAACATAACCTCAAAATGAGATTTTTAAAAATTCATAAAAAAATACTGCCTTTCCAGTGGGGGGAACAAAGAGGGGGGCACCCTCCCCCCTCCCCACCCATCCCCCTCCCCTTCCCGCCCCTGCACGCGTTGTAAATGCATGAAAACATAACCTCAAAATGAGATTTTTAAAAATTCATAAAAAAAAAAACTATGCCTTTCCGGTGGGGGGAACAAAAAGGGGGGACACCCTCTCCCCCCTCCCCACCCTCCCCACCCCTCCCCACCCCCGAAAGCGAGTACCGGATATCTATATAATACCCAAAAAATTGTATCTCGCTAATGTTATATTCGGTTTCACGCCAAAGTAACTGTCAAACTTTTTTAACAAAACTGCAACGTCATCGCGGTCTGTTTCTTTTTCAAAAGTAAATGTTTGGTATACATCAAACCCATCCGGTCCTATCAGGTTGATCAGAAGGCTGGCCTGCACGGCTGGATCTTCCTTATGCACGCCTGCAGCCTTTATGAACAACTGGAATTGTGTTTTCCACTTTTTCCACGCGTCAGCCCGGCTGACGGGGCTGCCATCCACGCTAAGCTCTGGCGGCGGTCTTGCGTGCTCCATGATAATAATTGATAATTATTATACTTAAGCAAGCCACCGTAACTATATTTCCACTTTTCACCAATTACTCACTACACTAATTATACTTAAGATCCCACCGCTGTCACCATGTTATGTTAATCAAACGCATCGTGGATGACAACTGACGTTTATTATAACAGTATTAAGACTACCCACAACACCTATGGAAAGGTAAGGTAAGGCATAAGGTGTGTGAAATCTGCTAATTTGAATGCTATGCGAAAAAAAAGTCGTGTGGTGTCGTGGGACACCAGATAGGAACGATGTTCCTTATTATAAAAATATTAATTTCAATTTCTATTCGAGGTATAAAGAAAATAATTATTCGGGTATACATTTTTTATCATGATTTTTCTATCGATAAAAATCAAAATTACCCCAGGGAAGCCTAAATATCGATTTTATAAAATATTAAAATAATTAAAATAATTTTATAATTAATAAAAAATGAAAATAAAAATTGCGCGCCCCCGGGTGGGCTCGAACCACCAACCTTTCGGTTAACAGCCGTACACAAGCCGATTGCACCACGGAGGCCATGCACAACTTATTGAAATTATTATATAAAATTCTTAGGCCAAATATTACTCTTTTTTCATAACGTTACGGACGTTTTTTGCTAGGGGTCCCTCCACAACGCGCCATAGGGAACTTCGTTCCAAAATCTGAGAATTGTGGCCTACAAGTCAACCCTTCTCTGAGAGGAGACCTGCGCTCAGTAGTAAGACGTTGATGAGTTGAGATGAAAAACCACCAGATAGACAGAGATATACGAGAACCTAACGATCTCTTCCAGCCAACTAACGTCCAAACCAAAATCAGCCTGTATAGTGTATACACAGCTTGTGTATATGGTGTTCTCATGTATAAACTGTATCTAACATGCAGTGCGCGACCCCCAGGCGCCTTCGCCCAATTAATTGGATCGGCCGATGACGTCACAAATCCTGTTAGTGTTAGCTCTAAACCTCTAAACCCTACCTAAAACCAGACCTCTTCAGATTACCCGGGTAATGTTACAATATTAGGGTAGCTTGTGTTGTATTTATTAGTGTAATATAACCCCGATACCTAATCACGTAGGTATTTAGCCCCCGACGCAAAAGAGAGACGTTATAAATTTTACCACTGTGGGTGTGTCTGTTTTGTGTAGCTATTACGGCTGAACCGATTTGGGAGCGCTTTGTTTTCCAGCGGTGGTTCTTAGACATGTTTCATCAAAATCGCTTCTGCCGTTTAAGAGCTAAGGTCTTACAAGCTTTCACTGGTGCGAGTGACTTTTTTTTTTATTGAATAATAAAAATTACAAAAAAAATTCAAACAATGTAGCCATCCTCATGAAACTTAAGTGTTTATGTGAGGATGGCGAGTACGCTTATTCTAAAAATTATTAACTTTATATTGCAACCCACGCGTAAGAAGCACTTCCTAGAGGACACCGCCATGAACCACAGCATCCATTTCCAGGAAGTGCCTCTTACAGTGCCCTATAAATGCTTTTTTGTTGCCCCTGGCATCTCCGTGCGAAGGCGGCAAGTCGTTCATCAATTTGGGCAATATATACTTCCAGTGCTTTTTTCCATACAGATGAAATATATATAAAAAAATAAAAAAATACAAAATATAAAATAAAAAAAATAAAAAATACAAAATTTGAAATGGTGTACTCAGATCTGTTTCTTAGGATTATTACTTCTTTCTAATTAATCAACTTTTACTTTACTTTTATAAAATACTCATAAAATAAATGTGATTTGTTAAATGATATTCGGGCGAAATACTGGGAATTGCACATCGGATCCGAGTTTGGGGGCCAGGAACTATACTAGGCTACACTGTAATTCGCTTAGCATATTTTTTTACGTGATAACGTCTTATAAATCGATGAACACCTGCTGCACGCACGAAAAACTGTCACGTTCCGCCTGAGCCTGAGCGTGCAAGCGAGAGAGCAGAACAAGTGATAGAGAGGCACGAACGGCCCAAGCGTTGGCTTGTGAACTTTGAGTATTAATTGGTTTAATACTCAAAGCTTGTGACACATTATATAATATTCATCAATGTTTCTTTTAAATGACGTTATCACGTAAAACTATAGTCCGTAATCCGACTTTATAGACAACCAATTTTTTAACCAAACTACGACAAATCCAAAAGAAAGGGTACAAAGGGCAAATCAAGATATTAATCAAATATTTTGCTTCATTTAGGTATCCTCCTGTGACAATCTGACCGAAATAAGTAGGTATAAAAGGCCGTTTATGGAACTTTTTACTCTGTTTTTTGTGTAATTATTTACGCTTGAGCGAAAAACTACTAAATTGTGTACATAATCTACAGCTACAAATGGCCGGAATTTCAGGCGTCTGGTTATCGTGAAACCATCTATCTCTTCGTTACTAATGTTAGAAACAAATCAGAGCACGTGATTCCATTGTTTTTTCCGGCGCGCTGCTAAAATTAGCAGCGTTGTGCTTTCTGTCAGCTGTCTTTGTATTTACTAACAGGCAACAGCGCGTCTTGTAATACGTACGCTGCGCTGTGGTGCGAGTTATAAGCGATAAAGCTCTGAAAAAATAACGGTCATGTGATTTCTGACAGAAGCGAAGCTATATTATTGCTTACACATCCCAGCTAATTTTAAAAATAGGAAAGTGTTTTGGTTTTTCCTTCAATCACGCTGCAACGGAGCTGTGGATTGACGTGATTTTTTCATGGGTATTATGGTATTACACCTACCTAGTTGAGAACCTAAAGAGGTTCCTAACCTAACCTAAAGAAGGGTTATGTCAACCTTAGATTAATTACTCATAGATAGGAAGTTTCTAATAAAGTTCCGCTCCAAACGTAGTAGGCTCAAAATGTGTGAGTGCAACGTAATTATTTTATGTACTGGTACTGATAATTATTTCATGGTTAATGTGATGAATTATGACACCCTTTCATAACACAGTATGTTATTTTTTAATAATTTTCTTCGAGCTCGTCGCGCACGAATATATGCTTTCGGTTTATACTAAAAATGGCTTATCACCGCGTCGACTATTGCGTTTCTAGGAGGAAATGACCTACTTTTATCGCGGAAAATCAAAGAGCTCCTAATGTCACGGAAGGTCGTGCGGCCAAGTGTGTGTGATGCGTACTAAGGCTGAGATCTATAGACCGTACTCTGCCTCTGCTCAAGACTCAAGATAGAGTTAAAATGAGACACAAATATGTCCCGACATAAATCTGTCTCATTTTAACTCAGTTTTGAGTCTGAGCTGAGTGAGAGCGCCATCTATAGATCTCACCCTAAGTTACGATACCTGAACGCTGCGGCCATTAAATAAGAGTGAATAGCCCTGGGGAGACCAACCAGCCCTCTGCGCTTATGTTTTGGGCCATACGTTGACTGTTTGCCAAAAATTGG
Organism: Oeneis ivallda; assembly: GCA_029955525.1. Taxonomy (NCBI): domain Eukaryota; kingdom Metazoa; phylum Arthropoda; class Insecta; order Lepidoptera; family Nymphalidae; genus Oeneis; species Oeneis ivallda. The sequence goes on from JARPMR010000009.1 coordinate 23,870,874, forward strand.
TCACAGTCGTCACGAGCGACCTGCCGCCTACCGCACGACTCTGTTATGTAGCTATAGCCTATAACAGCTACCTATGTGCGCGACTCAGTGCTAGATGAACGATAAATACTCGTAACAAGGTTTCAGTACTACTATTTATACACGGACAATGTCCTAAATCGCGACTTTGAAAACATTCTGTTGTAAGCTCACGCGAAATATCTGCGAATTTTCAATATTAAGTGAAAATGCAGTCTAAGATGGTAGCGGGCTAAATTGGAAGGGGTATGGCAGTGTACCTATATTCCATTCATAACCCCTAATCGATTTCTACACTTCTAAATTGCTTGGCGGCACGTCTTTGACGGTAGGATGATAACTAGCCACGGCCAAAGCCTTCCACCAGACCAGAGACAATTCAGTAAATTACCAAATTGCCCCGCCGGGAATCGAACACGAAACCTCCCAGTTATACTTATAAGACCACCACTACGCCAGGGAGGTCGTCAAGAAGGTTGTACATATTAATCCTTACTAATATTATAAATGCGAAAGTGTTGGTTTGTTGGTTTGTTGGTTTGTCCTTCAATCACGCCGCAACAGGGCTACGGATCGACGTGATTTTTTGCATGGGTATAGTTGAGGACCTGGAAAGTGACATAGGCTACTTTTATCCCGGAAAATCAAAGAGTTCCCGAGGGATATTAAAAACTAAATTCACGCGGACGAAGTCGCGGGCATCAGCTAGATTATAATATAAATCCCGTAGAAACCTATATATCGCTATACTATCGTTGTCGAATTTCGTCAAGATCCGATCCTGCGTGTCTGTTATCTATTCATAGATCAACTTCCGTGAAAAGAGCGCCTAAAGTGAATGCCGTAGCAAGGTACGTCCGTGAGATATCATATTCTATAGCATGTTTATAACTTACAGGTAATTAAAACCGTTTTATGGCCCATTAAATATTACTGCCACCAGCTGATGATCTGATGGAGTCATCCTTGACGTCTGGAAGAGCAGGAATATTCCGAAGTGGCAAATAAATAAATATGATTTATGTGCTGTGTTATATAAGCAATTAAAAGGTTTTTCTCAAATTTGCTCGGAAATCGCTTCTTTATTTAAAAAAAACGAAACGTCAATTGGCTCATTGCTGGCGTGGCGCCAGCAATACAGGACAATAATGTAAATTGCTGGACAGGTACGAGGTTTTTAAAATGTACACTTTCCTCTATTAGGTGTTTCTCCTCTGTGATTAGGTGTTTTAAATGTGTATTTCTTTCGCTGAGTTATACAATTTAAAAAAATAAGAATGAATTTTTTTTAAATGGAACAACAAGAGCGTGGTTTAATTGGAGGTAAAGAATTATTGGTGACTGGTGTTTTCTTTTACAATATATTTCTTGTTCTGAAATAAAAATGGATTCGGAATCGGATGAAGAATTAATGGACTTTACACCACCAGATATGGCGGAAGAAGCTAAAATTCTATCAGAATATCTTTTACCACCAAAATCTAAAGAAAAATATGAAAAGGCTTATGAAGACTTCATTCAATGGAAAACTGGAAAAAGACAAATTCGTTTTCAGAAAATGCCCTTATGGCCTATTTTAACGAATTGAGTAAAAACAAAAGGCCATCTACATTATGATGTGAATACTCAAAGCTAAAAACTACATTACGTTTAAAAGAAAATGTAACTGTACAAATTGTACTAAGTATAACATTTAACATGAAATAAAACAGTGTTTCTTTAATTATTTTTTTGTTGTTTCCTCGCAAATTAGAGAAAAGTACTATATAAGCCTCGGCCGAAATAGCAATTCATGGCCTCGTTTACTTAAAAAGGCCTCGGCTAGCGCCTCGTCCTTTTAAAATCGCTTGGAAGTCCTCGGCTTCGCCTCGGCCTTCCAATGTTACTCGTCCATAAATTGCTTTATTCCGAGCCTCGACAATAATGTACTATTAAATTATTTTTCTCAAATTTGCTCGGAAATCGCTTCTTTATTTAAAAAAACGAAACGTCAATTGGCTCATAGCTGGCGTGGCGCCAGCAATTACGTAACAGGACAATAATGTAAATTGCTGGACAGGTACGAGGTTTTTAAAATGTACACTTTCCTCTATTAGGTGTTTCTCCTCTGTGATTAGGTGTTTTCAATGTGCATTTCTTTCGCTGAGTTATACAATTTAAAAAAATAAGAATGATTTTTTTTTTAAATGGAACAAAAAGAGCGTGGTTTAATTGGAGGTAAAGAATTATTGGTGACTGGTGTTTTCTTTTACAATATATTTCTTGTTCTGAAATAAAAATGGATTCGGAATCGGATGAAGAATTAATGGACTTTACACCACCAGATATGGCGGAAGAAGCTAAAATTCTATCAGAAAATCTTTTACCACCAAAATCTAAAGAAAAATATGAAAAGGCTTATGAAGACTTCATTCAATGGAAAACCGGAAAAAAGACAAATTCGTTTTCAGAAAATGTCCTTATGGCCTATTTTAACGAATTGAGTAAAAACAAAAGGCCAAACATTATGATGTGAATACTCAAAGCTAAAAACTACATTACGTTTAAAAGAAAATGTAACTGTACAAATTGTACTATAACATTTAACATGAAATAAAACAGTGTTTCTTTAATTATTTTTTTGTTGTTTCCTCGCAAATTAGAGAAAAGTACTATATAAGCCTCGGCCGAAATAGCAATTCATGGCCTCGTTTACTTAAAAAGGCCTCGGCTAGCGCCTCGTCCTTTTAAAATCACGTGGAAGTCCTCGGCTTCGCCTCGGCCTTCCAATGTTACTCGTCCATAAATTGCTTTATTCCGAGCCTCGACAATAATGTACTATTGTCTAGACATTTTTTATTTAAATGTTACAATAAAACTGTTAAGTAACCTGTGCTAAAAGTACTGGCTGCATTTGCGAGCAGAACAGCCAAGTTGATTCTTTTCGCTTACAGTTTAATAAAATGGTCTCTACTACGGTCGATTCCAGACCAAGTTGCTACACCCTAACGGGGTATGTGTAAAGAATCTTCAACTGAAGTAATAAATAAATGTGGAGGGATTTAAAATATCCCCAAAGACAAAGAAAAATTGTACGCGTAAAGGGGTAGAAATAATCTACGAGGACGAAGTCGTATTCATCAGCTATCTTAATTTTAATACATCATCATCATCATCATTAGCAATACCCATCAAAGGCTCACTACTGAGCGCAGGTCTCCTCTCAGAGAAGGGTTTAGGCCATAGTCCACCACGCTGGCCCAATGCGAATTGGCGGACTTCACACACCTTCAAGAACATTATGAAGAACTCTCAGGTGTGCAGGTTTCCTCACGATGTTTTCCTTCACCGTTGAAGCAAGTGATAGTTAATTGCTTAAACGCACTTGACTCCGAAGAGTCAGAGATGTGTACCCGGGAACGAACCTGCGACCCCCCGAATAGGAGACTACAGTCCTAACCACTAGGCTATTACTGCTTTTATTAATACATCAGTGATTTGAAAAATAATTATAATTAATCAATAGTTCAACGAGCGTGAAGCAGACTAACGATTTATTTTAAAACGTCGATAATGTGGTTTAAGCCTAAGGTGGTATCATCATCTAGCTATTACCTCTGCTCATTAGATGGCACCTGCCCTTGGGAGCCAACCTTGTGACGTCACGGCACCGCCCTTCATTAGCTAAAAGCTGGCATTGACTTTCCCACCGCCCGCCCGCCCTAATACAGGAACTGAATTATAGTGTCGCGGAGTAACTTGATAAAGGTAATCTATTGTTAGAAGTTTACCAACGTACTAAACGCGCGATTTATGTAATCTACTACTTATATCATTAGTATAGTATGGATTGACTTTGATTATCTTTTATCTCTTTAGGGTTCCGTACCTCAAAAGGTAAAAAAGGAACCCTTAAAAGATCACTCTCTTGTCCGTCTGACCGTGTGTCACCACCGATTTTCTCAGGAACGGGTGGACCTAGCAAGTTGAAATTTATACCAGATACAAGATACTGAGGTCTATATATGTAGTCCCTATTAGGTGTATAAAAATCAAGGTCCTGAGTCAACACGGTGAAAAGATATGGGCAAATTTACATTTATCGTGAAAACTTGTAAGTACCAAATTTTAGCTTAATTTTCATCTTTTTTTATTTTTCGAAAATTTCCCTTTACATGTTCTGTAAGACCTTGCTTATAACCAAAATTGACAATTGTAGGTCAACCGGAAGTACCCTATACGTTTTGGTTCGAAAACCTATATGATAGTTCCCGTTGACGTAGAATCACGAAATTTGGCAATAATCAAGGTCTTACAGCACAAATAATGGAAAAATTCCAAAAAAATAAAACGTTGAAACTATATAAGTAAGTAAGTATAATAATAATAATATAATGGCGGTATAATGGGTAGGTACGGTAAGCTGAAGAGATTTCGGCTAAAGGCAAAGAAATGGCTTGTGTGCTGATGCTTAAAACCTAAATATACGCGCGCGGGCACGCACCCCTGATTTTTCAGAGCTATGTGCGTTGAAGCAATTAAATATCACACAATATCTAGTGTATGCCACACATACTTGGTTCGAAGCCATTGAGAAACAGGGTGAGGCACTCGCCGTGTCTCTTGATGTATCAAAGGCTTTTGACCGGGTTTGGCATGACAGTCTTCTCAGTAAGCTTCCGTCATACGGGTTACCCACTGGCTTATGTAGCTGGATATCTGATTTCCTGAGTGAGAGGTCATTTAGAGTTGCCGTTAACGGCTGCTCATCTGACCTAATGGCTGTCAACGCCGGTGTTCCTCAGGGATCTGTTCTGTCCGCAACACTTTTCCTGCTGCACATCAACGATCTTCTAAAGCCCGGTATTTTTGGGTGCGCTGATGACAGCACTGTTACGGACAGATACATGTCCAGCTCTCGAGCCAGTGCTACTGAGATCCATGAGCATAGAGAGGCCATGGTGAATCGCATTAACTCTGAAGGAGGTGTCCGATTGGGACGACGCCAATTTAGTTAAGTTTAATGCCACCAAAACTCAAGCGTGTTTATTCACTGCCAAAAGGAGTCCTTTTACCTTGACTCCAACTTTCCAAAGTGTGTCCATACCGATTAGTGACCATATTGAGCTCCTGGGCATAGACATCTCGCCCAACCTCAATTTCGGGAAATGCATCGAGTCAAAGGCAAAAACAGCAGCCAAAAAACTTGGTATCCTGAACAAGGTGAAGCGGTGCTTAACGCCTGAGCAGCGCCTGACTCTCTATCAGGCTCAGTTGCGCTCAGCCATGGAGTACTGCTGCCACCTCTGGGACGGCTCTGCCAAGTACCAACTCGATGCATTAGACTCGGTAGATCGCCGTGCCCGCCGAATTATAGGTGATCAGTCACTAACGCAGGCAAAAATGCTCAGTCTGCAGCACCGTCGCAATGTTGCCTGTCTATCGGTCTTCTATCGGATATACTTTGGAGAATGCGCTCAAGAACTTCACAACCTTGTGCCCCCTTCACCGTTTTACCACAGAACTTCGAGAAATCGTGAGCGTTGGCATCCTTACGTGGTTGAAATCCAACCTGCTCGCACAAAACGCTTCAGTTCAACGTTTCTGAGTCGAACCGCTAAGGTGTGGAACGCACTTCCAGCATCTGTGTTTCCGGCCACGTATAACCTCAGTACCTTCAAGGCAAGAGTGAATAGGCATTTTCTAGGCAAGCGCGCTCCAACCTAGACCTCATCAGTGCTGTCCAGCATTGATTGTCGTCAAGCGCAAGCCTATCCCGCAATAAAAAAAAAACGATTCAGCAGTGAAGGAAAACATCGTGACGAAACCTGCACGCCTGAGAGTTCCCCATTATGTTCCCAAAGGTGTGCGTATTCTACCAATTCGCATTGGGTCAGCTTGGTGGACTAAGTCTATGGAGTATAACCCTCCTCTGAGAGGAGACCTGCGCTCAGTGGTGAGTCGTTAATGGGTTGCTCATGATGATGGTCCAATTCCGAGTTCCCGAGGGATTTTAAAAACTAAATCCACGCGGACGAAGTCGCGGGCATCAGCTAGTTTAATAAATAATTTAATCTCATTCTAATAAAGTACCTAACCCTGTTTGTCTAAGAACGAATCCTGATGAAAATGCGCATAAGACAGCTTGCATTATGCAATTACACAGGGTAGGTACCTATTTTTTATCCTGGAAAATAAAAGAGATCTTTGGAAAAGAAAAACCTATATTTTCGATCATATTTTAGTATTATAACTTGTAGCTGCTAGTAAAAACTAATGTTAATAACTGTTCGTCGCGACTTCGAATAAAACCAACATGATTTCCATGATGTATATCGACGATTAATGGTGCTATGAAGGAGTTGTTATTGAACGGCACGGGTTTCCCTGCAATGGAAATCCCCATCACAATGAGTGGTATGTATAGCAGCCAGGAAAAATAGGTTTGATCCTTTTGAAACTTTCAAACTTATCGAATTTAAAGAATCGAAAAAATTGTAATTACGATCCCTTATCTTCCATTATGTTAGGTAGCTATGAAAAAAAGGAAACAGTGATAGCCTATAGTGGTTAGTACTGCGGTCTCCTATTCGGGGGTCGCAGGTTCGATCCCGGGCACGCACCTGTGGCTTTTCTAAGTGCGTTTAAGACCTATAACGCCTATAACGCTTTTCTGAGAGGAGAACTGCGCCCAGTAGTGAGCCGTTGATGGGTTGCTGATGATGATGAAAAAAAAACATGAAGTCGTCTTCTGCACCGTATTTCTCATTTTTGAGACTCATTACCATTTATTAACAGTTAATTACAATATATCTTTTGCTAAGAGGTTTCTTGGAATAACAATACGATCAGCTCCCAGATCCTTCAGCATAATATTATTAGCACAGATTTAGGATTGGTAGCTTAATCGCTATTGCACCACTAGATACCACCCTTCCTACAAACAATAGAAGTACGGGATGTCAAGAATGTCACTGAGTTGTTGCGAGTTATAAGTCTATTATAATTATTTTTTCATCATACCTATACGAAAAATGAATATTGGCTTCAGAGGATAGCGGGAGCAAAATTTAATTTTAACTCCATGGGACTTTTCATTTCTCTCTTTTGATTGGACCGCGTTAGTGCTTTAGCATACAAAAGCACTAACGCGGACCAATCAGAAGAGAGAATTCAAAAATGTGATGAAATTCATAAATGTTTTTGTTTCATTTAATCTTTCAATATACGATGTCTATACATACATAGTAGGTTGATACTCCTAGCGTGTTGGTTTAATACTCAAAGCTCCTAGCTTTTTCTCATAGGTAATGATGAAAAATTGTGTGTGTCATTCGGGGCCAAAATATTTTGTTCTCGGGCGGCGTATATTGAAATCCTAGCTACGCTCAGGATTCTACTTTAGAATCCTTCCCTTCGCTCTAAATTCAAAATAACGCCCTCGGGGAACAAACAATTTCTTTGGCCCCATATAACACAAATAACTAATTACATTGCTGTACAGAGTGTAAAATGGCCTCAGCTTTGAGAAACAAAAAAAGAAGTGTAACGTTCCCAAACGTTTCTCGATAATAATAACACATGCTATTTTCCAAAAATAAAGAGGTTCAATGGCCGATCCCAATCCCAGCCTACACTAATTTCGAATGTTGACATTTTCGTAATGGTAACGAAAAAATCGAATCAGCAGTGCTCTAAAAAATAGAGGTTATGTCTACCGATTTTAGATAGTTTTTAGGGTTCCGTAGTAAGCAAGGGACCCTTATAGTTTCGCCATGTCCGTCAGTCTACCCGTCCGTCCGTCCGCGGTTTAGCTCAGAGACTATTGGAACTAGAAATCTGTAATTTGACAAGGGTATAAATATTAATCACGCCAATAAAGTGGTGAAATAAAAATGTGAAAAATAACTTTTTTAGGTTACCTCCTCCCCTACATGTAAAATGGGGATGAATTTCTTTCTCGTTCATCTCATAGTGTGGGGTGTCGTTGAATAGGTCTTTCAAAAATATTGTGGGTGTGCAAACACCATTTTTCAATTCAGGGATCCGTTTGTGAAATATGATATTTTAAGTGCTAAATTATACTATAGTAGGCCTAGGTCAAGGAACCAATATATACCAATATATCCAAGGAAATAAGACGAAGAATAGCAATCGCGAATAGGGCGTACTATAGTCTGATAAAGCTGTTTAAATCGCGATTCTTATCAAGACGTGGCAAGGTGACGCTTTACAAGACCCTGGTGAGGCCCGTTTTGACTTATGGCAGCGAGTGTTGGGTGATTAGTAAAAGGGATGAAGACGCCCTGCTTATATTTGAAAGAAGGGTTCTGCGATCTATATTCGGTGCAGTCCAAGATAATGGGTTTTGGCGCATTCGATACAACATGGAGCTGTATAACATCTATAATGAACCAAACGTTATCCAGCACATAAAGATTGCAAGATTGCAATGGGCTGGACATGTGCAACGAATGGACGAACATCGGAGCCCAAAAAAATTAATGTCGTCACACCCAGATGGTCGCAGAAATATTGGTCGGCCAAAACTTCGTTGGCTAGATGGGGTTAATCAAGATGCAAAGCGTCTTGGTGTGAGAAGTTGGAGGACGAGCGCGAATGACAGAGACGGATGGAGGAAGCTTCTGGAGCAGGCCCGGGCCCACAAGGGGCTGTAGCGCCGCTGATGATGATGAGGCCTAGGTCAGCAATAATATTTGTGACTTGCAACTACAGAACCCTACACTGCGCGTGACCCGACACGCACTTGGCCGTTTTTTTTAGAAACAAGAAACAACTAGGTGCACATTTAAACAAAAACTCACATCGATGGAACTAAAAGGGCTCTGCCACAGAATATAATATAATAGTAAGTACTACTCTCTGCTCAAATTAAAAGTCGCTCAGGGGGCTATGGAGCGATCTAAGTTGGGAATCTCTCTCAGAGATAAAATCCGGAACGAGGAGATTCGTAGAAGAACAAAAGTGACCGACATAGCTCTGAGGATTAGCAAGCTGAAGTGGCAGTGGGCTGGTCATATCTGTCGCAGAACCGATGGCCGATGGGGCAGACGTGTTCTGGAGTGGAGACCGCGTACCGGCAAGCGCAGTGTAGGACGCCCTCCAGCTCGCTGGACCGATGACCTTAAGAAGGTGGCGGGAAGCGGTTGGATGAGGAAAGCGGAGGACCGTGTTTGGTGGCGCGCTCTCGGATAGGCCTATGTCCAGCAGTGGATGAATACAGGCTGATGGCTTGGATTGGATTGGACTCTCTGCGCTTTACGAATCTGCCCAAAGCAAAATAAAACAGGCGATAGCTTAATAATCGGAGCCTTAAGATACATTCATTAGATGAATAGGTAGGTACTCGGTCCATCTTAGAATCTGTCTAAATAGATAAACATAAATACAAGTGTAAATTGAAAATTAACTCGATTATCATCTATCTAACACCTACTCATTGAGACTATTCTAATGAGCCCAAGCACACCTGCTGTAAGTTGCTGAGTTGGGTATCCCGCAGACTATTTGATGCTACAGCATCAGCTCAAGGTTTTTTTTATTTAAAACATTTATGCTGTTGCTATATTTTATTTTGCAACATCCTTAATACTAACACTATTATATTTTATAATGTAATCTTAATTATCTTAATCTAAAAAAGTCCTTCATAAAAGTACCTAAGATTTAGTGTGGCCTGCTATCTTCTATCGTTGCATCTATACATATTATAATAAAACGGAAACGAAACCAATTCTGTACATGAAATAGATTGAAAAAAGGGTTTTTGCTTCTATAGGTCGACCGTTTAACTCGCGTATCGCCTGCGCGGTAAAAAGGGCGCGGAGGGAGATGTTAGAGATGTTAAAACTTACAAATAAATACTTAATTCTTTACCAACAATGTCTATCTCGAGATAAATCTTTGGATTATTGACTCCGTGTGTAGCGTTACCCGCCCCCGCTCCCTTCTTACCGCGCAAGCGATACGCGAGTTAAACGGTCGACCTATAATTGTGTTCAAGATACAGATTGATATCTGTACAGAAGCTAAATTTTTTTTTGTCTGTCTGTCTGTCTATTTGTTTGTCCTTCTTTCACGTAAAAACTACCGCACAGATTTCTACAAAATTTTATACCGTGGTAGCTTATTACTCGGGTCAACATCTAGGCTACTTTTTATCCCGAAAAATCAAGGAGCTCCCGAGGGACTTTAAAAACTAAATCCACGCGGACAAAGTCGCGGGCATCAGCTAGTTTTCACATAATTTAATTTTGTATAGAAGTACCTACTATTATTATTTTTACTAACATAGCGAATTATTTTGAGTGCAAATTTTAGAAAAACATCTACAGTTATTATTAACAATAATATCCTACTAATATTATAAAGGCGAAAGTTTGTGTGTATGTTTGTTCCTCTTTCACGCAAAAACTACTGGATGGATTTGGCTGAAATTTGGAATGGAGATAGAATTATACCCTGGAATAACACATAGGCTACAAATTATCCCGGAAAAATCCAAGGTTCCCGCGGGATTTTGAAAAACCACCGATAGATGGCGCTGATTGTACTTAAATCACGCTTACATTATCCGCAGCATCGAGAATAAGTAAAAAATTCCAATTCTACGCAAATTCGTCAAAAACTTGGTTGTTGTGTTGTGTTTGGATATTTTGTTTTGAGAATTCTTGCTTTATTTCAATAGTTGTATTTGGCTTTTCTTTAATTTTTAAACTTTGGATAGTGTCTCTGTTGATATCTATATATATAAAAGAAAGTGGTGTTAAGTTACACTATTTATAACTCAAGAACGGATGAACCGATTTGGCTGAAAATTGGTGGAGAGGTAGCTTAGAACCAGGAGACGGACATAGGATACTTTTTATCCCGTTCGACCGCGTTTCCGTCAAGTCTCTATAAAACGTGGTATAACAAAAACGCATCTGACATGGAATAACAAAACGCAAATGACAGTGGAATAACAAAACGTTAATGACAGCTAATAGCTATTTATGCAACTGCATCGTAATGAGGGTAATTTTGATTCGAGTGCTGTTTTTTGATACGAGGCTTGCCGAGTATCAAAATAGGATAGTACGAGAATTAAAATGACTAATTACGTTCAGTTGCATACAAGATTTTATCTACGACAAGGAAGTAAAATCATTAACGAAATACGCCGTAGGCTCAATAAAGTAACAAAAAGTAACTCCGTAAGCCGCCACCAGCCGCCTGTGGCGCCTCTGTCAACAAAAAGTAACTCCGTAAGCCGCCACCAGCCGCCTGTGGCGCCTCTGTTATATGAACGGTACAAAAGTGCCAGAACTCAGAGCCTTAGCTTTAGGTCTTTGAGTAATAAACCAGCAATGGAGAGGAATTGACGCCTAATTTATTTGCAAAAAAGTCTGTCAATTACGGTGGGGGGCGAGGTAGCACACATGAAAACTTGCTTACTACAGGTGCATTTTTCCATCACGTCGCTATGCACGCACACAATATAATTAGCAAACACTACCTTAAATTATATGCACACAATCACATTCACACACAGGGACGCTCTATCATTACATGAAACAATCGCATCATATGTGTAAGCATTTTAGGGATTTGACACTATCGATTATCGACTTTCGATAAGTTCTTCTAATAATTATTTACAACAGAGTTACTTTATTCGAGCGTAAATTTTTTTGTTCGAGATCTTTAACATGGTAGGTACCTATATAGAAGCGCTAGGAAACGAGGCTCTTGCCGTTATTTTAGTCATAATATGCCTTTGCTATTAGATTGACTCTTTGTAGGCTTTTAGTACTTGCGTAAAGATACAGCTAGAAACTTTGACCTATATTGACGATGGAAAGCGATCTAGCTTATTTCGAAAAATAACAAAATTACTTTTTTATATATTTGGAAGAAAAAGATACTGCGTCGGATTGTTGGATTTTCGTTTTCCTACGACATTATTTTTCTAAGATACTATGTTGACCTTCTCTGCATGTTTATAGTATATATTTTTTGTTATTCATATTTTTAAACGTTCTCAAAAATGCTGTAAATACTAAGACACAATCTATTTTTCAATATTATACAGATACTTCAAAAAAGTTATCATTACTTTTTAGCAGTGCAGTGCACTTAGGTTTACTGTAAGGACTTAGGATTATCTGATTATTAACAGATTTTGTAGATACCAAGATATTTACTCCGTCACTATACTCTCAATCTCATGCTGAGAGCATGCTGTAGGTACCATAGTATATCACCTTAGAGAAGCTGTTTAGTTATGATTTAAGATTATAAGCCACCAGGGAGTGCTGTACTTTGTCATAGGTTTTTATAATTTTTAATAATATTGTTTATTAAGTTGAGAGACATTTAATTTTTATTTGAATACGTAGTGGGTATTAATATTGAACACATTGATTTTTTAAGTAATCTTGTTTAAATAAACATACAGCATTTTTAATGAAACATCATTTGTTTTATTTATGTTTAAAGCGAAATTTACGATGTATCTATTACTAAAAAGTATATTAAGTACAAACTGTTAGGACTACATCATATTTCCTTAAAAATAGATACATCATAATCAGCATTTCAGAGTTTAGAGTTATTTCGTGGTTTCATATGTTTCAAATACCAAATTACAGCAACATTGCTTCTTGAAATTGAAAAACTACTACTTTAGAATTATATAATTAGTATCATCTGATGTGTTACATTAAAAAATATGATTTTTGAAAAAAATCTGCTCCTGATAGCTTATTATGAGCTGTTATGATTTTTTAAAACGTTATTGGCTCTGGTTTAAAGTTCACTTTTTCGATTTACAAGATCGTTTTCCAGCGTTGAATAATATTCTCTCAGTCCAGCATGGAGGAAACATAAAAAGTAAAAACTGAACCCTAAAAAAAAATTTTATTTAAAGTTATGATTGGTAAGTTAAAAGTTGTACCTACACACTTTACTTGGAAGGCTTATTTTTTTCATCTACTTCATCTGAACGAAGTGTATATTTGTTTGTAATGCTAGGCTGCCGCCATGGCTATAGTGGCCACCCCATCTGTTATAAAACACCGCCATGCTATTTAGCTTTCCGGTAAACCTAGCGCGATGAATAAGAAGTATGGGTACTTTAATTCAATTGCCAAGTTTTAATGAACCAAATAATATGTATAGAATTTAAATTATTTTTTTTCGTCAATGAACCATTAGTAAGACGATAAAAATATCTCGGTATAAATGATTTATACAATCCCCCCACCAATATCGACATATGAAATCTTGCTGTCCAGCCCTAATTTTATTGCGGTGTGGCCGACTTCATAAAATTAAAGTCCTAATTTTCGACTAAGAAAGACTTACGTGGAACTAATCATTATTATTAAACTTGTTTTTTTTAAAAATTATTTTTTTGTATTATATTTGTAAAAATCCTTTCTTAACGGATGCCTACGTCATAGTAGATGTGCGTTGATAGATCAGTCAGTCAGTCACCTTTTCATTTTATATATTTAGAAAATTATACCACAATGGCTATATGGAAATATATACCTATAACTTTTGAAATAATTGAGTAAAAAAACTAATTTTATGAATTCGCTGAGTTTATGGAGCTCTAGCTGCATCAATGCATTTTAAACAATAGTGGGAGAGTACCAGCCAATCAGACACCATTGCGATCGTTATAATAATGCAATCATTTTAACCGACTTCAAAAAAGGAGGAGGTTCTCAATTCGAATTTTTTTGTATATTTGTTACGCAATTATTCCGCCAAATAATGAATGGAATTTGATATTTTTTTTTGTTTAGTAGGGCATACTTCAGAGGTGGTTCCCATATAAATTGTTGTTGATATAATGTTAGATGTTACTCCATAACTACGTCAAATCTGAACCGATTTCAATTTTTTTTTGAAAGAACGCATAATAAGGTTGGGCCTATTTAAAAGGTGAAGAGAAGGTGATTCATATCTTCGGTAATGGAGGAAGGAACTCAATGATTAAGAACAAATTGCTCGCGATCAGAGATATACACTAAAAAGCTTAAAATAATAATGTAAAAAAAAAATATCTTTAAAAAACCGACTTCATACGCCGATCGGGCAATGTTGGGCTAGCGTCGCGCATTGGTTTCATCATTTATATTTAGGCCCGCCCGACTTCAACATACATGTACAAATTAAAATTGTTTTATACTTTGTAGTGGCGTTTAAAGTTGGTTTTATAGAAAGAATTTTTATCATTATTTGATAATCCCACAGACGATCAAAGTTCGTATTTATATATCTAGTCATATTTTACTTAAAGCTTATAAATTAGTCGTTCACCCCTTCCTATTCTATCGTGATTTTAATTCTATGGGATCAATTTATAATGCAGTTCATGAAAAAGGTCTCTAAACGAATAGTAAGTAGGAAGATTAATTTTCAATATTTTCCCCAAATTATTTCATGTACGATTAAGTAGCAACATTTTCAGATCGACAGTTTTCTTAAGTTTTCTGCATAAGTATTGCATTATTTGGATAAAATAATACATGAGAAGTAAATAAATGTTATCCTTTAGTAAACTGGTTTTTTTAAATATTTTTTCAGAATAAAATACTCTCATATTCGGCATTTATAGCGGAGCTCATTCCCCGCTAACCATACGTAGTTGACAGGCGCGTGACTCGAGTCAAACAGTTTTATATAACGGGTATGACCAGTGGTCATACCCGTTATATAAAACTCAACTTACAGAGGGGTACGCGCGTCAATTCTTCTCCTGTGTTGGTTTATTACTCAAAGCTTTAGGTATCCTATTTTAAGAAGATAACCATTTCGATTCAGCTCCCATACAACGAGCTGCATCGAAATGAGAAGCAAAACCGAAAGAGGGTTCATTTCGATTCAGCTGTCAAACTCGAAATTGGAACTTTTTGATGCTGGAGTAGATAAACGTAATTTTGTCTTTGGTTAAATATGGTAAAAAATTTGACAATTATAAAAAGTGTTATAATAAAGCATTACTTACTGATATTTATATTACTAAATGCGAAAGTGTGTTTGTTTGTTGGTTTGTCCTTCAATCACGTCGCAACAGAACAGCGAATTGATGCGATTTTTTGCATGGGTATAGTAATGGATGTGGTAGTGGTTCCTCAGACCGGTTGAGCTACTTTTTATCTCGGATAATGAAAGAGTTCCCGCGGGATTTTTAAAAACTAAATCCATGCGGACGAAGTCGCGGGCATCAGCTAGTTAGGAATATTTTCTTCTATTATGTCAAAACCCATCATTATTTGAGTTTTTGCTCAAGCTTTCAGCTCAAGGTTACCATGCCTTGGAAATAATCCGAAGCAACAGTACACCAAACTTCAAATCAATCGCACCAGTGAAAGCTTGTAAGACCGTAGCCCTTAAATGGCTGAACCGATTTTGATAAAAAACTTTTCGCTGGATCCTAATATAGACCAACACTATGAGAGTGTTTTTCAAAAACTCCACTCCTAGCGAACCTGAGATTACTCAGCTTGTATAACTTTGACTTATTTACTTGTGCCTGCAGCCTGTATCATAATAATACTTGTAATTAAGATTAGAATAATCCTTTCCAATTAGTCGATAAAGAGGCTCTAAAGGTTACATAAATTATGAAATACATACATAGTGAAGTCAATATAATATAAAGATATAGAATATCGGAATGACATAATCAAAAACCGGGCAGTCTGCCATTTTGTAAGATATTTCCTTTCCATTGATAAACAGATAAACACTATAGCTATAGAGTACCTATAAGTACCAAGATTCATTTGTATAATATGTTGGAGTACATTTGAAATCGTTTCTGCGCTTATATCTGTCATTTTTAGTTTTATATCATTGTTTTGTTTTATTTTGTCTTTTTAGGGTTCCATACCAAAATGGTAAAAATGGAACCCTTATGGTGAGACTTTCTCCGTCCGTCTGTCCGTCCGTCTGTCACAGTCGATTATTTCAGTAACTATTAAAGCTATCGACATGAAATTTGGCATAGTTGTGTATAATAGTGGCCCAAAATCATTGGAATAAAGAAAAATCGAAAATTATTTTTAGTTTTAATAAAAAAAGGGGGAAAATCGGGGGGTTGAAATTTCAAAGTAAAATAACTATATCGAGTGGGGTATCATATGAAAGGCCTTTACTTGTGCATTCTAAAACAGTTTTTTATTTATTTCTATATATAATAGTTTTTGATTAATCGGCCAAAATGTCGAAAAAAATACCGTTCCCCCCCCTTATCTCCGAAGTTTACCAATCGAAAAATCTGAAATAATTATGGTCAATAGAGGTTTATGTATATTTTACAGGAAAAATAAAATCAACGCGAAAATTATTTTAGTTTGAATAAAAAAGGGGGAAAATCAGGGGTTTGAAATTTCAAAGTAAGATAACTATACCGAGTGGGGTATCATATGAAAGGCCTTAACTTGTGCATTCTAAAACAGTTTTTTATTTATTTCTATATAAAATACTTTTTGAGTAATCGGCCAAAATGTAGAAAAAAATACCGTTCCCCCCCCTTATCTCCGAAGTTTACCAATCGAAAAATCTGAAATAATTATTGTCAATAGAAGTTTATGTATATTTTACAGGAAAAATAAAATGAACGCGAAAATTATTTTAGTTTAATTAAAAAAGGGGGAAAATCAGGGGTTTGAAATTTCAAAGTAAGATAATTATACCGAGTGGGGTATCATATGAAAGGCCTTTATTTGTGCATTCGAAAACAGTTTTTTATTTATTTCTAGATATAATAGTTTCTGATTAATCGGCCAAAATGTCGAAAAAAATACCGTTCCCCCCCCCCCCTTATCTCCGAAGTTTACCAATCGAAAAATCTGAAATAATTATGGTCAATAGAGGTTTATGTATATTTTACAGGAAAAATAAAACCAACCCTCTAACTAGCATAGTTTTTTTTATATTAACAATAAACCTCTACAAACAAAGTTAATGATAAATAAGCAAATTAATATAATATTATCGTTTTACTTTTACTTTTGGAGTATGGAACCCTCGGTGCGCGAGTCCGACTCGCATTTGGCCGGCTTTTTTTTATTTTATTTAGTATTTCTTTAGTTTATTGTATTTTTTCCTTTATCAATGTTAAACTATTTGTAATATTTGTACCTAGTATAGTGACCCAGGAAGATGAATAGGGTAATTTTAATGTTTCCCAGGGTTCTTCAAATAAATGAATAAACCCCATGTTCGCCGGTGGCTCGCCCCAATGAAGACCTTCCTAGAAGTTTGTAGCAACTAGCATAATATATGAGGTGCTACTTGGTAGGTACAATAGATTTAAAAGACATAGGGTACAAGCCGTTGTCCACCGTTACAAAATGACGTCATACTGGTATCGTTGACACAAAAATTAGTACATATTTTACGGTAACCACGACAGTGACAAAAGTTTTCTTTTCTGCCAATACTTTTCATGGCAATGACGTCTTGAAATTCGAAGGGCGTGATTTTTAATTTCTTAATTTTCTCCTCTTCAAAGAAAGTCAAGAAAGCTAAAACAACAAAAATAAAAATAAAAAAAAAGATAGGAGGGCGCTGCAGCGCAACAGTGTGAACTAGCTCCGTAAACTAAATTGTTTTAAAAATATAAAAATCGCATTTCAGTGCTTACTTGACGTAATTATTAAGCTAAAACAACAACAAGTCATTAATTAAAGTAGTAAATAATAATAGCTGCACTATGCAAAAATTTCCTTTTTTACTCATCGTAGAAAACGAAATGTGAACAATAGTAACCAAACAAACAATACTAAATAACTTCTTAATTAAAACATAACAAAAAAATTGAGAACGCAACATTAACAAAAGTTTGAAAAACTCGGTACTGACAATAGCGAGCGGTACGTTGCTATCTCTGACTAAAAATGCGGTGCAGGAAAGCGCGACGCAAGGTGGCGGCCAAGATGAACTGAACGTGTAGTAATAGCACAGAGTAAGGATAGTTTAATAAACAATGTGAAAAAATGTAAAGTTAAAGTTAAAAGTTAATTTTTGGCATAGGTATAGATATTTTAGCAAGAATTAAGTACCTAGTGTATTCATTTTATTTCTGTTATAATTAGCTGGTACTATACGTAGTACTATTATAATATATTCTGTGGTACTAGTAGGTATATTTTGGTGTGTAATTATTCTGTAACACTCACTACACCCACAACAACAGTTTTTGGCAAATATTTTCTATAATAAGTATAGAAAATATTTACCAAAAACTGGTCAACAAAATCTACTGAAAATATTCCTATACTTATCATTTTTTCAGTGCGTGAGAAAAATAAATGTAAAATATCTATTTTGGTGGCTGAAAAGGGTAAACAATATGCACTGGGTATCGTCTCCAGATGAATTTGAGCGTGTTGTTGATAATAAAAACAAAATAAATGCTACTGAAAAACAATTCGCTTCGTTAACGACGCGACGGTTGAATTACAATAGGTAGTGTTTCGAAGTATGGAATTCGGGTCTGGCGAGTATTAGCTATTTTCAAGGTTATATTTTATTCTATATTCTATTGTAGTTGGTCTTTGGAGAGAAAACGCAACGTGTTTTTAATTAACTTCAAAGAAGAGGTTTTTGGCGGTGATTATACTAAATACATACTAGCACTATGTATTATTCTATTATAACTCGATCAAAACCAAATTGATTTACTTAATTTTACTAAATTTTGGGTGTTTTTACCACATGGCATTTAAACCCCATCGAAACATGCATGAGTTCTTACCTTAACACTAAACTTAATTAAGTATACAAATACTTACGAAATTATATTACGCTAGCTGATGCCCGCGAATTCGATCGCGTGGATGTAAGTTTTAAAAATCCCGTGAGGACTTATTGATTTTCCAGGATAAAAAGTAGTATGTGTCACTCTGGAGGTCCTCTTCTATACACATACAAAAAAAGACAAGCTAACACAAGCTCTACGCTTATACTTATAGAGGAAAGGGGAATACCAACATGGCTAATATTATTTATTATTTTTAACAAAAGAAAGATCGGAAAACAGAGAGCAACTATGGAAATTAGCTTATAAGTTATTAGTTATTTAGTTAAGTTAAAACACAAGAGCCCCTGCCTTTTTATAGCTCGTAAGCTAATACCGCGAAGGGCCTATTTTCCATCGCAAAGTAAACTTTGGGGTCCCAAGGTGCTGAAATCCTACATTCGAGTAATCGGTGAAAATATATAAATTAAAAAAAAGATTCCGACGAATTGATAACGTCTTCCTTTTGTGAAGTCTGTTAAAAATAGATCAATTTGAAGCGCTTTTGACACAACTACGAGTGTCTCTGGAACTAATAATATAGGGATGCAGGAAGTGCCAAAAAGTATCAACTGTCAGTTGTCAAACTAGGCACTAGCTTGACAACTGACAGTTGATACTCACTTATTTTAGTTCCTTGGACACTCGTAACTGTTTACAGCGTAATGGCGTCAATCAAGTAGGTCCAAATTGAAATGACAGCAGCCAATCTAGTACAAATCATAGATTAATTTTATTAAAGAGATCAGTGCCTGACGATCGACCTATGAGCAGCAGTAGACGTCTATCGCTTGATATGAGAGTTAAGGACTTGAAGAGTGACATAGATAACTTTTATATCTGTAAAAACAGACGGTTCCTGTGAATTTTCTTTTTTTACTAACGTTTTCTAAATCATTTTTTTAAGTTATTGGATAGCTTTTATCGCGGACTTTGAACTAGGACAAACAGTTTGAGCGCGGCGACCGAATCAAGAAATTCTGTAACGAAAATAAACCTAACACCGTCGTTCAGTAAGCGTTCAACATTTTAGAGGTTCACAAGTAGCTCTGTTTGGCGCAGTGGGCGAGCGGCCGCTTTATGTATGACTAGCTGATGCCCGCGACTTCGTCTGCGTGAATTTAGTTTTTAAAATGCCTCGGGATCTCTTTGATTTTGCGGGATAAAAAGTAGCCTGTCACTCTCCAGGTCAACTATAGGTATCCTTGCAAAAAATCACGTCGATCCGTAGCTCTGTTCGGGCGTGATTGAAGGAGAAACCATCACACTTTCGTATTTATAATATTTCACATATAAGGTTCAAGTGCATATAGTTGACGTGGTTTTTTACACAGGTAATGTTGAGGACCTGGAAAATAACACAGGCTACTTTTTGTCCCGGGAACATACATTTAAACGACCGCGCCACTACAAAGTATATAATTTACTAGCTGATGCTCGCGACTTCGTCTGCGTGAATTTAGTTTTTAAAATGCCTCGGGATCTCTTTGATTTTGCGGGATAAAAAGTAGCCTGTCACTCTCCAGGTCAACTATAGGTATCCTTGCAAAAAATCACGTCGATCCGTAGCTGTGTTCGGGCGTGATTGAAGGAGAAACCATCACACTTTCGTATTTATAATATTTCACATATAAGGTGCAAGTGCATATAGTTGACGTGGTTTTTTACACAGGTAATGTTGAGGACCTGGAAAATAACACAGGCTACTTTTTGTCCCGGGAACATACATTTAAACGACCGCGCCACTACAAAGTATATAATTTATTGTTGATTTTTCGATAAAATTTAAATGGGACCACCTGGGACCCTTTGAAACAAAAAAGAATTTTCCAAATCGGTTCAGGTGTCGTTGAGTAATCGGTGAACATACATAAAAAAGATTCCGTTAAATTGAATCCTCCTCCTTTTTTGAAGTCGGTTAAAATAATAATAAAAATTAGTTTAAATTCAACGAAGTTATGGAGTAAAACAGTCAAAATAGTTCAACCCCTATCTCAGAGAACATACATCCATCCATCCATACATCCCTATACTACATCTACACAAACATACATCCGTATACAATATACATCCATCCTCACTAACTTAACAACATTAATAATATTAGTGGGATAAGTAGGATCGAATATAGTTAATGTAGTTATTGGAGGGGGAGGATACAAACATACATACATACATGCATACACACATAGATGTGTACATACATGCATGCATACATACAAACATGCATGCATGCATACTTGCATACATAGATGCATACACACATACATACATACATACATACATACATACATACATACATACATACATACATACATACATACATACATACATACATACATGTATGCATGCATGCATATCACCGCATAATTTAAGGATAAATATGTGAAAAGTAACAAACGAATAACCTGCGGGAACTGTTTGTTTTCCCGGAATAAAAAGTAGCCTTTTCACTTTTCAGGTCCTCAACTATGCCTATTCAAAAAACCACGTCAATCTGTAACTCCGTTGGCGCATATGAAGGATTAATATGTGAAAAGTAGCATACGAATATCCCGCGGGAATTGTTTGTTTTCCTGGGATAAAAGTAGCCTTTTCTCTTTTCAGGTCCTCAAATATACCCATACAAAAAACCACGTCAATCTGTAACTCCGTTGGCGCAAAATTGAAGGATAAATATGTAAAAAGTAGCATACTAATATCCCGCGGAAACTGTTTCTTTTCCCGGGTTTAAAAGTAGCCTTTGTCACTATTCAAGTCCTCAACTATGCCTATCCAATAAACCACGTCAATCTGTAACTCCGTTGGCGCATAATTGAAGGATAAATATGTGAAAAGTAGAATACGAATATCCTGCTGGAACTGTTTGTTTTCCCGGGATAAAAAGTAGCCTTTGTCACTTTTCAGGCCCTTAACTTTACCTATACAAAAAAAACACGTTAATATAAAACTGCATTGCGCGAATTTTGAAGGACAAATGCTTAAAAAATAGCGATGCTATCCCGCAGGAACTGTTTGCTTTTCCGGGATAAAAAGTAGCCTATGTGCTATTCCAGACTATAATCTATGTCTGTGCCAAATTTCAGCAAAATCGGTTCATTAGTTGTCGCGTTAAAGAGTAACAAACATCCATCCATCCATCCATCCAAACATCCATACATCCTCACAAACTTTCGCATTTATAATAATATCGCGTTAAAGAGTAACAAACATCCATCCATCCATCCATCCAAACATCCATACATCCTCACAAACTTTCGCATTTATAATATTAATAGGAAATAGGATATGGCAGGTTCGAATCTCACTCGCGAAGTAGTGACAGTGCGCTTTTCTTGTTTGTTTGTTTTTTAATTTATAATAATAAAGATTATGCAAAAAAAAAATATTGCATAAATATTATAATTGCATAAATTGATAAAAAATGCTAGGCTATATAGCTTTACCGCGGCAGTCCCCGAGAGCCACTTAATTTTTTTTTCTTTTTTTTTCCAAATTTTAATCTAACTTCACGCGGATGAAGTCGCGGGCGGGGGAAGCAAGTGGAAAATATTATTTGTTTACTCCTCAGTTATCAAGCCAATATGGCCGCCACGCTTATCCTAAATATAACTTTACCCACAAAAGCAACGTGTCACAGGCTCACGGCTGATCAAAAAACGCGAGCTTATTATCGCATTTGGGCTTTTATTGTTTCTTTTGAACCACATGTGAAGAGAAACGCAATATTTATTATTCTAGTACAATTTATAAAATGTTTGTAATTCTCACAGGTTTCAGATCTAAAAGGTTTCTTCTTAATCTATTTGTGTTTTAAATGATGAAAGAGTGTTATAAATTATAATCAATTCACTGCTTTTTTTAGATTGTACTTACGTCTACTTATTACGTAAGTGGCGTCCTTAGAGATAAGCTGTCCTTGTGCCACGTCCTTTGTATGTTTAAGCTTAGTTTAAGTTTTTGTATAGACTTAATCCTTACTAATATTATAAA
Organism: Oeneis ivallda; assembly: GCA_029955525.1. Classification (NCBI taxonomy): domain Eukaryota; kingdom Metazoa; phylum Arthropoda; class Insecta; order Lepidoptera; family Nymphalidae; genus Oeneis; species Oeneis ivallda. The sequence goes on from JARPMR010000009.1 coordinate 23,893,687, forward strand.
TACGAAAGTGTGTTTGTTGGTTTGTCCTTCAATCACGCAGCAAAGGAGTAACAGATCGAGGTGACTTTCGCATGGTAGATACAAAATTCTCTCTTACTACACAAATAACTTAATCTTTACAATAAAATTGAGACATACATGTGGGCGCAATTGATTTCCGTTTATTTTGTATTAATTATTTAAAAGTATTGCTTTGACTTCCGTTTCCTTTTATTTATTAAAATTAGTTAAATCAAATTGACATTTGACTTTGACAGCGCGGGTACGCCATTTTGCACGCCATCTTGAAATATTAGTATAAAAGGGCTGTTTCGACGATACGAATTCAGTCTCTGCCCAGAGACTCATTCGACTAGTAGATGCCTTCGCGTCTAGGTCGTTCTATTTGATTGAGGGATTGCGATAGCAATCGCTCCCTAATCATATAAATATTGTGAATACCCTTAGATTAAATTAATTATTAATTAATACTTTGATATTTTTGATAACTACCCTCACGTTCAGATGGTGGTTTGTCTGTCGTGTTGTGGTTAAATTGATTAGATGTGAGGTTCAGGGGCCGTTATAGGAGTTGTTCTCTTTTATTGTGACAAGCATACCGTCAACATCTCTTAATCGTTATCACGCTAGAGTCATAATAATTGTCCATTGGTTGATTTGTTCATTTTGATAGTTATCCTCACGTTCAGATGGTGGTTTTTCTGTCGTGCTGCGGTTTTTAGCTGAGTGGAAAGGGGCCGTTATTGGGAATGGTGGAGACGGCTTTAGGTAGGGTTTCAGCGTTTTAAGAGACGCGTTCTCTTAAAGCCTGATTAGTTTTGAGTAATAATTCCCGCTTCCGGTCCATGGCTTCCGGGCCGGTTCCGGTCAATGTAAAAGAAGGGGCTTTTGAGGGTACTTTGTTCGAACAATAAACATCCCAAATAATGAAATTATCTTACCACGCTACCTTTTCTCGTTGCGCGACAAATGTGTCTGACTTTGTTGCCGACGAGGATACCTTCGCCGACATACACATAAAAAAGAAAGTGCGCAAAGGCAGCCTTATCGCTTCAAGCGATCTGCTCCATGGCATAATTGAGGATTTGTAGTGATTCAGGTTACCTTTTATCCCGGAAAACCAGAGGGCTCTAGCGGGATTTTTGAAATCGCGCGGAAAAGGTTGCGAGACAAAAGCACAAAATATATAATAGTACTACGCAAAAGCTAGTAAGTAGGTAATAACTGATATATATTTTTTGTCTTTAAATCTGCCAAATGCGAGTCAGGCCTCGCTCGCTAAAATATATTTGACCTCCACTTAATGAGTCGACTCCTTTAATTTTATTTTTATTATTTGTTGTTATAGCGGCAATAGAAATACTTAGGTACACACTTTGTGAAAAGTTCAACTGTCTACCTGTTAAGGTTTACGAGATACAGCCCGCTGACAGACGGACGGACGGACAGCGGAGGCTTAGTAATAGGGTCCCGTTGGCAGCCATTGGGTACGGAACCCTAAAAAGAATATTAAACCAAACTGAACTTGATTAATATTCTCCTCTTCCCTCCAAATAGCCGGATATCTTGTGTTAGGAATGGGTACGACAATAGTGCAACGGGTGGGGATCGAACCTGCGACCTTTCAGTTTTCAGTGCGCACTGAGTTTCAGGCTATATTACGAAACTTTCCATTTACCGAGTCCCCTAAAGCAGTCCCCTGGAGCAATACATCAATGTAAAAGCTATGACCTAGGACTTAATTGTCGCTCGTAAAGTTTGTAACGACTACGACATCGTGTGCGGACTTTATGTCTTTGGCATTGACGATGAAAGTTAATTTCTACTACACTTGTTTTCATTAATTTTAATGACTTAACTCACTTCTGTTTTGTTACGAGCACAGCTGTGGTATTCTGTAAAATTGAAACTCATGCTTCCTGCTCGCTCGCTTTGTTCAACGTTATCCTTTAGCTCTCATTTCGTTCACTCATTGAATGAAACGCAGCATATTTTGCATGAAAGCACCAAAGGGCTTTTTATCTATTTATCTTAAATACAAGATTTAAACTTCATTAGTTTCAAGTCTATCATCATTATTATCCTAGTTTCGTTATTTTTTCCCATCAAATCCAATCCAATCCAAGGCCGAGGCTCCCCTAAACCCTAAATAACTTTTCAACAAATAATAACAAACTATATTCTATACTTATAATAAAACTGTAGCTGGACGATTTCTGTACATTTAATCTATTTTGAAAATTTTAACCGGGGGATGCTTTATTATCAATACTGATGCCAAAACAGATTTTTATTTAATTTTTGTCTGTCTGTCTGTCTGTCTGTCTGTCCGGGCATCACGCAAAAACTACTGAACGAAATTGTATGAAATAGTAGTAGGAGATACTCCGGATCAACATATAGGATAGTTTTTATCCTGATAAACAATAAGGTTACTCCAGGATAGGGGATGAAAGTTTTTATCGGTTTTACTTCATAATTCCGACGAACCGATTTTAATCATCTCTTTTTTATTTAAAAGTGTATAATATCAGGCATAGTTTGTCTAATTTTAATGAAGATCTGATAAATATTATAGGAGATAGAGGACATAATGCTTCATGGGTAGCAGCAAAAGTCACTCCCATAAAGGACAACGATCGAATACAGGCATTCCATATTTATATGAGGGTTTTAGCCATAGACATAGACTTAATCATTAACCTCCAGGCCCTAGATGATTATACCATTGTGTTTGTTTTGTAGCCTACCCGTGCGAAGCCGGGGCGGGTCCACTAGTCTTAAATACAAGATTTAAACTTCATTAGTTTCAAGTTTATCATCATTATCATCCTAGTTTCGTCATTTTTTTTTCCTTCATCAAGGCCGAGGCTCCCCTAAAACCTAAATAACGATCACTTGTTGAATGAAACGCAGCAAGTTTTGGATGAAAGCAGCAAAGGGCTAAGTTCAAAGGTAACTCACCTGCGTGATGCAGCGCTGTCTCGAAGGGCGCGCGCTGAAGTCGCTCCTTGCTCTCTGCCAACAAACACACAAATAGATCACGCTAGTGCCAAATGCCGGCTCACTACATCGCAAATATTCGATTCAGACGAGTTGATACGACTGATAATTTGAAGCCTCAATGGGGAAGTTAACATTAATTTTCACATTATTCAATAGGTGTCCATAGTTGTACGTTGTTTCGCAAAAAGGATCCAACCCACAAAACTTGTTCAGTAGGTACAGGTAGGTACCTAATAGAAAGCCTAAAAGTATTAATAAATAAAATTGACTATTGGGTATTTGACTGTTTTCAAAATGTTGATACTTATTCATTATTTATAATCAAAAATATAACATGTAAGAATAACTTTTGTAAAAACAGAAAATAAATCGGTCAAAAACCAGTTATAAGCGGTTTTATTACGACTGTATCGGTCTCTTTCTAAAACGAAATTTTCTATGAAGAGTCTATGGAGCTTTTGAGTTTTGACGTCACACCTCAATAGCGCTCTCTTTGTCTAACAGGTAACTTTAAAACTATATTTCCGAGACTAGTTTTTTCAACTAAAAAATTTAAAAAAGAAAAATAGCACTGTGTTATGATATTTAAAAACGTTATTTTAAATAAATAAAAAATATCAGTCAAATACCCAATTTGACAGTAGAATTTTTTGTGGGTTGAATCCTTTTTACGCAACTACGCCCAATTCCATTGCTAACATTAAAAAAAGCCGGCCAAGTGCGATGCGGATTCGCACACCGAGGGTTCCGTACTCCAAAAGTAAAAGTAAATCAATAATATTATATTAATTTGTTTATTTATCGTTAACTATGTTTGTAGAGGTTTATTGTTAATATAAAAAACCTATGCTAGTTGGAGCGTTGGTTTTATTTTTCCTGTAAAATATATATAAACTTCTATTGACCATATTTATTTCAGATTTTTCGATTGGTAAACTTCGGAGATAAGGACGGGGGAACGGTATTTTTTTCGACATTTTGGCCGATTACTCAAAAACTATTATATATAGAAATAAATAAAAAACTGTTTTAGAATGCACAAGTAAAGGCCTTTCATATGATACCCCACTCGGTATAGTTATTTTCCTTTGAAATTTCAAACCCCCGATTTTCCCCCTTTTTTAATAAAACTAAAAATAATTTTCGATTTTTCTTTATTCCAATGACGTTGGACCACTATTATACACAACTATGCCAAATTTCATGTCGATAGCTTTATTAGTTACTGAAATAATCGACTGTGACAGACGGACGGACGGACGGAGAAAGTCTCACCATAAGGGTTCCATTTTTACCATTTTGGTACCGAACCCTAAAAATCTATTTATGGATAATATTTAAAAAAATATATATTCTGTTGTTATTAAATGTTGTTGTTGTTATTAAATGTTAAATTTGTTATTAGTTCGAAGAGCTGATGGTCGTTGGGGTCCCAAGGTGCTGGAGTGGCGACCCCGCACCGGGAAGCGCAGTGTTGGCAGACCCCCCACCAGGTGGACCGACGACATCAAACGAGTCGCAGGGAGCCGCTGGATTCAGGCGGCGCAAGACCGAGGCCTGTGGAAGTCCATGCAAGAGACCTTCGTCCAGCAGTGGGCGTCTATCGGTTGATAAAGAAGAAGAAGAAGAAGAAGATTAAAAATCCTGTGGATTACAATTTCAGGGATGAAAATCATCCAATATCGCTATCCAAAATGCAAGCTATTTCTATGCCAAAGCTACATTCAGCGGTTGAGCCGTGAAAACTTAACAGGAGACAGACTGATTTGTAATATTTAATAGAAGCAGGAACTTTGCGGAATTCCATGATAAATTTATAGAAGGAAAAATAAAATTCTTTCGTTATAATCCGCCAATCCGCTGTACACTGCCGCTCTCCCCGTAGTTGAACAAGTAGGAACAACAAAACACTGGTATTACACAGCACCCTGCAAAATATACGTCGTGTCATACAATTTTTTTCTTCTTCTTCTTCTTCTTTATCAACCGATAGGCGTCCACTGCTGGACAAAGGTCTCTTGCATGGACCTCCACAGGCCGCGCGTCTTGCGCCGCCTGAATCCAGCGGCTTCCTGCGACTCGTATGATGTCGTCGGTCCACCTAGTGGGGGGGTTAGTCAAAACAGCGCTTCTCGGCGCGGAGTCACCACTGCAGCACCTTGGGACCCCAACGACCATCAGCTCTTCGTAATGTGTCCTACCCATTTCCACTTCAGTTTCTGCCGAGCTATGTAGGTGACTTTGGTTCTCCTAGGGATCTCCTCGTTTCTGATTTGATTTCGCAGGGATACTCCGAGCATAGCTCTCTCCATCGCTCGCTGAGTGACCCTGAGCCTTCATTCCGCAAAGTAACGCTTGTTTCTATCAAATATTACAAGTCAATCTGTCTGACTGTTAAGTTTTCACGGCTCAACCACTGAATCTAACTTTGGCACAGATAAAGCTTGCATTCTGGATAGGGATATATCCAATATCCCTACTTATCTTTTATCCCTGAAAGTGTAAGCCAGGATTTTTAAAATGTACATCCGGATGACCCGGACAACAGCGTGTAAAGTCGATTATGGATATGGGCTGCCATATGCCATACTATCTTCCAAGTTAGCCCACGACCTGTGCCGCTACTATCTTAGACTGCATCGTCACTTACCATCACATGAGATCGCAGTTAAAGCAAAGCAGTCAATCTTGTCATGTATAAAAGTATGCAAGATATAACCGCGGCCTTTCGCCAAGAGTCAAAACCGATTTTGTTTGTAGAAAGCGAAAGCGCGCTGTAAAAATTTATTTGAATAAAAAATTATTCTATTCTATTCTACAAGCTTTTGCCGATATCACATATTGCACAATATTTAAAATACATAGCAGCAGAAAAAAATATGTCACGTAGATGAATCATCTGTCTTCATTGATAAAAGGATTAGCTTTAAATAATACCAAATTCCATAGTAATTAGCAATTACGTACTATTTTTACTCTACATACCTATTTCTATTTTCAGCGATGACGCCCTCAATTGTATAAGTAGGTACCTACGGTGTTTTTTTTTAATTGCGAATTCAAATTCTACCCCGCATGCCGTTTACTGTGGAAGAATTTGAATTCGCAATATAGATAGTAGTAGAAGTTCTACTACTATCCAGTATATGTACTGCCCACTCTATACTTGAGGGCGGGCGGTGCATCGACCATACCATTGACCACTATAATAAACTAGCAAAAAGCTGAGCTTTGTGAGGGCTCGCGTAGTTTTTCTAACGGGTAATAAGTTCTGTTGCAGTGATGTTAACTCTTTGTTTTTCTAACAGATGGCGTTGGTAGTACAATAACATTCTATCCAATGAATACAAAATTGGTAATGTTCATTTTTTTAATGGTTATAAAATTAAATTTTTTTTGACAGATAACACATCTGGATATAAAGTTAAGTTACTATGTTAAAGCACAAATCTATAAGCGTGATAGTTTTTCAGTAAAGTGTACCACAAAAATGCTCAGGTTCTGGGATAGTGATAGGGCTCGCTTCGCTCGGCCTAATTAATCCATGATTAACACTGTACAGGCCGCTGTCATTATTTTTACCTACTTGATTGTCGCCATTTTGGCGCTGTAAACAGTTACGAGTATCCAAGGAACTAAAATTAGTGATGCACTAGTTGACAACTGATATAGTTGATATTTTTTGGCACTTCCTGCATCCCTATATTACTACCTAGTTCCAGAGGCACTCGTATGTCAAATGTGGCACTTCAAATTGAACCTTTAGCTGTCATTTGTAAAGGGACGGCCAGTTCAGTGTTAATCAAACTTTAAGGTCAGTGGACCATACTTTTCTTTTTTTTTTTTAAACAACAGACAGGCATGAATTAAGGATTGGTAGGACTACCAATCCTAAATCTATGGAGATAAGCTTACGTTTGACGACAATCAGTGACATCTTTCAAAGTGTAATAAAGTTCGACGACGAACTAGGAATTCCGAATTACGACTACGTCTAACGACGAAGACCGCTTGCACGATTTTGACTAGGTTAACATTTTTTGAAGTCAATCAATTCAACAGATATTCTCTTTTTAGTGGTCATAGTCAAAGATGGCCAAATTGATCACATAACAGTTATCTACTATTAAACTAGTGGTTCGCCCCGAACTGAGACCTCGCGGTAACGGTATCCCATGATTATTCATTCAATCGATACATGATAACCAAAACTGACATTATTATTATGCCCGTTTTCACCAAACATACCTAAATCATCCCCTAAGTAGGAGTCTCTTAACGTAGGTAGCTCCTAAATACAATCCTAAGTCCTAACATCCGTCCCAATATCCTTTTAGGTGTCCCGTACAGGATCGTGATAAATAAGTTGACAGAAAACATCAATCACCTAACTTATAGGTAGCCCGTAAAGGTTAGGGAACGTTAGTGAAAACATTGAATTATTTATCAAACATTGAATTTAACTCGTAGTTCCATGGGAATAGTTACTGACTGCGCCATCTATTAGCATTATTGTGAAGCTATGTTGATGCTATATGAATTACTGACGCCCATTAAAAATTAAATAATCTCGTTTCTTTATAATATTCATATAATTTTAGTATTTGTTGTTCAAGTACAGGATATAAGTGACCTAAAAACATAAAATCAGTTTGAAAATCCATAGCGGATTTTTCTAGAGAGCGTCTTCAAGCGAGCGTATAAAATCGCCACTTTGAAAGCCCCCCATTTCGTCAATTTTAAGGGAAAAATTAAAAAAAAAATATTTTTGTACTCAGTTCAAAATTATCTTTAAAATGATACGTAACAATTTTATGTAACGCGATTTTTTTTTTTTTACTTCGCATTCGCTTCTATGAGAGCCCCCCTGAAATAAAGATTTTTATAACTTTTTAAGCCATTTTCGGCTGGAGGCCATCGGTTTACATATTATATCTAAATTTGAAGTAATTACGTTCAGTAATTCAAAAGTTATAAGGCTCTGACAGACGGACGGACGGACGGACGGACGGACGGACAAGTGCAAATCGCCCTAGTTAACTCAAAGACCTTCGCTTCGCTCGGTCGATTATTTATTATTAAGTATTTAGTATCGCACGTCTTTTGAAGGCGGCCTAATAATAGTGCGCGGTAATAATCCACTTTAAAGTTTTATCAGCGACGAAATAAAAGCCACTTTACGGGGAAATGTATTGAAAAAAGTTCGTAGTTCAGTGAACTGTCAGCAGGTGAACAAATTAACTCCGGCCGCCATTGACAAAGCGTTCGGAAATAGCTCGCCCTAGAACTATCTTCATCTGGGCCGGTGCCTTCGAGACCGGCCGCGGATGTTTACGTCAGGTTTACGTGAACATTAGAATGTTAGCATACAGAGTTGTGGACTTTATTAGAACTTTTTGAAAGAAACAATTTTTCTACAGTAGGTTTTCATATTGAAATCTATCGGCTTAAGCAACTTTCGCTCTTTGAAATTCTCATGTCATAATTAATTTTTCTTTTTTTGTGTGCTCTGAACTCAGAAACTACTGTAGTATATCAAACTGTAGTAGTATCAAATTCCCAGACCATTTCGTGATTTTCCAAATGCAACAATCTGAAAACTCGAACGAATCCATTCGACGAATGGTATTTTAATCAAAATATGCGTAGGCGCCGCGACGCGTTAATGTGCAAAAAGCTCGCAAACGTGTAAACAGATCCAACGTTTTGTTACAAAACAAAACAAACCGAAAGTCAATTAATTTAAACTTGCAATAAAAGAGACGTGGCTTGTGACGTCCGTACTGCTGAGGAGTTCAAGCCTCCGATATCTATTACACGATAGAATTTTTTAAACTGACACACCAATTGAAAAGCATTTTAGGCCTTAGCACATCTTATTGACTCTTGTTATTATATGTACCAGGTACCTACTTGCATGAGAGAATCGTCGTGTGGAAACCTGCATACCTACCTCAGAGTTCTCCATAACGTTCTCAAAGATATGAAGGGTGCAGGAAAAGAAGGGGCTCATCAACAAAATTGGATACTTATCAGAAAATGGCCTATTAAAGGTTTATAAGGACTTTATTGCCCTAACTCAGATTTTGCTGATCACTTGCACTCTGGAAACACTCAAAGCAAGTAAATTTTTTCAATTTCTGTGTTATGGCTTAGTTACACAAATATGGTTGAGTGAAGCATCGGCTGGGTCATGCGTCATGCTCGTGAACGACACCACCGGCGGTAATGGGGCTACTTTCTGTCTGCCCATCTTAGCATGTATGAATTTTAAGTACATTGTATGCATTCTTGGAACTTCCTCTCATTGTGGAAACACTGCATACATAGCGTAGTATCTATTGTATTGTAAACTTGTTTTAAAAAAAGGGCAAGCACCGAGTTTCTTGCTGGGTCTTCTCGGCAGGAAGAGCATTCCGAACCAGCAGTGGTAGACTCATCGACGATTCAAAAGCACTTTTAAAACAGTTCATTTGAATAAAAAAATATATCTATTCTATTCGTATTCTTCAAAAATAAAACTTTTCCCATACATATACAATAAGGTAAATTCAGTCGTTCGGGAGGTCAATTGCCGATAAAATGTGTCGATTACTTGATTCTCTAAAAATTATTGCATCGGTGCTGCATTTACTCGATTCTCTAAAAATTATATCATCGGTGTAACGATCGATGACCTCTACTGGCTGCATTAATGGCTTTCTTGCTGCATCAATGCATTTTAACCAATAGCGGGAGAGTACCAGCCATTCAGAGGTGATTGCGATCGTTACAATGATGCAATCAATTTTAGAGAATACACAGCTCCCGTGTAGCCAAGTTACACTTCGTTGCATCGTTTCTCTTTCTACGATAGTTGTCATTTGAAGTTTTGGCTAGGGCTAGACTAGATGGCGCTGCAGCTGATCAAAGACAGAAGTCATCATCATCATCGTGTGCCTTCTTCGTGTTGAAGTTTGGCGGTCATCATGCGAAAAGCGTCTCTATTTAAAGCCGCATCTTTTAATTTTGGATAAGTCAGCCCTTATATCGTCCAACCACTTGCGTCTTTGGCGACCTGGAGCTCTCTTGCCTGCAATCCTCCCTTCCAACACTAGTTTTGGGAATGAGAATTGGGTTCCTCTTTGTAGGTGTCCAAAGAAAGCTACTTTTCTTCGTATGATGGTGGACATGAGTTCTCTCCTTTTGTGGACTAATTCCAGTACCCTGCTATTTGGGGTAAAGCTGTTCCATGGGATTCGGAGCATTTTCCTATAGATCCACATTTCAAAAGCTTGCAATCGACTTGTTGCTTCCTTTTTGAGAACCCATGTTTCGCAACCATACAAGAGAGTGGACCAGACGTAGCATTTCACAAGGCGGCATCTTAGCTCGACCTGCAATTTAGGACTGCAGAGGTTCTTGGACATCTTGTGAAACACGATTTTAGCTTGGCTAATACGGGATTTTATTTCGTGTAGGTGATCTAGATCCGAAGTGAAATATCTACCTAGGTACTAGGTAAAGACAGAAGTGTATTGATAATATTTCGCGACATTTTGCATTGTTTTTTTAGCATTTAAAACATTTATAATACAAAATGCCGCGAAATATTATCAATACATTTCTCTTTGATCAGTTGCAGCGCCATCTAGTCGAGCCCTAGCCAAAACTTCTAGTAACAACTATCGTAGAAAGAGAAACGATACAACGAAGTGTAACTTGGTTATACTTTGTTGAAGTTTGTTATCGTTAGTGTTTCAGAGTCTCACAACACACTTGACAAAGAGGAGTCCATTATCCGTAGACACAACAATGGAGTTTTCCATCATTATTTACGATAGTTTTTCAATACATTTCCTCTAATTTCAACTGTTAGGAGATTCAATGACTATTAGATCACTCATTTACGGTCAGCCCATCGTGTCAAATGATATGATACACAGCCAAAAATTATTGTGAGTGACAAAACAAGTCTTCAAGTCAAAACTTGGCGCTTGAACATCGACGAATATCCGTGCCCGTACTTTTAGTTGGTTTAATAAAAAAAAATCGACCAACTGGACAATTGTCTAAAAGTAATTCCATTGATCGTATTCGTATTCGATGAAATTAGCGTCAAAGTAAAATAATCCTTGACGGTATTGATAATTCAGTACAACCGATTTTAACATGGACCGTTATTGAGTGTATCGTACATACGTAAAAGTACAAAAATGCATAGACGAAAATGAGCTCTAATTCAATGCTATTGTGGTTTATTTTACTTTGACGCTAATGTCATCGAATACGAATACGATCAATGAAATAACTTTAGACAATCGCACCTCAGGATTTGTACACCTCTGGCGAACCTCACTTGAGCGAATGATCTCGAGCATGTTCTGTGAAAATCGTTGCAAAAGGCTTATGTTCAACCAGCTGATGCCCGCGACTTCGTCCGCGTTGATTTAGCTTTTAAAATCCCTCGGGAACTCTTTGATTTTCTGGGAGAAAAAGTAGCCTATGTCACTCTCCAGGTTCGCAACTATACCCATGCAAAAAATCACGTCGATCCGTAGCCCTGTTGCGGCGTGATTGAAGTACAAACCAACAAACACACTTTCGCATTTATAATATTAGTAAGGATAAGAATAATCGACGATGTCACGATGATGTCAATCAACGAAGTTTTAATATACAAGTACCTACAACTATTGACTCAAGATGTTTACAACTTATTCAGTCTGGTTGCATTCAGTTAAATCTGGTTCAAATCCAAAATCATCCGGTTATTATTCTCCCCGATTAGCCGATCTTGATGAGTGTTGATTGGTGTTGATTTGATGGTCAAAGATTATGGGAGACTTCGGATAACACTGCTGACGTAACCACATTCCGAGGGTTGTTAATTAATTTGAGTATGACTGACACCGACACGCAAACACTTTTCATAACCTTGAGTTAAGTACCTCTTACGACTTTAAAGTTTATTGTGACATTTTTTTTTCGATGGAATAGAATAGAAATGTTTTTTATTCAAATAAACTTTTTACAAGTGCTTTTGAATCGATGAGTCTAACACTGGTTCGGAATGCCCTTCCTGCCGAGAAGAACCAGCAAGAAACTCGGCAGTTGCTCTTTTCAAAACAAGTTTACAATATAATAGATACATAATTATTATGCTATGTATGCAGTGTTTCCACAATGAGGGGAAGTTCCAAAAACGCATACTACTTACAAATCAATTACATGTTAAGATGGGCAGACAGAAAGTAGCACCATTCCTGCCGGTGGTACCCGTTCACGAGCATGACGCATGATCCAGCCGTTGCTTCGTTCAACCAAATAACCATAAAACGCCGATCGCTGCCGCTAAAGAAGCCAGTCTGCCCTGCTTCCCGAACTCTGCCCAACGAGGTTTCTGCGACTGGTTTCGTTAGGATCTAATATATAAGGCATTCGATTAGTCATCATCATCATCATCATTAGCAACCCATCAACGGTTCACTACTGAGCGCAGGTCTCCTCTCAGAGAAGGGTTATAGGCCATAGTCCACCACGCTGGCCCAATGCGAATTGGTGGACTTCACACACCTTCGAGAACATTATGAAGAATTCTCAGATGTGCAGGTTTCCTCACGATGTTTTCCTTCACCGTTGAAGCAAGTGATATTTAATTGCTTAAACGCACTTGACTCCGAAAAGTCAGAGGCGTACCCGGGATCGAACCTGCGACCCCCCGAATAGGAGACCACAGTCCTAACCTAACCACTAGGCTATCACTGCTTTTCGATTAGTATTGATTGTGAAATTTTATTACAGAAACTAGACTATCTCCCCAGACATCTCCCCGGGGGGTGAAAGTGACATCACGGCGCGCGGCGGCATATTTCCATAAACACGTCTTAACCTAATTTGTGGTGCGGTGACTTGAAGCCTGTGATGTCATTGCGGTAATCATTTTGTTTTGTTTTAAAAATTTTTCTGCAAACAAGCTACAATGATTAGCAGTGATAGCCTAGTGGTTAGGACTGTGAACTCCTATTCGGGGAGTCGTAGGTTCGATTACCTCTGACTTTTCTTGGTTATGTGGTCTAAGCAATTATATATCACACGCTTCAACGGTGAAGGGAAACATCGTGAAGAAACCTGCACGCCTGGGAGTTGTTCATTATGTTCTCAAAGGTGTATAAAGCTTGCCAATTTGCATTGGTTGGTGGATTATGGCCTAGAACCCTTTTCTGAGACCTGCGCTCAGCAGAAAGCCATTTATGGGTTGCTGATGATGATGATGATATGTAGGTACTGATCAACGGTTGCTTGGAAATCATAACGTACTACGACACGGATAATAAATCATCATCATCCCATCACCGATCCACTACTGGACAAGCAACTACTCACAGCCTGTGATGACGATCCAAGAGATGGATTGCACACCTCTAAGAATATTAAAGAGAACTCTCAGGCTTACTTGTTAATTCATGAAGCTTTTCTTTATCATTAAAATAGGTGCTATACATTTTAAATTCGGAAAAGCTACACAGTCATTCGAACTTCAGACGCCCTGAAAAGGCAGCTTAAATCTTAATCACTAGGCTATCACTTCAGACACTATAAATTTAAAGCTTACTGTGTAAAAAGAGTAAGATACCTTTAGATAACACAATAATATGAGCTGACTTAACCAAATATTCCTTACTAGGTATAATAATACGATTAATGATTTAACAAAATGTTTACGTATTCAAAAGCTTCTTACAAGCACTTCATAGACAAGGTCCGTTTGATACAATGTTAGATTAGATAGATAAAGAATAGGTACGTCTAAACCTAATTAACTTATCGATTATATATTTTTTATCGATGATTCGACAACACGTCACTAATCCAAGGTGAATGCCACAGTGTTGGAACGATATCGAATTGTCATATCTTGCAGGTATGAAAGCTTTTATCAATTAAATAATCAATCCATTTTAGGAGTCTGTACCCAAAGGGTGCCAACTGATAGCGTGGGTGCCCTATTACTAAGCCGCAATATTCCATCCGTCCGTCTGTCAGCGGACTGTATCTCATGAACCGTAATAGGTAGATACTTGATACTTTCACAGAATGTGTATTTCTATTGCCGCTATAGCAAAAAATAATAAAAAAATACGTGTGGCACTCGAGGACTGCCGCGGTAAAGCTATTGCATAGCATTTTCTAGTCGCACGCACACAAACACCGTGCCGAAGTCTGCCGAACTGAAACGACGTTGTTAGGTTTATTCTCGTTACGGAATTTCTTGATTCGGTCGCCGCGCTCAAAGCCCGCGATAAAAGCTATGCAATAGCTTAAAAGTTAAAATTAAAGAGGGTTCTCCGTACAATAAACTTTTGTTTTTGCTCGATCTTATAAGGTGGTCTGCCCGCGAAATTCAAATTTAATTTAGTTTTTCGCAATTTTAGACCAGGCCTTAAAAAATAATAAAAAGTGAAAAAATAATAATAGTAGGATGAAACCCATTGGAAAAGGAAGAGAAGGCAACAAAAATGAAAGGAAAAATAAATTACGGGCGATTTGTGGTCGGGAAGTGGGGGGAGGGGGGGTTTAAGGGTACAAAACGGTTTATCTCAATTTCTGGAAAAACTACAAGTCCTATGGAAAAAAGTTAAATGGCAAAGTTGTAGGTAATAAAAAGATCTACAACTTTTGTATTTAGACTTTTTTCACATAACCTCAAAATGTATGTGAAAAATTCAAATAACCAAGTTTTTGGTTTTTTATTTTTATCTTTTACAAAAAAAAATATTTTTTCACGAAATTTGGTGAAAACTTACCTTTTTATGTCCCAAACACACTGTAATTTTTCTGATTTAAAATATTTATTTTTTCACCTTGTTTTTTGACTTAATATTGAAAAAGCACCTAATTTTCAACCGAAAATTCTCCCGTCAAAATATCTGCTTTTTTAAAAAAGTCGGTGAGCTTTTTAACCGACTTCCAAAAAGGAGGAGGTTCTCAATTCGGCCGGTATCTTTTTTTTTTCTATGTATGTCCACCGATTTCTCCGGGATTACTGGACCGATTCGCGTGATTTTTTTTAACCAACTTCCAAAAAGGAGGAGGTTCTCAATTCGGCCGGTATCTTTTTTTTTTCTATGTATGTCCACCGATTTCTCCGGGATTACTGGACCGATTCGCGTGATTTTTTTTTTAATCGACAGAGGATGTTTGCGAAATGGTCCCATAAAAATGTTCACCTTCAACTCCTCAAGCCTGATGCTGCAGGGATATTGCTCACCTAAAATAAAGAGATTTAGGAAACGTCGATTACGAATTATTATTGTAGGTAACAAGTATGGACTACATCATGGAGCTCCAGGTCCTAGCTCCTCAATCCTGATGCTGCAGGGTACTGCCTACCTAAAACTATGGTGATTTAGGAAATTTCGATTACGAGTTGATTGTGTAGGTAACAAGTATGGACTACATCATGGAGCTCCAGGTCCTAGCTCCTCAATCTTACTACACTTAAAAGCTTAAAATAAAAATTCTTTTCAAAAAACCGACTTCTAACGCCACTACAAAGTATAAAAATAATTTTAGTTTGTCCACGTTTGTTGAAGTCGGGCGGGCCTAAAATACAAACTATGAACTATGAAACCGACTCGCGATGCTCGCTCGACTTCTACAAACGAGTCTCTCATATTGTGTAGCGTTGCGCATCGGTTTCATAGTTTGTATTTAGGCCCGCCCGACTTCAACAAACGTGGACAAACTAAAATTATTTTTATACTTTGTAGTGGCGTTAGAAGTCGGTTTTTTGAAAAGAATTTTTATTGTTCGTTGAAATCTCTACTTTGTGATGGTGTAAAAAAAAATATACATTACTATGGTAAATGCTCTCAGAAAATGCAGAAACGAAATACGAAATAACAGGTAGTAAGGCCCAGACCCTCCAAGCCCCTATGAAATACCTTTTAAATTACATGCGTAGATAGATGGCTATTTATTGCTATTTTAAAATAACTTATATACCTGAGTGACCTACGGAAAATTTTAGCCCATTAAAAGGTATTTCATAGAGAAGTGGGGAAGGGGCTAGGAGGGTCTGGGCCTTACTACCTGTTATTTCGTATTTCGTTTCTGCATTTTCTGAGAGCATTTACCATAGTAATGTATATTTTTTTTACACCATCACAAAGTAGAGATTTCAACGAACAAAAAGCTCACCGACTTTTTTAAAAAAGCAGATATTTTGACGGGAGAATTTTCGGTTGAAAATTAGGTGCTTTTGCAATATTAAGTCAAAAAACAAGGTGAAAAAATAAATATTTTAAATCAGAAAAATTACAGTGTGTTTGGGACATAAAAAGGTAAGTTTTCACCAAATTTCGTGAAAAAATATTTTTTTTTTGTAAAAGATAAAAATAAAAAACCAAAAACTTGGTTATTTGAATTTTTCACATACATTTTGAGGTTATGTGAAAAAAGTCTAAATACAAAAGTTGTAGATCTTTTTATTACCTACAACTTTGCCATTTAACTTTTTTCCATAGGACTTGTAGTTTTTCCAGAAATTGAGATAAACCGTTTTTTACCCTTAAACCCCCCCACCCCCCCACTTCCCGACCTCAGATCGCCCGTAATTTATTTTTCCTTTCATTTTTGTTGCATTCTCTTCCTTTTCCAATGGGTTTCATCCTACTATAATTTTTATGTTTTCAAAAATTATCTACCCTGGACTATTTGTAAACTAATACGACAAAGTAGGCTTATGGCATTCTAATTGCGCCAATCAATGGCAGTATCATCTTCACAGGTTTACATAAAAAATTTTACTTGAAAGTTGGCTTTGCCGTAGTTAAGTAAAAATACTACCCGCGTTGATTTAAAATTTTGACTTCGACTTTGACTTTTATGCGTCATAATATGTATATCGTTATATGTATATGTAATAACTAATATCGTTATATCGTAATATGTATATAATGTTATTATATCCTTTTGTGGGCTGATAAATGAATAGGCTGGTTGTGTTTCTCTGGAATGAGGATTTTTATTTAGTTACTTTAATCTAATTACCTACTTAACAATATTATCTCAACAAAAGATTCACTCACCTGGAATGAGAAAACAACATTCAAAGTCTATATTTAGGTCTTATTTAATAACTCAATTTAAAAGATTGTTCACATCAAAAAACTTCGAAAAATATCTTAGTCATCTCCTCCTACAAAATGTCAATGTCTTATGTCATAGACCACGAACACTGTCACTCACCACAGACTAACTTTTTGATTATTATGCGCCAAAGGCAAATGTTAAAGAATACTGATAGATGGTTTTCTTTACATCTACCACCCTCCAGTGAATAACAATTGCATGTGATAATCTAAGTAATTGTTCATTCGTTAATAAACACTGGAGACAGTTTTGTAATATGGTAGAGATTTGACTCCGCTTTCTTGCGTCCGGTATCAACTTCATAGATTGAGTTGGAAATTTTCTTCAAAATTTTGTATGGTCCTATCCTCAATTCATCCATTTTCTTCCTATTTAGTCGATTTCCGTTTTCCACGTAGACTCTTTCACCTACTTCCAATTTATATTCTTTCCTATGCCGGTCGAATATTTTTTTATTATAATTGTGAGATTTTATTGTGTTCTCGAAAGCTAGTTGTCTATCTCTTTTTAAATCTTCTTTTGTATATCTTGATTTTAGTTCAATTGGTAGAATATTCACATTTTCGCCCTCCAAGAGGTATTTTGGAGCAAATTTTGTAACTGTGTGTTCTGTTTCGTTATATTTTTCTACACATTTCTGAGCAATAGTAGTCCATGCTATTTTTTTATCACTTTCATTAATTTTACATCTTATCTTATTGACTAACGTTTGGTTTAGCCTTTCGTTAAGCCCATTCGAAAATGGTGAATCCACAGCAGTGAAAACCATTGTAACGTTTTCCTTCTTCAGAAATTCTTTAAATTCATTGGAATTTATACCAGGGTATTGGTCCGTTAATACCATATCAATATTGTAGCTTTGTGTCACATTTTTTATAAGTTTAATAAAATCACTGGAGCTTTGATTGCTTGATGTGGAAATATACGCATATCTTGTGAAATGATCAACCAAAAGGTGTAGATATTTTTTTGTTGACCGTGATCCTCCAAAGCCTCCAATGGTATCAATAGATACAATTTCGAAAGGACGTGTTGCTGGACCTAAATGTGACATTAAGCCATATTTTGATTTCCTCCTTGATTTATTTCTAATACAAATGTCACATTCTTCGCAAACTTGTTTAATGTTTGCGATAATATTCTTTGCTGTGTAGAATGGTGTTATTTTACTTATCATCTGGGTCCTTCCAATGTGGCAGTAAGTGTTATGAACGTCTTTTATTAGAGTTTTGCTAAGTTCTTCTGATAGTATGATTTTATTCATTCTTCTATCCTTTTTGTAGTAAATTTCATTTTCAAATATCAATTTTTCTTTTTGTAGGTCTTGATTTCTGTGTTGGTCGTTTTTTATATCTTCTAGACTTATTAAATTTACCACTTTTAAAAAATCTTCAGTATTATCATGAGGTTCTAGAACTGGATTTCTGCTTAAGCAGTCTGCCTCTTGGTTTGATTTTCCGGGATTATATTTAATTTTAAAATTATATTGGGATAAATAATACATTAGATCCCCTAATTCCTCATCAGTTCTGGCCTTAATATTCATATTTTCTAATGGTTTATGATCCGAGTATACTATGAATTCCTTTCCCATAAGCCAATGCTGCCAGTATTTTACGGCTTCTTTTATTGCTAAACATTCCAAATAGATTGCCTTCTTCTTTTTCTGAGCTTCAGTTAATTTTTTTGAAAAGTAAGCAACTGGCTTAATATCCCCGTTCTTATCTTCTTGTTTTAACACTGCTCCCACTCCTTTGATACTAGCATCTGTGTAAATTTTTATTGGAAGTTTAGGGTCAAAGATATTAAGAATTGGTTCTGAACATAGTAATGTTTTTATTTTATCAAATGATTCTTGACATTCTGCAGACCATATAAATTTCACATCTTTTCGTAATAAATTGTGTAACGGATCTAGAATAATTGCGCTATGTGGTACAAATTTATGATGAAAATTTATTTTTCCTAGGAATTGTCGTATATTTTTCCTTGTTTTTGGAACTGGAAAGTTTTTAACTGCTGTTAAATAGTCTTTTAGAGGTGTAATTGAATTTCTTCTTATAACATTATTAAGTCAAAAAACAAGGTGAAAAAATAAATATTTTAAATCAGAAAAATTACAGTGTGTTTGGGACATAAAAAGGTAAGTTTTCACCAAATTTCGTGAAAAAATATTTTTTTTTTGTAAAAGATAAAAATAAAAAACCAAAAACTTGGTTATTTGAATTTTTCACATACATTTTGAGGTTATGTGAAAAAAGTCTAAATACAAAAGTTGTAGATCTTTTTATTACCTACAACTTTGCCATTTAACTTTTTTCCATAGGACTTGTAGTTTTTCCAGAAATTGAGATAAACCGTTTTTTACCCTTAAACCCCCCCACCCCCCCACTTCCCGACCTCAGATCGCCCGTAATTTATTTTTCCTTTCATTTTTGTTGCATTCTCTTCCTTTTCCAATGGGTTTCATCCTACTATAATTTTTTTGTTTTCAAAAATTATCTACCCTGGACTATTTGTAAACTAATACGACAAAGTA
Organism: Oeneis ivallda; assembly: GCA_029955525.1. Taxonomy (NCBI): domain Eukaryota; kingdom Metazoa; phylum Arthropoda; class Insecta; order Lepidoptera; family Nymphalidae; genus Oeneis; species Oeneis ivallda. The sequence continues at coordinate 23,913,368 of JARPMR010000009.1, forward strand.
GGCTTATGGCATTCTAATTGCGCCAATCAATGGCAGTATCATCTTCACAGGTTTACATAAAAAATTTTACTTGAAAGTTGGCTTTGCCGTAGTTAAGTAAAAATACTACCCGCGTTGATTTAAAATTTTGACTTCGACTTTGACTTTTATGCGTCATAATATGTATATCGTTATATGTATATGTAATAACTAATATCGTTATATCGTAATATGTATATAATGTTATTATATCCTTTTGTGGGCTGATAAATGAATAGGCTGGTTGTGTTTCTCTGGAATGAGGATTTTTATTTAGTTACTTTAATCTAATTACCTACTTAACAATATTATCTCAACAAAAGATTCACTCACCTGGAATGAGAAAACAACATTCAAAGTCTATATTTAGGTCTTATTTAATAACTCAATTTAAAAGATTGTTCACATCAAAAAACTTCGAAAAATATCTTAGTCATCTCCTCCTACAAAATGTCAATGTCTTATGTCATAGACCACGAACACTGTCACTCACCACAGACTAACTTTTTGATTATTATGCGCCAAAGGCAAATGTTAAAGAATACTGATAGATGGTTTTCTTTACATCTACCACCCTCCAGTGAATAACAATTGCATGTGATAATCTAAGTAATTGTTCATTCGTTAATAAACACTGGAGACAGTTTTGTAATATGGTAGAGATTTGACTCCGCTTTCTTGCGTCCGGTATCAACTTCATAGATTGAGTTGGAAATTTTCTTCAAAATTTTGTATGGTCCTATCCTCAATTCATCCATTTTCTTCCTATTTAGTCGATTTCCGTTTTCCACGTAGACTCTTTCACCTACTTCCAATTTATATTCTTTCCTATGCCGGTCGAATATTTTTTTATTATAATTGTGAGATTTTATTGTGTTCTCGAAAGCTAGTTGTCTATCTCTTTTTAAATCTTCTTTTGTATATCTTGATTTTAGTTCAATTGGTAGAATATTCACATTTTCGCCCTCCAAGAGGTATTTTGGAGCAAATTTTGTAACTGTGTGTTCTGTTTCGTTATATTTTTCTACACATTTCTGAGCAATAGTAGTCCATGCTATTTTTTTATCACTTTCATTAATTTTACATCTTATCTTATTGACTAACGTTTGGTTTAGCCTTTCGTTAAGCCCATTCGAAAATGGTGAATCCACAGCAGTGAAAACCATTGTAACGTTTTCCTTCTTCAGAAATTCTTTAAATTCATTGGAATTTATACCAGGGTATTGGTCCGTTAATACCATATCAATATTGTAGCTTTGTGTCACATTTTTTATAAGTTTAATAAAATCACTGGAGCTTTGATTGCTTGATGTGGAAATATACGCATATCTTGTGAAATGATCAACCAAAAGGTGTAGATATTTTTTTGTTGACCGTGATCCTCCAAAGCCTCCAATGGTATCAATAGATACAATTTCGAAAGGACGTGTTGCTGGACCTAAATGTGACATTAAGCCATATTTTGATTTCCTCCTTGATTTATTTCTAATACAAATGTCACATTCTTCGCAAACTTGTTTAATGTTTGCGATAATATTCTTTGCTGTGTAGAATGGTGTTATTTTACTTATCATCTGGGTCCTTCCAATGTGGCAGTAAGTGTTATGAACGTCTTTTATTAGAGTTTTGCTAAGTTCTTCTGATAGTATGATTTTATTCATTCTTCTATCCTTTTTGTAGTAAATTTCATTTTCAAATATCAATTTTTCTTTTTGTAGGTCTTGATTTCTGTGTTGGTCGTTTTTTATATCTTCTAGACTTATTAAATTTACCACTTTTAAAAAATCTTCAGTATTATCATGAGGTTCTAGAACTGGATTTCTGCTTAAGCAGTCTGCCTCTTGGTTTGATTTTCCGGGATTATATTTAATTTTAAAATTATATTGGGATAAATAATACATTAGATCCCCTAATTCCTCATCAGTTCTGGCCTTAATATTCATATTTTCTAATGGTTTATGATCCGAGTATACTATGAATTCCTTTCCCATAAGCCAATGCTGCCAGTATTTTACGGCTTCTTTTATTGCTAAACATTCCAAATAGATTGCCTTCTTCTTTTTCTGAGCTTCAGTTAATTTTTTTGAAAAGTAAGCAACTGGCTTAATATCCCCGTTCTTATCTTCTTGTTTTAACACTGCTCCCACTCCTTTGATACTAGCATCTGTGTAAATTTTTATTGGAAGTTTAGGGTCAAAGATATTAAGAATTGGTTCTGAACATAGTAATGTTTTTATTTTATCAAATGATTCTTGACATTCTGCAGACCATATAAATTTCACATCTTTTCGTAATAAATTGTGTAACGGATCTAGAATAATTGCGCTATGTGGTACAAATTTATGATGAAAATTTATTTTTCCTAGGAATTGTCGTATATTTTTCCTTGTTTTTGGAACTGGAAAGTTTTTAACTGCTGTTAAATAGTCTTTTAGAGGTGTAATTGAATTTCTTCTTATAACATGACCCAAATATTTTGCATAATTATTTGCAAAAGAACATTTTGTAAATTTTAGTCTAAAACCTTCTGTTAGTATTGCCTCCATTAGTCTTGACAGATGTAATAAATGTTCTTGAAAAGTTTGTGAAAATATTAAGATGTCATCTATAAAATTTACTGCAAAACCGGAGAGTTCATATTTCCTAATGATGTTTCCCAAAATTCTTTGGAAGATGGCTGGGGCAGTCTTTAACCCAAATGGGAGACATGTCCATTGAAAATGGCCTTCCTGTGTAACAAATGCAGTCTTGTGTCTGTCTTGAATTTTCAATGGAATTGACCAAAATGCTGAATTAATGTCCAAAGTAGAAAAATAGTTACAGTTTACAGTTTTTGTCATTAAATCCTCAATCAGCGGAAAAGGTTGTGATTGAGGGACAACAATTTTGTTCAGCTCTCTAAAATCTATACACAATCTTGTTTTGCCTTCATCTTTTTTATATGCCAAAGTTACCGGAGCAGCAAATGGGCTATATGATTCCTCAATCAAATGCTGCTTTAAAAGTTTTGATATTTGATTTTCTATTTCTCTTCTATCTTCAGGTGTGCATCTGTATGGACGTTTGTAGCAATATTTATCAACTATCAAGTCAATTTGAGCTTCATAATCTCGTACAGTACCTATGTCATATTTATCTTTAGCGAAGACTGGTTTGTATTTTTCTATCAACTTATCAATTTCTGATTGTTGGTATGAATCTAGATGGTTTACTAAAAATTCAGAATCATCTGAGATTATATGCTCATTGAAGTTTATTTCACATTTATTGGTTTTAGTTTCCTGTTTTAATACCTCAGCATGTAATCCTTCTTTTTTTTTCTCATCTACTACATTTGGAATCTTTGAAGTATCATGTTTTGAGTAGTTTTCTTCTCGGAGTTTTTCGTTTTTATTATTGTATTGTGTGATCTCTAATTTTTCATTTTGCATTAATTTGAAATTTTTTATACAATCCAGGCCTACTAGAAAATCATAGTTAAAATTTTCACTATCTACTACAAAAACATCCATTTTTCTTTCAATATTGTAAATTTTTATTTTTAGTGTTACCACACCTTTTGTTTTTTTCTCACCATTAATAGTCTTCAAGTTTATCTTTTGTATGTTACTTATATTTTCTTTTGGCTGTATCTTTAATAATCTTGCATTTATTAAGGATACATTTGAACCTGAATCATAAATTCCAGAAACATTTAAAGTATCATTTAATATTAACTTTACTTTTATTAATGGTGGCACCTCTAGTTTTTTGGATTCTCCTCATATAGTTCAATTTCTAATTCAGAGTTATTTACAGATTTTACAGTTGATTTTTGATGTTTTTCTTTAAACCAGCATTCTTCTTCAGGATGATAACGTTTCCCTTTTTTGGCATGGACACAGATTTGACAAGGCTTTTTTTCTTCTATTTTTTTGGATTTAGTTTCAGAATACGCATTGCCTTTTTTAACAAATTTATTTTTTCCAACCATATGTTCTAATCTTCCTAATTCATTGTAGAGATCTTCGGTTCCTTTTAAAGTTTCTCTGTCAATTTTATCACTCACATAATTAGGTAAACCAAATGCTATAAGGTCTATGAGTGTCCCAGTATCAATGGATTTTCTTACTTCTAGTAACAATTTTTCTTTTCTTAATGCATACTCAAGTAACGAGCCTGCTTGATATTTAAAAGCTAGGGCGTATCTACTGGGTGACCATCCTTTGTTTGCAAACGTCTCACGAAAATTCTCCTCCCATTTGTTCCATTCTGATTCTACTGTAAGTTTTATTAACATGCAGCTGTACCAATCTACACTAGAGTATTCCAAAAAATTTTTTAGAATTTCAATTTTCTTCCTATCTTCATTGATCTGGAAACGTTCACATTCTTTATTAAAATCCTTAATCCACTGGTCAGCATTTGAGTTCCTGCCAGTGAATTTCTCAATCATAAAATCCTTTGCGATTTTCCCTAAATGTTGGGTTTCAGATTTTATTTGTTTATTTTCTAGCAATGTCTCTAACAATTTTTCCAATGATTGATTTGAGCTACTGGGTACAGATTCAGCATTATTTGTTTTTTCTACAATTTCTTCTAGGTAAAAATCATTAAACTGTAAGTTTTGTTCGTCATCCAAATATACTTTTGATATATCATCCGTCAAGGTTATCCATACTTTCCTTGTTTGATGTCTTTTATTTAATGTTTTTTTTACCTTGGCATAGTTGGGCGTATTTGTAATTATTTGGTGCAGATTTGCAGGTTGAAACTCGACTGGTATTCCAAAAATCTGACCATTGGGTGTGGCTATTGAGGTTATGCATATAGTGTTTGATTTTCCATCTGCTGCTGGTTTTACAACAAAATCGAACCTCAACTGTTCCATGTTTCGTGAAATTTTAGCAGAGAATGTTGTTTTATAATGTTATTATATCCTTTTGTGGGCTGATAAATGAATAGGCTGGTTGTGTTTCTCTGGAATGAGGATTTTTATTTAGTTACCTTAATCTAATTACCTACTTAACAATATTATCTCAACAAAAGATTCACTCACCTGGAATGAGAAAACAACATTCAAAGTCTATATTTAGGTCTTATTTAATAACTCAATTTAAAAGATTGTTCACATCAAAAAACTTCGAAAAATATCTTAGTCATCTCCTCCTACAAAATGTCAATGTCTTATGTCATAGACCACGAACACTGTCACTCACCACAGACTAACTTTTTGATTATTATGCGCCAAAGACAAATGTTAAAGAAAACTGATAGATGGTTTTCTTTACATGTATATGTTACGTTCCCTCAAATATGGTTGAGCAAAGCAATGGCTGGGTCATGCGTCATGACTCATGCACGTGAACGGGTGCCACCGGGAATGGGGCTACTTTATGTCTGCCCATCTTAAGATAGAAGTTAGTCGGTATGCATTTTTGGAACTTCCCTCATTGTGGAAACACTGCATATTATGCATAGTATTTACTATTTTGTAAATTTGTTTTGAAAAGAGCAACCGCCGAGTTTCTTGCTGTTTCTTCTCGGCAGGAAGGACATTCCGAACCAGTGGTAGATTCATCGACTATTCAAAAGCAATTGTAAAAGTTTATTTGAATAAAATAATATTTCTATTCTATTCTATTCTATTCTATTCTATCCAAGGTCGTCGCCACTGTGTGTAAGTATTACCTGGACATATCCAGACATGTATCACGCACAAAAGCTTTTATCTGATGTAATAAAGCCGCCCCATTGATGACTACATTCCATAATATTGAATTTGGACTGTGCTTACGTTATTTTCAGCTTTATTATCTCGATATGACAATCTTATCCGTGAATTTATATTTGAAGAGCTCTCTGGTGTATGAAAATCGAATTTATACGTAAAAATAGGGCTGCGCCTTTTAATATTGTATTTATTCAGCAAATTATATTCGCAGAAATTTTTAATTTAATTTACGTACATGGCCAATTATCTTCCTTTATAGAAATGGACAGCTTTTTTGTGAAGAAAGCTGGATTAATTTTCATTTTCTTCAAATAGAAAATGTATTGTTTATAATAGGTTTTCGTTGGCAACCTTAGGATACGAAATCCTAAAAAAGAAAAGAATACTGAGGTTAAGATAAATATTATATTCTTTTTACTAAAGAATACCAAGCTGAACTTGACTAATTAATCTCCCCTCCAATAATAACTAACGGGAAAATATTTGTTAGGTGTAGGAACGATATTGTGTAACGGGTGGGCATCCAGCCGTTGATCTTTCAGTTTTCAGTCTACTCATTTTTAACCGTTGAGCCATTGAGGCTATAAAATTGAAACAAAATATATTGAAATGTTTCTAGAAAATTCCACAACCAAAGCCGTGGTAATTACGTACTTACTGCTTCAAATAGCAGTACGTAATTACCACGGCTTTGGTTAGAGTGCATATTAAATCAAACGAAATAAACAAACATACAGTTCCATATTTAAATCCAATGAGTTACACGAGTAAATTCCACTAACTTTTCACGCGTCCCTTATAAGGTGTTGCTAGAAAGACAAACCTTACGTAATAGTTACCAAATGGCCTTACCAAATATGTAAGTAGATTTAATATTCCCCTACTGGCTACTCCCAATTATATAATAGGTCCCTGTACAAAGTTATAATATTCGATTTAATTTAATTTTAGTAGTAATTTAGGTTTTAAGAAAGAAAAGAAGAAAGAAAAAGCATTTATTTGGAATACAAACATCGACACTGTCGTAGAACACTGTCGCATGTGATCCAATATTCACTGAATATACAGCGAAATCTTGATTTTGCCACTAATGGCTTTAATAAACAATGTTTAACCTCACACTTCAGCAATAGAAAAAAAAATTCAGTAGTTGTGGAGATATTCAATCGAAACGGGTGAGGCCGGCGGAAATGGGGCTACTTTCTGTCTGCCCGTCTTTGACATGAATTGAATTGTAGTACGTTTTGTGGAAATGTCATATTCTATTCTAACAAAGATGCACGGGTTAAATCAGCTTGGCATCCAGCTGCCCACAAGATAGTATTGAAACTTATTACAATGTAATAGCTACTTATTAATATTGTAAAATAATTATTTTGAAAAGAGCAACTGCTGAGTTTCTTGCCGGCTCTTCTCAGCAGAATCCGCTTTCCGAACCGGTGGTAGAATCTTGACGTGTCATAAGAGCCACAGGTTGGCCTACATGAAATAAATAAAATAATTTTGAATTTTTTTTTGAATTTTGGACAAAGTCGTATCTGAAACTCATCCGAAGAAAAACTTCGCTTGTAAAGAAGCGCTGCTGTCGCTAACTTGTCAAATGCCGGCGGCCGCCACTTGCGATGTTGTTAGTTGGAAAGCCACCGCGTTTCGTATGTTTTAATTTTAATTATACCTAAGAAATACTCAAAAACCATGTCGTATAATATGAACCAAAATTGTTCTATGCTGAAAAACCAAGTTCAAAACTTTAAACTGCTCTCCTGTAAAGTAGCAATTTCGTAGAAGCAACTTTGTTCTACGACAATGTCGAAATAACAGTTGTGGTGACAGATACGGATATGTCATCGTAAGATTGTCAACTGTATCTTAGCTCGGGTGACCATGAGTTCTAGACTGCGATGATATTGCCCGAGCATTAAGTATACATAATGTCTATCACCTATTGGGTAGAATAATAATAAGATATGTTTTACTAGGAAGTTTTGGTGTTTTATCGTGAGGAAACCTGCACACCTGAGAGTTCTTCATAATGTTCTTGAAGTTGTGTGAAGTCTGGCGGACTTCACACAACTTCAAGAATTTCAAGAATTTTCACTTTCAAGAATTCGCATTGGGCCAGCGTGGTGGACTATGGCCTATAACCCTTCTCTGAGAGTAGACTTGCGCTCAGTAGTGAGCCGCTGATGGGTTGGTAATGATGATGATGATGATGTTTTACTAGTAACAATCATAATTTCGAATATTACCTAAAAACGAATTGTCTTGTCTGCCCTAAGAGTGTTATACAAGACAAGACAAAATATGTGTGTGCAAAATGGTCTCAAATCAGCATTATGCTATGCCAGTGGAATTTTTAGAATCTAAAAATTATTTGAAACTATAATGATGATTAGGGTTTTTGGAACGTAGTTCCTTATCGCGCGGTACGGAAGGGGGGCTAGACGGAAAAAATTATGGAACCGACACTCGACATAATTTTCAAACAGACACTTTTTTGTTGAATGTGAATTTTGCATTGTATTCGGTATTTTCGCCTTAGAACTCGGCGTCTGCATGGACTAGTGGTTAGGAGAGTCGCCTATAAATTCAACGTCGATGGTTCGAATCCCAGCTCGACAGACTGAATTTTCTATTTTCAATTTTATTTTAAATAATTTCTAAATGTGGAATTTTTTCCTAATTTTTTATTGTATAAATTGGATAAGGCCATCTGTGAAAAATCAGTAACTCCACCAGAGTAACTCTTTGGTTTTGTGTGTAACAGTGCAATAGATATAAACTAAAAATAATTCATCGTAGTTAATCAATTTAATACTAGATGACACCACTAGTTTTATACCTTAAAAAGTATTAGGTATTCCAATACTGTTTTGACTTGTCATACAATTTCAACATCAAAATAATTACTTTAAGGTTGTACAATGTATAATTATATCGTGCATCGTGTCATGATAATAAAACATAAAAATTGAAATAATACTGTTTCAAGCGTTGGTAGTATAGGCCCAGGTTTAATACGCTCCATAAGCATAAGGTGCGAGTTGGTAGACCTTCTGGTTTAATCAAACAGTTAATTTTACCATCTGTAGAACGATCATCAAAATCTTATTAAGACTTTAATTATTAATTAAAATATTTAAATATTTAATTCTTATTAAGACTTATTACAAGGAGCATTAAGGACTCCTTCACTGACTGATTGACAAACCGACCGACCGACCGACCGACTGACTGACCGACCGACTGACAGACTGACCGACACAAGTAGGCTAGCATTAGAATATAATATGTAGTTATAAGTTTATTAATTGTATGAGCGCAGACTCGCCAACAAACTGCATGTGCAGTTTGGCGGGGTAGAATAAGTTTACTAATACTTGTTATTATATTTTCTGAATAAAAAATTAAAAAAAAAAATGTAATACAAGATGTTTTAAGATAAAATGACTGATAAACTATAGATTTGTCGCCAGATAAAATGATCCGTCAGAACCAGTTCGTTATCTGATTGATTAGCAAATAAACATAATTGGGTAACAATTTTACAGCCTACTTTGGCTTATCTTCATTTACCATCAGTTGAACATAACTTTGCATATGAAATCCTATAAATATATTTAAAACCTTATAAAATATTCATTGACACTTCAACACATGATAAACATCACATAACGCAATTAAGTACACAAACTCCGAAATAAGCTGACCAAGCTTTGCTTCAGTCCAAAATACCAACCATATGAAAGATAAGTTGAAAGACGCAGAGCTAAACTAAGTATAAGCTTAGACCACATTTTAAAATGCGCTTATTTTTGGAACGTAAGTTCCTTATCGCGCGGTACGGAAGGGGGCTAGACGGAAAAAATTAAGGAACCGACACTCGACATAATTTTCAAACCGACACTTTTTTGTTGAATGTGAATTTTGCATTGTGTTCGGCATTTTCGCGATACAACATTGAGTCTCCGAACCATCGACTTTGAACTGTTATGCGACTGCCGGAGCCACTAGGCTACGGAGACTCAATGTTGTACCGCGAAAATACCGAACACAATGTAATCGAAAGGAACTACGTTCCATCCGGGTGTCCCTTGACACCTCTCAAGTTTTTTTTTTATTTCCGCGGGAACTCCTTAATTTTCCGGGATTAAATGTAGTCCATACGTTAATCCTGGGTATGAGCTATCTCTATTCCAAATTTCAGACAAATCTATTCATACGTTGCAGCGTGAAAGAGTAACAATCATAATATATCCATCCGTATGTATGTATAATTATTATGTTATCTATCCTCACAAACTTTCACATTATAATATTAGTAGAATTAGATATTAGATAACTTTAAAATTATTGCAAATGATTCAATATTATTTTCTATTTCATGTATAAGTAACTTGTAAGGCGCTGAATGCAAAGTCGTTTGCTTTATTTATTGCAAGTTATTCCGAAATTCCTGTTAGTCCAAAATACGCAATAATAAAATGTATTTCGTGATTCGTCACAAGAAACCATCACCGTTAACGACTATCTACTGACAGAAATGATTGATTTAACAGCTTACAGATAACCCACAATAAATACATCGTACCCTGTACATCAGTGAATCATTAATTATTGCGTTTTCGTAATATACAACTTTTTGATTCCGGGGAAACCACCTGTAACATAAAACTACCTTTTGCCCGCGGCTCCGCTCACGTTAAGTTCGATTTCTCACACCCCTATTTTAGCCCCTTATAGGGATTTAATTTTCAAAAATCCTTTTTTAGCGGATACCTACGTTGTAATAGTGTATGCCTTTCAGCCCATTCCGGTTTGAGCTGTGCGTTGATAGATCAGTCAGTCTCACTCAGTCAGTCAGTGAGTCACCTTTTCCTTTTAGATATCTAGATACTTAGGTATTCATCATATTATCATCATTCTCATTGACCGAGCGAAGCGAAGGTCTCTGAGTCTACTTGAGTGAATTTGCACTTGTCCGTCCGTCAGTCTGTCCGTCCGTCTGTCAGAGCCTTATAACTTCTGAATTACTGAACGTAATTACTTCAATTTTAGATATAATATGTAAACCGATGGTCTCCATCCGAAAATGGCTTAAAAAGTTATAAAAATCTTTATTTTAGGGGGGCTCTCATAGAAGCGAATGCGAAGTAATTTTTTTTTTGCGTTTCATAGAGTTGCAGTTTATAATTTTAAAGATAATTTGGAACAGAGTACAAGAGATTTTTTTTTAAATTGACGAAATGGGGGGCTTTCAAAGTGGAGGTTATATTTGACCTCAGAACGGATTACCCATTGAAAGGCCGGACTTGAAAATTTTATAATTATTAGCGTTATATCATGTACTTGAACAAAAAATACTAAAATTAGATAAATTTTATAAGGAAACTAAACTATTTAATTTTTAATGAGCTGCAGTATTTTTAACAGAACTTCACAATGATGTCAATAGATGGCGCTCTCATCTCATATTGCAAACGCGGCTATAATATTATGTAAATTATTATTATTTTGTACGATAAGTACTAATACATATAATAACATATTATTCAATTAAAATTATTATTTAGTTTTATAATAATAATAATAAAGCCATTTTATTTCCAAACTTTTGTACATAAACTTAACACATGTTTCTTTACCATTAATATCATACTTAAAACATAAAATACTTAAAAGGTAAAAAATGTTACATATTAAATTTCTTTTCATGTAGTTTTTTCCTTACAATATATAATATTATTTTGTTATTATAATCCTTCTCCTATTATAATTTTAAGAATCTTACAGTTCATAATTATTGTGTTTACTACATAATATTTTTTCATAATAAGAAAGGAAGTGACAATGTTTTTATTTTAGAAGAATAATTTTTAGTTATATATCAAATATCAATAAAACTTCACGTTGCAGTTTGTTTTTACATGTTTTCTGATCTTGTTGATAGATGACGCTGTGTACAAATAATTTAATTTGAATGTTCCAAAAAAACTATACCTAAGTTTGATTGAGGCCTGATTTCACTATAACAGTTCCCTAACCTTTACGGGCTACCTATGTTAAGTTAGTTGATGCTTTCTGTCAACTTTGTTATTACGAACCTCTACGGGACAACTAAGGTGAAAATGACATTGGGATGTTAGGATTGTATTTAGGGGCTACTTAAGTAAAGAGACTTCTACAGAGGGGATGATTTAGGTAGGTATGGTTGGTGAAAACGGGCATAATAATAATGTCAATTTTGATCGTTATGTATCTATTCAATGAATAAGTAATTATGGGAAACCGTTACCGCGAGGTCTCAGTTCGGGGCGAACCACTACTTAGTTATAATTATTTCGACCCATTACTAAACTTTTCTGGATGTTGATCTCTTGAATGAGAAGGGCTCAGCCCCCCTAGTCATATTACATACCTATTGTCTTATCTATTCTCTATTTCTATGATCGTTAACGCTTTAGAGCAGGGGCTCCCAAAGTTTTTTAGCACGACTCCCTTCTAAAAGTATAGGGGGCATGATAAAAACTTTGGAAGCCCCTTCTTTAGAGGAAGCGATCTTAGAAACGATTAATTGGCAGCCATGTCGACACAACGTTCTTGATCGCTCCTTTGCTCCACAGAATAGAATTCACGCTACACGCTTATATAAATAACATATACGCTTACGCACACGAATACACGCTTCCTCTAAAGCAGGAGTTCCCAAAGTTTTTTATCACACCTATCCTTTCAGAAGGGAGGCTTGATAAAAAAAACTCTGGGAACCCCTGCATAAAAAGGGAATAGATACATCGAAGTGTAATTTGGCTAGAGGAGCAATCCATAGTTCACCACACTGGCCAAGAGTGGATTGGCAACATATCGTCAACTCAAACGAAACATCCCCCATTGCTTCAAGGAACCAAGTTTATTTAACGTCAAAAAACACCTGAGGAAACTTGCATGCCTGAGAGTTTTCCATGATTTTCTCAAAGGTGTACCAATCCGCATTTGGCCATCGCGGTAGACTATGACCTAAACTCTGCTTAGCCTAAGAGGAGACATGTGCTCAGTGTTGGGTCGACGATGATTTGAGATGATGATCATTGAAATATTATTGTCTATTAGGCAATTATGTACTCGTACCTATTTAAAACGTTGGGTTTCAAGCCTTTGTTCACGCGCTTGCAAATTGTATTATTAAGTATAAACTAATAAACTAATAATTTTTAAGATGATTCAATAAAATTGGGTCAGTCAACTTTCTCAGACGTAAATATGCCGTTATCAGCTTAGGTATAATTATAATTATGTCAAGTCGTATATTGTGTACAATTAATATAAAAACCTAAAATATTATTATTTTGTTCAGACGTTGACTCGCTTTGGGTCACATTCAGACCGAATGTTCTGTGTTGTATCTTCTTGCAATGTAGCCATCGACGTATGTAGCAAAGAACAATTAATCTATTTGCCAATTTTTATACAAAATTAGGCTGATTAATTGCGAATACCAATTTTTGTAACCATAGTGGTGATAGACTATAGTTGTTAAAACTTCAGCTTTATATTGATAGGTCCAAGGTTCAATCCCCGCTACGCATCTCTGACTTTTTTAAATTTATTTGGTTATCAACATCTTATACATTTTTATATAAAACAATAAACTAAATTAAATAAAACAATACTTAGATAACATGTTAATTAAATATTTATAAAATAATTTACATGTTAAAATATGCAAGAAATTGCATGCGGTGTTTACTGTGTGTTACTTTCGGAGTTATGTGTTAAGTACCTACTTAAATATCACTTGCTAACATCATCAGGAACCTGCATGCATGGGAGTTCTCAATGCTAAACGGAGCCCTTTCACCTTGGCTCCCACTTTCCGGAATTTATCCATACCAAACCGACCATATTGATCTCCTAGGTCACGATATCTCGGCTAATACTAAAAACTTCGGAAAAGCAGTTGAAGCCAAGGCCAATATTGCCGCCAAAAAACTAGGCATCCTTAATAAGGTGCAGCGGTACTTCACGCCACAACAAGTGCTTACAGTTACACTATATCGTGCCCAGGTCACCCAGGTTGTTGCGTTATTGAAGGACAAACCAACAAACACACACTTTCGCATTCTATAATGTGTTATAGTAAGGATAACTGCCTCTTATTATGCTTGGTAGGTATCTACAACTACAGTACAACAGACTGTACCTAGCAAACCGTCGTACCAGGCGACGTCGTCGTTGGCATTTTTTTAGAATAGAATAGAACAGAAATATTTTTAATTCAAATAAACTTTTTTACAAGTGCTTTTGAATCGTCGATGAGTCTACCACTGGTTCGGAATGCCGGTCCTGCCGAGAAGAACCAGCAAGAAACTCGGCGGTTGCTCTTTTTAAAACAAGTTTACAATACAATAGATATTATGCTATGTATCCAGTGTTTCCACAAGGAGGGGAAGTTCCAAAAATGCGTACTACTTACAATTATTAAATACCTATTAAGATGGGTAGAGAGAAAGTAGGCCCCATTCCAGCTGGCGGCACCCGTTCACGAGCATGACGCATGACCTAGCCGCTGCTTCGCTCAACCATATTTGAGGGAACGTTACAACCCGCATCACACGACACCACCACAGAAATGTAAGAGTACTTGACACACTTAGGCTACCGATGTTAAGGCATTGATTGAGAGCGGACGTCGCGAAGATTCTCAGAAAGACAGGTAGATCCCGTTTAAGGCTAACAAATCCAAACTAATTTAAATATCTTTTGTGTATTTGTCGAAGAAAGCTTCCCTCAAAGTAAGGTATGTTATCTCTCTTCTAGAATTTTCTTTATCTATTGTTACATGAAATCTTAAAAATGCCTTACCCACTTAGCCCTGCTCATAGCCTGTTATCTTATCTTAGCCTATATCCGCCAAGGGTGTAAGGAATTACTTTTGGGTCTTTTGTTCATTATCTAATGGCCCATTACATAGTCATTCTATTTTAACGACTCGGAAAAAATAGAAATTCTCAATTCAACACGTAGATAATTTTGTTTCGCTATTATTATGGATTACTGCGAAATCTCAATCAATTTTAATAACAATAATTATTGTTTATTACAAGCATTTTTAACTTGAAATGAATGTTTGTATGTATGTATGTGCATAAATAGAATAGAATAGAAATGTTTTTTATTTAAATAAACTTTTACAAGTACTTTTGAATCGTCAATGAGTCTACCACTGGTTCGGAATGCCGTTCCTGCCGAGAAGAACCAGCAAGAAACTCGGCAGTTGCTCCTTTCAAAATACTTTTACAATATACTTAATAGATATTATTCTATGTATGCAGAGTTTCCACAATGAGGGGAAGTTCCACAAAAGCATACGTAATTATTTCTAATTATAATTCAACACATGTTAAGACGGGCAGACAGAAAGTAGCCCCATTGCCGCTGGTGGCACCCGTTCACGAGCATGACGCATGACCCAGCCATTGCTTCGCTCAACCATATTTGAGGGAACGTAACAACCCGCATCACACGACACCACCGCAGAAATGTTAAAGAGAGTGTGACATACTTAGGCTTATGGCATATATAGGCATTATGTATGTGTGTATTGTTTACAACACTACACGTAAAAATTGTCGTCATTATCAACTGATGACAATTTTTACGTGTGGTGTTGTGTGTTCAGAGGAATTCAAAATCATTTTGGGTAGTTTTCGAGAAAACCAAAATCAGTAACGTGTGTAATAATTATCACTTTTAGTAAAAATAGATAATTGCAGATTAATTAAAGATAACTGGGGCATTTTCTTAGATAAGACAGTTAATCCGCACATGGTAGCAAGTCAGATTGATGAATGAGTCCGGCTTCAAAGATCTACCCGGTTTAAATCGAAATTCTGTAATAATTACTTTGGACTGTCTATTCGATTCGGCTCTTATCATTTGGTATTTTATAATCGTCATACAACTCAATTGTTTCAAAGATTTATGATATCGAAAAGTCAACTGTAACATGTAAAAAAGTAACCAAGGTAAAATAAGTCTTATGCGAGCGTAAATTTTATATTTTTACAGTATTTTTAATTTAATAACAACAAAACGCCTAATTTATCCCTCGGATAAACCTCAATCGACGTTGGTGGAATTGGCACTGTCTTTTTTACAGGTTGCGAAGAAAAATCTGTCAAAAATGGAAATGTGTTCCTTACTAAAGATAATTGTAGTGTATTATACGAGTACGTACCACGATAATTGTTTGGAGTCCCGTGGCGACCACGGTCCATGCAACTGGATCGAAATATCGACTTTCTCCAATCAAACTACGTACAATACATACTCGTACTCGTAAATACATTATACTTCCTTACTAAGTAGCTGTAACCGATGCCACGTGAGTATAAAGAAATTATATTATTGGTTTTTTTGGGCCAGGAAGCCTCGCGGGCGCCCCCAGGACACCCTACCAAAGTTTCATCACAATCTGATCAATGGTTTCGGAACACATATAGGACAAACATACAAACATTGACTTTATTTTTTTATTTATATACCTATAGATTTAAAACTTAAGAGGTAACTGTGCATTAGACCCTAAGCACCCATTATTTCAGCGACGCCGAGTACGTTTACAAGTAAACTCGACTCATCACAAATATCATCCACCTTTCAAAACTGAGTCGGATTCCCAGTAACTTAAAAAAAACAATTATTAATTGAATTAATTGGAGACCCTGGGACCGTGGGGCCCGGAGGCTCGCGCACTTTTTTTAGAGATATCGAAAAGGGTGATCGAGTCTACCGGCGATCCAAGAGCAAGCAGGTACCTTGGCCAAAGGATTAGCTTGGCCATCCAAAGGGGTAATGCTGCCATCTTGGGTACCATGCCACACTGCGGTGACTTGGATGGGGTTTTAGATTTTATTTAGTTTTTTGGAACGTAGTTCCTTATCGCGCGGTACGGAAGGGGGCTAGACGGAAAAAATTAAGGAACCGACACTCGACCTCGACACATTTTTGAAACCGACACTTTTTTGAATGTGAATTTGGCATTGTGTTTTTTGTTGAATGTGAATTTTGCATTGTATTCGGTATTTTCGCTTTAGAACACGGCGTCTGCATGGCCTAGTTGTTAGGGCAGTCGCCTATAAATTCAACGTCGATGGTTCGAATCTTCTATTTTCAACTGAATTTTCTATTTTCAATTTTATTTTAAATAATTTCTAAATGTGGAATTTTTCCCTAATTTTTTATTGTATACATTGGATAAAATGCTAACGCCATCTGTGAAAAAACAGTAACTCCACCAGAGTAACTCTTTGGTTTTGTAACAGTGCAATAGAAATAAACAAAATAATATAATTCATCGTAGTTAATCAATTTAATACTAGATGACACCACTAGTTTATTACAATTCCTTCACTATTCGGAAGGAGCTACGTTTACGGGTTTACGGGTTTACGGGTGTCCTTTGACACCTCTCAAGTTTTTTTATTTTAGTTTTAATTATAGAGTAAATTTAGGTTTAATGTAGTATTATTAATTGTCAGCATACAAGTAGTGTAAATTAAAAATTTAAAGCACCCCCGACATATGAATATGACTATGTAGACCTTCCTGTCATCCTGTTACCCAATTTTCTCCATCATCAGATCCTCCTCCTCGATCCTCGATCATCATTTATCTAACATCTACTCATTGAGACCATTCTAAGAGCCCAAACATACCATATCTGCAGAAAATTTCTGTGAAATTGGGTATCGCGCAGTCTACTTGATGCTGCAGCATCAGCTCAAGGTTATCTTGGAAATAATCCGAAGTAACAGTACACTACTCAATACTAGTACTCAATCGCACCGGTGAAAGTTTGTAAACCCTTTAATCAAGTAGGAAATCAGCTGATGATCTTCAAACGCCCGATCAGATAAAGTATAAGCTAAAATGCACCTCGGTTTCAAATAGAAAATCTGCATCAAAATCGGTTCATTCGTTAGGGAGCTACGAAGGAACAGACAGCCACGCCGTCTGTTACAACACCCTTTTTTATTGTCTGGGGTTAAAAAGCATAGTTTATCATACAGATTTGTCTCGGTACTCTGGGAGTGGCGACGCTCCCAGTCGTAGTTTATTGAAAGTTCAAAATGTCATAGCTAATAGCGTCGGTCACTTAGAAGATTCCATGTGTCCCTTGGATCAATATAGCGTAGATTGAAATAAATAGCCGTTCGTTTAGTTAATTGAACTGTAAAGCCGCATCGGCATTTATACCACTTCTGACACTAGGTACCGTACAATCATAATGAGTCGTGTCGCTTAATATTTGTGTATTATTAGTGGGTGGACGCCATTCCCGCAACCGAAACGACTTAATGGTTCTTCGAGCTATGTGCCCATAGAAGTAGTCGCACTATCACATCACATCACATCACACTTCACTTCACACTAATCACACTTCACATCGCATCACATCACATCACATCACACTAATCACATCACACTTCACTTCACACTTCACACTAATCACACTATCGAAAGTAAGTATCGTCAGAAAACAACCACAAAACTTCACAAAACTACAAGACGTACCGCAACGCTATGAACTTCGGCCAGCGCGTATGCATGTATGCATAAACCAAGCTCCAACCTAAAGATCCATAGTACCGGCCCCAACCCGATGTGCGTAAAAATATATAATAATATCCCAAACCACATAAAAGAAATGAGGAGTGATACAGCTTTTATCAATTCTTTAAAAATATTTCTGATAGAAAAAGCGTATTATAAAATAATAGATTATTTTGAAGAATAATAACGGTGTCCGTCTCTCTACTTAAACTAGTAATTGCTGTGCCCCAACTGGGTTCCAATGTAAATATTATGTACTGTAAGTTGGAATGCAAGGAATAAATTAATAAATAAATATATGTGTGTATGTGTATGTTTGTTCCTCTTTCACGCAAAAACTACTGGATGGGTTTGGCTGAAATTTGGAATGCAGATAGAATTATACCTTGGATTAACACATAGGCTACTTTTTATCCCAGAAAATTAGAGAATTCCCGCGGGAATTTAAGGGAAAACCTTAAATCCATGCGGACGAAGTCGCGGGCATCACCTAGTGAACAATATACTCACTCCAGGGCCCGCAATTTAGACTGCAATTTCACGTCTCGGTGACGATGTTATTCTCGGGATCTCCTTACTTCATGACACCTTATGTGTTGATATACAGTAATGTATGTATTTTATG
Organism: Oeneis ivallda; assembly: GCA_029955525.1. NCBI lineage: Eukaryota > Metazoa > Arthropoda > Insecta > Lepidoptera > Nymphalidae > Oeneis > Oeneis ivallda. The sequence goes on from JARPMR010000009.1 coordinate 23,932,339, forward strand.
CTTAGCACAAACAAAAAAGAAAAACTTGTTTAGTGAGTTTTATCAAAATATATAAAAGGAAAAGGTGACTGACTGACTGATCTATCAACGCACAGCTCATACCACGGACCTTTGAGTATACCTATAACCAACAATATATCCAAGCCACGGACGGATCGGGCTGAATTTTGGCATACAGCAAATATTACATCGATGCTTACAGATAGGCTTTTGTGATGTAGGAATCCGCTAAGGAAGGTTTTTCGAAAATTTAACCCTAAGGGGGTAAAATAGGGGTTTGAAAAATCGAACTTAACGTGAGCGAAGCCACGGGCAAAAGCTATTGCATAATAAACGTTATGTTGTGACTGGTGTCCTAGTATATCGCATTTGATAATAACAGATGTCATTGCAGAATTTGTCAACTGTTTGGCGTACAGCAGTGATTAGCCTAGGGGCTAGGAGTTAGGACTGCGGTCGTAGGGCCGCAGGTTCGATCCCAGACATGCACCTCTGACTTTTCGGAGTAATATGCATTTTCAAGCAATTAAATATCACTTGCTTCAACGGTGAAGGAAAACATCGTGAGAAAACCTGCACGCCTGAGAGTTCCCATAACGCTCTCAAAGGTGTGTGAAGTCCGCCAGTTCGCATTGGGCCAGCGTGGTGGACTATAACCCTTCTCTAATAGGGAGACCTGCGCTCAGTAGTGAACCGTTGATGGGTTATTGATGATTTTTTGTCAACGGGGGCCTGTTACAGGCCTATCTACATAAGATACAAGATCTTGGCCTAGTTGTGGAACGCCAATAAATAAGTTGTCCATTTTTATTGTAAACTTTAATTGAACATCAGCGATATTAATGGCAACACATACAAGCTCGTAAAGGCTCGCGAATAAGTAATCAATCAAACACTGATGTAGGGTTGCCAACTCCAGGTTAAATAAAAATATTGAAATGGTTTTCTAATTAAAGTATGTATAAAAGAAATAGACGTTCACTGCTGGACTTAGTCTAAATATATAAAAGAAAAAGTTGACTGACTGACTGATTGACTGCCTGACGGATCTATCAACGCACAGCTCAAATCACTGGAAGGATCGGGCTGAAAGTTATACAGAGCTATTATGACGCAGGCATCCGCTAATAAAGTTTATTCGCTGAAGTTTGTTCGTTAAGAAAGCTGTTTGTCCATTTGTCCTTCAATTACGCAGCAAAGGAGAAAAGGATAATTTTTTGCAATACCTAAAGATAGAAAAGAAAAGCGAATTTTATATCGCTGTGACCGATTTTTAAAAAAATGGTCACATTGGTCACGCCAAACTAAATGCTATGAGCCTTATTACAAGTAGGTAGTTACTACATTTCTTTAAAGTTTGATAATATATCAAAATCGGTTACGCGTTGGTTTAATATTCAAAGGTTCCTTACGCGTTTTGCGGCTGTCAGGTGGTCTGTAAATATTCCTACAAATATTTTAAATGCGAAAGTTTTTGAGGATGGATGTATTGTATGGATGGATGTATGGATGGATGTATGGATGGATGGATGGATGGATGGATGGATGGATGGATGTTTGTTACCCTTTAACGCGACAACGAATGAACCGATTTGGCTGAAATCTGAAAATGAAATCTGAATTTGGAATTGTGACAGCTCATACCAAGGCTTAGCATATAGGCTACATTTTATCTCCGAAAATTAAAGAGTTCAAGCGGGATTTAAAAATGTTTAATCCACGCGGACGAAGTCGCGGGCATCATCTAGTACGTATATATAATGATCGTAGCCATAGTGCGGTGACCTAAATGACATGTCATCATCATCATTAGTACCCATCAACGGCTCACTATTGAGCGCAGGTCTCCTCTCAGAGAAGGGCCATAGGCCATAGTCCACCACGCTGGCCCAATGCGAATTGGTGGACTTCACACACCTCGAGAACATTATGAAGAACTCTCAGATGTGCAGGTTTCCTCACCGTTGAAGCAAGTGATAGTTAATTGCTTAAACGCACTTGACTCCGAAAAGTCAGAGGTGCGTAGCCGGGATCGAACCTGCGACCCCCCGGATAGGAGACCACGGTCCTAACCACTAAGCTACCACTGCTTCTATATGACATGTGATAACTCTGAACCCCAATCCTTGGCCGAATCATTCAAGGCAATCGGGGATAGCCAGTGGCTATCAAAGACCAGAGTATTAGAGACATGCGCCAGTTCCGTTCATGATTTTCTAGCTGATGCCCGCGACTTCGTCCGCTTGGATTAAGTTTTTAAAAATCTCGTGGAAGTTATTTTATTTTCCGGGATTAAAACTAGCCTACGTCAGTCTCCAGGTAGGTACCTACTATTGCAAAAAATCACGATCCGTTGCTTCATCGCTGCGGGATTGAAGGATAAACTAACAAACAAAGACACCTTCGTGTTTGTAATATCTTCTAGGAATACTAGGTATATAAAAAAATTTGCTGACCATTCAAATCTAAATCTGTATTATAGATAATTAATTTTTAAGGCCAGTCAGTTAATGTTTATTCTAATAATTTTTAGGATTCCGTATACGGCGTAGGTACCTACCCAGGTTGCCCGGTATAGAGGTATACAGCTTCAGTTGTAGCCTCTTTGTAGACTATATAACAGAATAGAATAGAAAAGGTTTTTTAATCAAATAAACTTTTCTTTTGAAATAATAATTTTGAAAAATTAGGCCAGGACGTGATCCTAATACAAAAACCTTGTAAAATAAAAGTAGGATATTTCAACGATATTATTTATTAATGTTACAAGACGACAAACGTACTTTACATAAAAGTTTCAAAGGACAAAATATATTATTGTAATACAATATATTATATTCTGTCTGTACAGTCTGTCTATAGTAAAAAAAGCCGGCCAAGTGCGAGTCGGACTCGCGCACCGAGGGTTCCATACTCCAAAAGTAAAATTAAAACGATAATATTATATTAATTTGCTTATTTATCGTTAACTTTGTTTGTAGAGGTTTATTGTTAATATAAAAAAACTATGCTAGTTAGAGCGTTGGTTTTATTTTTCTTGTAAAATATACGTAAACCTCTATTGACCATAATTATTTCAGATTTTTCGATTGGTAAACTTCGGAGATAAGGGGAGGGGAACGGTATTTTTTTTCGACATTTTGGCCGATTAATCAGAAACTATTATATCTAGAAATAAATAAAAAACTGTTTTAGAATGCACAAGTGAAGGCCTTTCATATGATACCCCACTCGGTATAATTATCTTACTTTGAAATTACAAACCCCTGATTTTCCCCCTTTTTTAATTAAACTAAAATAATTTACGCGTTGATTTTATTTTTCCAGTAAAATATACATAAACCTCTATTGATCATAATTATTTCAGATTTTTCAATTGGTAAACTTCGGAGATAAGGGGGGGGACGGTATTTTTTTCGACATTTTGGCCGATTACTCAAAAACTATTATATATAGAAATAAATAAAAAACTGTTTTAGAATGCACAAGTGAAGGCCTTTCATATGATACCCCACTCGGTATAGTTCTATGATTTTGGGCCACTATTATACACAACTATGCCAAATTTCATGTCGATAGCTTTAATAGTTACTGAAATAATCGACTGTGACAGACGGACGGACAGACGGACGGAGAAAGTCTCACCATAAGGGTTCCATTTTTACCATTTTGGTATGGAACCCTAAAAAACTGGGTGGAAATGATGCTTTTCATTGCCTTGATGTTGCTATGATATCTATTGCCATTTACTATTACTAGAAAAACTTATAATATTTTGGGGGTGGTACGGAACACTTTCTGCGTAAGTTCGAGCCGCGCTTCGCTGCTTCTTTTTATTGTCATGTATTTGCGAATGTATTTTATTTCTTGCATGTCATTGTTTTGACTGTTTCATAAAGCAGCGATTGCTTATTGCAAACCACTTGCAAACCAAGTTTCTGTTTTTTACAGTATAAAAAAGTTTAAAAAGACTAGTATGGACAATGTAGCTAATAGTCTAGTCAAGTTCAATAAACGAGTTAATTCTTGATATAGCTCCTAAAAATATGTGCAATAGCTCATTCGATTCGGAATGACGTCTAGAAATATGTATCTCGAGGATTTATTTGCACATAAAAAATTGCAATTGTTATTAACAATAAGTATAAGATGATAAATAAAGATATTTAGTTTGTCATTAATAACTCAAAAACTATTAACATTTAAGAACTTTGAAAAAAGATTCTAAAGAGGAGGAAATTTCCAGTCCTAACTCACGAAATTCTATCTCCATTATTCATAGTTTTTATTTAACGCCGAAAATTGGGCTGCGCGCGACCGTTACAGCATGTATGAGGGCATCGCCGCTGAAGACAGTCTATCACATAAAATGATTTTTTTATAGTATTAAATATTAATTTAAAAATTTGAAAAAATTATGGTCTCATCAGGACACTTGAATTAATAAAGCCCTGTTGGAATTTTTCAATAAGTTATACGATTGTTAATGAACTACCTTTTTCCGATCTCTGTTTTTACAAAAGTCGACTTAAAAGTTTAAATAATTGACCAAAATTTTTTTTTTTTGCTTCTTGGAACCCTGCTTATATACATACTTAACAAGATCACGCAATAGAAGTTTCTTATTATAAGACGTTATATCACGTTTATAAATAAGAAAGCTTCGAGCGTGACAGCCCTATAGACTACATTGTCTTTTATTGGACCCGCAGCTGCTACGACGTTTACACTGACTTGGCGATAGCCAATGATGATTTATTGAACTAAGACAAGTATTATTTTTATAATAATTGATTTGTCGCACGTGGATACGCTAGCGCAGTGATAGTCTAGCGCAAGGATTCTCAGAGTGGTCGATATCGAGCCCTTGGGGTCGAAATCAGTTTCCCATGGGACATAAACGAAAACTGATTTTTAAAATCGACCCCTATTAATTAACACTTATTTGAAACTTTCAAGATACTGTAATGTTGTGTTACGTATACCAACTTGTTATAAGAATTACTAATATTTTGTAGGCAGTATCATTGTTGTACTTTTTAACCGACTTCGAAAAAGGAGGAGGTCCTCAATTCGTCGGAATCTTTTTTTTTTATGTATGTTCACCGATTACGCGAAGACGCCTGAACCGATTTGGAAAATTCTTTTTTTTTTCAAAGGGTATACTTCCCAGGTGGTCCCATTGAAATTTTATCGAAATCGATCAAGCGGTTTTTAAATATCAACAATAAATTTTATAAGTAGGTACTTTGTAATGGCACGGACATTTGAAGTCAGTTTTTTGAAAATAATTATTTTTTTATTTTAAATTATTACGTAATTTGTAATTATTATTAACTACACTTGATATTTACTGAATTATATTACGTATATTTATTTAATTTTGATGAGAAATTGATGTTGGGGTTGCAAATTCGATCCCGGACACGCACTGATTTTTCGGAGCTATATACGTCAAAGTAATTAAATATCACATGCTTCAACAGTGAAGGTAAACATCGTGAGGAAACCTACACGCCTGAGAGTTCTCTATACGAGTACCTAATGTTGTCACAATGTGTGTGAAGTCCATCAATTCGCATGGCCAGGCCATTTGGGCAGCCTGGTGGACTATAACTTCTCTGAGTAGTGAGACGTTAAAGGATTTCTCATGATGATGATGACGAGGATACCATATTATATTGTCTTCATTCATCTTTACACAATAGTTATCCAAAGTAAACCGCTTCTTACAAAATTATGCGTAGCTATAAAAATAATGTACTTAAATGAAAACCTTGCCTCCTTAATTTTGTTGAAGCGACCCACAAGGGAGTTGGGAATATTAAACCTTAAGTAAATTGCTTTTTTAGGTTAGTGAAATTAAGTAGAACTAGATTCATAAATAAACGCATTTACATATTATTATTATTTGAGACTAGCTTTTACTCGTGACTTTGGTTGGGTGAATTTAAATTTTAAAAAAATCAGAAGGCCCTTGTTTTCCCGAGAACTAAAAACTTCTGTGCTTAATTTTCTTAAAAATAAAATTGGTTGGCAGGTTGAGCAGTTGGGCCGAGATAGGGTTAAAATACACATTTTTGCATTTATAATTTAGGTATTCATGAGTATTTAGGTTTTTAAAAATTCCTTGAGAATTATTTGCTTTGCAGGGATCAAAAATATTCTAAATCCATCTCCCCGGTGCAAAGTGCAAAATATCTCTGTAACAAACGACCATTTTTCACGAGCTGTGAAAAGGTAACAGAGACTGCCTTTACCATTTTTATACTTAATAGTTACTAGCAAAAAGCTGAGCTTTGTGAGGGCTCGCGTAGTTTTTCTAACGGGTACTTAATAAGTTCTGTTGCAGTGATGTTAACTCTTTGGTTTTCTAACAGATGGCGTTAGTGTACATTCTATCCAATGAATACAAAATTGTTAATGATCATTTTTTTAATGGTTATAAAATTATATTTTTTTGACAGATAACACAGCTGGATATGAAGTTGAATTACTATGTTAAAGCACAAATCTATAGCCGCGGTAGTTTTTCAGTAAAGAGTACCACAAAAATGCTCAGGTTGTGGGATAGTGATAGGGCGAGCGAATAAGATAAATAGATTAATGTAGTTCTTAGGGCATGTACACATCTGGCGAATGCGCCTGTTTGCGAAAGGGTTGTGGGTTGCATGCGTCAAATGAATAGTAGATATAATCTGTTACGCGACGCAAAGTCTGCGCTAGCGCTGGCGCTGTCTGCATGCAGTGCGCCTGCTTGATTCCATCACGCCGCCACCCGCACCTCACCATGCGCGCGATCAAAGGCGCGATCTGCAAGCGAGCAGTACGCGCGCGAGGTACGAAACAGTTGCAGTAACGTGCGCGTTGCTCATTCGCAGCCCATACGCCAGATGTGTACGCACCCTCAGAATACTATAAGTGACCTAGAGAAGTTAGCCGATTACTTTTTATCTGCGAAAATTAGCTACAATTTCTATCCGACTGAATACCGCAAACTCAATAAAAACATAATAACTTACAAATTAAGAGTTAATAATTTAAACGACAACTCTGATTACCTAACATAAAAACTAACAACTTTTTTCTGAGGTAATGAGGGAACTATAGAGACTGTACGATAATGAGCTTATTATTGTACAATGTACAGGCAGCTACAATAGAAACACGGACCGATCAATAGCGCAAGTAACATTCACGCGTGACTATAATGTCCCGTAGTAGTCTCACTGAAAATCAGGACCTATGTAAAGTGTCCAGACAAAAATTAATAATAATTACGCGCATTGGCCGGTAACACTAAAATTCGAAATCGAAAACTCGTCATGTGAATTAGAAGTTAACAATTATACGATTAAATTAAGCTTGGTATGCGTTAATTTAAATAGCCGAAAAATGTTAAAAAAAAAAATTTAATGCATAATATTAACTTTTTAATTAAATCCGTACTCATTTAATGCGAAAACATGTTTAGATTTTTTGCATGGGTATATATGAGGACCTGAAGAGTGCCAAGCTGATTTTGTATAATTTAAGTATAACAAAATTTCAGCGCAATATATTTCATTTCACACCCACCCCACTGCCGCTCAAACCTACTATCCTACTAATATGATAAAATATGTGAAAGTGATGTTGAATGAATGAATGAATGAATGGATGGATGGATGGATGTTACTCCTTCTCGCCACATCGAATGAACCGATTTGGCTGAAATTTGGAATTAAGATAGCTCATACCCAGGAATAACACATAGTTAGTAATAATAATTTATCCCGGAAAGTAAAAGTACGAGAGGTACGCCGACTACTTTAGAGGTACGCAGGCAATTTTAAGGTACGACAGCTACTTTAGAGGTACGCCGTCTACTTTAGAGGTACGCCGACTACTTTAGAGGTACGCAGGCTACTTTTAAGGTACGACAGCTACTTTAGAGGTACGTCGGCTACTTTAGAGGTACGCCGTTTATTTTAGAGGCACGCAGCCTACTTCGGAGGTACGCAGGCTACTTTGGTGGTACGCAGGCTACCTGCGTACCTCTGAAGAAGTCGGCGTACCTCTAAAGTAGCCGGCGTACCTCTAAAGTAGCTGGCGTACCTTAAAAGTAGCCTGCGTACCTCCAAAGTAGTCGGAGTACCTCTAAAGTAGCCGGCGTACCTCTAAAGTAGCTGTCGTACCTTAAAAGTAGCCTGCGTACCTCTAAAGTAGACGGCGTACCTCTAAAGTAAACTTTAATAGTTAAAAATTGTAAAGCACTATGTACTATTTCTAGGGTATGGTGATGTAAGAAATTTAAAAAATAAATGATATGACATACCTATTACTACGATAGATTTAGGATTGGCAGTACTTAGTCGCTACTATAGATACCGACCTTCCTACAAACAATAGATCCATTGCGGTAACGTAATAATAAATGATAGTTTGTTTGAAAACGTCAAACATTGGTTGCTTCGAGACTATGTCGGTACGCAGTTCAGGCGTAATTAGAATTGCCGCAATTTACTAGTACATCGACGGTATCAAGTGAGTGGGAAGCGACTACCAAATATCAATCCTAAATTTATGATAACTACAGCAAAACTAATAAATTATTGACCTACCGTACAAATAACCTCCCACGAGTAGGTAGCTATGATGACGCGACGAAATCAAAATCCGATCAAAGTGCTACTAGTAGGAACTAGCCTCGTTACAATAAAATGTTAACTTACTGAAACATACTTCAAACTTCAACCATAAATTGTAAAGATATTCATTAATTTTTCAAAGGGGGTTGGCGAATTTTGACCCAGCGTTTTTAAAAACCATTCAGATTCAGAAAACATTTCATTTTAATTAATATTTTTCAGATTATTTTTCTGTGTAAGCCCCATATTTTTAGAAGATGGGGATCAAAAATATAATTATTCACAAGTACACATTATAAATAACCGTTACATGGCAATACAAGTGAATATCTTTTTACTCCCAACTTTATTTGGTAGACTTTGATGAACTTTTTTGTTGGACTGGTTTACTAGAACATGCATGAGAAGTTTGATTCGTGAACGTGGGCTTGAGGCCCACGGTTCAGTTCGTCTGGGTCAGAAACTCTATGGAATTCGCCAATCTCCTTTCTTAATCAAAAACAGATTTTTGTTAAAAACGGCAGTAAATTTTAATTGGTCAATAATAAATTATAGTATGTAATTTTTCAGCAAAATTAAAAAATATTCGGTGTAATTCTAAATAAGTCTTGCCATTTAATTTTTTTTATTAGTCATAATAAAAAATACTTACCGGAACTGTTGTAAGTATTGTTTGTACGAATTAATATTTAATAATATATTTAACTATGACAAGAAAAGATTAATTACAAAAATGACTCAAAAATTAACAGATTTACATGAAAAACACGGAAACTAGCACGGATTTACAATCTAATCATTAACGGATTAAATTAATGTAAGTGGCAACAACAAAATATGATTACGATAAATCACATTAAGGAAAATATGAATTATCATCATCATCACCAGGAACCCATCAACAGCACACTACTGTGCAGGTTTCCTCACCATAATATTTTCCTTCATCGGCTTTAAGCATAATGATATTTTAATGTTAATCTGTGGTAGAACGCACATAGTTCGAAGAGCTAATGGTCGTTGGGGTCCCAAGGCGCAAGGTTCCCTTTGATATAGGGAAATTGGAACATTTTTGATGGCGACTGACATAATAATAAAATCAACTACGTGAATACATTTTTTCTTTACATTAATGCACTGTACATTTTATTTATTCGGCATATTATGCAAAATCATACAACGGATTTAGGTCGCCTGTTTGCTCATCAAATAAAGAAAATAATTTATCAAGTCTGTTCATATCAAAACCCTTGTAAAAGTTTTTTTTTTTTTCAAAAATCGTTTTTCCGCCCCTGGCCATCGTGGTTGACTATTATGGCCTACACCACTCTAATTCAGCGAGAAAACCCGTGTCCAGTAGTGGATCTGGGGGAATGATGACATCGATCATAGAACTATAACGTTACGTTATGCTTTTGTGGAACTTCCCCTCATTGTGGAAACACTGCATACATAGCATAGTAACTACCTATCGTAAACTATTTTGAAAAGAGCAACCGCCGAGTTTCTTGCTGGCTGTTCTCGGCAGGAACGACATTCTGAACCAGTGGTAGACTCATCGACAATTCAAAAGCACTTGTAAAAAAGTTTATTTGAATAAAAAACATTTCTATTCTATGTTAAGAAGCGCAATAGTCAACGCGGTGATAAGCCATTTTAGCGAGCCTTTAAAGGCCGATGCAATACATGTTAAGACGTCCAGGCAGAAAGTAGACCCATTCCCACTGGTGGCTCGTGAACGGATGCCACCGGCGGGAATGGGGCTACTTTCTGTCTAACCGTCTTAACATGTATTGAATTGTAAGTAGGTATGCATTTTTGGAACTTCCCCTCACTGTGGAAACACTGCATACATAGCATAGTATCTATTATATTGTAAATTGGTTTTGAAAAGAGCAACCGTCGAGTTTCTTGCTGGTTCTTCTCGGCAGGAAGGGCATTCCGAACCAATGGTATGGGTTGAATGTTCACTGCCATACCCCTTCCAAGCTAGCCCGCTACCATCTTAGACTGCATCGTCACTTACCATCAGGTGAGATCGCAGTCAAGGACTAGCTTGTCATCAAATAAAAAAAAACTTGTAAAAGTTTATTTGAATAAAAATAATTCTATTCTATTCTATTCTACGCAGTATTGTCGCTTTAGTACGATGAGCTCGAAGAAATTATTAAAAAATAACGTACTGTGCTGTGAAAGGGTGTCATAATAATTTATCACAATAACCATCAAAAACGTAGTTATCAGTACCAGAAACAGAAAATAATTACATGGCTCTCACACAGTTATATTATTGGTCGTTTAAAACCTACGATTGGAGCTGTTAGAAACTTCTGTTCTTAGCGCAATAGTTCGATGGATGAGATGTAATTTACGTGCATGATGTAAATTTCAGTACTAAATATATAATAGTATCGCTAAATAAATGCACTGTAACATTGTTTTATCTCAAAAAACCCGACTTTTCAAAAATTACACAAAAGGTTGCTAAATTTTCAGTCTTGATTTTTGATTTTACAATAAAATCTTTTGTTACTTCCTATTCAAATAATTTCAGTTTTCCTAAAGCATGAATGGTGATTTTTTCTACATTACAAGTAAAAATCACTATCACTTTTTCGAGTTAAGACATTATTGCTAAAATATGATCGATTTATCCTATACACGAATCAAAAACAATAACTGTAAAAAACCCCTCATTTAAAGATAGAATAGTTTTCGCGATGACGTCATCTACACATAATTTTTCCTCACACAATAAGTCTGAAAATATTTACTACTTTTCCAAGCTACGGGGAACCGGAATAAAACCTGTTGATACACGCGCTATCGAGCTATCGTGATATCGGCAAACTTTGTAGGGCAATCTTACAATACCTACCTGCTTTCAAAATATTATTACCCTTTATAGTAATAAAACTCAATTTCAATTCATAAAAAAAGTCTAAGCATAAAAATAATACACAACGATAAGGCAGCAAAATAATTAATGTACAAAAAAATTTTTCGTACTTTGTCACGTGATGCAATAACAATTAAAAAAAATATTACCTATGGATTTACTGAGGAATAATAAAGTATGTACATACCTGCGTGCTCTTCCATGTTAATAATTTACTTTATTTTACACTAAACACAATAGTCAAAAGCACTAACTTAGACTAACTTAAGACCTAGTATCACACGAAAAATTTGATTATTAAATTAAATTATTAATTTTATTGAACAATCACAATTCGTATATTCACTTGGAAAATGTCCCACTGTACACGAAAGTGTATAAAGTTTTATTATCCCATTTGTTGTTAGTTCGTGATTTGATAGTGTTGCTTTACTTCAACTTGACCCGCGTTCTGTACGTAGGCGGCATTGGGCGGGCGAGCGTGTATGACGACGTTCAAAGAAGCACTGGCCTCTAGGGACGCGCCTCGTGCGTTTATCGACACTATAATTATATCGACGGACGTATGGCTAATTAATTTCGCCACTCGGCTGAGTTTTCACGCGCGTCTGAACTCTGAAAGAAAATTTTCGTAGCAGCGTTCGGGTTTTGTTTACGCAATCTCGGTATTATGAGATAGCATTTTTTTTTAATTTTTACACCCTCGCTTGCGCATGCGCTGCTCAAAGCCGTAAACTGCAAGCTGCAAACCCACACGTTACAAACAAAAAGGCTGCGCAAACCGAACGTGAAATTTTCAGTTTGCACAAACGTTTGTGCTTATTTTATTTGTGCTACGTATCAAAATGTCGCTGCAAACATATTAATTTTTTGCGTTTATTACAAACTTTCGTTTGTGCCGTGTAGATTGAACAACAATCGGCCAAGTGCGAGTCGGGCCTCGTTCTTTTAGGGTCCCGTACATATGACCAAAAAATTTTTTTATAACTAGATGCATATTTAGATATCTTAGTTCTTAGAAAGTACTAAATTAGCATATGGGGAAAAAATGTTCGTTTGTTTTGGTCACAACTTACAAACTGCATTATAAATCGGTGTTTTCAGTATTTGTTGATTAAATACACTATATAGTACATAATATACCAAAATTTCAAATTCCTAACTAGTTTAGTTTTTGAAATAGACCCCCATAACAAAAATGGTCTAAAACCGACAACTTTAATGGCCCCCCATTTCTTCATTTTTGTAGCTAAAAAAATAAAAATTATATATTTGAACTCCACTTAATGAGCTCTAGATAATGACACCCCACATGCCAGAGTACAAAAATAAAATTTTATTTCGACTCCTTTTCCATGTATGGGGTAGACCCCTTTATTTTTTAATTTAATTTTATTTTTATTATTTGTTGTTATAGTGTATAATATAGAAATACACAATATGTGAAAATTTCAACTGTCTGTCTATTGTAGTTTACGAGATACAGCCCGCTGACAGACGGACAGACGGACAGCGGAGGCTTAGTAATAGGGTCCCGTTGGCACCCTTTGGGTACGGAACCCTAAAAATAACGGTGATAGCGATTAAGACTTCGAAAACTTTTTCGGGGAGGTCCAGGGTGCGAATCCCAGGCCTACAACTTTTCAGAGTAATATATTACCTACACGTACAAATGCGTTTAAGCAGTGATAGCCTAGTGGTTAGGGCTGTGGTCTCCTATTCGGGGGTCGCAGGTTCGATGCCGGTTACGCACCTCTGACTTTTCGGAGTCATGTGCGTTTAAGAGTTCTTCATAATGTTCTTGAAGGTGTGTGAAGTCCGCCAATTCACATTGGGCCAGCGTGGTGGACTATGGCCTATAACCCTTCACTGAGGGGAGACCTGCGCTCAATAGTGAGCTGTTGATGGGTTGCGGATGATGATGATGACTTATGCGTTTGAAGCAATGAAATATCACTTGCTATAACGGTGAAGGAAATCATCGTGAGGCAACCCGCATGCCTCAGAGTTCTCAAAGGTGTGTGAAGTCCGCCAATCCACACTTGGCCAGCGTGGTAGACTATAACCTAAATCCTCTTGTTCTAAGAGGAGACCCATGCCCAGTTGAGGCCAGCAATAGGTTGATATGATCGTCATTGATCACAGACTATGCTGCTGAGAAGATCTTGATAATTTGGCACAGAAATAAACTATTTCTATGCCAATTTCATCTATAACATACTAGAGATGGTCATAGAATCCTTTTTGTCCCAGGAAAGAGCTCCCACCTCATCAATAAAAATCCATAATCTATAATAAAAAATTTGTTTTTAAAAAACCGACTTCAAACGCCCGCGGCACTACTAAGTATATACCTAATATATTGTTGATTTTTTAAAAACCGCTCGATCGATTTCGATAAAATTCAAATGTGACCACCCTGTGTGTTCCCATGTGGGAATACACTGTGAAACAAAAAAAGAATTTTCCAAATCAGTTCATATGCGAGAACCTCCTCCTATTTTTTAGTCGGTTAAAAATCGACGCAGATGAAGTGGCTTACTTTAACACTAAGAAATTATTATTATTTTTACTTCGAAAAGTAATAAGTTGACTATTAGTAACATAATAGTAGGTACATGTTGTGTTACCTTGAATTGCCTGAGTGGCAGGCCGAATTCTATAACGTTTTGCACTTCCGCAATTACAAAAGGCATCCGTAACACATAATTTCATGCGAATTTTACGGCTAATCAAACGCTGGAATGAAATCTCTTTGCTGACAGTTAATTAGGTTGGTTATAACGCTGAATTTTCGAAATTTCGAAAAAAAAAAATCTTGTATTTAGTTGTTATGCCTAACACTTTCCTGATTTCACCGGGGTCATCTTAGATTTGGCAGGTTGTGGAAAGAATTTTATTTAGAAACTAGCTTTTGCCCGCGGCATCGCTCACGTTAACGTGTTTAACTTAAGTTCGATTTAGCCGATGCATCTTAATAGCTATTTAAATGCCCAATTTCAGCTCGATCCGTCCAGTGGTTTGAGCTGTGCGTTGATAAATCAGTCAGTCTGTCACCTTTTCCTTTTAAATATTTTAGTAAAGATTTTACTGGAATATATTGTCGTCAATAGACGTCCACTGCTGGAAAAAGATGTAGAGGTTTCTTGTACGCACATTTCCACTTTCATTTCCATTTCATTTTCACACAGCGCGGCTCAGCCCAGTGCCTGAATATGACTCATCTTGTCTTGAGTGGTCAGTCCATCTTGTGGAGTATCTACCAACACTGACCTACTTCTGGTAGGAGGTCGCCTTTTCGGCACCTTGAGATCCCAACAACTATTGGAATAGATAGTTTCAGACAAAGAGGATAATCTTTCTGACCAGGCACCGATGAGCGCTCACGCTTGCAGGAATAAAAATAATAGCCAGCCAAAAATAATAAAATATACTATAGCCAAATAAAATATTAGCGCGCTAAACGCGTACCTAATTAGAAAAGTATGTACCTAGCCTATCCCATTTCATAATGTGTAAATACATTCTTAAGATGAAAATATAATATGGTTCAAGATTTTTGGCTTTCGATGATGTAATTGATTCCGAAGTTACTAGGTACGTAGAAATGGGCGGAGCAAATATTACGAAGAACTGATGATCGTTGGGGTCCCAAGGTGCTGTAGTGGCGACCCCGCACCGGGTAACGCAGTGTTGGCAGACTCCGTCGCTAAGTGGATCAGACGAGTCACAAAGAACTGCTGGATACATGTGACGCAAAACCGAGGCCTGTGTATGTCCATGCAAAAGACCTTTGTCAAGCAGTGGACGTCTGTTGATAAAGAAAAAAATGATTCTGAACAAAACATTTTCAGGTTTCAACTTCGTATGAGTATGTGAAATGTAAAATGGCAGATAACCTAGTTTTGAATGACAATGGACCTGTTACGCTAATTAATTTTCAAGTTTAAATACCTACTTCGTATCAATAAACTAATTAGTAGGTATTTAGAATTCGTCAATACATTTTTTAATACAAAAAATACAATTTTTTTTCTTTCAACCTCCCAACGCAAAAACTATGTTTTAAGTTTATAAGTTTAACATATTATGTAAGTATCTGTGTGTTCCCTCGTACCTCGCCAACAAATGGACCGATTTTGATGCGGTTTTTTCTGTTTGAAAGCTGACGTGATCGATATGGTTCTTAGCTATGACTAAGATCTGTTCAGGCTTTTGACGATCATCCGCTCATTTCCTACTCGACTAAAGGGTTTTTCAAACTTTCACAGGTGCGATTGATTTGTAGGTACCTAACTTGTTGTACTGTTCCTGTAATTGTGTTGAATTATTTCAAGACATGGTAACCTTCAGCTGACGCTGCAGTATCTAGTATACATATATTGAATTCGGGCGGAAATAGTAACGATGAAACCAATGCGTGACGCTAGCACGACTTCAACATACGTGTACAAACTAAAATTATTTTATACTTTGTAGTGGCGTTTGAAGTCGGTTTAAAAAAAAAATTATATAGGCATTATTATTTTAAGCTCTTTCGTGTAACTGTATAAAATCAATCTACATAATATTGTCTGATCGCGAGCGATTTGCTCTTTTTGGATTAATTGAGGAGTTTCGTCTTCCATCACCAAAGATATTCATTAGATCTTCACCAAATTTAAATAAAATCAACCTGATGGTATGCCCTTTCAAATAAAAAAAGCATTATTGAAATCGGTTCAGATTTGACGGAGTTATGGAGTGACATCCTCAAAAAAAATAAAAATTTAATACGCGTCGAATTGTGAACCTCCTCTTTTTTTTGAAGTCTGTTAAAAAATAAAGAAGTCTTTAGTATGTTTTAGTATCTAGACATTCAAAACCTCTTACACTTTGCTGGCTTTGCCGTAGAAATAAGTTGATTAGCATTTGGAGCCTCAACATCCTTGGTTCAGACTGAATACTGAAATGTCGATGGTTGGATGCCTACCCGGGTTTATCCGTAGCGCTATTTTCGTACTCACTCCTGAGCCTTCCACTTATTTGGAGGAGAGAGGAGAATATTAAGCAGTTTCAACTCGGCTAATATTCTTAAAAAATAATAATAATATCAAGTAACCCCAGATAAGTAATAATCTAATATATAAAATTCTCATGTCGCGGTGTTTGTTACCAAACTCCTCCGAAACGGCTGGACCGATTTTTATGAAATTTTGTGTACATATCGGGTAGGTTTGAGAATCGGCCAACATCTATTTTTCATATCCTTAAATGATAAGGGTGACCCACCCCTAAATATTTTTTTTGGCCGTACGCAGTTCGCTGCGTCAGCTAGTTTAATATAAAAACATATTTTTAAAAAACCGTCTTCAAGCACCCGCGCCACTACAAAGTATATTATTTATTGTTGATTATTTAAAACCGCTTAACTGATTTCGATAAAATTTAAATGGGACCACCTGGGAGGTATATAAGTACCCTTTAAAACAAAAAAAGAATTTTCCAAATCGGTTCAGGCGTCTTCGAGAAATCGGTGAACATACATAAAAAAAAAGATTCCGACGAATTGAAAACCTCCTCCTTTTTTGTGGTTAAAAACAAGACAAATTACTTTACCACATAACCACAAAACAATGTATTGTGCTAACATGATGTGCAATGTGCATGGATTTTTGTAGTTTACTCACTATGACCACAGAATATCACACTCACTATGACAAACAATTTTCTGGACCAATTATTTATTTTTAGTAGCTGACAGCTGCGACGTCGTACTACAATCTCATCTGGTGGTAAGTGACGATGCAGTCCAAAACAGAAGAGGGCTAATCTGAGGTACGATTGTCTAAAGTTATTCCATTGGTCGTAATCATATTCGATGACATTAACGTAAAATAAACCATAATAGCATTCAATTAGAGCTCAATTTCTTGTATGCAATCTTATACGTTTACATAATATGTACAAACAATACGCCCCATAACGCTCCATATTTAAATCGGTTGTACTGAATTTGTGACTTTAAATAAATACAATAAATGATTATTTTACTTTGACGCTAATGTAATCGCATACGAATACGAACAATAACTTTTAGACAATCGCAACTCTGAAAGGGCTATGAGTTATGACCCCTGGTTGGTTTCTACGCGGCGGAAACATCAGCCGGTAGGAAACACTAGGGGGTAATGCAACTTTTTCAATGCAAAACATAAACACTATAATTCGGTATTCTTCCTTTACCGAAAAACACTAGATAGTTGTTATGATTGTGAACGTAAGGCGTGCTACACACTTATTCGGTTCGGCGCATTCTATTCCGCAGTATTTGTTTAAGGTGGAAGACCGTCTGCCCGCGAAATTCAAATTTAATTTGGTTTTTCGCAATTTGTAAACTAATACGACAAAGTAGGCTTATGGCATTCTAAATGCGACAATGGCAGTATCATCTTCACAGGTTTATACAAAAATCAAAATACTGAGTTGGACGTGAGTTACCTACTCACAAATTAGTCGATATTTTGATTAATTTCTTAAACTGGTCACTTTCAAGTAAAGATTTTTATGTAAACCTGTGAAGATGATAATTCCACTGGCGCAATTAGAAGGCTATAAGCCTACTTTGTCGTATTAGTTTACAAATTGCGAAAAACCAAATTAAATTTGAATTTCGCGGGCAGACCCTTGTCTTCCACCTTAACAACAAAGCCGACCCGTATCTATAGGTACATATTATATTCGATTGTACCGCCCGGTTGTGCCAACCCAAATAAGTGTGTAGCACGCCTTACACCATTCGATTCCACTACAAGCACTTCAATCATGTCACCACAACAGGGGAAGTGACAGGTAATCGAACGGTAATGAAGGTAAACGGAAAACCTTGATGGTAGTTTCGTGCCTTTTGGGGTGGAAACTGTCAGATTTGTGTTTAAAATTGATAAAGATGTTTAGAAATGATAAAAATATCATCATTTTATATATTGAAATTAGTTTATAAATCGACATTTGACTGTGTTGACAACGTGGGCCGCCATCTTGCGCGCCATCTTGAAATATTTGTATAAATGCGACTATTTTGACGATACGAATTCAGTCTCTGCCAGACTCATTCGAATAGTATAGTTCTTGCAATTCACGAGGGCGACTGACTTATGGTTGTGTGTGTGTCGTATCTGTATAAGTGTGAGCGAGCACAATGCTCGCGCCTGCCCGCTCCCACCTAGGCTTTGACAGGCACGCACACTTATGCAATGTGCATGTACACGAAGTAACCACGAGTAAAGCTCACTCGCATTCGTGAATTGCAAAATCTGTAGATGTTTTCGTATCTAGGTCGTATTTGATTGAGGGATTGCGATAGCAATCGCATCCTAATCGAATAAGGGCCGATTTCACCAACGTAAATAAGTCTTATCTGAGAGTAAACTTGATATTTTGACAGTATTTTCAATACAAAAACTATTATATCAGAACGCCCAATTTATTCCAAGGATAAACGTCACTTGACGTTGATGAAATCGGCCATAAATATAGCCTGTACGCTTAGATTTGTGTAATTTATCAATTAATACTTTGATCTTTTGATAACTACCCTCACGTTCAGATGGTGTTTGTCTGTCGTGTTTGTGGTTGAATTGATTAGATGTGAGGTCAGGGGTCACTATAAGGGGTGGTGGAGGTGGCTTTGGGTAGGATTTCAGCGTTTTAAGAAATGTATACTATTAAGGCGTGGCTAGTTTTTGAGTAATAATTCCCGCTTCTGGACTTTGCGTAACAAGACTCTGGGGCCGTGAAGCTTGAGCGCTTTTTGAAGAGTCATCGAGTCCACCGGGGATCCAAGAGCTGTCAGCTACCTTAGCCAAAGAATTAGTTTGGTCATCCAGAGGCAATGCTGCCAGCATCTTGGGTACTATACCGCGCTGAGGTGACATCGATGAGGTTGATTTATATTATTAGTTTTTTAAGATGTAATTTTAACGGAAAATCTATTTTATTTCATATTTCATTCCAATACATTGTATATTATATACGATAGATACCGTCAGCCAAAGTTGACACGCGTCGGTAGTACCACGAGCCAAAAAATCTCCCGTAGTACTATCAGTAGAACCACCGGAAGTACGAGATATCATGCTATGTATGCAGTGTTTCCACAATGAGGGGAAGTTCCACAAAAGTACACCCAATTACAACTCAACACATGTTACGACGGGCAGACAGAAAGTAGCCCCATTCCCGCCGGTGGTACCCGTTCACGAGCATGACGCACGCGGCACGACCCAGCCATTGCCTCGCTTAACCAATTAATCTGAGGGAACGCAACAACCCGCATCACACGACAACACTATAGACACCCATAACTCAAAAGGCAGGTGTATCATCAAGCCATAGTCGGCTAATGGCGTCTGGGTCGTGTCAACACGGCGCGTGCTCGTATTTACCCCGCCTTGCCCGTATTTACCCTGCCCGCCCGCTTCCAATCCCACGGGCACGCAGTCAAGGACAGAGGTGTAATTAACTTATAAACACATGACAATAACAATTTATTATTATTATCGAATAAGTAGGCGAGGAGTTTATCTCGACACAAACCAAGTTTGAGAACGTATACTTAGTATATTTTTCTTAACTATACCTCATCATTCATCATCATTAGCAACTCATCAACGGCTCACTACTGAGCGCAGGTCTCCTCTCAGAGAAGGGTTATAGGCCATAGTCCACCACGCTGGCCTAATGTGAATTGGCGGACTTCACACACCTTTGAGAAAATTATGAAGATGCAGGTTCCCTCACGATGTTTTCCTTTACCGTTGAAGCTTGTGATATATTTAATTTCTTAAACGCACTTTACTCAGACAAGCCAGAGGTGCGTGCCCGGGAACCTGCGACGTGCATGATCTGCGGGAACCGAACCTGCGACCCCCCGAATAGGTGACCGCAATACTAACCACTAGGCTATCACTGCTTCCACGAATTAATTAATGACAGTTAGTTGCACCTTCAAGAACATTATGAAGAACTCTCAGGTGTACAGGTTTCCTCACGATGTTTTCCTTCACCGTTGAAGCAAGTGATATTTAATTGCTTAAGCGACGTGACTATGCGGTCATAAAGACATTCCCCTGTAATACTAAATTTGCAAGCAGACAGTTCAAGACTAAAGCGCCCTATTTATATCTATATATATAAAAGAAAGTGGTGTTAGTTACACTATTTATAACTCAAGAACGGATGAACCGATTTGGCTCAAAATTGGTGGAGAGGTAGCTTAGAACCAGGAGACGGACATAGGATACTTTTTATCCCGTTCGACCGCGTTACCGTCAAGTCAATATAAAACCTGGTATAACAAAAATGCATCTGACATGGAATAAAAAAACAAAAATGACAGTGGAAGAACAAAACGTAGATAAATGACAGCTAAACTTAATTTTGTATTTGGTTAATTATGGTAAAAACAATTATAAAAATTATAGTTTAACGTAATTGATAATATCAACAGTAATATGTTTTCTCTTTGAATCATCATTAACAATGCCGCGAGCAAGACGATCAAATGTTTCCTGCTACAAAGCTACGGATTGACGTGATTTATTGGATAGGTATAGTTGAGAACCTGGAGGGTGACAAAGATTTCCCGCGGGATGTTATGAACTAAATCCACGCAGACGAAGTCGCGGGCATCAGCTAGTAATAAGATAAATAAAATTCTTAATATACATAACATGAAGTTTGTCGAATGTAAACAAAAATTGATTAAATGGTTAAATAACTTAAACTATAATGAAACAGAAAACCTTTTACAATTGCAATATTAAATAATTGTTTTTAATTCTACACTTTTTTAACTTACCCTCATGTAGTGCCTACATTATTTCAAACACACTCACACGCGCACGCACACCCACCCACACACACTCACACTCACACACACACACACACACACACACACACACATATGGAGCCTGGGCCAGGTCCTTGTACAGTCTTTCAAAATGTTTGGGTTCATGAAATACTGATTATTTTTTCTTTATTTCTCATTAAAAGGTCCTTTTTACGAGGTACAAAACGAAATTATTTTGCAAAATAAAAGCACAACAACATGGCGTTATTTTTGACAATGACACGTACTTAAACGAGTCATGATGCCATTTGACATTAAAATAACCACAATTGACAGCAATTGACATTTGACATACCAGCAATTGACGTTTGACAATTGAAATGACATTAAGATGACGTAATGTCATTACAAACATAGACAACAGAAGCAGATGGATGCACTCCGAGAGTTGCTATTCTACAAATGTACCCAATTATCAATTTTATATTTGTACCTCATATTCACTGTAAAACTGCAAGAAATCATATTTTATTTTTTGGTATAGCGTACAAGTACCTGGCCCAAAATGAAACAACCCCTTTGTTCACCTTTCAAGACAGTTAAGGACAAATTTTTGGAAAAATATGCTATACCATACAAAGTCAATGAAAATTTGTGGATGTGGATTTTCCAGATTTCCCTAAAAACAGCTGCTAAGCCTTCTTATGGGGTCTACTAGTTAGCGACCATGTTTTAAGAACACACGTCTTAGTACAATAATCTCACACTAGAGTTTATTTACTCGTAGTTAACATCTGAGTATAGCAGCTGAGTTTTCAGTGAGCTTCGAGTTCATTTATAGAAATAGTTGTTTAATTGCAATTAGCAATTTAGCTTCCAAAACGGATGTGTTTCATAAACACCCACTCAAAATTAAATAACAAGTAATAACTACTCGTATATCCTACGTAGTTACTAGGTACCTACTGAGGATTTGTAAGTATTTTGTGAAAAAGGCACAGACCATATTTATGAAAGTATTTAAGTAATTCAATATTATCCTAGCACTTGTTGAATATTTTGGCAATAAACCGAGTTTCCACATGTACAAAGAATCCTAGTTTAACTTCTAAGGCTTACTTACTCGTTTATAATTTCTAATGATTAATATTATTTATTCTTCTTTATCAACCGATAGATGTCCACAGCTGGACAAAGGTCTCCTGCATGGACTTCCACAGGTCTCGGTCTTGCGCCGCCTGAATCCAGCGGCTCCCTGCGACTCGTTTGATGTCGTCGGTCCACCTAGTCCACCACCATACCTAGCAAAGATAATATTATATTAAAACCATTACGTGGTACAGTTTTTGCAATTCACGAAGGCGAGTGAGTTTTACTTGTGGTTACTTCGTGTACATGCACATTGCATAAGTGTGCGTGCCTGTCAAAGCCTAGGTGGGAGCGGGCAGGCGCGAGCATTGCGCTCGCTCACACTTATACTTATACGACACACACACAACCATAAGTCAGTCGCCCTCGTGAATTGCAAGAACTATCTTCTTCTTCTAATTCTTTATCAACCTATAGACGTCCACAGCTGGACAAAGGTCTCCTGCATGGACTTCCACAGGTCTCGGTCTTGCGCCGCCTGAATCCAGCGGCTCTCTGCGACTCGTTTGATGTCGTCGGTCCACCTAGTGGGGGGGTCTGCCAACACTGCGCTTCCCGCTGCGGGGTCGCCACTCCAGCACCTTGGGACCACAAAGACCATCAGCTCTTCGAACTATGTGTAGGTATGGGTATAATTTATTAGATTACGTCATTATCTTAAATAGATTCTAATGCCAAACGAATTCTCCTCCAATCTCCATTGCATCATAAATAAAAAGAAATCAATGGATATCCAGGCTACATCAGACTGAAGCCCTCTTGTAGCATATCAAACAAAAATAAAAGATTCCATTGGCTAAGTAAGGCGAAGTCCAATAAGAATTTTCTGTTTAAAAATACTCTATTGGACTTTGTATCTTCGACACTTATTTACTTGTACACAATGTTATACGGACCGATCAAAGTCCATGTCGTATTTTAGGGTTGGCGCGCTCGAAAATAAGTATTTGCGATTTACATTGCATTCGTATTCATCGTACCTCAAGAAATTTTTTTAGACCTAAATCTAAAAATCTGACATCAGCTTGTGTTAAGAGCGCGTGTAACCCCAAAAAAAAATCAGATTTCGCGATGAGATAAAACATAGCCACAACCTCATGTGAAGCGCGACAAAAGAAAGCGTTTTGCGCGGAATAGGAGTGGGTAAGCGCCAAATACTTTGTAACTCGTAAAATATTCATTTTCTTTTCAATTCACTAGGCTACTCTCTTGATAATATCAATCGGAATTTAATGTAAAAATTTTGGCTCTGTAATATGCAACACATTGAAAATAAATGAATATTGGTTAAAAATTAGACCTAACTTCGCGATTTTTTATTATCGAACAAATTTCATCATTTTATGTTTTTGCCCAAGCACGTCCCTTGGCAGTATGATGTAATTCTTGCGTGTTTTTTTTTCGGATAATTGAAACTTGATCTACTACTGTAAAAATCAAATCTGTTTACTGTTAACAAGCGCACACCACTCTTAACTTCACCCATAAATCAATTAAGTGTTGGTGACAATGAAGTTAGCAAGTGTGTTAGTGACAATGAAGTTAGAATCACAAGCAAGCAGTGATAGCCTAGTGGTTAGGACTGTGGTCTCCTATTCAGGGGGTCGCAGGTTAGATCCCGGGTACGCACCTCTGACTTTTCGCAGTCAAGTGCGTTTAAGTAATTAAATATCACTTGCTTCAACGGTGAAGGAAAACATCGTGCGGAAACCTGCACACCTGAGAGTTCTTCATAATGTTCTTGAAGGTGTGTGAAGTCCGCCAATTCGCATTGGGCCAGCGTGGTGGACTATATGGCCTATAACCCTTCTCTGAGAGGAGATCTGCGCTCAGTAGTGAGCCGATGATGAGTTGTTAGTGTGTGTGTGTGACAAGTGACAATGAAGTTAAGAGGTGATTTAGCCTATTGAGATGATGTATCATCTCAATAGGCTAAATCACCTCTAATTAACATTTATTCATTATTGCAAAAACTGCCTCGTTGGTTCAGTGGTTAGCATGTTCGACTGCGGATAACGAGGTCCCGGGTTCACTTCCCGGGTTGGGCCGAAACTTGCATTGTGTTTTTCTCTCATGAAACACTCAGCTTGGAGTTAGGAAGTGGGCGATGTGCACGCGATGTGTGACCCCCGTGTCTCGGAGACCACGTAAAGCTGTCGGCCCTTCTCCTGATCCCTCTCCGGACGTGTTGGACTATGAGAGTGAGGAAACAGAGAGTCCACATGTGTTTGCACACACACTTGTGCACTATAATATCTCCCGCGCAGATGGTAAATCTTCGTGGAGATTGACCTCCGTGGCCAGATTCGATCGGGAGGACTTATTATTACATTGTAATTGAAAAGGTAACACTGAAATGTTGTTACTCAAATTATTAAGAATGTTTCAAAGCTATAGCAGTGTCAACCCTGAAGGAAGGAGAGTGAAATTTGTAATGAAGCCCCAAGAATTCTGATGAAGTTCTGAAGACACGATTCACGCCGCTTTCGCGTGATCGTCTACGAGCCTCTATCTACATAGTAAGTCTATTATTATATACTCGTAACTACTACGTGCTACGAAGGTTATTTGCTACGTAAAAACCTTCGTTACCGATCCAGTCATGGTCCAGTCCTGGTAACAGCAGGAAAGTTAAATAAAATATGAAAATACGAATTGAGATTCTCCTCGAGGTTTAAACTTGATATTTCAGGACGGGCATTGTCAGTTCGTCCGCCAATTCGCATTGGGCCAGCGTGGTGGAATATGGCCTATAATCCTTCTCTGAGAGGAGATCTCGCTCAGTAGTGAGCCGATGATGGGTTGCTAATGATGATTGTCAGTTCCGTCGTCAAAAGTGAGACGTCCACTGGTGGACATACTCGTAGTTCTTTTCTATTTTTGTAGTTCATCTACGAACGCATCTTCTTCATATGTCTTGAGAGTGTTCCCTTCTTCCTTTTCCTATTTCTCCTGGAAATTCATGTCGCGTGCCCTTACCTCTCATAATGTGCCTCAGTTGTAAAGGCCTTTACAAACGAATTAATTCCACATCATCATCATCAGCAACCCATCAACGGCTCACTACTAAGTGCAGGTCTCATTTCAGAGAAGGGTTATAGGCCATAAACCACCATGCTGGTCCAATGCAAATTGGCAGACTTCACATACCTTTGAGAACATTATGAAGATGCAGGTTCCCTCACGACGTTTTCCTTCACCGTTGAAGTTTGTGATATTTAATTTCTTAAACGCACTTAACTTAGACAAGCCAGAGGTGCGTGCCTGGGAACCTGCGATCTGCATGATCTGCGGGAAACGAACCTGCGACCCCCCGAATAGGTGACCGCAATACTAACCACTAGGCTATCACTGCTTCCACGAATTAGTTGATGTCAGCTAATTGCAGCACGTATCACATAGAAAAAACAGGCTGCATTAAAAAAGGCCTCAAAGAAATAAGAGAAAAAATGACTTAGATACCAAATGTTGTTGATAAAAAGTTACGAAGAACTGCAGAAAGACCTGAAATAATGAAAGTAGCAAATAAGTTCTATCGTGACTTGAATACAGATGAAAATGTCACCGATCAATCTTCAAACAATTTTCAAAGAGATGCAAAAATGATGAAACTGTACCGGAAATATTGGAAAGCGAAATAAGATACGCTATAAAAGAACTCAAAAAAATGACAAAGCTCCCGGCGAAGAGTGCATAAAAAAAAAACGGCCAAGTGCCAGTCGGGCCTCGCTCTTTTAGGGTTCCGTTAAAAAAAATTAAATAAAATATTTCCATGTACCCGTGAAAATATTTTAATTTAATTTTTTTAATTTAATTTAATTTTTATTATTTGTTGTTATAGCGGCAATAGAAATACATAATATGTGAAAATTTCATCTGTCTATCTATTACGGTTTACGAGATACAGCCCGCTGACAGACGGACGGACGGACGGACGGACGGACGGACGGACAGCGTAGGCTTAGTAATAGGGTCCCGTTGGTACCCTTTGGGTACGGAACCCTAAAAATGAACTACTAAAAGGTACCTTGGAAGCTACCATTAAATTACTAAACAACCTTTTCAACTTAATATTTACTAGTGAAACGATACCACTTACCAGTACAATGGACCCAATCAACCATCATTATATTACATGGCTAAGAAAGGCCAGGGATATAAACCTTTGGAAGGGAATGGAGGAGGCCTACGTCAGAGGACACACTGAGGAGTAGAACGGTCACCGACTTGAATTACAAATAATTCGGCAACGGATAATTCGGAACGGCATTCCGAACCAGTGGTAGACTCATCGACGATTCAAAAGCACTTGTAAAAAGTTTATTTGAATAAAAACCATTTCTATTTCTATTTCTAAAAACCTTTTTTTTATATACATTATCGGCACACGCTTGACCACTATCACACCTGATGGAAAGTGATGATGTGGCCTAAGGTGGAACGCGTTTGCCTAGAAGATGCCTATTCACTCTTGCTTTAAAGATACCCAAATTATATGTGTTAGGAAACACAGATCTCGGAAGAGCGTTCCAGACCCTAGCCGTGCGAATCAGAAATGAAGACTTGAACCGCTTCGTGCGCGTGGATGGTATATCAACGATATAGGGATGGAAGCCCCTCCGATGTCTTGCAGGGGGGACAAGGTCGAAGAGCTCCTGAGCACACTCACCTCACCTCACCTCAGTAAATAAAGGCTTTATTTATGTATCTATTTAATTTATTTATTTAATTTAATTGCAGCACAGATGAGTGCGTGATTCGGGGCATCGCTCGACGCCCAGCACCGGCGCAAGGTCACATTACACCGCTGGTGAATACACCGATTATCTCTAAAAATAATAGATGTCACGGATGGTCACGGCCGTACATAGTTGCAGCGTATTATGCAGACTGCAGCTTGAATAACACTTTTCTTGACGTAATTTCGAACAGTGCGTGTTGCCAGTGATGACTTATGGATCCGAAACATAGTTGCTAAGTATGGGCCTCATAAGCAGGCTGTGGGTCACTCAGTGGGCGATTAAGAGAGCTTTGCGCAGAGTATTCCTGCGAGATCAAATCAGAAATGAGGAGATCCGTATTCGTAGGAACCTTTGTGGTTTGATACTCAACGCAGATGATCGTTAGGGTTCCAAGGTGCTGGAGTGGCGACCCCGCACCAGGAAGCGCAGTGTTGGCAAACCCCTCACAAGGTGGACCGACGACATCAAACGAGTCACAGGGAGCCGCTGGATTCAGGCGGCACAAGACCGAGACCTGTGGAAATCCATGCAAGGGAACTTTTTCAAGCAGTGGTTGATAAAGAAGACGTAATTTCGATAGACAAGAGCCCACTTGCTCTACTCGTTACCTTTATCGATATCATAAAGAAAAGCAACACAAAAACTTTTAATACTAGTTACTGGCTTAACTGGCTGGCTGTTTGTTAGTACTAGTTCGGAGTTTACGAAGGTCTAAATCGAAAAATAAAGGTATTGAATATGAAATTATGAATAGGTATCTAATATATAAATAAACTGCCTCGTTGGTCTAGTGGTTAGCTTGTTCGACTGCGGATTACGAGGTCCCGGGTTCGATTCCCGGGTCGCGCCGTTAAAAAAAATGTATTGGGTTTTTCTGCCAAAGAAATTCTCAGTACTAGCCCGGAGTTAGGAAGTTGGCGGTGAGTCACCCCCGTGCCTCGGAGAGCACGTAAAGCCGTCGGTCCTGCGCCTGATCTCTCTCCGGTCGTGTCGGACTTCCGTCGGACGACCTGTGTTTGCGCACACACTTGTGCACTATAATATCTCCCGCGCAGATGGCTGATCTCTAAGGAGGTTGGCCGCCGTGATCAGATTCGGTCGGGAGGACATTATTATTATTAATATATAAATTTTGTGCTAAGTGATAGGTACTAACATCAATAATAACTGTTATTCTGATTGTGTTACTATTTATCTTTCATCATAATTGTGCATGATGTAAAAATAGCAAATTAAAGTCAACAAGTATTAATAATAAACATACCTTAAACATACCTAATAAATATTATTTCTGTGTGTTCATTTTACAAGATCACAAACAATAAATAATTGCTTGTTTCCATAGGTGCTTTTGCTCTGTTACTCTGCGACGTTTGCGTCTCCTCATTACTGAGGGTCGGCATCCCTTTTTCATAAGCAGAAGACCCCAGATCCTTACACATATGACTCTCATATGAGTTCGGGATTTCGTAAATTTTTAAGTTAAACGATTTTTTTAGGACAGTCCATCATAATGCTCACAAGATATCCGAAGCTATCATTAGCTATATGACTGATGACATCCATACAGTGAATGCTGAACGCTGAGCGATATTATCGTGCTATATAATACTAGATGATGCCCGCGACTTCGTTCGCGTGGATTAAGGTTTCTTAATTCCCACGGGAACTGCGTAATTTTCCAGGATAAAAATAAGCCTTTGTTTTAATCCTAAATATGAGCTATCTTCGTTCCATATTTCAGCCAAATCGGTTCATTCGTTGTGGCGTGAAAGAGTAACGAACAGCCATCCATCTATATACATCCATCCATCCTCACAAACTTTCACATTTATAATATATATTCTTCTTCTTCTTCTTTATCAACCGATAGACGTCCACAGCTGGACAAAGGTCTCTTGCATGGACTTCCACAGGCCTCGGTCTTGCGCCGCCTGGATCCAGCGGCTCCCTGCGACTCGTTTGATGTCGTCGGTCCACCTGGTGGGGGGTCTGCCAACACTTCGCTTTCCGGTGCGGGGTCGCCACTCCAACACCTTGGGACCCCAACGACCATCAGCTCTTCGAACTATGTGCTAATACATATTACATAGTAGGATTTGCTTTATATTATAGCATAGGGTCCTAGCCTGAACCGCGCTATATTGTCTTGTCTTCCAATAACGATTTTGACGTTAGTCTATATTTACCGGAGATATCAGCTGGTGGAAAACTGAACATATACTGTTTACGTTTGGTACATACAACACAGATCCCAATGTAAACTTGGAAGATAGTCTCAGTAGCTGCTTCTATATAACATGGTATCAAACACATTACCTCATTCCGAACACCGATTTTAAGAATGCCAGTGGTTTATATAATCCTTAGGGTTTACCACATGGGCATTTGATATAAAATTTTTAGTTTTTCCAATATTTTTGAAATTTAAGAATTTAAAAAATGGTCGTATCAAAGACTGACGTCGAAGCTCAAAGGCCAAGGGAAGAAATTCCTCACGATCACTTATACAAAGTCACCGGGTTGTCGTCAACGAATTTGGAGAAACTAGCTCAAGGTAGGTACTTTACATGTTGTAGTTTTTGAAAATTGACGACAGTTAATAAATAAAATGGTTATGTCAGATACTAATGGCCAAGCTCAGGGGCTAAGAAGGAAGAATCAAGAAATGCCTCATAAGTCATAACACTAACACAAAGTCACCTCGTTGTCTTCAATGAATTTGGAGAAACTAGCTCAAACTAGTTCAACTTAGCTCCTTACCTAGATTTTGAAAATTGACGATAGTTTATTAATTAAATGAAGTAAAGGAATTCCTCATAATCACTTTTACAAAGTTACCGGATTGTCTTTAAAGAATTCGGAGAAATAGCTCAAGGCAAGGTTCTTTAAATGTTGAGTTTTTGAAAATTAACGGGATTTTTATAAATAAATGGTCATTGGTCGTATCAAAGATTGATATCGAAGCTCAGAGACCAAGAGCAGAAATTCCTCATAATCACTTATACCTACCTACAAAGTAAGTGGGTTTTCCTAAACGAATGACGTGTAATAGTTAAATCAATATAGGCACCTCTGGTGATACTTTGAAGCAGCAACACCTATCAAGTTTTTAAAGTTGGTTAGATTTTGTAATTGTATAGGTATTATGATTTATGGTTAAGTACGTCAAATATTTATAAATTCCTCGTAAATCACTTTGAGCGGTAATACTCGTTAACAGAGATGCCGGGTAACGTTTAACCCAGGATTAAATTTGAAATTTTGATGGAAATTTTATATGAATTCTGTCAAAGCAGCAACTAACTCTAGGTTAAAAGGATAACCAGGCGTTTCTACAAGCGGGGTAATACCACGTGTACCTATATATGCATATCGGTTGTCATGTTTGAAATTAGAGAAATGAGCTCAAAGTTGAAATTTACAGATGGGCCTAAAAGTATCAATTCTAGTTTTTTATTTTTATTTTAAATTAAAATAGTTCAGAATACCTATTGGTATATTTAAATAGATATACCTAAGGATACACATATTTATGCAGGTAACTTCCGGTTAGAGTTCTATGATTTTTAAAGAAAAGCCTGTTATTAAAATTAGTTAAATACCGGCAGAATACCAGCGCTCAGGCTATCCATGAACCTGCAGCAATAATGCTGAGCGGGTACCTTTTTGCTTATACGACATGTGGGTGCAAAACTGCAAAAGCCAATCTCAAATTGTTTATTTTTTGAATGTTTTTTATATTATGTATCCATGTGTTCGTATGAGCAAATTCTTTCTTTCTTAAAAAATGGTCCATGGTTTAACTCATCCTTCGATACGCATCTTTCACATACCTGGTGAAAAACCAGGAAAAAGAGCTGCTTTACAAAGTTACCGGTACATCGACATTGAATTTGGAGAAATTAACTCAAGGTAAGTACTTTATTAATAACTTTGAGGCAGTCTAATAATATTTTAGATGCATTTCGGCTGAAGGCGAAATTCTTACCTCCAATGTCATCGGTGATCGATTTTACAATGTAAATTGCGGTAAGTTTAATATTATGTTGATTCAAGTACGTTAATTTACTAACTTACATTGGTTGGACAGATTGAGAATGTTGTCTTCCCTGACATGTAAAAACCTATACGGGATATGGGTTTAATTTACAATACCATACCGCTTCCAAGTTAGTCGCTATACCATCTTATAACATGTCTAGATTCTACCACCGGTTCGGAATGCAGATTCTGCTGAGAAGAACCGCCAAGAATCAGGTGAGATCGCAGTCAAAGGCTTCTTGTCATCGAATTAAAAAATGTTTTGGTACTTTGGTACCAAACATGATAAACGTACATTATCTATCTCTTTTTTAAACCTCCCCCCCCCCTCACCCGACGCAAAAAGAGGGGTGTTTTAAGTTTAACGTGTGTATTAGTGTTTTTTTAATATTTATAGTTGCATAAAAATCTCTCGAGAGATATAAAAAAAATACTAATTTTATAAATGTGTGTTTGTTGGTTTGCTGGTTTGTCCTTCAATCACGCTGCAACACAGCTACGGATCGACGTGATTTATTGCATGGGTATAGTTGAGGACCTGGAGAGTGACATAGGTTACTTTTTCTCCCGGAAAATCAAAGAGTTCCCGAGGATTTTAAAAACTAAATCTACGCGGACGAAGTCGCGGGTATCAGCTTGTCTGTAATACAAGAAAGGAAGCTCCAACAGAGGCATAATAACAAAGCTTATTTATAGCGATACCTAATGTTGGATGGAGCACTGTCACGAAACAAAGCGAAAACGTTCCGATCAGCGCCAACGCATCGAAGCCATTCCAATAATAACATTATTGAGCGATCAAAACAAAATACGTCTCAAGTCAGTCTGGTTTTATCCGAAAACCTGGATTCCAGCCAAATAACGCCTCGGTCCTCACATCCGAGTAGGTAATGTCACTGTGGACTTTATGGATCATAAAGCAGAGTTATCATGCCTCTAGAGCAAGCCTCTAGAGGAAGAATGCCCCGTGAATTGGTTGAGTGACTACTAACTGGTGTAGAAGTTCATCAATCGGACTTTTATTGAAAAAGAAAGAAGTAAAATTAAGTGGCACTCGGGGACTGCCGCGGTAAAGCTATTGCATAGCATTTTTTACTAACTTATGCAATTATAATATTTATGGAATATTTTTTCTTGCATAATATAAATTATGCAAAAAAAAATTAAAAAACAAACAAACAGAAAAGCGCACTGTCACTACTTCGCGAGTGAGGTTCGAACCTGCGACATCATACACCATACGGTAAAGAAAGCGGCCGCTCGCCCACTGCGCCAAACAGAGCTACTTGTGAACCTCTAAAATGTTGAACGCTTACTGAACGACGGTGTTAGGTTTATTTTCGTTACGGAATTTCTTGATTCGATCGCCGGGCTCAAACTGTTTGTCCTAGTTCAAAGCCCGCGATAAAAGCTATGCAATAGCTTAAATTTTTTTTTATTCTTCTTTTAAGTTTACATTCTGAAAATCATTTCCATTATTATCTGGAAAAATATATTATGATGGGTGTAGCACAACATAAACATATTGTACTAGATTTCGCAAACCATCAGAATCAATCAAATCACAAGTGGAGTACCTTCCGACGCGTGTCAGTTTTTTTGCTGACGGACGATTCCTAATAATATGCGGCCTAGATAGCTGTATGTCACAAAGAATAATGGCAGAATTGTACTTGAATGTTTTAGGAGGCGTGTACGAATATGATTTATACAAAACAAAGTATTTAACTTAGTTCGTTTTTTATATGAAATTAGTTTTACATCTTTTGCCTTGGTTAAATAATTATTAAATAATGAACCATTATCTGACTAATCCTAATCGCGCTTTTGAGTTTGGATTGGTTTGAATCGTTTCTCGATGACATTCCTCGCCCGGAAATTCAAGAGTTTGTCTATGTAGAGAGTTCTATAGACTAATAAGTAACACATCCCAATGTGAAATTAGAACTTAAAATAACATGGAAGTAAGAATTCCGACTACGTCTTTATACCTGTCTACATATTTTTACAACCTTAAAATACAAATAAAGTTGTTCATTTATCTTTTATTTTGTGAGTTCCTCAAACGAAAAATCTCAGTGATTATGTTTAAGTAATGGAACCTCTACGGTTTTAACAATTTTTCATGTAAGTATAGACGCTTCAAATAGATTTCAGGTAAAGTGAACCCCTGCCAATGTTTTTTGCCATAGGTACGTGTTGCAACGTTTACGATTCAACAAAAATTATAATTTAATGCGACAAAATTGAAAAATAAAATACAATTTTTTGAAGGGCTCAAGCTTCAAATTAGGCGGAGGTATTGGGTCTAGGGTTCCCAACTTTTTGTACGAGAAATGAAGTATATTAAGATCGGAGAAATAAAATGCAAATTAAAACAGTAGGTATTAGATTCTTTTGACGTTTTAAAAACATATTTTATTGAGCTTCTGGCACTATTTAAGTATTGAAATAAATGAGCTCATTTTTTATTAAATCAATAGAAGAATTAATTTGAGAATTTCAGAACGAAACTGTCAGTGTTACAATGTGTTTTAATTTTACATTTTAAACAGACAACGTATGGCTCCGGATACCAGCGGACATAACAACAGTATTTTGTATACTTTTTTTTATAGAAAAGTAAAAAGTGTTAACGAACGAAAAAAGTTTAATACTGTTTTTAACAGTATAGTTGGGAACCCTAATTGGGTCTCCTGCTCCATAGTCGAACTACAACTCAGGGGGCTCTTCGATCGAGTATTTGCAAAAGATCACCTTGGAAAACCAAGATGGACCTAGGAGTTTGTTTACGGCACTTTTATGATGCGTTTTTAAGAAGTACTTAATTTTTTGCGGCTTTTAGCACACTTGGAACACATAAAAAGCCTCGTAACAAAAATAAAAGTAAAAGTTATTTTAACTTTAAAAACATTAAAGAATATTTTGCGTATTGTAAAAATAAAAAATTTCTGTTGATATTTATTGACACGGTTTTGTTTTTTAAAAAAATTTGCTTTTTTCTGATATTAGGAAATATCACTCTTCTAAATCAGTTATTAATCGGTGTGTTTGCATCACTTTCTAAGGAACAAGAGAAAGTTTAAAAACAGTTTTTAAGCTTTTTATGAATCTAGTAGCGAGTAGCGACTAAGCTACCAATCCTAAATCTGTGCATATTATATCCAAATTCGCCACCTATTATATTATCTCATTTCGCTAGTCGCTACACCTATTATATTATGTATTATCTAATTTCGCTAGTCGCTACAAGATAATATCGCCTGTACTACACTAGCGGCACGCTATGATGGCCGGTTTGACGTTTGTCCGCTCATGAAGTTCCGTATTAATTGATAACGACTTTGAAGGAAATAATTGTATTACTTTATTGACGATAGTGATGTGCAGAGATTCATAAATTTTATCGAATGTAGTTTTAGGTTTAGGACTCAAAATTTATTTATTAAATTGATTTCTAAAATGTATACAAGTGTAGAAAAATCAGTTTGCACCATTTAAGGGGTGAATGTACTTGTGAATATGAACAATTTTCACTATGTGGACAAACCTCTGAAATCGCAAAAAAATATCAGCCGTTTCATACAAAAAGTTAAAATTTTTATTTTTATATGATATATACCACAACTCGGCATTTGGTTTTCTAAATTGAAAATTTTTAAAAATGGAATCTAATACGATCGTCACATAGGATCGCTGGCTAGCACAACTACTACCTCCGGCAAACTCGCGTCAATGCTCAATGCAAAACAAAGCAGTTTCGAATTGACGTTGCTTCGAAAAGTATAAACTGTCAGTGCAATGCGATTGTGATATAGTTTTGACCTGGCTTTGGATTTCAAATATTGATACTGCATTACTGTTGACCCTTGCTCGTTAATTTGGACTCTGTTCAAGCCCTTTGTTGTGGATTTCGTCGATATGACCGAACGTACGCAGAGAACTGTAAACCTATTTAATCAGGTACAAAAACAAAACTTAATTGTTTTTTGTTCGAGAATAAATTGACATTCCACATCACTATTGTAATGTGTCAAACCGGCCATCATAGCGTGGCGCTAGTGTACAAACAATAGTTTCTTAAATGCGGCATCGTAATATTATCATCGTTTGTTTCAAACATTGGTTGCTACGAGACTATGTGGGTACGCCAGTTTAGGCGTACTACGAATTACCGTAATTTACTAGTATGCCGACGGTATCTAGTAGGTGCGAAGTGACTACCAATCCTAAATATGGTTGAGCGAAGCAATGGCTATGGCTGGGTCATACGTCATGCTCGTGAACGGGTTCCACCGGCGGGAATGGGACTACTTTCTGTCTGCCCGTCTTAACATGTGTTGAATTATAATTAGGTATGCTTTTGTGGAACTTCCACTCATTGTGGAAATACTGCATACATAAACTCAAACTCAAAATTATTTATTTCATGTAGGCCAACCTGTGGCTCTTATGACACGTCAAGATTCTACCACCGGTTCGGAAAGCGGATTCTGCTGAGAAGAGCCGGCAAGAAACTCAGCAGTTGCTCTTTTCAAAATAATCATTTTACAATATTAATAAGTAGCTATTACATTGTAATAAGTTTTTATACTATCTTGTGACAGCTGAATGCCAAGCTGATTTAACCCGTGCATCTTTGTTAGAATAGAATATGACATTTCCACAAAACGTACTACAATTCAATTCATGTCAAAGACGGGCAGACAGAAAGTAGCCCCATTCCCGCCGGCGGCACCCGTTCACGAGCATGACGCATGATCCAGCCATTGCTTCGCTCGACCATATTTGAGGGAACGTAGGTAACAACCCACACCACACGACACTACCACAGAAATGTTTAAAGAGAGCGTGACATCTAATCTATCAAATCTAGCAATTTCTTCGGAATCATATTATATAAGCGTACGCTCAACCCCACAAAGGATTTAATGCACTTTGCGCAGGCGACATGATGGAATTTCTAGTTTATGACGATTTCTAATGAGTCGATTGTGTGTATTGCCTCTTTGTTTATGCAGATGAATATTTTGTCTCACAAAGACTATTATAAATGTACTGTGAAGCTACCGTAAGGATACCAATCACTTTAAACTTTTCACGAAGAGATACGCGCGAACCGAGTTTATAGATAGATCGAATGGCTCTTTTCTGCAATATAAAAATAGTTTCAATATTAGCTGCTCCGCTTCACAATAAGATTCCATAGGACATTACACTATGGAAGTAGGCAAAGTAGACCAGCCTAGCCGTTTCTACATCGGTAAACTGTTTGATTTTTCTGACAGCATAGGCAGCTGAGCTGAGTTTACCCGCTAATGTCTCTATGTGAGCGTCCCACTGAAGCTTACTATCCAAGGTCACCCCCAGAAAAACTGTGGAGTTCTCAATTATAAGGTTTTCCCCGTTTATTTTTATTGTTTTGTCAATTTTCTTAACATTTGGTACAATAAATTTTAGCGTTCAAGAGCAAATTATTAACAGTAAACCAACGCGATATCTGAGATAAGGTATTGTTTACATCGTCAAAATTTACTTTATTTCTGTCAGTTTTGAATATTAGAGATGTATCATCTGCAAACAACACAATATTGCAAGCATCGCGGACATGATATTGTAAGTCATTAATATACACCAAAAATAGAAAAGGACCCAGGATAGAGCCCTGTGGGACACCCAACAGAGTAGATGAACCCCGCGACTTCGCGTCACCTACGCATACACTTTGAGTTCGATCACTATAGTATAGTATACTATAGCATAGTATCTATTGTATTGTATACTTGTTTTAAAAAGAGCAACCGCCAAGTTTCTTACTGGTTCTTCTCGGTAGGAAGGGCATTCCGAACCAGTGGTAGGACTCATCGACGATTCAAAAGCACTTGTAAAAAAGTTTATTTGAATAAAAATCATTTCTATTCTATTCTATTCTATTCTAAATCTATGTTTTTCTTGTCTTGTTCATGATCTCAATTCTGCCGGTATCTTTTGTTTCTATAGGATGTATGTCCACCGATTTCTCAGGTAGGTATTTCTAGACGGACTCGGCTGATTTTTTTTAATTGACAGAGGAAGCTTTCGAAATGGTACCATAATTATAATAAAATGAATAATAATTCATCATCATCATCATCACAATAGGTGTTGAAACCCAAAGGAGTGCTTTGACATCCGTACTAGGAAAACCTGTGTTACGGGCAACGCAGCCCTTTATTTTTTAACACAGATTATACTCGTAGGTGCGAATGTCTTAAGTTATTCCATTGATCGTAATCGTATTCGATGACATTAGCGTCAAAGTAAAACAAACCATAACCGCATTGAATTAGAGCTCAATTTCGTGTATGCATTCTTATACGTTTACGTACGTACGATACGCTCCATAACGCTCCATATTAAAGTCGGTTGTAGGTACTGAATTTGTGACTTTAAATCAATACAATCAAGGATTATTTTACTTTGACGCTATTGTAATCAAATACGAATACGATCAATGGAATAACTTTTAGACAATCAGTACCCTGTTCTTCCAGAACCAGGATCCGATTTCGAAGCGGCGATTGCCGCGACAGGCTACGGCTGGTTCAACATTATCCTGATGCTGTGCACCCTGCCCGCGTTCTGGAGCGCCGTCTCGGTGACCAGCGCACCGTCCTTCATCTTCACCCGGGCTCAATGCGACTTGGAACTGCGCCTGTTGGACATGGGAACTGTCAACGCCATGACTTATATGGGTAAACCATCTCTCTGTTTTTCAAATTCCGTTGCATCACAGTGGTAGGTGGTTTCCTTGGGTAATTATAAATGCGAAAGTGTGTGAGGATGTTTGGATAGATGTTTGTTTTTCTATAGCTCCACAACGAATGAACCGATTTGACTGAAATTTGGAATGGAGATAGCTCATACCCAGGATTAACATATAGACATACATACCTACATTTTATCCCGGAAAGTAAGAGTTCGCGCGGGAATAAAAAACCTCCACCCACGCGGACGAAGTCGCGGGTATCATCTAGTAAATAAATAATTAATTTGTACATAAATAAAAGGAAAAGGTTGACTGACTGATTGACTGACTGATCAATCAACGCACAGCTCAAAACACTGGACGGATCGGCTGAAAGGCATAAAGATAGCTTTTATAACGTAGGCATCCACTAACAAAAGATTTTATGAAAATTCAACCCCTAAGGGGGTAAAATAGATGTCTGAAAAATCTAACATAACGTGAACGAAGCCGCGGGCCAAAGCTAGTTTGTACATAAATTCACTGTCCACACCCAATGCCTAATTCTATATTCAGACCAAAGACCGGTTTCCCATTGCACAAGGGATCCTAGTTTGGAGGCCATTTTACTGGGTTGTACCACAGTACTTACAAGAGTGGCTGGACCATGGTGTTACTTTGCATACTTTTTGTATTGTATTGTAAATTGTAATCCCTTGTTTATTTTTTGTTTATATAACAACACAAACAAATTACAAAAATAAAATGTGCAAATACCTATAATACGATGGGCTCACTGGTCGAGTTAAAAAATGTTTTGCTTAACATTGATTCACCCATTTCTATCATTACGAGCAGTGATAGCCTAGTGGTTAGGACTGTGGTCTCCTATTCGGGGGGTCGCAGGTTCGATCCCGGGTACGCACCTCTGACTTTTCGGAGTCAAGTGCGTTTAAGCAATTAAATATCACTTGCTTCAACGGTGAAGGAAAACATCGTGAGGAAACCTGCACACCTGAGAGTTCTTCATAATGTTCTCGAAGGTGTGTGAAGTCCGCCAATTCGCATTGGGCCAGCGTGGTGGACTATGGCCTATAACCCTTCTCTGAGAGGAGACCTGCGCTCAGTAGTGAGCCGTTGATGGGTTGCTAATGATGATGATGATGATGACCCATTTCTATGGTCATAAATTGTAAACATTATAATTTAAACAGTCTATTACAGCATATTTTTAATAACGCCGTATTACGCCGTAATAATACAAATATTTAAGTTTTGCAAGAGTTTGTATGGTTTACAATATAAACACACTAAGATATGCAAACAATCAGACAAATCGGAGGCTTATTATTCTGTATTAGTCTTTACATCATTGAAATCTGTATAAGATTGCAACTACGAGTATATTATAAACCCCCAGTCGGTATTTTGGTTCCTGCATTTAACTGCAAACAAATCCTACTAATATTATAATTAATGTGAAAGTTTGTGAGGATGGATGTATGGATGGATGGATATTTGTTACTCTTTCTCGCCACAATGAATGAACCGATTTGGCTGAAATTGGGAATGGAGATAGCTCATACCCAGGATTAAAACATAGATACTTTTTATTCCGAAAATTTACAGATTTTCCGCGGGAATTAAAAAAAACTTGAGAGGTGTCAAGGGACACCCGGATGGAACGAAGTTCCTTTCGATTAATTAGTGAAGGAATTTTAATAAAATTTTATTTCTTTTAAGTTATAAAAAATTAGAGAAAAATTCCACATGTAGAAATTATTTAAAATAAAATTGAAAATAGAAAATTCAGTCTGTCGAGCTGGAATTCGAACCATCGACCTTTATGCGACTGTAATTGACCTTTATTCGACTGTAGAAACCACAAGGCTACGGAGATCTAATATTGTAGTCTGAAAATATTGAACACAATGCCAAATTCACATTCAAAAAAAGTGTCGGGTCAAGTTAGTCTTAATTTTTTCCGTCTAGCCCCCTTTCGTATCGCGCGATAAGGAACTACGTTCCAAAACCTTAATCCACGCGGACAAAGTCGCGAGCATCATATTCTAGTCGCTCATAAAATAAAAAAAGCCGGCCAAGTGCGAGTCGGACTCGCACACCGAGGGTTCCGTACTCCAAAAGTAAAAGTAAAACGATAATATTATATTAATTTGCTTATTTATCGTTAACTTTGTTTGTAGAGGTTTATTGTTAATATAAAAAAAACTATGCTAGTTAGAGCGTTGGTTTTATTTTTCCTGTAAAATATACATAAACCTCTATTGACCATAATTATTTCAGATTTTTCGATTGGTAAACTTCGGAGATAAGGGGGGGGGGAACGGTATTTTTTTCGACATTTTGGCTGATTACTCAAAAACTATTATATATAGAAATAAATCAAAAACTGTTTTAGAATGCACAAGTAAAGGCCTTTCATATGATACCCCACTCGGTATAGTTATTTACTTTGAAATTTCAAACACCCGATTTTTCCCCTTTTTTAATAAAACTAAAAATAATTTTCGATTTTTCTTTATTTCAATGATGTTGGGCCACTATTATACACAACTATGCCAAATTTCATGTCGATAGCTTTAATAGTTACTGAAATAATCGACTGTGACAGACGGACGGACGGACGGAGAAAGTCTCACCATAAGGGTTCCATTTTTACCATTTTGGTACGGAACCCTAAAAACAAAGACGTAATTACATTTAATGCAATTTTTCAGCAGGCATGGCATGCCCGCGCGAGAAAATTTTGTCTAACCCTTTTCTCGTATTATCTTTATGTCTCTATCGAAGCTAACATGGTTGCACACCATGATTTGTCTCGTTACGTCATAAGTAGAGATAAAATTATTTTCTCGATTTTTCTCTACGAACATGGCGAGTGGTGACGTCATTTTCTCAAATTTTTAAGTATAAGAGTAAACGAGAAATCAGTCTACATTGACAATATCTCTCACTCTCTTCGCGAGATATCACTTTGACGTGCATGCTAGGCCTGCAGGACAGAATTTAGATTCATTCAAAAAGTGCCAATTCGCTAATGACACTCACTCCCTCTATCGGAAACTAATAGACCTACTGACTAACTATGATTTTTTCCTTGGATAGAACTAAGACATCAAAAAGTCAATTTCGAGTTTTTTAAGTAAAACTTCTTTACGCACGATTGACTTGGGGAGTAAGCTGGTGAATGCGTTACGAAAAGTGTGATCGTGCGAGGCGAACGGAAGTTGAGAGGGAGATATAAGTTAGTGAAGATAGAAAGAGAGAGAGTTACGTTTCGTATATTACTGTAGGGGCAAGAGAGAGAGGTGCGAGCACACATTCTCTTTCTCTCTTTCTCTCATAGCCAGTTGCGTTTCGTAAGTTTTACTTCAGTCGTCACGTGCTCTAAAACACACTCGGTTTTTAGGGTTTTTACCCAAAGGGTGCTAAAGGGACCCTATTACTAAGTCTCCGCTGTCCGTCCGTCCGTCTGTCAGCGGCCTGTATCTCGTAAACCGTAATAGATAGACAATTGAAATTTTCACATATTTTGTATTTCTATTGCCGCTATAACAACAAATAATAAAAATTAAATTAAATTCAAAAAATTAAATTAAAATATTTCCATGGGTACATGGAAATATTTTAATTTAATTTTTTTAACGGAACCCTAAAAGAGCGAGGCCCGACTCGCACTTGGCTGATTTTTGCAATTACGTGTTTGTTCTATTGAATGAGCGAAATGTCTCTCTAGGTATGATATCGTCAGCGATGGTCTGGGGGTTCCTGTCGGACACGCTGGGGCGCCGCTGCATCCTGGTGTGGGGCTTCTTCAGCGCGGGGCTGGTGGAGGTGGCCGCCGCGCTCAGCCAGAACTACACCATGCTACTGGTCACGCGCTTCTGTAGCGGTTTCTTGTGAGTTTTCTGCCCGTCTTAAACTCTTAACATGAATTGAATTGTACTTTTTTTTTTTTTTGGAACTTCCCCTCATTGTGGAAATGTTATATTATTCTAACAAAGTTGCATAGGTCAAATCGGCTTGGCATCCAGCTGCCCACAAGAT
The DNA here is from genome assembly GCA_029955525.1 of Oeneis ivallda. NCBI lineage: Eukaryota > Metazoa > Arthropoda > Insecta > Lepidoptera > Nymphalidae > Oeneis > Oeneis ivallda. Next base: position 23,974,430 of record JARPMR010000009.1, read on the forward strand.
AGTATAAAAAACTTATTACAATGTAATAGCTTCATAATAATATTGTAAAATGATTATTTTGAAAAGAGCAACTGCTGAGTTTCTTGCCGCCTCTTCTCAGCAGAATCCGCTTTCCGAACCGGTGGTAGAGTCATGAATTGTCATAAGAGCCACAGGTTGGCCTACGTGAAATAAATAATTTTAGAATTAAATAACTTTTAAATAAATAAGTTACTGTTACTTTTAGTTCCACCATCACTCTTATCAAGCCGCAAGAATCTGCACCCCTCATCAACATTATCAACCCATCATCGGCTCACTACTGAGCGCAGGTCTCCTCTCAGAGTAGTGTTAAAGGTCATAGTCCACCACGCTGGCCCAATGCGAATTGGCAGACTTCACCCACCTTCGAGAACATTATGGAGAACTCGCAGGTGTGCAGGTTTCCTCACGATGTTTTCCTTCACCGTTAAAGCATGTGATATTTAATTTCTTAACCTTTCTGCACCCCTACGTGGTTGAAATTCTACGATCTCGCACTGAGCGCTTTACTTCCTCGATCCTAATGCCCACCGCTATTTGGAATGCCCTTCCGTTTTTTCCGACCTACCTTTAAATCAAAAGTTAATCTTCTACAGGCAGCATGCTTCACTTACCATCTGGTATGATCGCAGTCAAGGGCTATTAGTCTAAAAAAAGGTACACAGTAAAGGTACTGCTTATATGCGCAACTGGTTGGTACGCCTGTTTTTGAGGCTACGTCCTATGACAATAATATCTCTATTCTCGAAATAATATCGATCGGAACAATTTACCCCTGTACGTTCAACCCTGATCTTCCGTTCTTTTTATTAAATTATTACATAGGACTATACTAGCGCACAACTGCGATCATTCCTTATGGTATACAAGTGAATATGCAGCCTAAGATGGGGCGCGCTTGCCTAGAAGATGCATATTCACTCGTGATTTTAAGATACTAATTAGGAAATATGGATGCCGGAATAGCATTCCAAATTTTGCCGGTTCTCATCAGGAACGATGAAGCAAGGCGCTTAGTGCGAGATCGTGGAATATCAACCACATATAGCGGTGCAGATCCATGCAATACCTAGGGGTTTAGTGATATAAGGGTGATTTGAGTTATGTAGTTTTTGTCACTCTCTGAAATATATCTTGTAAAATGCCGACAGACCAGCCAACTCGCCTTGTCTGCCTTCGGGATGTAAGTTATCTCTGTCGTCTAAGTATTTCTGTGTTTGAAAATAATTTCGTAAAGATCGGTCCATAGGAAAGGCGATGAAGCGTATTAACCTTTATTGTCCCTAATAGGGATGTTGCCAACTAATCAAATTAGCAACCCATTATCAATCATTAAATCGCACGCTTAGCATGGGAACTTGTACGTGGAATTTGGAAATAATGAGATGTGACGACATCTACGGCTCCAACCTTGATCCACATCTTATTATCTAAAATGCGAACGATTAGCGATCGCAAATTGCATAAAAATATAACAAAATAAGGCCCAGGCCATACAAAAGCAATAGAGAGTGATACATTATCATCATCATCTGCAACCCATCAACGGCTCACTACTGAGCGCAGGTCTCCTCTCAGAGAAGAGTTATAGGCCATAGTCCACCACCCCCACCCAATGCAAACTGACGGACTTCACAGATCTTCAAGAACATTATGGTGAACGCTCAGGTGTGCAGGTTTCCTCACGATGTTTTCGTTCACCGTTGAAGCTTGTGATATTTAATTTCTTAAACTCATATATATTAGAAAAGCAAGAAGTGCGTGCCTGAGATTGAAATTGCGACTTATTAAATTATTCACTCTACTTTCATGACACAAAATATTTAGCATGGATTTTGTTCTAGATTCAACGGGCCTTTCGCAGTTCTAATTTCCTTCCTGGCAGAGATGCATCGTACAGACTTGCGGGCCAGGGTTCTACTCCTGACAGGCCTCTTCTTCACGATCGCCAACACCACTCTCCCACTCCTCGCCTGGGCTATCATCACTCAGGATTTGGACTTCCAATTCTTCGGCAACAGTATTGGTGAGTGACACCAAAATACCATCCATTCTATTGAGTGATCAAATACCTAATTCAAATTCAAATGAATTTATAATTAATTTATTTGCGAGATTCAGTACATAATATATCGCTGACGCGCGACGCGGTGATAAGCCAAAATGCAGTAAGCCTTACGCAGTTTCGTCGTGTTAATACGACGAGCTCGTAGAAAATTATTAAAAAAACTAGCTGACCGAGTGAACTTCGTACCGCCAACAAAAATATTTAGAGGTGGGTCACCCTTATCATTTAGGGGTATGAAAAATAGATGTTGGCCGATTCTCAGACCTACCCGATATGCACACAAAAATCGGTCCAGTCGTTTCGGAGGAGTTTGGTAACAAACACCGCGACATGAGAATTTTATATATTAGATCTAAGCGCTTCAATCTGCCACAGAGTAGCATGCAAAAGAAACAGTCATACAAAATTTAATACTTAAATCTATCCATTTTTAAATCCATACAATGTCATACCCATTTTATTTATGTAATGTCAATTCTATTAATTTTCAGATATTATTACTATGTACAAAATTAAACAATGTCGTTAATATTTTTATCCTGAATAAATTCATTAACAGTAGAATTTAAACACATTAAGACTGAAGTGTGCGTAAAATTATTTGTTGTATTCTGCCGTAGTGAGCAGTGATAGCCTGGTGGTTGAGGTCTTCCATTTGGGGGGTCTCAGGTTCGGTCCAGGACCTCTGACTTTTCGGAGTTTTCTTGTTTGTTTGCTCGGAGTTCAGGATCTACTTCGCTAGCTTCTGGCTCCGCGATATAAATAATTTAATATAAAAAAATATTTTTAAAAAACCGACTTCAAACACCCGCGCCACTACAAAGTATATCATTTATTGTTGATTTGTTAAAAAACGCTCGGCCGATCTCGATAAAATTTAAATACACGATCTCGATAACCTTGGAAGTATACCCTTTTAGAGAAAAAAAGAATTTTCCAAATGGTTCAGGCGTCTTCGAGAAATCGGTGAACATACATTAAAAAACCGACGAATTGAGAACCTCCTCCTTTTTTGAAGTCGGTTAAAAAACACTAGGGGTAGGACAGACACAGATTGCGTGGAGTCGGGACGTTAGCTTTTTGTTTTTAGGAAACAAACACATGAATTACCAAATAACAATAATAATGTTATATTTTATTTTTAAATCCTTACTAATATTATAAATGTGAAAGTGTGCTTGTATGTTGGTTTGTTGGTTTGTCCTTCGATGATGCCGCAACAGGGCTACGGATTGACATGATTTTGCATGGGTATAGTTGAGGACCTGGAGAGTGACATAGGCTCCTTCTTATCCCGGAAAATCAAAGAGTTCACGAGGGATTTTAAAAAAATTTATCCACGCGGACGAAGTCGCGGGCATCAGCTAGTTACTTAAATAAACAATTTAGCTATTGTCAGTTATTTCATCTTTTTTTGTCACACGATCAGTGGTCACCGTATTGTAGCTTATAATTCTACGTACGTTAAATTATAAACTAGCGATACATGTTCGCAGAGTTCACAATTTTGCTACAGCTTTCAATCTTACCAGTTTGTTTACAAACTAACGCTTTTTACAATCTTACGGTGACATATACGTATATTGAGTTTTAGAATCCCTTTGTGCTTGAGATTTCCTTATTATCTTCCAGTCATCCACAGCTGGAACCTGTTCCTCCTGGCCACTGCTTCGGTGCCGCTGGTGACGGGCGCGGTGTTCCTCTTCCTGCCAGAAAGCCCCAAGTTCCTGATGTCCAGGGGGCGCAACGACGAAGCTATGGTTGTCTTCCAGTGGATATACTCTCTGAATACTGGGAATCTACCTGAAAGTTTCCCGGTAAGTTTAATTATTAATTGTTGGTTTATTGGCCTGCTTAATCGACTGCGGATCATTTGTTTCAGGGGTTTGAGTACTGAATAGTACAAAAAAATTTAGTTGAATTTTTCCATCAATAATTTAAAATATAGAATATAAAGAAAATATATACTAGTGGTTCGCCCCGAACTGAGACCTCGCGGTAACGGTTTCCCATAATTGACGATCAAAATTGACATTATTATTATGCCCGTTTTCACCAACCATACCTAAATCATCCCATTTGTAGAAGTCTCTTTACATAGGTAGCCCCTAAATACAATTCTAACATCCCAATGTCATTTTCACCTTTAGTTGTCCCGTAGAGGTTCGTAATAACAAAGTTGACAGAAAGTGTCAACTAACTTAACATAGGTAGCCCGTAAAGGTTAGGGAACTGTTATAGTGAAATCCTCAAGGCCTCAATCAAACTTAGGTATAGTTTTTTGGAACATTCAAATTAAATTACTTGTACACAGCGTCAACTATTGACACGATCAGAAATATGTAAAAACAAACTGCAACGTGAAGTTTTATTGATGTTTGCTAAATGACTAAATAATAATCTTAATTGAATAATAGGTATGTTACATAAAGCTGCATTTGCTATATGAGATGAGAGCGCCATCTATTGACATCATTGTGAAGTTCTGTTGTTGCTGCTCATTAAAAGTTAAATAATTTAGTTTCCTTATTACATTTATCTAATTTTAGTATTTGTTGTTCAAGTACATGATATTACGCTAAAATTGTAAAACTTTCAAGCCCCAGCTTTCAATGGTTATTCCGTTCTGAGGTCAAATATAATCTCCACTTTGAAAGCCCCCCATTTCGTCAATTTTAGGAAAAAAATTTAAAAAAAAATACTTTTGTACTCTGTTCCAAATTATCTTTAAAATGAGGTACTGTAAACCTATGAAACGCAAAATTTTTTTTTTTTCTTCGCATTCGCTTCTATGAGAGCCCCCCTGAAATAAAGATTTTTATAACTTTTTAAGGCATTTTCGGCTGGAGGCCATCGGTTTACATATTATATCTAAAATTGAAGTAATTTCGTTCAGTAATTCAGAAGTTATAAGGCTCTGACAGACGGACGGACGGACGGACGGACGGACGGACAAGTGCAAATTCACTCAAGTAGACTCAAAGACCTTCGCTTCGCTCGGTCGAAAATTCTCCTGTCGCAGTGTTTGTTACCAAACTCCTCCGAAACAGCTGGACCGATTTTTATGAAATTTTGTGTGCATATCCGGTAGGTCTGAGAATCGGTCAACATCTATTTTTCATACCCCATAAATGATAAGGGTGACCCACCTCTAAATATTTTTGTTGGCGGTACGAAGTTCGCTGGGTCAGCTAGTTTTTTTAATAATTTTCTACGAGCTCGTCGTATTAACACGACGAAACTGCGTAAGGCTTACTGCATTTTGGCTTATCACCGCGTCGCATCGACTGTTTCTAAGCGTTATAATTCGATGCTATAGCTATAAATTCTGTGCAGCTAACAAAATTAGAAGAGGAAAAGACGAAGCAGCGCGGCCGTGGCTGGGCAGCGCTGCGAGGCGGCGGCGCGCAGCTGGCCCCGCTGTTCAGGCCGCCGCACGCGGCGTGGCTGCTGCTCATATGCGTTACCCACATGGGGTGCATGTTTGGGTAAGACACGGCCTATCTTTTTGGTAAAGTTTCTCCTTCCACATTTTTTTTTAAAGAATATTAGTCAATTTGGAATTTACTAATATCCTCCTCTCCCATCCAAATAAGCGGAAAGAAAGCTTGTGTTGGGAGTGGGTACGACAATAGTGCAACGGGTGGGATTCGAACCACGCGGACTGAAAACTGAAAAGTCGCAGGTTCGAATTCCACCCGTTGCACTATTGTCGTACCCACTCCTAACACAAGCTTTCCGCTTATTTGGAGGTAAGGGGAGGATATTAGTCAACTTCAACTCGACTAATATTCTTTAAAAAAAATACACAAATGAAATTCATCCCGCCAAACTGCTCATGCAGTTTGTTGGCGAGTTTACGCTCTTAGAAAAATTATAACAAAAATCTAACTGTAGGTAACCTTCTTTCCAGGTCAAACACCATCCGCCTCTGGTACCCCCAGCTCGCCGCCATGATCGGTTCGGAAGGCAACGAGACCCTGTGCTCAGCCATCGCGCCAGCGCCGGCGGAGGTTGAGGAGGTAGCGTGCACGCCCATACAGACTGACATGCTGACGTACCTGCAGAGCGCCGTCGTGGGCGCTGGCTCGGTCCTTACTTATGGGATTGGAGGTGCTTTGATCAATAGGTTGGTATTGGTACATCCTATAGCGAATGGCCTCATAAGTAGGCTCAGGACTAGCTAGGAGAGAGCTATGCTCGGAGTGTTCCTGCGGGATCGAATCGGAAATGAGGAGATCCGTGGGAGAACCAAAGTCACCGACATAGCTGAGCGAGTCGCGAAACTGAAGTGGAAATGGGCGGGCACATAGTTCGAAGAGCTGATGGTCGCTGGGGTCCCAAGGTGCTGGAGTGGCGACCCCGCACCGGGAAGCGCAGTGTTGGCAGACCTCCCAATAGGTGGACCGACGACATCAAACGAGTCGCAGGGAGCCGCTGGATCCAGGCGGCGCAAGACCGAGGCCTGTGGAAGTCCATGCAAGAGACCTTTGTCCAGCAGTGGACGTCTATATGTTGATAAAGAAGAGAAGAAGAAGATAGCGGATGGGATGTGCTTGGAAGAAGCGGCATGAAACTCAGCAGTAGCTTTTCAAAATAAATGTTAAAATATGACTATGTAGCTATTACAACGTAATAAAATTATGTTGTAATTTATTATTTTACTAGCTGATGCCCGCGACTTCGTCCTGGTAGATTTAGTTTTAAAATCCCTCGGGAACTCTTTGATTTTCCGGGATACAAAGTAGCCTATGTCACTCTCCAGGTCCTCAACTATACCCATGCAAAAAATCACGTCGATCCGTAGCTTTCTTGCGGCATGATTGAAGGACAAACCAACAAACACACTTTCGCATTTATAATATTAGTATAATAGGCGATTTTATGTCGCAACCCAACTTGTAATCCCTTCACTATCATACTGTAAATATGTGTGTGTAACACGAAAGTATGTTTAGTTTGTCCTTCAATCACACCGCAACAGAGCTACGGATCGACGTGATTGTTTGCATCGGTATAGTTGACGATCTGGAGAGTGACATAGGCATATAGGCTACTTTTTATCCCGGAAAATCGAAGTTTCCGAGGGATTTTAAAAAATAAATCCACGCGGACGAAGTCACGGGCATCAGCTAGTAAAATTACATAATTATGAATATCATAATTATGTAATTTTACTACCTATTTTAATTATTTTATTTACCGATAAAAAACGCGCCAGGTTGAGAAACGATGTTCTAGGCAACTGGATGCAGCAAAGCCGTTACTATGAAAAAATTTACCTCTACTGGAGAGAGATATTCTTCTAGAAGCCATTTTAATGTGGGAAAAATAAAAAAACTCAGTTTAGGGTTTTTAGGATTTAAAGATAGGTAAGATAGAAAGGTACCTTACTGCCGCACTCAGAATCATTCATTAAATTATACTAGTGGTTCGCCCCGAACTGAGACCTCGCGGTAACGGTATCCCATGATTATTCATTCAATCGATACATGATAACCAAAACTGACATTATTATTATGCCCGTTTTCACCAAACATACCTAAATCATCCCCTAAGTAGGAGTCTCTTAACGTAGGTAGCTCCTAAATACAATCCTAAGTCCTAACATCCGTCCCAATATCCTTTTAGGTGTCCCGTACAGGATCGTGATAAATAAGTTGACAGAAAACATCAATCACCTAACTTATAGGTAGCCCGTAAAGGTTAGGGAACGTTAGTGAAAACATTGAATTATTTATCAATAGTTCCATGGGAATAGTTACTGACTGCGCCATCTATTAGCATTATTGTGAAGCTATGTTGATGCTATATGAATTACTGACGCCCATTAAAAATTAAATAATCTCGTTTCTTTATAATATTCATATAATTTTAGTATTTGTTGTTCAAGTACAGGATATAAGTGACCTAAAAACATAAAATCAGTTTGAAAATCCATAGCGGATTTTTCTAGAGAGCGTCTTCAAGCGAGCGTATAAAATCGCCACTTTGAAAGCCCCCCATTTCGTCAATTTTAAGGGAAAAATTAAAAAAAAATTATTTTTGTACTCAGTTCAAAATTATCTTTAAAATGATACGTAACAATTTTATGTAACGCGATATTTTTTTTTTTTACTTCGCATTCGCTTCTATGAGAGCCCCCCTGAAATAAAGATTTTTATAACTTTTTAAGCCATTTTCGGCTGGAGGCCATCGGTTTACATATTATATCTAAATTTGAAGTAATTACGTTCAGTAATTCAAAAGTTATAAGGCTCTGACAGACGGACGGACGGACGGACGGACGGACGGACAAGTGCAAATCGCCCTAGTTAACTCAAAGACCTTCGCTTCGCTCGGTCGATTAATTAATCATTGCCTTTTGATTACCTGCCGCACTCAGCCGCATGAATTAAATAATTATTATATTATAATATTATTTAATGATTAATTAATTAATTATCATTAAATCTACTACTGATATGTCATTAATTTGTACATTAATGACATATCAGTAGTAGATTTAATTACGAAGCGTTAACTTCTGAGAATGAAACTTTTTAAAATCCAAGATTAAGTCGTTAAGTAACGATTAGCGACTCTGAGTGCGGCAGTTAGATTACTTTTGCTCGTAGATGCGGTAAGAGATCTGTGGCGGGCGTGTGCGGCGTCTTCAGCGCGGCTTTCGTCGTGGTACTGCCATTCACGGGCAGCAAGGCTATAACGCTGGTGGCGATCTTCACCACCGCCCTGGCGCTAACTTCACTGTGCTCCGCCACCCTGTCCAGCATTGCCGTAGACCTGTTTCCCACTTCACTCCGGTAAGTTTACCTTCTCATGCAGTCACAGTGACGCTATATTATTATAGTGGGAATCTTGGTTCATTTCGTTCGAGCTGTGACTTGACCAAAATGGACAAGGGGTCATCTTCTAGCTCTCGATGCTCGGAATCTCGGAGATCGATAGAAAAGCTGAACAATCCTTTGAGTTTGCCGACACTGCGTCTTATTATTTTCTTATTCTTCTTCCAAAAAAATCTTATGGAAGTACCTACTTAAACTTATGACTGTCCATTGTCGCACATTCGGTTCTTTATTTGCATTAGGTACCTACTTCTTCTTTATTTTAATGCAGTGAATAAAATGAATTGAGAGAGGCGGAAAAAACAATTTTGAACGTGATTTGTTTTAACAGTTTGAAATATCGGCATCCATTTATTACATGTTATTAGTTTTTTCACGTAACATACCTAACAAGTAGGTACACTAAAAATAAGAATTTTTTTATTTGTATTTTCAACCGACGAAAAAAAGGAGGAGGTTCTCAAGTCGATATAATATGTATATAAATATATTTTTTGGCTTCACAATTATTACAGGGTAATGGCGATGGCTACATTTCTGATGAGCGGTCGAGTGGGTACCATCATGGGCACCGTTATCTTCCCCGCGCTTATGGACTTCGGATGCCTGCCACCTTTTATGACAATTGCTGTAGTTTTAATGTGTAAGTTTCATTTAAAAACACCAGGTTGCAAACTTTTAAAATTATTGGAAAACTTTTGCTTAAGGGCAAAAGCGCCATCTACTAGTACTATAGGGAACTTCTACGTGCGTTTGCAAGTGCATAAATTTTAAATTGTTTACGCCAACCTATTTGCCATAGTGCTACTCACATTTTGTACTAGATGGCGCTATTCAGTTTTTCATGTTAGTTTGCTTATATTACCATAGATGGCGCTAATTTAATTTTTTTCACTTTATTTTTCAGTATGCGGGCTGGCCTGCTTCTTTTTACCAAATACTACCCTGAAAAAATTGGAGTGAATCCCCAACTGATAATTTATTTTCTTAATATTGTAATGTAATTAGTTTTATTCAAGAAATGATGTACCTATGTAATATAGTGTTCAATTTTTTAAGAAAGGAATGGAGACAAAAAAAACAAGTGGAATTAAAAATATTCTTTTTCTTTATTATAATTTATCGTACCCTAATCTCATTCATCTCAGTCAGACTCACAACTTAACAATAAATCGGCGAATCATGGACTATGGTTGCTATTTACAATATTTTATACTTAATATTTAGCTTTGCGACACATTTTAACAACGTATGTAATTTTTGACGACATTAAATACATCGGTACTTAATAAGTAGGTATTCCAATTTTAAATAAATAACGCGGTCAAAAACCAGCAGAGGCTTTCTTTCAATCTAAAAAAAACATCAGTAGTAGGTACTTACCGGTCTTATGAAAAACTTTAATTCACATTTTTTTTTAATTTTACCTGTTTATTTTTTACTTTTACCTGTTCTGTAACAAACTTTATTTTAACATAAATTTTGTGTAAAATTTAATGACGGTAGGCACTTAATAATATTATGAAATTATTTTCATACATTATTAAAAATACTGTCGCAATTTTAAATAATGCGCTAGAGGCGCTACCTCAGTCTAATGTGATGACTAAACAGCGTTTTGCGTTACGATTAGGTAATAAATAAAATTATGTACTTCCGTGTTGCTTAATTAATTAATTAACATCTGTGGATTATGCTGGGTGAGGCACATGCGCCTAATGTGGCTGATTCTGTTGTAAATTCGCAATCTCTAAACTAAACTAAATATGACAGGTCTAAATCTAGTGCTGTCCTTTTCCGCAGGTACCATTATGAAAGAGATAGCACGAGATTTAGACCTGTCAATTTAGTTTAAAAACAACGAACAACAATTTAACAACAGAATTAGCCTCAATGTTATCGACATCCAGGTAAGGCTGTGTACTAGTCCGGTCTAAATTAGGGATAATCTGCTTCGAAACAGTAGATTTTCCTACTTACAACCATATTACAATCATATTAAGTTTAATCTTTGTTCTAGATTGAAAAGTCTGTTAGCACGGATATACGAATAGCAGCGGCGAAAATGTCTGTTTTACGTTCACAGAATAAGGCTGGAACCACATTATGTGCGCATCGATTCGCATTTTGTCCATACAAAACTGTCATTTTTCATCATTTTCATAAAATCGTGTACGCATCGTAAAGCCGAATTTATGCGTACACAACTCTATGAAATATTGAAGAGCTACCCTAGGCTCATAAGTGTCTCGACTTGAAAAGTTACACCGTCTCAGACGTTATCACTTATTATTAAATAGCATCCGAATTCAGTTTTCTCGCCTATAATAGACCGGACAGTGCGCAAGCACTTTACAGTTTGATTTTAAAGAAATTCCAAATTACGTAAAAGACATCATTGGTCCTTTGGTACATTGTAGGTGCTTAAAAATCTTAGAATTTACTTCTTAGGTAGGTACCTACTGTTCATTCAAGTATGTACTTTTAGTACATACCTGAATGAACAGTAGGTTTTTGAGTGACGAATTATTATGTACCTACCTACCTACGTTACATATAAGCACAAAAGTAGATGCCGTGCTATAAAAAGTTTTTTAAGTAATTGGAAATTTCTATTAAGTATATTGTATTATATTAGACTCGATTATGGTTAGTACATAACTTGTGATTGTTGCAATCACAATCATTTCATTCAAAATTCAAGTAACACTTGCTTAGCGTTTAATTCGATCAATACAACATTGAATTTCATTTTTTGTGAATAAAAAATTAAATTTCATTTAAATTAATATTTAGGTGAAATAAAAATTTAGATGAACAAATTTTTAAAATATGATTAGGTATAAGTAGATAGGTATATAAAATTAAAATTATACAATGTATAATTTATACTATTTCGTTATACAATAAACAAACAGACTGGCCTTTTTTCACCAAAACACCCAAAGACAAAGCAAGATTGATTTAGAGACTAGATTGAAATATCTTATTGTCAACTCTCGCTACTTTGTCGAAGCTATACACTCTTAAATTCGAGCTTTAATAATAAAAACATAATTTGTATAATATAATAATTATTATTATTGTATATTCCTTACTCGTATAGTTCAGTGAAATTGACTGATATACCCTATTTTGGATTATATTCATTTAATATTATTTGAATACAACGCAAGGCACAAAGTTTTACAACGTCTCTAACAGGGTGGATAGGTCTGGATCAAACGATGTCAGTCACAGTACAATACATACATAACGTGTAAAAATTTAGGTAGGTTAGGTAGTAGAAAAATATTAATGACATTCCAATTGAACTTAATTTGATTTTAATTTTTTTTTCAATGTCAGTAAACAGTAGATAAGTAAGTACATTAACTTTTTTTATTAGTTATATCGTTAATTTGCTTCAACAAAGCTTTTAAAAGTAGTGATTTTAACTCTTAATGTAGAAGAAATCCCCATTTTATGCTTTAACAAAACTACATTATTAAGTTGAAAGTAAACTCACGCAAGTCTCCCTATAAATTTACTAAAACCCAAGATTAAGGTGGATTATACGGGTCTGCCCACGAAATTCAAATTTAATTTGGTTTTTCGCAATTTGTAAACTAATACGACAAAGTAGGCTTATGGTTTTCTAATTGCGACGATGGCAGTATCATCTTCACAGATTTATATAAAAATCTTTACTTCAAAGTGTCCAGTTTAAGAAATCAGTCAGAATATCGAGTTGAACGTGAGTTACTCACAAATTAGTCGATATTCTGAGTATTTTCTTAAACTGGACACTTTGAAGTAAAGATTTTTATATAAATCTGTGAAGATGATACTGCCATCGTCGCAATTAGAATACCATAAGCCTACTTTGTCGTATTAGCTGACAAATTGCGAAAAACCAAATTAAATTTGAATTTTGCGGGCAGACCCGTATAATCAACCTTCGATACCATAAAACACATTTATAGAAAAAATCGGGATTTTGAGATAAAACAGTGTTGCAGCAAATTAGCGATATCTTACTGCATACTATAAAATTATAAGTGCGAAAGTGTGTTTGTTTGTTGGTTTGTCCTTCAATCACACCGCAACATTGCTACGGATCGACGTGATTTTTGCATGGGTATAGTTGAGAGCATGGAGAGTGACATAGGCTACTTTTTATCCCGGAAAATCAAAAAGTTCCCGCGTGATTTTAAAAACTAATTCCACGCGGGCGAAGTCGCGGGCATCAGCTAGTGTTAAAATAAGTTGGGAATAGATATTAAATATTAATCCTTTTTGATGTTATATCCAAGATTTTCAATTAGACAACCTTCCGTAAATATAAATTTTCGCTTGATCCATGCACCTACCGTACACCCCATAGCTAGGATAACATAATATCCAAGTTAACTCGATTGCTCAATTCCTCAAACGCATCCAACAAATTGCAGATCCTCATTAAACACACACTAGGTAATCTATCTACATTGCACGGTGTTGCTCCCATCGAATTTGAGATTTAAGTCATTAGCCACCTTTAAATGAAACCAGTTAAAATGCCTTTCGCACAGCCTTCAACGCGAATCAACCCTCTCGATACGAATTGCGTCATACTATACTTCGTCCAAATTATATTCACTAATTATAATTATCTATTGGACAGATAGGTTACGTCTCTTAAGAGGACTTTTACGTTACGTATCCCTCTCTTACACATTTTGATATTTACAAAGATTGTAAAAATATCAGATACTTTTGAAAAATTTGGTCAATTATATTAGCTTCGACAGTTAAATTAAGGATATTTAAGATATAGTTTTATTATATGTTATGATAATAGTTACCTAGATTTTGATAGAGAAAAAGGGCGAAAACTACTTAACTTTTATCGCTCTTATTCTCTATCAAAAACTATGTAAATATTATCATAATATATAATAAAAATATGTCTAAAATATCCGTAATTTAACTGTCAAAGATTTTTGATTGACCACATTTTGTCAAAAGTATCTGAGATTTTTACAATCATTGAAAATATAAGAATGTGTGAGAGAGAGGGGTGCGAAATGTAACAGTCCTCATAATAATTAAGATGATCTTAAAAATAAATGACTGATTTTTGGCGTTTTGACAGTACAGTTAATGACATCAACTTAAAGAGCTTAAACAAAACTGTCACTTAATATTTAAGAAGGTCTTAAGAACTGCGAGACGTTGCAATATTTGGTAGTTAGTGCCATTCGGACCGATTTCATAATGTTACAAGTTATAATAACATTATGAAAACAAAGAAGTATGAAAATATTCTAACAGTTCTGTGAACACTTTACTGTCAAGAAATACACCTCTTGTTAAGCGTGCAAAATTTAAATAATGAACGAAGTAAGTAGGTACTTATATTATTTTTTGTACAAAAAATTTAAACGTAACCTATTCTTAAATATTTTACGTGCTAAGGTAAGGCATATTTTATAATTATAAATTAATTAATTACAGATAATATTATCTATAGTACATATATAAACTTTTATATACACAGTCTCGCGTAACTTAAAGCAGAGTTCTATACAATATATATTTTTTTACATTTAAAATTGTACACTTTAATTGTAATTGTACAATCTGTGACGATGAATTCACATATTTCTACTCAAACTTTGATGAATTATAAAAAAATATTAAATATTAAATGTGTTTTAATAATACGATTTTCAACTTGTGTAACTGAATTTCACCTATGATTTTCATATTCATGAAATGAAATGGTAAAACGAATTTCAGAAAAAGATTTTAAGATGATAATGAAATTAAGCGATCTCTATGTCGTAGTAACGAATATTTTGCTACTAGGTAAAGCATGTAACTTTAATATTCAATTTAAAATTTGTATAATTATAGTGGAAAATGTGTTCCATCTTATTGCTCAGAAAAGACTTAGGTAGGTAAATTGACATTCAAGACAATTTGGACGTTACATTATCGTAAAATATTTCCTTGACAAATGAAATCGCTACTTCGCATCAAAATTGGCTGCTCCAATCTGAGCGAGCATTTTGAAAACTATAAAAAGTTCCTAAGCTGATTTAAAATGTAAGCATATCGCAGATTTATCTGATAAACTCGTTGACGTCATAAAGCCATCTGCGCGCGGCGCGGCGTTCCACTAGGCATACGCGTAAGGGAGCGGGCAGACTGGCTACTTTTTGCAGTAGCGATCGGCGTTTTTATGGCTTTTTGCGACTGCATTGTGATTTCGCGACTCAAACGCGTTCGCGTTTTAATGGCTTGTAGGGATCGCGTTCAGCGATTGTTGATCGCAAATACGCCAAATCGCGCGATTTTGCGCAGTCGGCATGCAGTCGTAAAAAGCCGTAAAAACGCCGATGGCTGCCACTAAAATTTGACAGTCTGCCCTCTCCCTTAGTACTACATTGCAAAAGCGACTTTGTTACTTTTTAAATCAGCCAATAAAAAGTTGATTTCAGGTCAGATAATATAAGTATGTTTAAGTTTTCCTTTTGAAGAATCTTGTCTAAATCCTCCAATTAATTTAGTTAAGAACACGATTTCAATATACATAGGTATAAATAAATTTCCAATTTATAATATTTACATCAACAATTATTTTTACATTTGGTAAATAAATAATAATATGTATAACCGATTATACAGGTTTGGTCTAAATCGTTATAATATCAAACTCATTTTTATTGCACTATTGTGGCTTCCGATTTTTTTTAATGTATGTACATATTGAAAACTATTGATTTGTCGCAGTAAAATGCAATTCCACGCCAAATTATATATTTATATCACAATTCTATTTTCCAAAATGAACCAAATTATGTTAAATCAAAAAAAAAACGAATAATTTAAAACGAAGTATTTCTCAGCTTGGTTCAGTAAACTTCACAGAAAATAAGTTATGTACTGTTATTTTTATCAAGTACCTAGTGACCAGAAATAAAATATGATTAATGAACCACAGGAGTGGCATGCAGAATATTATTTACTAACAAAAAATTTATGATACAAAATAAAAACAACCACCAATGACAACTGTGGTTATATTATATAAGTATAATCCACTATAGTGACGTGAACAATACCATCATCACCATAAAATGCCAACGGAAAAAATTATCTAAAGGTTTAACCGCACTGCGAAACATTACCGTGCTGTAATACGAATTTAGAATTTAATAATTACACACGCATTGATAAGTTCTCTTTTAATTTTTTTTTTTAATAAAATATAATCGTGCGGAAATATTTCGCTTTGCGAAGTCACCTTTATAAGCACATTTCTAATGTCACTGTTTGTAGAAAACAATGTCGAAAACATGTCCATTTACAAAAAAAAGTTTATTTAAAAGTCACTTTGGTCCGTTTCACCATTATTTCCAATATCACAAGCCCGCACTGTTTTTTTTTTTTTAAATCATAATAATAGTCTTAGCGTCAGCTTGGCGGAGCAAGGAGGACTTCGAGCCAGCAAGGGCAGGCTGTGACGTCCCGCCTCGAGTACTTAGGGCCCCAGCCCTTCGCGAACGATATCCTCACGGACCTGGGGTCCACTGGACCCACGTGGGGCAGAGACACAGCCGGCGGAGGGGACGAAGGGTCGAAGATGCACAGACAGTGTCCAGGCGCGACCCTCCACACTAACAACGCCTTCGCGGCAGCCGCGTCCAACGCTGGCGAGCTGACGAACACGGGTTCTTGGCTTCTGTTGTAAAGCCATACGCCGTCGGATTCGAGGGACAGGGTGACACCTAAGCCGATTTTCGCTCGAGTTTTTCGCACCTGAAACGATAGAGAAAATCGGTTAATTATGAAAACTTATCAAGAATTCAGTTTTTTCAAGTTAGCTAGTTAGGTTTGCCGTTCTACCCAGTGTTCCATCGTCAAACGATTGCGCTTTCAAAAAATAGCAAGACTGCTAGAACTGCTGACTGCTTCGCGAGCGTTGACTTCCTTATGTGGTTGACATGTAACTTAGTCGCACGAAACACTATAAACGTTTCTGAAACGAACCGCTACGGTGTGGAACCTGCCATTTATAACTTGCGCACCTTGAAGGCAAAAGTGAATAGGCGTCTTCTATACAAGCGCGCTCAAACATAGAACTCATTATTGCTTATCAGACCTGCACCTGGGTACCAATTGTCTAAACGTTATTCCATTGATCGTATTCGTATTCGATGACATTAGCGTCAAGGTAAAATAATCCTTGCTTGAACTGATTTAAAATGACAAATTCTACAACCTATTTTAATATGGAGCGTATCGTACATACGAGTACGTAATCGTATAAGAATGCATAAAAGAAATTGAGGTCAAATTCAATGCTGTTATGGTTTATTTTACTTTGACGCTAATGTCATTGAATACGATTACGATCAATGGAATAACTTTAGACAGTCACACCTCTGATTGTCGTCAAACGTAAGTCTGTCAGTTATCACGTAATAAAAACTGACGCTACAGCTTCTCCACATTTCGCTGATATTATGTACCTACAGAATGTAGTTTAATTTACTCATATGACATCATGAGTATAGATACATATAGCAGTTTATTAGTAAATTATTAGCGTATAGCTCGTGTAGGTATGTATGTGCCTATCTAAAGTTATCGGCCGGGGTTATCGGTATGCCGATTGCCGTATGCTCGCCGCTAAATCAATTTACATACTCGTAGATGCAACGCACTATGTTCCTGGTGCTCAATTCAAAGCGATTGATTTATTTGGCCTATACATCCAGTACAATGTATCGGATCCGAGTATTGGACTCTCCTATTCGATTAAATCGTTGTTTCTGAGGTAGGGACGAATTGAAAGCTTGGCAATAAGTCATTCCACCACATTTCGCATCTCCGAGTACCGCTTTGTGGAAACATCTAGTAAATAACTTGTTGATTCTACTACTTATTCTTAAGTTGATTCTACTTTAAGGGCCGATTTCACCGATATAAAATAAGTCTTATAGAAGAGAATAGAATAGAAATGTTTTTGATTCAAATAAACTTTTTTACAAGTGCTTTTAAATCGTCGATGAGTCTACCACTGGTTCGGAATGCCCTTCCTACCGAGAAGAACCAGTAAGAAACTCGGCGGTTGCTCCTTTCAAAACAAGTTTACAATTCAATAGATACTATGCTATGTATGCAGTGTTTCCACAATGAGTTCCACAAAAGTATACCTTATTATAATTCAACACATGTTAAGACGAGCAGACAGAAAGTAGCCCCATTGCCGCCGGTGGCACCCGAGCATGACGCATGCATGATCCAGCCATTGCTTCGCTTCGCTTTATCCGAGCGTAACTTTGATATTTTAGCAAATTCTCATTACAAAAAACTGTCAGAACGCCCATTTATTCCTCGGTTAAGCATCACTCGACGTTAGTAAAATCGGCAACTTGTACCTAGTTACTAAGTAGTTTTCTCTGATTTTTCTTTTTCGGATTGATAGCAACGTTTCCTAATGAAATTCCAGCTTTACTAAACATTTTTGCACTACAAAGATAAATTAGCTGAGGGAGTCAATGGCAGTCAAATTACAGTCTATATCATTGTAGCTTTTGCCTGCGGCTCCGCTCACGTTAAGTTACATTTTTCAAAACCGCTTTAGGGGTAGAATTTTCAAAAATCCTTTCTTAGCGAATGCGTCATAATAGCTACTTGCATGCCAATTTCAGCCCCATCCGTCCAGTAAATTGAGCTGAGCGTTAATAGATTAGTCAGTCAGTTAGTCAATCAGACAGTCACCTTTTCCTTTGATGTAAGTATATAGATTTAATAAAATGTATCAGGCATCCATTAAGGCAATGAGATCGCTGTGATACGCAGAATAATGTTTTATGAACCGGTGCACGATGGATTGATAATGCCGATTGTACTTTGTGCAGATACTGGCGTCATGTTGGTCCTCACGTAGGCCCGGCGGCTAGCTGATGCGATTCGAGGCACGTACCGTGAATTTGCGAATTTGGCACTCTTGCGCCGCGCCAACGGCCATCCGTGGATGTGTAGCGGTTTATTGGTACTTTGAATGATTGAATCACGATAATACTCTTCGAAATCGATTCAATTCTTTCATTTACGGCCTATCTGTATTCAATTCTTTCATTTACGGTGTATCTAATATCTGTTTCTAGTGACTCTGTTACCGCCGGTTTACACAAAAGTGTCGAAACACTAAGGGTCAGTTCAGGCAGAGCGGAAAAATGCCAGAGCAATCTTCAGCCTAAATTTACTGGAGGGTAAATGAATAGTCTTTTTTCTGCTGATGTATCATCATCATCATCATCAGCCAGAGTTCGTCCACTGTTGGACATAGGCCTCTTTTAAGTAGCGCCAACCTTGCCTATCCTCGGCCTTTCGCATCCAATCGATGCCGGCCACTTTCCAGATGTCTTCGCTCCACCTAGCCGGGGGGCGCCCTACACTCCGTATGCCGAGACGTGGTCTCCACTCGAGGACCTTACGACCCCAGCGGCCATCGGTCCTCCGACAAATGTGACCATTCACCAGCCCACTGCCACTTCAGCGTGCTCGCCCTAAGAGCTACGTCGGTCACTTTAGTTCTTTGGCGAATTACTTAGTTTCGGATTTTATCCCTCAAAGAAATTCCGAGCATGGCTCTCTCCATAGCACGCTGAGCAACTTGAAGTTAGTGGACTAGCCTCACTGTCAGTGTCCACGTTTCAGCACCGTAAGTCATCACTGGTAGGACGCACTGATTAAAGACTTTTGTCTTTAGGCATTGTGGTATTTGCGACGAAAAGACTCGACGAAGTTTCCCAAATGCTGCCCAACCTAACTGTATCCTCCTGTTAATCTCCTTCTCAAAGCTGATTTTATCCAACTGCAGAATTTGTCCAAGGTATTTGAACAGCTTCAAGAATAGATCCATCGACAATAATCGATCCCGGACCGACCAGGTCGCTAAATATTACCTTGGTCTTGTCTAGGTTTATCCGGAGACCAACATGTCGGGAGGCAGCGTGGAGGGTATCAAGCATTTCTTGGAGCTCCTGTATGTAAGATATTTTTTCGAAATAGCAGATACTTTCGAACATCATCCAACAGTTTTTCTAAATCGGTCACCATGCGTATTAACATCTTCTGCGTGGACGAGTCAGAGGCTAGTTGCGATGCGAGCGCCTCACCTGTTCAACCTGCGGCTCCTTGGAGTCGAGCGCGTCCAGACACAGGCCGTGCCTGCCGGCGCCCGTGCCGCCGCCGCCCCCGAACACGTCCACCGCCCGCACGCGGACGCTGAACTGGCGCCCCACGCGCTGCGTCAGCTCCCAGTACGCGAGCCGCTCACCTGTTCAACCTGCGGCTCCTTGGAGTCGAACGCGTCCAGACACAGGCCGTGCCTGCCGGCGCCCGTGCCGCCGCCGCCCCCGAACACGTCCACCGCCCGCACGCGGACGCTGAACTGGCGCCCCACGCGCTGCGTCAGCTCCCAGTACGCGAGCCGCTCACCTGTTCAACCTGCGGCTCCTTGGAGTCGAACGCGTCCAGACACAGGCCGTGCCTGCCGGCGCCCGTGCCGCCGCCGCCCCCGAACACGTCCACCGCCCGCACGCGGACGCTGAACTGGCGCCCCACGCGCTGCGTCAGCTCCCAGTACGCGAGCCGCTCACCTGTTCAACCTGCGGCTCCTTGGAGTCGAGCGCGTCCAGACACAGGCCGTGCCTGCCGGCGCCCGTGCCGCCGCCGCCCCCGAACACGTCCACCGCCCGCACGCGGACGCTGAACTGGCGCCCCACGCGCTGCGTCAGCTCCCAGTACGCGAGCCGCTCACCTGTTCAACCTGCGGCTCCTTGGAGTCGAACGCGTCCAGACACAGGCCGTGCCTGCCGGCGCCCGTGCCGCCGCCGCCCCCGAACACGTCCACCGCCCGCACGCGGACGCTGAACTGGCGCCCCACGCGCTGCGTCAGCTCCCAGTACGCGAGCCGCTCACCTGTTCAACCTGCGGCTCCTTGGAGTCGAACGCGTCCAGACACAGGCCGTGCCTGCCGGCGCCCGTGCCGCCGCCGCCCCCGAACACGTCCACCGCCCGCACGCGGACGCTGAACTGGCGCCCCACGCGCTGCGTCAGCTCCCAGTACGCGAGCCGCTCACCTGTTCAACCTGCGGCTCCTTGGAGTCGAACGCGTCCAGACACAGGCCGTGCCTGCCGGCGCCCGTGCCGCCGCCGCCCCCGAACACGTCCACCGCCCGCACGCGGACGCTGAACTGGCGCCCCACGCGCTGCGTCAGCTCCCAGTACGCGAGCCGCTCACCTGTTCAACCTGCGGCTCCTTGGAGTCGAACGCGTCCAGACACAGGCCGTGCCTGCCGCCGCCCGTGCCGCCGCCGCCCCCGAACACGTCCACCGCCCGCACGCGGACGCTGAACTGGCGCCCCACGCGCTGCGTCAGCTCCCAGTACGCGAGCCGCTCACCTGTTCAACCTGCGGCTCCTTGGAGTCGAACGCGTCCAGACACAGGCCGTGCCTGCCGGCGCCCGTGCCGCCGCCGCCCCCGAACACGTCCACCGCCCGCACGCGGACGCTGAACTGGCGCCCCACGCGCTGCGTCAGCTCCCAGTACGCGAGCCGCTCACCTGTTCAACCTGCGGCTCCTTGGAGTCGAACGCGTCCAGACACAGGCCGTGCCTGCCGGCGCCCGTGCCGCCGCCGCCCCCGAACACGTCCACCGCCCGCACGCGGACGCTGAACTGGCGCCCCACGCGCTGCGTCAGCTCCCAGTACGCGAGCCGCTCACCTGTTCAACCTGCGGCTCCTTGGAGTCGAGCGCGTCCAGACACAGGCCGTGCCTGCCGGCGCCCGTGCCGCCGCCGCCCCCGAACACGTCCACCGCCCGCACGCGGACGCTGAACTGGCGCCCCACGCGCTGCGTCAGCTCCCAGTACGCGAGCTGCTCACCTGTTCAACCTGCGGCTCCTTGGAGTCGAGCGCGTCCAGACACAGGCCGTGCCTGCCGGCGCCCGTGCCGCCGCCGCCCCCGAACACGTCCACCGCCCGCACGCGGACGCTGAACTGGCGCCCCACGCGCTGCGTCAGCTTCCAGTACGCGAGCCGCTCACCTGTTCAACCTGCGGCTCCTTGGAGTCGAGCGCGTCCAGACACAGGCCGTGCCTGCCGGCGCCCGTGCCGCCGCCGCCCCCGAACACGTCCACCGCCCGCACGCGGACGCTGAACTGGCGCCCCACGCGCTGCGTCAGCTCCCAGTACGCGAGTCTGCACCACTCCGTCTCCCAGCTTTGACGCTCTGTACCAAAGAACACTCCATGTAATTATGTCACTATGGCCTATAACCCTTCTCTGTATGGGTACAACAATAGGTGCAACGGGTGGAGATCGAACCATCAACCTACCGTAAGGCTATTGAGACTTTTCACCAACAGTTATTTTTTATCCAACAGTATTTCTATAAAATGTATAAAACTGAGCGATTTGTGCGATGTATGTATTTCAGCCGCGTTACATCATACGGTAGGTAGTAGGTACCAGCGGTGTTGGCGCTCCGCGACGCGTCGCTGACGGACTGTCGTCAGCAGCGGCCAAATTTTAATATTTCTCGGAAAATCTCATAACGGACCTTTTACATTGTTAATAAAAAAATATTTTTAAAAACTGACTTCAAACGCCCGCGCCGCCATGAAGT
The DNA here is from genome assembly GCA_029955525.1 of Oeneis ivallda. NCBI lineage: Eukaryota > Metazoa > Arthropoda > Insecta > Lepidoptera > Nymphalidae > Oeneis > Oeneis ivallda. Next base: position 23,997,036 of record JARPMR010000009.1, read on the forward strand.
AAGTACATTGTTGATTTTTTAAAAACCGCTTGACCGATTTCGATAAAATTTAAATGGGACCACCCGGGAAGTATAACACTTTGAAACATAAAAAGAATTTTCCATATCGGTTCAGGCGCCTTCGATTTATCGAATCGAATCCGCAAGAGGGGACTTTCAATGTTACCGCCTCCCGGTATGCTCCCGGTATACTATCATCATTATCACGATGTTCCCAAGTCCCAACGTCAGAGGGTCATATTACTTTAACAAAGTTTGTGCACAAACCGACTCGGCAAGTTTTCCGCAGTTTTCCACTAAACACTTCGCAAAATGTATATCAGCCTTTTAATCGATTTATGTTTATGAATTGATTATGAAACTAGTATGCTATGTATATTATGCTGGTATTAAAAATATTAAATACAAAAATATTATGATGTAAAAGCAACTTAACAGCCTCAACGACAGCTTTTTGATTGCCATTAAATATTAATTAAGTAGGTATACGAGTCTGGAAATTGTGATGATCTCACGAATAAACTTTCTGACGACCTTCTGGCGCAGCGGCAACTGGCGAGCGCTTTGATAATTCAGGAGGCACCGGTCGATGAAAATTTGGATTTCAAAATCCAAATCCATATCCATCCATTAAGGTGGATTATACTGGTCTGCCCGCGAAATTCAAAATTAATTTGGTTTTTCGCAATTTGTAAACTAATACGACATGACATAGTAGACTTTATGGCATTCTAATTGCGCCAATGGCAGTATCATCTTCACAGGTTTATATAAAAATCTTTACTTGAAAGTGTCCAGTTTAAGAAATTAGTCAGATTATCGACTAATTTGTGAGTAACTCACATCCAACTCGATATTTTGATTAATTTCTTAAACTGGACACTTTCACGTAAAGATTTTTATATAAACCTGTGAAGATGATACTGCTATTGGCGCAAATAGAATGCCATAAGCCTACTTTGTCGTATTAATTTACAAATTGCGAAAAACCAAATTAAATTTTAATTTCGCGGGCATATCCGTATAATCAACTTTAACTTTAATATTGTGCTAATATTCACAGTTTTTTAGAGTTCCATTCCATACAAAGGGTGCCAACAGGACCCTAATAACTAAGCTTCCGCTGTCCGTTCGTCTGTCCGTCTGTTAGCGGGCTGTATCTCATAAACCGTAATAGGTAGATAATAATTGAAATCTCCACAGAATGTGTATTTCTATTGCCGCTATAACAGCGAATAATAAAAAATAAAGTTAAACGTTAAATGGTAGAAAATAGCTGGTGTTAAATCTTGTACCTACTACCTTCGGTACGTAACCCTTCGTGTGTGGGGTCGACTCGCACTTGACCGGTTATTTTTTACTATAGGAACCGTAACGTAAAATATTTCCGGGATAATAAAAACATGAAAAACGCCTCGTTTAAAGAAAGTTCCGTCAGAAGCAGTTCCACAAATCAACAACCCATAAAGACAAAATTTATAAAAACTTACGTAAGGCCTAGCGCAAACATACAACTTTTAGTTGAACAACTATTCAGTTGTGTTTCATAATTTATAGGAATGTACTGCGATCATAGAATGTACGCAAACTATCAACACGATAATTACTCGACAAAAAAATCAAAAAGCCGTATCGATTTGCTTTTGATTATAGTTTAAGGCCGAGCGCAAACATACAACTTTTACATCGACTAAACTGTTTAGTCGAGTTTTGTACTTTTCGTGAATTCCACACAGCTAAACTATAATCAAAAGCAAATCGTAAGGCTTTTTGATTTTTTTTGTCGAGCAACTATCGTGTTGATAGTTTGCGCACATTCTATGATCGCAGTACATTCCCGTAAACTTATGAAACACAACTAAATAATTGTTCAACTAAAAGTTGTATGTTTGCGCTAGGCCTAAATGTGTGGAATTCACGAAAAGTACACAACTCGACTAAACAGTTTAGTCGATGTAAAAGTTGTATGTATGCGCCTTACCTTAGTATTTGTTTTGGTTATTGTGGGACACAATTCTATCGTTAAAAATAAATTATGAGGTGTTTTTCGAGGTGAGGTATTATTATGAGGTATTAGGAGGTGAATTTTGTCTTTGGACGTCGCTGTTTGGGTCACTCTGTATAATAGGCAAGCAGCAATATAAGCAGTGATAGCCTAGTGGTTAGGACTGTGGTCTCCTATTCGGGGGGTCGCAGGTTCGATCCCGGGTACCTCTGACTTTTCTAAGTCAAGTGCGTTTAAGCAATTAAATATCACTTGCTTCAACGGTGAAGGAAAACATCGTGAGGAAACCTGCACACCTGAGAGTTCTTCATAATGTTCTTGAAGGTGTGTGAAGTCCGCCAATTCGCATTGGGCCAGCGTGGTGGACTATGGCCTATAACCCTTCTCTGAGAGGAGACCTGCGCTCAGTAGTGAGCAATTGATGGGTTGCTAATGATGATGTATAAGAGGCAATCGATATTTGAAACTTCAGTTGTATTCATTTAAGGATAGATTTCGATCAATAATATAGGTAACCTTTTCGTTACTTTGTTACCTAGGCAAAAGTTCTAAAAAGAATACCTCCAACCATAGAGATGTCATATATTTACCTTCTAGAGGTGACGACATCTAGCAAAAACGGCATCAATCTAACTGGAGGACAGTCGAGCTTTTTGGCAGTAAATTGGTGATCTACCACAGATTATAGTACATACCTACCATAGTGGAAGCGATAAGTGTGCTCAAGCGATTAGAGATTAGAGAAAAGACATGCTGTGTGTGTTTGTTTGTTGGTTTGTTCTTCAATCACGCCGCAACAGGGCTACGGATCGACGTGATATTTTGCATGGGTATAGTTGAGGACCTGGAGATTGACATAGTTCCCGAGGGATTTTAAAAATTAAATCATAGTATAATATTATCCAAAAAACTATTACAAGTTTTAAGTATTTTAACTTATTTTTTTCAGCAGATAATGTAGTTCTAGTGCCATTAAAAGTGTTTTGAGAATGAGAAAATTAATCAGAAAGTAATACCTAACCTGAAAAACAAATTTTGTCATTTGTATGGGACATTGCCAAAAGTTTTTAATGTTCTTTTTTTCACCAGACCACAATTTCAGTACTAGCTTTGCTTATCTAGCGACTGTCAATAATATCGCTATCTTCAACGGATGACGCAACTCTAAATAGTATTTTTAGAAATTAAGTGCTAACTATCGTAGACATTTAACTGAGGAATAAAAATGTTTTGGCTTTTCAATACAAAAACTGTATGAACATTCTTTCCTCAGTTAAACGTTAGATACTAAGCGTTGGCACTAAGAGATACAAATAATATCTAAGTTTACTTTAGATGTACTTGTGTTTAAGGTTGAAGACACGGGTCTGCCCGCGAAATTCAAATTTAATTTGGTTTTTCGCAATTTTTAAACTAATACGACAAAATAGGCTTATGGCCTTCTAATTGCGCCAGTGCAGTGGAATTATCATCTTCACAGGTTTACATAAAAATCTTTACTTGAAAGTGAGAAATTAATCAAAATACTGAGTTGGACGTGAGTTACTCACAAATTAGTCGATATTTTGATTAATTTCTTAAACTGGACACTTTCAAGTAATTTTTTTATATAAACCTGTGAAGATGATACTGCCATTGTCGCAATTAGAATGCCATAAGCCTACTTTGTCGTATTAGTTTACAAATTGCGAAAAACCAAATTAAATTTGAATTTCGCGGGCAGACCCTTGTCTTCAACCTTAAGGCGTTTTCCTAACGCTTGCTGACGTTTACATCTCTATGGTACACAGCTCAATGCCACCAGGTATCTGCCAAACCCCATGAAAAATGGTAGGTTGGTAGTAATACCGCAACTGGCGCCGGCCGGGCGCGCGCGGCGATCGATCGCCAAGGTTATTATACCACCACCATCCCACCACCACATGGCAGAGCGGCGACTAGTGGTGCTTTGTGAGGACACGCGGATGGAACGTAGGTATCACCTAATGGTAGAAACCCTCGAAACAAGATCGCCCCGGCTTCAAAACCTCAATAGCCCAACGGTTAGCGGTGCGGACTGAAAACTGAAAGGTCGCAGGTTCGAATCCCACCCGTTGCACTATTGTCGTACCCACTCCTGGCACAAGCTTTCCGCTTATTTGGAGGGGGGACGAGAATATTAGTCAACTTCAACTTGGCTGATATTCTTTAAAAAAAAAATAGAATGGAATAGAAATGCTTTTTATTCAAATAAACTTTTTTACGAGTGCTTTTGAATCTTCGATGAGTCTACCACTGGTTCGGAATGCCCTTCCTGCCGAGAAGAACCAACAAGAAACTCGGCGGTTGCTCTTTTCAAAACAAGTTTACAATTCAATAGATACTATGCTATGTATGCAGTGTTTCCACAATGAGTTCCACAAAAGCATAGCTAATTATAATTCAACACATGTTAAGACGGGCAGACAGAAAGTAGCCCCATTCCCGCTGGTGGCACCCGTTCACGAGCATGATCCAGCCATTGCTTCGCTCAACCATATTTGAGGGAACGTAACAACCCGCATCACACGACATCACCACAGTAATGTTTAAAGAGAGCGTGACATACCTATTTAGGCATCGAATTGAAACTAATATTCAAAGACATGACTTTAAACACAAATTAAGTGGAAACTAGTGGGAACTTCGAAAAGGTGGTCTCTATAGCTTTTTATCCAACTGCCTAATACGATAGGTAACATTTTTTCAGGTGTATATTATGTACGCAGGTTCCTAAGAAAAAAGACACTTTGAGTTTTTTCGAAACAAATCCTTGACGCAATGATATTTTTGGCAAAGAAAGGTTAATCATCACTATGATAAGATGAAGAAATTCCTCGCGATCCATTTATCTTCTTGTCAATGATAACAACTGTTTTTCAATTCATATTCTTTTAACTGTACCTTGACGATTTAAAAAAAAACTTTTAAATTTTCCAGGCATCCTGCGTGTCTACGTGCTCTGCGAGGCACGGGGTTGACGCACCGCATACTTCCTAACTCCGGGCTAGTACCTACTGAGATTTTCTTGACAGAAGAAGTACGTATCAGTTTTAGTTCGACCTGGGAATCGAACTCAGGAGCACGTGTCTTGTTCGTGGTGGTCCTTGCTCGCTTGTGAGTTTGAGTCATCGTCATAGTAACTTGTAACTTGTAGTTGTAACTTGCACCTGTAACTTATAGTTGTAACTAACCTTCGCCATCGGTAGCGAGCGAGCCCGTAGCAAGCCGCTCATGATCCGTCCTCCTCGCGTCTTGTGTGTTCTCGCCGTGTTCTGCAACAAACAAACAAACATGATAATTTGTTAACTAACACTTACTGCAGCGGTCGCGGTCAGGCTGGCGCAACTTCGAAGAGAATTTTTTTGTATGAAACGTGCGCTAATTTTAATGGCGGCTTTATTTATTAGGGCGAGCGGAGCGAGACCTATCACTATCCCACAACCTGTACATTTTGTGGTACACTTTACTGAAAAACTATCACGCCTATAGATTTGTGATTTAACATAGTAATTTAACATCATATCCAGATGTGTTATCTGTCAAAAAAAAAATATAATTTTATAACCATTAACCTTAAAAATTATTACCCGTTAGAAAAACTACGCGAGCCCTCACAAAGCTCAGCTTTTTGCTAGTTTATCTTACTGTATTTTTCTCTGTCGCACCTACCGAGTTCGCCGCCAGTCCAAGAGTTGACAGAAAATTAGTTTTTTTATGTTGGTGCTGTTCGCTAGCGCTAGTGATTACATTCTCTTTGGTCGCGGTTACTTTACTTTAACCCGCCTTGTTTAGTAACCTGCCTTCTAATCATCATCATCAACAACTCATCGTTAGCTCTACTGGGCTAACGATGCTGCGCACGGTTCAACTTTCCGAAAAAAAGCGTTTACTGAGGCCATACTCCACTCCAAGTGTGGATTGACAGACTTCACGGTTCACACGTCTTTGAGAAATTCTGGAGAATTCTTTTCCACACAGGTTCCTTCACGATGTTTTCCTTCACCGTCACAGAAAGTGATTTTTTTTTCATGGAACTAGTTCCCTTACGATGTTTTCCTTTACTGTTAAATAACATAATTTAATTCCTTAAAAGACACGTAACTCAGCTGACAAGTTAGAAGCGCGTGCTTGGGATTGGAACCTTGGACGCTACGAAAAGAAGGCCGAAGCAATAACCACTAGGCTGTCAGCGCTACGCTGGCCCTAACTACCTACACACGATTCGTAGAAGTTATATAACATGCTAGCTCAAACTTCAAGCATTATTTAGGTAACTTTAATGAATTATAGGTATCGTTTCAGATAGCATGCGAACTACCAGTATACTTGAAAGTAATGTTGAAAGTACACGTGACAAACTTTGGGAAAACTTGGAGCTGACTATACTAGTGGTTCGCCCCGAACTGAGACCTCGCGGTAACGGTTTCCCATTATTACTTATTCATTCAATAGATACATGACGATCAAAATTGACATTATTATTATGCCCGTTTTCACCAACCATACCTAAATCATCCCCTTTGTAGCCCCTAAATACAATCCTAACATCCCAATGTCATTTTCACCTTTAGTTGTCCCGTAGAGGTTCGTAATAACAAAGTTGACAGAAAGTGTCAACTAACTTAACATAGGTAGCCCGTAAAGGTTAGGGAACTGTTATAGTGAAATCCTCAAGGCCTCAATCAAACTTAAACTAGCGGCACGCTATGATGGCCGGTTTGACGTTTGTCCGCTCATGAAGTTCCGTATTAATTGATAACGACTTTGAAGGAAATAATTGTATTACTTTATTGACGATAGTGATGTGCAGAGATTCATAAATTTTATCGAATGTAGTTTTAGGTTTAGGACTCAAAATTTATTTATTAAATTGATTTCTAAAATGTATACAAGTGTAGAAAAATCAGTTTGCACCATTTAAGGGGTGAATGTACTTGTGAATATGAACAATTTTCACTATGTGGACAAACCTCTGAAATCGCAAAAAAATATCAGCTGTTTCATACAAAAGGTAAAATTTTTATTTTTATATGATATATACCACAACTCGGCATTTGGTTTTCTAAATTGAAAATTTTTAAAAATGGAATCTAATACGATCGTCACATAGGATCGCTGGCTAGCACAACTACTACCTCCGGCAAACTCGCGTCAATGCTCAATGCAAAACAAAGCAGTTTCGAATTGACGTTGCTTCGAAAAGTATAAACTGTCAGTGCAATGCGATTGTGATATAGTTTTGACCTGGCTTTGGATTTCAAATATTGATACTGCATTACTGTTGACCCTTGCTCGTTAATTTGGACTCTGTTCAAGCCCTTTGTTGTGGATTTCGTCGATATGACCGAACGTACGCAGAGAACTGTTCTAAATAGTCAGACACGTGAGTTCGTAATACGCCTTCGTAACTATTTCGATCGTGAAGCTCAAAATGGAGGGCTAATTTTACCTATAACGTCAGTGGTTGAACGCGTAGCTGATGCGCTTAATATTGGACAACGAACTGTTAGACGGATAACTAAAAAAAAATATGGCGAGACTGGCACAGAAGAAAATAAACTTCACACACCAAAAAAGAGAAAACGAGCAAAACCAGTCGTAGGCATCGATAGCTTTGATGCCGATGCTATCCGAAGACATGTTTACGGCTACTATTTACAGAAGGAGTATCCAACAAGAAAAAAGTTGGTGCATTCACTGAAGGAAGCTGGATTATTCTTCGGTGGGGAAAGTTCTTTAACGAAGATTTTGAAGACCATTGGATTTCGATACAAAAAATGTAACAAACGCAAAATATTGATGGAAAGATTTGATATAGCGATGGCAAGGTATACTTTTTTACGGCAAGTGAAAGAAATCAAAAATTGGCAAAATGTTGTGTTCTTGGATGAAACATGGCTTAATGCTAACCATACTGTAGGCCGTTCTTGGAACGATGACACAGCAGCATCTACTTCCAAAGTTCCTGTAGGAAAAGGATCGCGACTTATAATTTGTCACGCCGGAACCATCAACGGGTTTGTCGAAGGTTCTCTCATGGCTTTTGCGTCAAAAACCACTGGAGACTATCATGAAGACATGAATGGAGAAAAGTTTACTGAATGGTTTACCTCAATGTTGTGTAGCCTCCCTGAACCATCTATTATAATTATGGACAACGCCCCATACCACTCGATGCAAATTGACAAGCCACCTGCCCAATCCCAAAAGAAAGCTGATATCGTCGCATGGCTTCGTAAAAATGGCGTAGATGCAAACATGAATATGTTAAAAGCGGAATTAGTACGTCTTTTAAAAGAAAACAAACCAACCAAGATCCGATACGTCATTGACGAAATAGCATTAGAACATGGGCACAGAGTTATACGGTTACCGCCTTACCATTGTGAGTATAATGCGATTGAGTTGGTGTGGGCTCAAATTAAGGGATATGCTGCAAGACACAATACAGAACCCCCATTTACCACAAAAAAAATGCTAAAATTATTAGAAGAAGCTTGTGAACATGTGACTAAAGGAGACTGGGAAAAGGTTGTGAATAGAACTGTTAAATTAATAAGGGAAGATTATGAAAGATATGTGAAAATAGATAATATTATAGAAAACGAACATATAATTATTAATGTAGGTGATGATAGCAGTGACGACAGTGAAAATAGTAGTATGGACGAATCTGATTAATTATGGCCTTTTGTGGCACCTTTTTTGGTATCTTTTGTATTCATATGTTTCTTGTGTGCATATAAAGTATGTATATTCATTTTCATTCAAATATTCAGTTCGTTCAAATAAATTAAATAAACATATACATTTTTGTTTTATTAAACCTATTTAATCAGGTACAAAAACAAAACTTAATTGTTTTTTGTTCGAGAATAAATTGACATTCCACATCACTATTGTAATGTGTCAAACCGGCCATCATAACGTGCCGCTAGTTTAGGTATAGTTTTTTGGAACATTCAAATTAAATTACTTGTACACAGCGTCAACTATCGACACGATCAGAAAACATGTAAAAACAAACTGCAACGTGAAGTTTTATTGATGTTTGCTAAATGACTAAATAATAATTTTAATTGAATGATAATATGTTACATATAGCTGCATTTGCTATAAATGAGATGAGAGCGCCATCTATTGACATCATTGTGAAGTTCTGTTGTTGCTGCTCATTAAAAGTTAAATAATTTAGTTTCCTTATTACATTTATCTAATTTTAGTATTTGTTGTTCAAGTACATGATATTACGCTAAAATTATAAAACTTTCAAGGAACAGCTCTCAATGGTTATTCCGTTGTGAGGTCAAATATAATCTCCACTTTGAAAGCCCCCCATTTCGTCAATTTTAGGAAAAAAATTAAAAAAAAAATACTTTCTTACTCTGTTCCAAATTATCTTTAAAATGTGGTACTGTAACTCTATGAAATGCAAAAATTTTTTTTTTGTTTCGCATTCGCTTCTATGAGAGCCCCCCTGAAATAAAGATTTTTATAACTTTTCAAGCCATTTTCGGCTGGAGGCCATCGGTTTACATATTATATCTCAAATTGAAGTAATTACGTTCAGTAATTTAGAAGTTATAAGGCTCTGACAGACGGACGGACGGACGGACGGACAAGTGCAAATTCACTCAAGTAGACTCAAAGACCTTCGCTTCGCTCGGTCGATAAGTAATATCCGAAAAGGATAGAGACTGTAAAAGCAGTCTACGCAGTGCCTTTTCGGATCTATGGACTACAAAAGTAAAATTTTTGTTTCGTAAGGAACTCTTTGTATACATCGAATTACATTTACAATGATCCTAGTTCATCATCGAGTTTTTTTTTATAATAAAATACATACACTGGTGATATTATTAAATATCACGAGTGTAAGAAGCAAAAAGTTTAAAAACTGTACCTAATCTGACGACGAAATATTGGATATAACTTCTATCATATTATTCATTTCGTTAGTACAAAATGTACCTGTCACCCGGACAATATTAACGACTCAACTGAGACCTCTTTCATCAAAATCGGTTCAGTATTTTAGACGTTAGGGGAGGAACATTTGTAACTCATCATCATCAGCAGCAGCAACCCATTAACGTCTCACTACTGAGCGCAGGTCTAATCTCTGAGAAGGGTTACATTACAGGCCATAGTCCCTGCTGCTTCATCATCATTAGCAACCCATCAACGGCTCCTCTCAGAGAAGGGTTATAGGCCATAGTCCACCACGCTGGCCCAATGCGAATTGGCGGACTTCACACACCTTCGAGAACATTATGAAGAACTCTCAGGTGTGCAGGTTTCCTCACGATGTTTTCCTTCACCATTGAAGCAAGTGATATTTAATTGCTTAAACGCACTTGACTCCGAAAAGTCAGAGGTGCGTACCCGGGATCAAACCTGCGACCCCCCGAATAGGAGACCACAGTCCTAACCACTAGGCTATCACCGCCTGCTGCTTGCCTAATGCGAATTTTTAGATTTTGTAAATAGTTACAATTATAAGCACTGCTAAAATCATAATCTTTCTTTTGGCTTTGAAAAATATGAAACATGGAGACAACATGACATCGGACGGAGCGAGTTTATAAATTGGCTCGAAAAAAATTGGGTTATAAATTATAAAGTATCTGTAACCAGTATTTCTAGTCAGCGATGACATCACTCGGACACCTGCGGGCGAGGCTGTGTATGGGAGACGAAATTCGAGACCCCCTTGGGTTGCCGATTTTCTCGATCGCTAATGAATTTTTACTTATACCTACTCCGTTCATATTATATTGTGGAAATCGAAATAGGTTATAATCGAATACGAGTTTTAATTCGATGCGTAACGTCTTTTTAGAATTCCGTACGCAAACGGTGCTAACTGCCAACCCCTATAAGCCTTCCGCCCGTCTGTCAACGGGCTGTATCTTATGAACCGTAATAGGCAGATATTTGAAAGGAGGATGGCCAGTTCCATAGAGTTTCAGACCAAGACTTGAGGCCCACGTTTACGAATCAAACTTCTAATACTTGTCTTTGTAAACCAGACTAACAGAAAAGTTGATTTAAGTCGATCAAATAAAGTTGGGAGGAAGACGATATTCAATAGTAAATTGTTAAATATATGAGGTTAGATTTCCAATGAACTATTTTCAAGGCAAATTACTATTATATCAATTAATAGGCACTAAAGATTATTGTCTGAATATACCAAAAAGAACACGCTTTCTTTTTAACGTTAAAACAGCTATTAATTGAAAAACCACAAAATACCAAGTTTTTACTCCGTAAAATGCCTTGTTAAGTATTGCCATTACAACGGTTAGTTGTGTCGTAAATAATTATATTCTTGATCCCCATCTTCTAAAAATATGGGGTTTAAACAGAAAAATACTTTGAAAAATTCTAATTAAAATTAAATGATGTCTGAATCTGAATGGTTTTTATAATAGCTGGGTCGAACTTCGCCATACTCCTTTTCTCAGAATGTATATTTCTATTGCCGCTAAAACAAAAATTAATAATAAAAAAGGTAAAAAAGAGTCTCCACTATCAATACAGTGAAGTTTTGCTTTTGATCGATCGTAATAATAGCTGGTGTTAAATCATAATAATTCTACTATGGTACGGAACCCTGCATGTGCGGATCCGACTCGCACTTGGCCGGTTTTTTGTCTAGCTTCGTTTCAAGTTTGCGGTGCCTACGAGTCGATGAAAATACATATCGATAATAATAAACATCTCCATAAACTTATTTTGTTTTTAATAAAATATTTCTCACTCAATAATTGTATATGGTATACTTTTTAAAGGGTTAAACTTTGTCAGTGAAATAATAATATTAATAAATAGGTTTTTCTTTCTTATATCTTCTAATATATAAAATTCTCGTGTCACAATGTTAGTTACCTTACTCCTCCGAAACGGGTGGACCGATTTTTACGAAATTTTGTGTGCATATCGGGTAGGTCTGAGAATCGGCCAACATCTATTTTTAATACCCCTAAATGATAAGGGTGACCAACCACTAAATATTTTGCTGGCGGTACGAAGTTCGCGGGGTCAGCTAGTTATTATATAAAATTCTCATGTCGCGGTGTTTATTACGAAACTCCTCCGAAACGGCTGGACCGATTTTTATAAAATTTTGTGTGCATATCGGGTAGGTCTGAGAATCGGCCAACATCTATTTTTCATACCCACTAAATGATAAGGGTGACCCAACCCCTAAATATTTTTGTTGGCGGTACGAAGTTCGCTGGGTCAGCTAGCTAATAGGTATATAAAATTCTCATGTCGCGGTGTTTGTTACCAATCTCCTCCGAAACGGCTGGACCGATTTTTATGAAATTTTGTGTGCATATTGGGTAGGTCTGAGAATCGGCCACCATAAATATTTTTCATACCCCTAAATGATAATGATAATCAATTTCGGAAATATTTCACTTGCAATGAGACATGTCTAATATACTATTAAAGCTTTTAGGGTTATTTCATATTTGTATTTAAGTTAGTTAAATACTCTAAGGTTGCCCAAGTACATCGTTGCAGGCGTGTCTTGTATGTCCGCATAATGAGAGATATATTAGCATATTAGAGATCTTAATCAAGGCCTCCCAACTGCGTACACATATTAATATATTTAATTACATACAGATGTCATACGGTGTACATATACAACATTGGTAGGAAAAATTCCTTTATTTTTTACACGATTGCGCATACCTTTACCATGTTAGTAAATATTCACAGCCATTTACGCATTTAACTGCATTTTGCTTGGGAGGGTATCAATTGTGTATTGAGATGTTTTATTTGAGATCGATCTAGAATGTTCCCGAAATAAAGTTATTATTTCATTGTATAGTTCTAGCAATTCACGAGGCCGACTGACTTATGGTTGTGTGTGTGTGTCGTATCTGTATAAGTGTGAGCGAGCGCAATGCTCGCGCCACTGCCCGCTCCCACCTAGGCTTTGACAGGCACGCACACTTATGCAATGTTCATGTTCACGAAGTAACCACAAGTAAAGCTCACTCGCCTTCGTGAATTGCAAAAACTGTACTGGGTTGAAGCAATGACCTATTGATCTATGATTAACAATGGACTGACTTTTCCTATACATGACAGCTTAAATGGATCTATTTGAAGCGCCACTTTAACATACGAGTGTCTCTGGAACTAATAATATAGGGAATAGGGATGCAGGTAGTAACAAAAAGTATCCATAAACTATCAATCAGTTGGCAACTAGTGCCCTCACTAATTTTAGTTCCTTGGACACTCGTAACTGTTTACAGCGCCAAAATGGCGTCAATCAAATACGTCAAAAAAATATGACAGCGGCCTGCCAGTGTTAATTATAGATTAGCAAGAAAAGGTTAGAATTATTTTGCTATAATCCGCCAACAGATTGTTGGCGGATTATAGCAAAATAATTCTAACGTTTTCTTGCTAATCATGAACTTCCGCAAAGTAACGCCTGCTTCTATCCAATAATTATAGATTAATTAATTATTTGCTATTTTGCATTCTGTGCTCTTGTAAATAGTCGGATAAGATGAATTACAAATAGCACAAACTTTGAAATTAGAATCATTTTCCTGCAAGCAGTTAAAAGTTAATTTCAACCATACGGCATACCCACCCTCAAGCAAACGTATAGGTACAAGCATTGTTTTTACAAGAAAGTTAAAACAAGGATTCCACGTGTAACAATGTTTATGTTTGTATGCGCGTTTCCTACAACACTATTATTATAAGAGATTCAAAACTATTTCCCTTGTATATTATTTATATTTCCAATTGCATAAAGTACATGTACCTACTTTATTACTAAGTAATTCTTACTTCACAGAATTCAAATTCAAAATCAAAATTATTATTTCATGTAGGCCTGGCACTTATGACAAGTCCTAGAATCTACCTGTTCGGAATGCTGATTTTTGAATGAATTGTGAAGAGTAGTAAAATACCAGTATGTGATCGATTAGGTATAGTATGGGCAAGTGCTGTACCTATGGACGCTTGTACCTGTGGACACAATCGATTCTGTCGAAACTAGCAACCCTAAAATTCTAATTTGAATGTGACCGTAAAGCTTTGTCTATATTTGACAGTTCGCGTTCAAATTAGAATTTTATGGTTGCTAGTTTCAACAGAATCGATTGTGTTCACAGGTACAAGCGTCCATAGGTACAGCGCTTGCCCCTACGTACCTAAATGCGGCTGGGTCATGCGTCATGCTCGTGAACGGGTGCTACCGGCGGGAATGGGGCTACTTTATGTCTGCCCCTCTTAAGATAGAAGTTAGTCTGTATGCATTTTTGGAACTTTCCTCATTGTGGAAACACTGCATATATAGCATAGTATTTACTGTATTGTAAATTTGTTTTGAAAAGAGCAACCGCCGAGTTTCTTGCTGGTTCTTCTCGGCAGGAAAGGCATTCCGAACCAGTGGTAGATTCATCGACTATTCAAAAGCACTTGTAAAAGTTTATTTAAATAAAAAATATTTCTATTCTATTCTATTCTATTCTAAATCTAAATCGATCCTACAGTGGAAGTTCGAAAACTGTGGTTGAGAATGCGCAAGAGTACAGATTGAAGTCCCGCGGTCCGTCGAATAATTAGCGGCTCAATGACTCCGACTTTTTACAGTCCACGAGGGATAAACGATCAGACGACGATAAAAACGTCGAAAACGGCGTCTAGCTGAAGAACTGGCGTTATTAGAGGGAGAAGAGTAAAATTCAAATTTCAAAAAAAAATTCTAAATGCAAAGTTATTTATTTGACGTAAGCCAACCTGAAGCTCTTATGACAAGTCATGACTCTACCACCGGTTCGGAAAGCGGCTGCTGAGTAGAGCCGGCAAGAAACTCAGCATTTGCTCTTTTCAAAATAATCATTTTACAATATTATTATGAAGCTATTACATTGTAATAAGTTTTTTATACTATCTTGTGGGCAGCTGGACGCCAAGCCGATTTAATCTATGCAATTTCCACAATGAGGGGAAGTTCCAAAAAAAAAAGTACTACAATTCAATTCATGACAGACTTCAAGAAACAACTCCTCACCAACTTCAACACCAAGTGTTATTTTTGATTTTATAGTACTTTTGTTATCAAACCAATAATGGAAGTATCATCCATTAGAACCTTAGATTAGAACGGATTGCAACAGTTGTGGTTTGGACTTTGGGTGTTAGTAAGACAAGTAGTTAGACAGCAATCATAATATTATATAAGAAATATCAAACAATTCACTATAGCACTTTAATAGAATATGTGACTGACTAACTGCCCTGTCTGCCTAGACAAATCGATAAACCTAGAACTAGACTCAGTAGGGCAGTCTTTTAAAAAGTTAAAGTTGTTTCCGCATAGTCTACATAAAATCAATAGGTAAGCACAAAAATGCGTCCTATGTGAATCCGAAATAAAAATGACGCCATGCTTTTATATCACCAATGAATATTTAAGTTTGACTATTGGTCTATGAAAAGAACCATGGGTATTCCCCTACCTTAAAAATCCCTTGAAGCATTCCTCTTATGTCTAAACTCGACCTTTTTAATAATTGATTAACAATATAATATGCAATCATCCGTGACCCGTATACTTAGCAAAACGTACAATTGTCTCACAAAAGTCTTCAACATATCGTCCACACATTTAAACATCAATTGCACGTACGACATCCAGTTGTCGAAAATGCAATAAAAAATACCTTAACGGAATTTAAATTTCTTAAGCTGTAAACATAACCGCAGCGTTCTGACATACTAACGAAGCATTTTATTCACCGAGACTTGTTTACAAACCAACCGCGTTCAGTTTCAGAATCGTAAGCGAACACAAATAAACATCTATAACCGACGCGTCCGAAATAACACCAGGGACCACTCCACCACACACATCTAACATCTTCGACATAACATTTTTCCCAGTATTTAACCAGGACCTGCTTATTATTCTATAAACGATTTGACAAGCAACTGGATTTTACAAGTGATAAGCTGAAGTTAAGAGTGAATGAAAACTAGAGTTGAGGATGATTCAAAGTCATAAGTTATAACCAGAATTGACAGCCTAACATGTTCGTTGAGACGGCGGACGTGAAAATTATTGACCTCATTTAATAGCAATCAGTTCAACGATCCGTTTAGCGACTAGTCGATCAACGCAATCGTTTAATTATTATAGGTTGCACAAACGCCATACTCAAACACGCGAAGTTCCCAAAACGAGAAGAATTTCAGATTTTTTTTATTCTTCAATAATACCTGCCTATATTAACTACTGCAACGGCCCTGGGTGGCAAAATGCACGTCAAAACAGCAAATAAAAACGAAACCAGAAACATTAGTCACTCAAGCAAACGGATATGGCATAACAATAAAATTGTTTATGTATATAAAACTATCATAAATCAAGCGATGACGTATCAAATAGGGGACACACCTCCGTAATAAACAAACCACGGGGTTATCAGGTGTCTTGCGCTTGTTAGAACTTCGAAAGCACTTTAAAAATTCATCCTCAGTCGATAAAACCAGATGGATGCATTACCGGTCCCATAAGCACTATCTTGACGCTTCTATCGAGTAATGTTCTGCTTTGACCGCAGTGGCTTACAGATTAAAATTGAATGCGATAACAACGGTGAAGGTGAACGATCGAGCGAAGCGGTTATGAACTGACTAAGTACCGAATTATACGAAAATTATTGACGCTTAGTGTTCGGTGGGTGTCTACGTTGATGATATAATGATTGCCCATTGAAACGAAGGCGCCAATTCTTTGTGGCTTGGATCAAATCGAGGAATTAGTTACACAGTTAGTGTTTAATAGAGAATGTTAAGAACAATTATTGCTTGTTGCAACAAATAGCAACGATGAATTAACTAAGGTAAAGGTGATTAATAGATACCTAACGAGAGCGACGAAAAGCAAACGCTGACCAGTTATATTTGTGGCAGGCAAGCGGCGCCGGCGCCACGATAACGTGACGATAACGTTAATGGATACCGTCGTTATCGCGACACTCAGCCGATACCCGCAAGAAGGGACCGAATCACTTAAAACGAGAAAACTGGTGCCGCTCTGAAAAGATTCCCTAACTTTCACACCTAAGGTCGAATCTCCGTTACCTCCTGCGATATTTGTTAGTCGTTGTGCGTCCAGAGCGGTGCAAATGGAATGAATGGATTCGAGGAAGCACGTGAGAAAGACCGTAATGGACCCAATCGGAATGTCAATGTCAACCGTATCAGAAAAAAGGAAGGGTCTAAATTGCGCCCATCATTCACAAAGGGCAATGTTGAAAGCGATGACAGAGCTTGTATCGATTCAGAATATCATTAAGATATAGTCGGGCCATTTAGTGAAATAGGTATCGTTCCAAATGCCAATATATCAAAATCCCAGTCGACAAAATTCGACGTAATATCCTGGCCCCGAATTTTAATTAACTAACTTAAATGTAAGGAGGGTTTGATCAAAGGGTTAGTTAATATCGCGCAGACAGACGCCAAATTAACTGAAAAACGTAGGGGAGGAATTTGTCTGTAATCCCGGAAAACCCTATGATGAAGGCTAGAAGGGAATCCCGTGGCAATAAAGGAGCAAGTTTTGCACCCCCGTGCGGCAGCATTGATTATGGCAAACGGAAATACCTGTGACGTGCGGGATGATAAATTGTAAAGGTTTTTACACGCCTTTCTTTTTATAAAATTGAACACACGTACAATGTGTGTTTATACTTTATATTTTGTGAACTTGATAATTTTAAAGAATGCATAGAAGATTAGGCAGTCGGCTATAAAACACAAAGAACAACAAAGGTAAGGTTCAGTATGTCCGGACATAACAGCTTTGAAAACAAGATTCTCAATTCGTTACGGCGTAAAAATAGAAGAGCGATGAAGAACATCTAAAAACTAAAACACAAAACAATGTGATAAACGATCAAGCATTAAAGAATACTTGTATAAGTACTACAATAGCGAACGTGACAAATACCAAAGATGATAAACAGTTATGAATGCTCAGTTAAATAAAACGGCTGAATCAATTGTCCATTAAAAGCCGCAAGAAGCGTTATTTCGAAAAGCCAATCTCTTGATTATTGTCAACCAAATTGATTTCGATAGGCCAATACAAAAATATTAAGAAAGATCTTTATTAAAAACAAACACATCCTCCCCGCAGAGTTACGTCGTTCAAAGGGAAGAGAAAAAAGTTGCTGTGATGTTTGCCGTGCCGTAAGCATTAATAATGTAGTTTAAAGATGGCGGCCGCTGTTGGAATGCCCGCAAGCTGAGGGACCAGCTCTCTAGGGCTGCGCTGGATTCGCTTCACGATATAATTTATTTTATATTTATTTTATTTTATTAATTTTTCCTATTAATTAACAGATTGTATTCTTCTTTATCGTGGAAAACGTCAGTTTTGACAGCAGGAATTTTTAATCGCATGGTTGTGATTTTTCCACTGTTATTATATTACGTAAAATATTTTCTTACCTGAATTGACACCATTTGTGGGTTTTAGAATGCTGTTATTCTATGTATTCTATGCTATACTTCGTTATTGTGCGAACATTTAGTGCTTGTAGGGTAGTAGTAAGTACAACTTATGCGGTTGCATAAGTTTTATTTAGTAATATTTTAAATTCCTTAGCTGAAGATCTATAAGGGAATATTGATTGAGATAATAGTATTGTCGATATTCATAGCGATGTTCGACTGTCGACGAACATGCTTTTGCATATTTATCAGAACCAGTAAGGATGCTTAGTCACAGGCCGGCTCTGTCGCTATTTGATTAGCAGATAGCTTTGTTTGCGAAAAAAATAGCACGGTTATCGCTTTATATTCTGTTTTTAATGGCAAAAGATAATTTCTGTACTCGTATTCTAATAGTATTTATCACGCTAAATTATGATAAACAATTACTTAAAGTACTTATGTCAAAATTATATCGTATCGTAAGACTAGTAGATTATATAAAATATGAAAAGCACTGTCAAATGTAGAGTTCTGAAAGAGAGTTCTAGTTCAAAGACCCCATAAATTAGCTCGAGCACACGTAATTTATTAATAGCTACCTAAAAATAGATGATAAAAACGCTATTATTTTTATATAACAGAACAATTATTTACTTGATTTTTTATTTGTGAGAATGGAAAAATATACAAGTAGGTAGGTATTTAAAGATATAAGTAAATAATAAGTAGTCTAATAAAAAGTACTAATCATAAAGTAGTTATGATAAAAATATGAATCAAAATATTTTTCAACTAAGTGCTTTTAAATGATACATTTCTGATGACTGATCTTATTAGTATACTACTATACATACGCTACAGATTAATAAAAAGTTATGTAAAATTTTAAATTATGCAAGATAACAAAATAATTAGATAAGCCATGCTTAATTTAATTTTTTTTAAAGATTAACCTTACTAATACACTACGCGAATGTGTTTTATGTGTTTCAATAATGCACGGGTATAATCTATTGAGGACCTGGAGATATAATATAGGCGCGTTATCATTTTTATCCTGAAAAACAAAAAATTCCCGCGGGATATTTTGTAAACATAGGTAACTCCACGCTAACGATATCGGGGACAAAATCTAGTAGACAATAACTGACTAAGAAATCTGCCCTAGTACTACCAGTAGGACGACCACCGGTAGTAGGTACCTACCACGGGTAAATACTTGATAAATACTCTGAATAGTGAATACCGCCCTTAATCGAGTCGAGACTAACTTTATCCATAACTAGCTGATGCCCGCAACTTCGTCCGCGTGGATTAATTCCGCGGGAACTCTTTGATTTTTCGGAATGTCTATGTCACCTTCCAGGTTCTCAACTATACCTATCCAAAAAATCACGTCAATCCGTAACTTTGTTGCAGCGTGATTGACGGACAAACCAACAAACAAACACACTTTCGCATTTATAATGTGTATTAGTAAGGAAGAATTAATACTGAGATAATAAAGGCGATCTAATTAAATTTTAGAATACAAAAACTACTACTGTGACTTAAATATTATAGTTACATATATTCCCTTGGGGACCTTTTCATAGGGAATACTGATTTCTTTAATCATGTAGTACATAATTTGTATGTATCATCAATAGTTTTCTCAGCATACGCAAAATAATGCATTTTATAGGCAAAATTTTGCTACTTTGGGTTATATTATTGCAATTTTCTTAAGGATCTCTAATTTTTGAAAATAAATTATAGCCTATGTTACTTCCTGATAACTTAGCTTTCTATTGGTGAAACAATGGTTAAAATCGGTCCAGTAGTTACAAAGCCTATTCGGTACAAACAAACAAACAAAAAAATCTTTCCTTTTTATAATATTAGTATATATGTAATAATTATGACTAAACTCATTGTAAAATTATAATATCTTACAATGAGTTATACTTTATCGATACCAGTAACAAATTTTATTTACTTTTACTTTTGTAGGCCTGTGTTATCGACAACGCTGGTATACATCTCCGTACATCACTAGATATCCCTAATTTCCAGGAAGCGGTGCGGGCGCCGGCTTCGGTCGGATTCCTCAATCTCCCGTTTTTCCACAACAGCTACGATCACACAGACTGCTCCCAGCTTCCCAGCCTTTAGAGTACTTTAAATCTTCCACTTAACTAGTCATTCATATAATTACTCTTTTAGAGCCACCGGCGGGAATGGGGCTGCTTTCTGTCTGTCCGTCTTAATTAGGGCGAGCGGAGCGAGACCTATCACTATCCCACAACCTGTACATTTTGTGGTACACGTTACTGAAAAACTATCACGCCTATAGATTTGTGATTTAACATAGTAATTTAACTTCATATCCAGATGTGTTATCTGACAAAAAAAATATAATTTTATAACCATTAACTTAAAAATTATTACTCGTTAGAAAAATTACGCGAGCCCTCACAAAGCTCAGCTTTTTGCTAGTATGTATTGAATTGTAGTACGCATTTTTGGAACTTCCCCTCATTGTGGAAAAAATCTATTCTATTCTAACAAGTTGCATTGGATAAATCGGCTTGGCATCCAGCTGCCCACAAGATACTAGGTATAAAAAAACTTCATCATCAGCAACCTATCAACGGCTTACTACTGAGCGCAGGTCTCCTCTCAGAGAAGGGTTATAGGCCATAGTCCACCACGCTGGCCCAATGCGAATTGGTGGTGGTAAAAAAACTTATTACAATGTAAATAGCTAGATACATAATAATATTGTAACATGAATATTTTGAAAAGAGCAACTGCTAGTTTCTTGCCGGCTCTTCTCGGCAGAATCCGCTTTCCGAACCGGTGGTTTGTCTTGAAGTGTCATAAGAGCCACAGGTTGGTTGGCCTTCGTGAAATTTGTAATTTTGAATTTTGATTTTTTTTTAATTTTAGAGACAATTTCACCATCGCTGAGAAACGTAATAATTAAGGTGGTGGGAAGCGGGTGGATGAGGAAGGCGGAGGACTGTGTTTGGTGGCGAGCTCTCGAAAGCCTATACCTATAGGCAGTGGACGCATAGGTACAGGCTGATGGATGAATTACAACTACCGGTTAACAGACGAATTTTTGACGTTTTGACAGATTTTCAATACGAAAACTGTCACAACGCACAACTTCAATTAATCCTAGTTGTATTTCCTAGTTCCATGCAATTAATTTACGCCTCAGTTAAACGTTACTTGGCGAAGCTTGATATAGCACTTAGCAATCTGTTTACATAATTTATACATATTATTATTATTATCTAGACAATTAAATATCGCTTGCTTCGACGGCGAAATAAAACGTGAGGAAGCCTGCACGGTGTTCTCAAAGGTGTGTGAATTCTACCAATTCGCATTGGGCCAGCGCGGTGGACTATGGCCTATAATCCTTCTCTGAGAGAGACCTGCGCTCAGTAGTATGCTGTTGGTGATTTGCTGAGGAGATGATGATGGATTGATGTACTCTATTTTCTGAGTGACAGTGTCCAAGTTCAGAAGTTTGCCAGAATGATCACCAAAAGCCAATAGGAGTATACAAAAGGAGAAGAAGAAGGAGAAGAAGAATGAAGTAAAACTTACCTTTCGGTTTTACGTCGTCCATTGCGATCCGACTGTATGGAGGCGGAGGGGTTTCTGTAACAAGAAAAAGTTGTTTAAGCTTTATCTAATTGAAATCAATCAACTATTCGAAAGTACCTAAGGTACTATTATATATTCTGTGCCTACGGCTCTAAGGCTGAGATCTATAGATCGTACTCTGGCTCTGCTGTAAACTCAAGATAGAGTAAAAATGAGACACATATATGTCCTGAGCTGAGTTAAAACGAGACAGATTTATGTCAGGACTAGGGCTTGCAAATATTCGAAATTTTTTGGTATTCGAATATTAGATTTTTGTCGGGTATTATTCGAATTATATTCGAATACTTAATTAAAAAAACAATTTCTCTGAATCAAAACAAAATCTTAGTTAAAAATTAAAGAACTGTTTGGAATTTGACTGTTATGGCACTAATGCAGTCCTCCAAAAAATATAAAAGTTGGTGCTTACCAAGACAACCACAACATAACACAGTCTTATAAATCGAGATTGTAATAATATTTATATATCTAATAATAAAATCAAATAATCAATTACAATTACAAATACAACACCATGCTTAAAACCTTTTATGTACTTAGACTAAACTTTTTTTAAATGGTTCTAAAAACTAAATCCACGCAGACGATGTCGCGGTCGTCAGCATGTCTCGTAATAGGAAAAACTGATAAGTACGAATGTCATAGTCCTGGATTAAGTCGCGGGGATTTCGTTTCAGAGGGAACGATATACTTACGAATTTTTAATTGATAACGTTCCAGTTTTCAGGGATGATAATGTTTTTGATTTTTAAAGTCAAAAGCGCTTATAATTTTCAGTATGGATTAGGTATTTGAAGCCATTTAAATCTAGGTAGGTACCTAGTAAGCAAGTCTTAGCCTTTAAATAAATTCTACGCCTCTATCAACCATATAATTATAAAATTTATACGTCCATAAACTTAGGTCCCAAGTCAAGTATTCTGAGAAATCTGATCTCAACCCACAGCTTCAAAAACAAAAGAGCACATAAACAAACAAACGACCTGGTCAGGTAGAACAATTACGTCCGCCGGGGAATCGAAGCGTACCCTATATTTTGACCCCATAACAGATTCCATAAAAATCCAACATAATTTTCGTGAATTTTATGTCATTCCGTTTTGGGGAAGTGTGTGTAATTTTCGATCGTTAAGTTTTGGTCAAATTGTAGGAGACAATGTTGGTGGTTACTCGTATGAAACACACAATTATATTAGATAGGTGCCTGGTGTACTGTATTTTACCAGTACATAATAATATTAAGTATGTGATTTGGGAACACATCATCATGTACCCGAATTGCAAAACAAACCGCGGCGCACACGCTATCGCTCGTTCCGATTTTCGGGCGCCATTAATAATTTCGAATTCCGAACGCGCTTCGTGAAATTGTCAATAGTGAATAGTGTCATTTGCAATTCGGCGCCGTCAGCGGCGGACGTGTGAAGTGTGAATATTTTCGACTCCTCCAACAATAATCGAATACAAATCACTCAGACACAATAAGGTTTTATAACGAACGCTAGCCGGGTAGCCGCTTCCAAGAAGTTTTTAACGGCGCATGCGCGAGAAATTTCTAAACAATATCCAGTGTATGCACCTGCATATTGAATTGTTTTCAATTTACATTCAGATAATATCAAGACTCCTTTGCTTACCTACGAGTACATATAACTTAGTTACCTACATATAACTGCTAGATCATTTCGAGAAAGTTATGTACCTTCTGAATCTATTCCAGATTTCGTAAAGCAGAAAATAAACTTTTAACTACCTAGACCAATCTACCTAGTATATTTATAAGCCTCAATAGCCCAAAAAGTTTGGAGTGAAAACTGAAAGGTCTACGGTTCAGTTCCCAACAGTTGCACAGTGCACTATGTCGTACCCACTCCTAACAGGAAGATTCAATTTAAAAAACTTGAGAGGTGTCAAGGGACACCCGGATGGAACGTAGTTCCTTTCGATTACATTGTGTTTGGTATTTTCGCGATACAACACGGCGTCTCCGTAGCCTAGTGGCTCCGGCAGTCGCCTAATAGTTCACAGTCGATCTTTCGAATCCCAGCTCTTTACTTAAAAAATTAGGGAAAGGTTCCACATGTAGAAATTGTTTAAAATAAAATTGAAAATGGAAAATTCGGTCTGTCGAGCTGGGATTCGAATCATCGACTGTGAGCTATAAGGCGACTGCCGTAGCCACTAGGCCACGAAGACGCCGTGTTGTATCGCGAAAATACCGAATACAATGCAAAATTCACATTCAACAAAAAAGTGTCGGTTTCAAAAATGTGTCGAGTGTCGGTTCCTTAATTTTTTCCGTCTAGCCCCCTTCCGTACCGCGCGATAAGGAACTACGTTCCAAAACCCACCACCAAAATTATCATATCAATCATCCGTCATCTTAATTATGGCGCCAGCGGCCAGACTTATAAACCACAATAACAAGACATCCCTCGACGCGTATCGCCTATTAAAAGAAATTTAAACGTTGAACCCGTTACCATCCTGAAATACTTTCCATGACTCACAATAAGATTCCTTCGCCCCGGAGTAGGCTGAAAAACGAAGTAAAAGTAAATGACCCTAAACGACTAGCGTACGAAGCAGATATAAATAATATCAGTTGTTGACTTCTAGATCCGCGTGTCACGTCTACACTAAACGCAATAGCAAACAATGCAAATTTTATCCTTAAACTCTCCGAAATAGACTTTATAAATGCTCCTCCCACGATAGACACTTCAAACATTTTGCAACGGGAAGCTCTACATCATTATTTATGTGGAGTGGCGTGACTGAAATTTCTTTTGATAGTATTACGTCATATGAACCCCTAGAACACTAAAGGAAAAAAGACTCTCCTCCGATAATCATAAAGTACATTCAATTAGAAATTACTATAACATTTGTCAAAACTGTGCGAGCTGCGATCTGAAATGTGTTATATTTAACATACGGTTTAAATTCCAATACATCGATAATATCGTGTTTCAATTATTGAAATTTAT
Source organism: Oeneis ivallda (assembly GCA_029955525.1). Taxonomy (NCBI): domain Eukaryota; kingdom Metazoa; phylum Arthropoda; class Insecta; order Lepidoptera; family Nymphalidae; genus Oeneis; species Oeneis ivallda. Next base: position 24,022,218 of record JARPMR010000009.1, read on the forward strand.
CATTGAAAATTTAACCGTATAGTAATTACGATATGACTTCAATTTGATCAGACGGTCTATGGAATGCCAACTTATGATACGAGCGTGGATCTTTAGTATAAACAAGAATGGAATAGCAGCGGTAGTAAGTTTAACAATCTGATACAATCTTCTATTACAATGTAAATAAGATACAAAAGGGGTTGTTTCAAATATATGTGGAGCCTGGGCCAGGTCTTTGTACAGTCTTTCAAAATGTTTGTGGTCATGAAATAGTGATTATTTTTTCTTTATTTTTCATTAAAAGCTCCTTTTTACGGGGTACAATGCGAAATTATTTTTGCAAAATAAAAGCGCTACAACATGGCGTTCTTTTTGACAATGACAAGTACTTACACGAGTCATGATGACATTTGACATAAAAATAACCACAATTATTGACATTTGACATACCAGCAATTGACGTTTGACAATTGAAATGACATTAAGATGACGTAACGTCACTACAAACATAGACAACAAAAGCAGAAGGATGCACTCCGGGAGTTGCCATTCTACAGATGTACCCAATTAGCAATTTTATATTTGTACCTCATATTCACTGTAATACTACAAAAAAGCATATTTTATTTCAATTTCTATGATTTAATACTATTTTTTGGTATAGCGTACAAGTACCTGGCCCAAGATGAAACAACCCCTTTAGCAATAATCGTAAAACACAATACTCCGATAAATAACTCTATTACGAGACGGATATAAAAGACACTATTGAAGAATCAATTTGATCCATTCTTACAAGCATACCATAGTCCATAGCATGACACTCAATTGAATTCTTATGGAGAAATCATCATTACTATACTGTACCCACATACCTGAGCCTATAATGGAATTTGTATTACAAGTTTGTCAATTACTAAATCCAAAATACCTAGCCGCATTAGGTCTTTCGCTACGTCCTTCAGTAGCTATAAGCTATGTAAGGAAACCGGTCGTGGCAGCTCTAACTTTATATATTGCTATCGACGGATATTGAATATACTACATAGGGTTTAATCAACTGCACCAGAAATTCTTTTTTGTAGAATAATACCAATTCATAATACTAAATTACAACACAGTAAATTAAACACACAGTATACACACAATTACAACAAAAAAGCCGGTCAAGTGCGAGTCGAATTCGTGCGCCGAGGGTTCCGTACCTGCCCATTATACCGCCATTATATTATTATTATCTATATATATAAAAGAAAGTGGTGTTAGTTACACTATTTATAACTCAAGAACGGATGAACCGATTTGGCTGAAAATTGGTGGAGAGGTAGCTTAGAACCAGGAGACGGACATAGGATACTTTTTATCCCGTTCGACCGCGTTTCCGTCAAGTCACTATAAAACGTGGTATATCAAAAACGCATCTGACATGGAATAACAAAACGTAAATGACAGTGGAATAACAAAACGTAAATGACAGCTAAACGTAATTTTGTCTTTGGTTAAGTATGGTAAAAAAATTTACAATTATAAAAATGTTAGCTAAACGTAATTGATAATATAATCAGTGATATGTTTTCTCTTTAAATCATCATTAACAATGCCGCGAGTAATATTATAAATGCGAAAGTGTGTTTGTTTGTTGGTTTGTCCGTCAATCACGCTGCAACAAATGTGACAGGCATCCCGGAAAATCAAAGAGTTCCCGCGGGATTTTAAACACTAAATCCACGCGAACGAAGTCGCGGGCATCAGCTAGTTATATGTAATTTTCAACTTTTTTATTTTTTGGAATTTTTCCTTTATTTGTGCTGTAAGACCTTGCTTATTGCCTTTCTCGATTCTAGGTCAGCGGGAACTACCATATAGGTTTAACCTAGCAAAATCTATAGGGTACTTCCGGTTGACCTAGAATTGTCAATTTTGGTTAAAACAGAAGAGACTATACTCTATCGTAGTGCTAGGTGCAAGGGCTAGGTTCAGGGTGGTCGATTTGAGAACCTCATTCTTTGCAGTTGGTTAAAAAAACGTAACGCACGGAGCATTGCGCGCGTGTGAATCGCCAGAAATAGCCCGCCCAAATTATAACATGTCGGATGGCGCCGGCGCGCGGCGCCCGGCGGCCGCGGCCCACGCGCCGTGCAGTGCGCCGACGACGTTTCCCTCACTTTTTGGACAATTCCTTGACAAGTTTCCTATGGCGGGCCTTACGGACTCAATAACAAAACTGGACCAGGGCCCTGATTCTGTAACTTAGTTGCTATCAAAAAATGATAGCCACTGACATATATTTTTTATCCATTGAAGGTTTGCTACGAAAATGATACTTTTGTTTTCATAGCAAACCTTCAATGGATAAAAAATATATGTCAGTGGATATCATTTTTTGATAGCAACTAAGTTACAGAATCAGGGCCCAGGTCAAAGTGGGCAGGGCATGTTTTACCGATGAACTCGCTTTATTCCTGAGTGGAGACCACGTACCGACAAGAGAAATTTGGAAAGGCAACCATCCCGCTGGTCCGACTATATCATCAAACTTGTGGGCAAGACTTGGATGAGACTGGCACAACACCGAAAGAAATGGCATGCACAATGCATATGAGGACTATGTTCAATGATGCACGAAGTGAAAGTGCTAGTAAATAAGGATTATTGGTATCTAAACCAAACGAGATTACTTTCCATCAAAATGTTAGAATTTCAAAGTTAATTTTTAAAGACTTTTTTGGGAGATCTGCTTGATAAAGTAGACAAACGAAACGTTAAACCAAAGGTAATTTGGTGATTTTTGAATAAGAATTGCGAAGAAGAAGACTTTTGCTTAAAGAGAATAGCGCCTGGACAACGATCAAAACACCTAAGGCACATAAGAAATAACGTCTCTTCAATACACCATAGACTTATATGTATACGTATAATATAGACGCTCAAGGTTAATTTTACAACAAACCAGTACCTATAGCTTTTTTATAGAATGGTAGTCGGTACGACATTTTTTTTATCATCAACATACAGGAATATAAAAAAAGATTCTTATTAGCACACGAGAAACCACTTAGATTTAAATTTTGTGCTTTAAGCCGATTCCGTTAAACACAAATACCTATAAAAACATTAACAATCCTACTTATACAAAAATTATGATTTTAGTTTACGTTTTAAATTATTTTCAGTAAATTGTGATCTAATTCTACTATCTAAATCTAAATTGTTTATAAGACGAGGGACCATGTATGCAGTGGTGCTTTTACCATATTTATTTTTAGATATAGTTTTTAATGTTTTTTGATTTACTCTACGTGTATCACTTTTAATTGGAATAATGTGTTGTTTAATTAAATTAAAAAATTGCTCCTTTAGCAGCTGACAAGTAAATTAAATGGCACAAGTTTTCATCAAAACAAGCAAGATGTTTTCTAATCTCACAATATAGTGGTTTGGAGCAAAGAATAGTTTCGTTCATTCCCTCATTCAAGGTTATTCACTCACTAATATCAATTTGTAAATAAAATGCTTTCGTTTGCTTATCTCTCATTCTAAGACATTCATTTTATTCCGCTTGACTTAAAACTGTTAAGTATATGAGATCACTAGATTTAATAGAAACATTTACGTCAACATTATTTTCTACTACTTTATTATTTTCTGATGACATTTCGGTCACCTCCTAAGTATTGGCTAAAACATAGAAGGCAGTAAATCTTAAAAACAATTCGAATATTAATTCTGATTGGATGTCAAGAGGTTAACGATAAATAAAGACTTAAATCTGAATAACAGCTTCGAACATGAGGAAATAAATGGCTTAAGAATGTTGACAGGCGCCAGGCTGACGTCACGATGGTAGATGCTGGGGAGGAGTGGCCACTGTGAAGTCTGCGCAAACGTCGTATCAAATCCAATGCAAGCGAAGCAAAGCTAATACATACTCACTCTATCACAGACACGGATTTTTACAAGCTTTTGTCAAATCTTGCAAGATGAATTAGACCCACTTCCCGGTTTCTGATCGAGCTGAAATTTTGCATGTATGTGTAAATCGGATGACAATGCAATATTATTGTGACATGGAGCTGATCTGATGATGGAGACGGAAGATGGCTATCGGAACTCTGTAATAAAACGACGTAACCCCATCGAGTTTGGGCTCGTTTGATTCGTCATAACAAGTCCTCTGATCCTAGATGATATCCAGAGTCTAATGATGTAGCTACTAAAAGCTGGCATTTAAAAATAAAATTTTTATTTATGTACTTCACGAGTTTGCAACGTATTCTTTCGCTCGCAAGTCGCAACCCTCGTGCGCATTATATTATGCACTATAAATATACGCTTTTATGCTTGTAGTGGAAGCGATGTTTTACTTAATCTCGAGTATACTGTATGCTATACTGTATATGTATAATATATTGTATCCAGTTTAGCTTTCTCGCCCTTTAAAGCCGTTTATAGCTTAAGTATATCTACGTCTTTTGCATATTCTGAATAATATTGGCCGTTTCTCTAATGCTGAATGTTATTACTTCAGCCTTTTTTTTTTTAAAAAGAATATTAGTCAAATTGAAGTTGACTAATATCCTCCTATCCCCTCCAACTAAGCGTAAAGCTTGTGCTAGGAGTGGGTACAACAATAGTGCAACGGGTGGGATTCGAACCTGCGACCTTTCAGTTTTCAGTCCGCACCTTTAACCGTTGGGCTATTGAGGCTATAAATGGAGGCTTTATGGCTGAGGATAAGGATTCTTTCGCTGTTTATTCTAGTTTAGCTTCGCTTGCAGTGGATATTGCGCATCAATTGGCATACTTAGCTCATCAAGCTATATTTAATGTAGGCGGAGATTAAGTCGTCAATGGACACACCTCATTCGTTGTCGACTTGTCGCATTAATGCACATAAGTGTCGCATACCATGTTTTATTCAAGGTGCTCGTCTAATACTGTGCTTATGCAAGTTGCAACCGTGTCTGTATCATCCCTGCTAACTATTCAAGTTATTCTTTATTCATACATATAACTAGTGGTTCGCCCCGAACTGAGACCTCGCGGTAACGGTATCCTATGATTCATTCAATCTATACATGACGACCAAAACTGGCATTATTATTATGCCCGTTTTCACCAAATACCTAAATCTTCCAGCTTTACATGCTTGTCTGTCTGCTAGAGCAACTCTTCCAGTAAAGCAGTGGTTTTCATATACACGCTATACATAAATATCGATTGATAACCATTTCAGGTGTCACTATTAAAAAGTGCTGAGGTGAGATTGTCTAATTATAATGAAGCGTTAAGGAGCGTATCGTACATACGCAAACGTATAATAATGCATACACGAATTTGAGATCTAATTCGTGCTCTTATGGTTTATTTTACTTTGACGCTAATGTCATCAAATAAGATAACGATCAATGGAATAACTAGACAATCGCAGGGCTGATTTTTACTCGAGTTTCAAATACGAAAAACATCTTAAAACTTTGTCGAATCTGTGATTAATCATCCATAATTGGACTTTGACACTTAAAATCAAGTAACTTAACTGTTGTTATGGAATCATCATTTTTGCACTCTAATTTAGAACTAATACTATTAAGTAGTACTACTATAAATTTCATCATCATCATTAACAACCCATCAACGGCTCACTACTGAGCGCAGGTCTCCTTTCAGAGAAGGGTCATAGCCCATAGGCCATAGTCCACCCCGCTGCCCAATGCGAATTGGCGGACTTCACACATCTTCGAGAACATTATCTCACAGATGTGCAAGTTTCCTCACAATGTTTTCCTTCACCGTTGAAGCAAGTGATTGTTGAAGCAATTAAATAAATTGCTTAAACGCACTTGACTCCGAAAAGTCAGAGGTGCGTACGCGGGATAGCCTGTACCTATAGGTATTTAGCGATTTTCAAAAACCGTCGGTTGATGAAATAACAGAACTAGACTCGTAAGAATTTGACGAAACTTTAGATGTTTTCAAAACCGACACAAATAACGTACGTACTCAAGTCACGAACACGTATCTATCGTTTAATTAATTTTCGTCGCGTTCCATTCACGGTCGTTTTGACACGCTATTTGCCAAAGGTGAAATAAAAATCAACAATAAATCTCGGTCACAAAACCTCTACCAAAATTTTATCGTAGTCAGATCAGGCAAAAAAGATGCAAACTACTTTGAAATTCAGCACATACCCATAATAAAATTGAACTGTGAGTCATCAATGTTAACAAGATCTCTTGATTTTAAGAATTAGACTACACAACAGAAGAAATTATCATCGAATGCAACATAGCTCTCTCGAGTAAACTTTTAAAATGTGAGGTTAAATACAACTAAAAGACACACAGAAAAACTATCGAGAAATAGCAATACGTTGTTTAGAATAGAGAAGACTTTCGTTTCTTCGTAACAAAGAAAAGCCATCCGAACTTTAAAAAAATGCTGTGGCTATTAAGTGCTATTTTTGGCCTGGAAGTCTACGAAACTATCGGGTATACGAAAGAAGTTGTTATACTACCTAAGCACTATTTCGATCGTAGATTGAGATGTACGAAGAACTATGCGAAACGTGTAAGTAATATTGGTGACGTGGAAATATGTTTGGCAGATGTTATATTATGAAGATGTAATAGTATTAATATAATAGTATTAATATATTAATAGTATTAATAGTCTAATAGTATTAATAACTGCAATGGCTTCTCTAGTGCTGTGGTATGAAATACACGAATCGCAAGAGTTTTGGAATAAATGCGAAGATGAACTCTGAATTTAAAAAAAAATGGGAAGTAGGAAAATGTATTTCAATTATTTATTTAGCCTCCGAGCCTAAAGACCTCGAAGTAAAACAGAGTGGGATTCGATATGTACCTAACACTAAAAATAGTGAAAATCTAAAATAAAGAATTTGTAAAACATTAAACATAAAATGGCAAACAATCAAAAAAAGTGCACTTTGAAAATTAATCACAAAAATATATATAAAAAAGCGAGAATTAAAAACATGAAATGAATCTCAATTTGACGGCAAAAGTGTGGAATGGTTTAATCTAAAAAATGTAGAATGTATGGAAATTCGGTCACAAAATCGTTAACCAGGAACATAAGGACTCTTGTACTGGTATTACGTAGCAACAAAGCTATAAATTCTAATTACAATCTAGGCAACTATGACAAGTATTTCTAAAATACGACAACCATTTTGCATAAAATTATTACTGTACCAGTAAGTAATATAAATTGCTAAATTAATATTAAATGCTACGAACAACATTCCCGGCATAATAACATAATAATAAAATTATACGCATCATCGCCGAATGTATTCCAACAGACTATGTAGTTTCAAACCTAGACATGATAAGCCACTAGATAAGAGGCAACTTGGGGACTTAGTACCAAGTAGTTGACTTTGCATTTTTACTGTATCTACTATCAAGTCAACATCATTCTCCTGAGGATGCTCTGATGTACGATTGTCTAACTTATAACATTTCTGTGGTGGTGTCGTGTGATGCGGGTTGTTACGTTCCCTCAAATATGGTTGAGCGAAGCAATGGCTGGGTCATGCGTCATGCCCGTGAACGGGTGCCACCGGCGGGAATGGGGCTACTTTATGTCTGCCCATCTTAAGATAGAAGTTAGTCTGTATGCATTTTTGGAACTTTCCTCATTGTGGAAACACACACATATATAGCATAGTATTTACTGTATTGTAAATCTGTTTTGAAAAGAGCAACCGCCGAGTTTCTTGCTGGTTCTTCTCGGCAGGAAAGGCATTCCGAACCAGTGGTAGATTCATTGACCATTCAAAAGCACTTGTAAAAGTTTATTTGAATAAAAAATATTTCTATTCTATTCTATTCTATTCTATATTAATCGATGGATGGATACGATAGTCATTGATCGTAAAAACCAAATTCGAATTGTCTAAAACTGACGATCCAATAAAGACCTAAAAGTGATCGGTCGTTTATAAACGTACTATCATAAACTTAAAAATGCGTTTTATTATGCATTAACATTATTGAAACTCAATTTTAATATCTATTTTATCTGTCTATTTTTATCTGTCAAATGTTAACGAATCATTCAATAACCGTCTCATCATCATCATCATCATCATCTCAGCCTGCGGACGTCCACTGCTGAACATAGGCCTTTCCCAGAGAACGCCACCACACCCGGTCCTCAGCCTTCCTCATCCAGCCACTTCCCGCCACCCGCTTTATATCGTCGGTCCAACGTGCTGGAGGGCGCCCCACACTACGCTTACTAGTTCGCGGTCTCCACTCTAGAACTTTTCGGCCCCATCGGCCATCGCTTCTACGACAAGCATGGCCTGCCCACTGCCATTTCAGCTTGCTAATGGTTTGGGCTATGTCGGCGACCTTGGTTCTCTTGCGGATCTCTTCATTCCGAATCCTGTCCTTAAGAGAAACTCCTAACATAGCCCTCTCCATAGCTCTCTGAGTGACTTTAAATTTGTGGATCAAGCCTTTTGTTAGTGTCCACGTTTCAGCGCCATAAGTGAGGACGGGAAGGACACATTGATTGAAGACTTTCGTCTTCAGGCATTGAGGTATTGACGATGAGAAGACCCGACTTAATTTTCCAAATGCCGCCCAGCCCAGCCGTATCCTTCTGTTGGCTTCTTCGTCGAAATTGTTTCTACCCAGTTGTATGATCTGGCCAAGGTAGTTGTACTCTGAAACAATTTCGATTCCAACATTTTCGACGTTCACGGGTATCGGGACAACATGTTGATTGAACATAACCTTGGTTTTGTCCATGTTTATCCCAAGACCAACTCGTCTGGAAGAGCGGCTTAGGCTATTCAGCATCTGTTCCAGATCTTCTGGAGTCTCTGCCAGGATAACCACATCGTCGGCGAACCGCAGGTGTGAGATGTATTCGCCATTTATATTAAAGCCTCGTCCTGTCCAGTCCAGCGTTTTGAAGAGGTCTTCTAGAGCACTATTAAACAGTTTTGGGGATATTACATCCTCCTGTCTAACCCCCCTTCTCAAGTTTATTGGTTTTGTTTGCTGAGACTGTACTTGGACGGTCATTGACGCAGTATCGTAAATACATCGCAGCACCTCGATATAACGCCAATCGACTTGGCATCTCTGCAGTGACTCCAGAACAGCCCAAGTTTCGATAGAGTCGAAGGCTTTCTCGTAGTCCACAAAAGCAAGGCAGAGTGGGAGATTATACTCTTCCGCCTTCTGTATAATCTGCCTTAAGGTGTGAATGTGGTCTACGGTGCTGTAGCCTTTTCGAAACCCAGCTTGCTCCGGAGGTTGAAAATCGTCAAGTCTTCGGGCGAGGCGATTTGTGATCACCCTCGAAAACAACTTATAAACATGGCTCAAGAGTGATATCGGCCGATAGTTCTTTAGAAGCTCCTTGTCACCTTTCTTAAAGAAAAGGATTACCACACTCTTGCTCCATGCTTTTGGCGTAGTTCCGTTTGCAATGACGTCATTAAAGAGCTCTGCTAGCTCTTTCAGGATCGGAGTACCTCCTGCACGTAGAAGCTCTGATGTGATGCCGTCATCGCCAGGTGCCCTGTTGTTTTTAAGTTGATTGAGGGCTATTCGCATCTCGCCAAGGTCAACGTCTGGGATGTCTTCGGTGTAGTGGCGGGTCAATGTCGCACGTTTGTCGTTCGTGTCTTGAGCCGCTTTTGGAGCTTTGGAGGAGTATAGCTGAGAATAAAATCGTTCGATCTCCTCTAGGACCTCTGCTTGTGACGTCACGATTTTACCGACGGGGTTTCTCAACTTTGTCAAGTGGCTCCTCTCAAGTCGCTTAGCGAACACTTTCGAACCTCGATTTTGCTCGATCGCATTTTGTATAATGCGGGTGTTGGAGCAGCGGAGGTCGAATCTTATTCGCTTCTTGACGCGCTTGTTCAAAGTATGCCACTGAGGCAGTGCTGAGGAAGTTTCCCGTCTCTGCTACATAAGTTTACGGGTATCTTCGGAGATCTTTGACACCCTTTTATGGTCATTCTGACAGTATTTGCGCCCCACTTCACGAACGACACCTACGAAATTGGTGAATCGTTGGTCAATGTCCAAGTTGGTTTCCAACAGGTCGAACCGATTCTTGAGCTCAATTTGGAATTGTTCGGAGCTTACACTTTGCAACGGTTTTGGTCGGAGAGTTGACTTCATCAGACGTTGTCTCTCTAATTGCAGATCTATATTTAAGATGCCACGCACAAGCCTGTGATCGCTGCCGGTGTTAAACCTATTGATCACTGAGACATCCTCAAATATATACCTGCGATCCGTCATGATAAAGTCAATCTCATTTTTAGTCACATTATCCGGACTATGCCATGTCCACTTTCTAGAGGGCTTTTTCTTGAAGAAAGAATTCATCAGGAATAGCCCTTTCCGCTCCAAGAAGTGGACAAGCATCTGGCCCCTGTGATTTCTGTGACCAAAGCCGTGTGGTCCCACTTTTAATTCGCCATGTTCTTGTACTCCCACCTTAGCATTAAAGTCCCCCATAACGACATTGAAGTGAGTTTTGGTGGTGTTATCAAGAGCCTTTGCAATGTCCTCGTATAAGGCCTCAACTTCGTCATCAGCATGTGTCGACGTGGGCGCATAGACTTGTACTATCTTAAGGGAGTATCTCTGATTAAGCTTGAGTATAACATATGCCACCCTCGACGACACACTACTGATCTCCAGTACGTTATTTCTGAGGACTCTATTGACCAAAAATCCAATACCTCCCTGTGAAGCCTGGTCGCCTTGCCGATAATAGAGCATATTGCCCGATTCCAGGGTTATCATGTCCTCCCCCTCTCTTCGGACTTCCGACAGCCCCAAAACATGCCATTTAATTCTGCTCAGCTCTATTTCGATTTCAGCGAGGTGTTCGTCCGCTCTCAATGTCCGTGTATTATACGTTGCCATATACATCCGATTTTTATGGTAGCTGTCCGAAACCCGGTGATTCTTTGCACCCCCTGCTCTACCGTGACCAAGTCCGCTACCGTGAACGGGAATAGTAGGGCTGCCGGGGACTAGGGGCCGTTGTGTTGTGACGCTATTCATGGGGAGATATGCCCTTAATGGCCACGCTGGGCAGGCGTGTTGGCCATCGCAGGGCCAGACTGCTTGCACCAGTGTCGCTGCTGCCCGACACCGGTCTGCGTCATTTATTCCAGTCCAGCTCGTGTGAATGGTTATACCGCCATTATTCGGTCGTCATAGCCTCGTTCGTTAATCAGCAGGGGGCACCACGGGCAGGTGAGGTTGACATTTGGAGCGCTAAGGTGGTGTTGCACTCCCTTACCCCCCCTAACCCTTAATAACCGTCTAAAAATAACTATTATATTATCGTTCAAAAAATAAAGGTCAAATCGTAAAGAAAAAATGAACCCCATAAACAAAATTCGAACCAGCCGTTTGACAAATCAAATTGTACGTTTATGCCATCAAATGAATACGATTTTCATCGGCAACTTTTACACAATCGCACCTGTCGGAATGAAACATTCAATCATGAATAATTTTGGACGGTTCGTTTGGTGTTGCATTGATGTGACTTGTGAGGGTTTGCGTGATGGTGAATGAATTGTTTGAGAGAATCTACACCTACCCTGCGACTGTCTAAATACTTATTCCATTGATTGTTATACTTATCGTATTCGATGACATTAGCGCCAAAGTAAAAATAAACCATGATAGCATTGAATTAGACCTCAATTTGGGTGTATGCATTCTTATACGTTTACGCTCCATAACGCTCCACGTTAAAATCGGTTGTAGTGAATTTGTGACATTAAATCATTACAATCAAGGATTATTTTACTTTGACGTTAATGTCATCGAATACGAATACGATCAGTGGAATAACTTTTAGACAATCGGGGGCAGAGCACCACTAACGGAAAGATGAGGTACATGCCCGAATACTCTCTAGCATACTACTTGATGGCTAATTATACCCAATTATACCGTTTGAGGCTCATTGAAATGACCGACATCGGCATTTATAGTTTACAAAACGAGCCGCCTTAGAAGAATACATTACAATTTACAACTCATTAAAAGTAAGGTTGGAAGTCTCACCAAACGTTACAGGTTTTTGCGGGACATTCCAGTTTCTATATAGGAGATTGAGAGTTTCTGACCCAGACGAACTGAACCGTGGGCCTCAAGCGCACGTTCACCGTTCACGAATCAAACTTCTCATGCTTGTTCTAGTAAATCAGTCTAACAAAAAAGTTCATCAAAGTCCATCAAATAAAGTTGGGAGAAAAAAGATATTCACTTGCCATTGCCATGTATCGGTTATTTATAATGTGTACTTGTGAATCATTATATTTTTGATCCCCATGTTCTAAAAATATCGGATTTACAGAGAAAAATACCTGAAAAATATTAATTAAAATTAAATGATTTCTGAGTCTGCACGGTTTTTAAAAATGCTGGGTCAAAATTCGCCAACCTAATTTACACTTTTTGCCAATTTTAACGCTTTACCAATTATTGCGTCTCAAGAAGAGTTTAGGCTATAGTATAGTACAGTATGTTGACCGTACGACAGTCGACAGATCTAAACTGACCAACAAAATGCTCTAAGTTTAGATCTAACAATTCACTCTAGATAAGAGATTGTGTCCATCCAGATTAGGACCATTAGAATGTTAAATTAAAATATGAACTAGTCGACCAGTCTTTGTTTTGTGCTCTTTCAAAAACACGTTGTTATGAATGCTCATAATAATATGAATGATATCAAAATTGATTTAATTTAATAGCTTGACGTAAGACCTTTTTGTCTGGCGGGCTATCCTCAAAAGGCCTCTTCGATAAAGCCACCAACAGATCTGCCAACTTAGAGATGTTATTTTCTGCCAATTCATAGGTACTTCGTGACAGCTGTCAAATTACATATTATTTACTTAAACTAGCGGCACGCTATGATGGCCGGTTTGACGTTTGTCCGCTCATGAAGTTCCGTATTAATTGATAACGACTTTGAAGGAAATAATTGTATTACTTTATTGACGATAGTGATGTGCAGAGATTCATAAATTTTATCGAATGTAGTTTTAGGTTTAGGACTCAAAATTTATTTATTAAATTGATTTCTAAAATGTATACAAGTGTAGAAAAATCAGTTTGCACCATTTAAGGGGTGAATGTACTTGTGAATATGAACAATTTTCACTATGTGGACAAACCTCTGAAATCGCAAAAAAATATCAGCTGTTTCATACAAAAGGTAAAATTTTTATTTTTATATGATATATACCACAACTCGGCATTTGGTTTTCTAAATTGAAAATTTTTAAAAATGGAATCTAATACGATCGTCACATAGGATCGCTGGCTAGCACAACTACTACCTCCGGCAAACTCGCGTCAATGCTCAATGCAAAACAAAGCAGTTTCGAATTGACGTTGCTTCGAAAAGTATAAACTGTCAGTGCAATGCGATTGTGATATAGTTTTGACCTGGCTTTGGATTTCAAATATTGATACTGCATTACTGTTGACCCTTGCTCGTGATAGCAGTGACGACAGTGAAAATAGTAGTATGGACGAATCTGATTAATTATGGCCTTTTGTGGCACCTTTTTTGGTATCTTTTGTATTCATATGTTTCTTGTGTGCATATAAAGTATGTATATTCATTTTCATTCAAATATTCAGTTCGTTCAAATAAATTAAATAAACATATACATTTTTGTTTTATTAAACCTATTTAATCAGGTACAAAAACAAAACTTAATTGTTTTTTGTTCGAGAATAAATTGACATTCCACATCACTATTGTAATGTGTCAAACCGGCCATCATAGCGTGCCGCTAGTGTAGTAATTAATCTACATAGTTCTCAGAGCTGTCGCTCGTTGGACCCCCGAAGTGCCGGAGTGGCGACCCCGCACCGGGAAGCGCAATGTTGGCATGTCTTCGACGAAAGCAGAAGAGTCGCAGGGAGCCATTGGTCCAAGAGACGTTTGTTCAGCAGTGGATGTTTCGAATGATAAAGAAGAAAATGAACAATATCTCTGTGAAACAATAACTGAAAACTATTGAAAACTGGACAATGAAAATGATCAATCTTGGAATGATTTGTTTAAGTTGATGCAATATCATTGAAAATGACATTTTTACAGAGCACATTCTTTTTAATTTAAATCGAACACAAATAGAATTTAAGCAGTGATATAATACTTTAATTCTTTGTGATTCCAGTCATGAAACATCGAATCCTATATCAGTTAATCATGAAGGAAACCTTTAATCAACGAAGTTATAATACTGATTCATCAATTCTAAGAAACTGATATTGTGTAATACCTATATGGTATTCGATATGTGATGACTACCAGTCTCCAGGTTCCAAGGAGCGTTTTTACAGAATCTTGCAATGGCTGGGTCATATCATAAATCATAATGCTAGAATATTATTATTAGTATGGGTGGTTCTACTTTGGTTTGGTCCACAATAATTCCGCTATATAAATTTGTTTCTTCTTCTCTTCATTGAGACTTCGTCAAGAGTCATGTATGAAAAATTTCACTTGTTTAATTTTTTACCTAAAATTAAGCGTTGTAAGTCGCGGGCATCAGCTAGTTAGTTTACAAGTGCTTAACGCGAGACATCACGAGAAACGCGGCGCCATTAATAAAGAGACAATAGACAAACAACAAAACAGCGGGAGTCGCCCGACAAGCGATAAACGGTGGGCAAACAAAACAAAAGGCATTCTCAAATTTGTAAAGACATTACATCGAGGAGATCGAGAAATGAGCGATCGGCGACGCGTCGCGCGTCGGGTCACCGGCGACTTGAGAGTAGGTAATAAAGAGAATTTTACCAGTTTCGCAAGAGCCGGGGGACCGGTTCCGCCACAGGTGCCGACTGTCGAGTCAATGGGCCGCCGCGCCGCCGCCGAGCGTGACACACGGCCGATAGAACCACCACCGCTAGCCGACCGCCGAGCGCCCGCCGGGCCTGAGATCATCGATAAATCCGATAGCGGGCTAGCCGCGACAACAACCAAGCGGACAACGGAAGAAAGTCACCGAGGATTTCCGATGCCGAACCCGCGCCCACGGCATAAAAACTCATAACGCCAATTTGTAAGCAGCGGAGCATAAACATTCCCACAAAAGCAATCACCGATTCAATACGAAACTTTTGTGGAAATACAGCCCGCAATAATCCCCGGCGGACGTAATAAGATAACCATTCACAAATTCTACAAAGCAACCCAAAAACATGGCCAGACTACAATAAAACGAGAAAAAACCGATCACGAAAATCGAGTTGTGCTTACGCAGTGCGGGCGTACCTGCGCCGGCGCACCCCCCCCCCCCCCCCCTCCCCGCACGCCGCCGCCCGCGCGGGGCGACATGGCGCCGGCGCCAGTCAGCCGACAAGCAATTATGGCTAAATAAATATCGGCCATGCCGCCGCCTCGACGCAACGCTCAGCAGATGGATTCTGCTATATCTAGACTACATCGTTAAATTTTGTACTCGCCTCGTAAATACAGGGAAACGTTAAATGTCTCGTATGTCTGGAACGGTAGGAGACTAGTTAGGGCGCGATAACGCGCATCCATCGCAAGCGCTCTAATTGGGGGACCGTCATCTGATGATGATGATACGAGTCTGCCCGCGAAATTCAAATTTAATTTGGTTTTTCGCAATTTGTAAACTAATACGACAAATTAGGCTTATGGCATTCTAATTGCGCCAGTAAAATTATCATCTTCACAGGTTTACATAAACATCTTTACTTGAAAGTGACCAGTTTAAGAAATTAATCAAAATACTGAGTTGGACGTGAGTTACTCACAGATTAGTCGATATTTTGATTAATTTCTTAAACTGGACACTTTCAAGTAAAGATTTTTATGTAAACCTGTGAAGATGATACTGCCATTGTCGCAATTAGAATGCCATAAGCCTACTTTGTTGTATTAGTTTACAAATTGCGAAAAACCAAATTAAATTTGAATTTCGCGGGCAGAACTGTGTCTTCCACCTTAATCGGGAGGTCGGGGCCTGTGCTCCGCGATGATCTCTAATCCAGCTCGTCTCCGTCGCGTCGCCTGCGCTCGATAAGATAAGGATCCCCTTCCCTCGAGTGCGTTCGGAAAGCGTCGAGTTGTATAAAAACATTCACAAATAAAGGCCGTCGGCTCGGCGTTACTGGCGCCGATACGCAAACATGCCTCGGGCACGTACTAACTACTACCATCCGAGATTGATGTGCATGGGTTACTTTACATTCACTTTTAAGTGCACGCCGAATAACTTTTCCTTTATGAGTCATATAGCCAAATATATCTGTGAACATTTTTTTCTAACAGAAGGCTTAGCTGAGTAGAGAACTAGAGACCACTCTTCACATAAATCTCCCCGATTTATCACCTTCCATACAAATAGATGTCTCTGGATTGCATGACAGACTTAGAATTAAAGCGTAATCAATTACCCAAATAATAAATATCATTTGGCAACCATAAAGACGTATAAATTAAGTGAACCAGGTGTGCCAAAATAAACTTCATTCTATGATTAAGTTTAGGTACGACATTTTTTACGACGGCAAAGATTATAAAATCGCTACCAATAGTACTAAGGAGTATTAGATTCCACGTGGAAAGTTCGCGGCAATAAAAATTAATATAAACAAGATTTATTGTGTCTTTTGGATCTGTGATGAATTAAAAGATTTAGAACTCTCAGTTTCTAACAATACATTTATTGGGTTTACCAAAATATATTCAATTAATTACAATTCTCGGGACATATTATAACCACAGAAGCCAAAAAGGAAAGAGTAAATTAAAAAGCGATGCAGGTAAACTTGGTTTAGATCTCTAGATAAAATGATAACGTTGAAAGCATGACTCAAAAGAATGCCTTGAGAGCGTCGCGGGCGCTCTGCAGCAAGTGGGAACAAGCCGCGAAAGTTGACAAAAAACAGTGGCTACGAGTAATCGTCGAGACGACAGCAAAAAACCGCACAGGTGAGGTCCGACATTACAGACACCGGAGGCCATGACGCCGAGTAAATAGCATGCCATACGATTCCACGAAAATTTATATTCAACGTCAATTTATACATGGAGATATTCTGAATTTCTTATTTTCTTTTACGTTGACAAACGACGAGTTTCCAAAGATACCTTAAGTAGATGTATTCCCCAATTGGGGTACACTAATTACCATATACTTTTGTACGTAATTGCAATCGAGTTTGGAGATGTATTTAATAAAGTTAGGAGCTGGTATGGCAGTAAAAACCCTTTACAATATATCCACTAATGGAGACTCATAAATTCACTTCGACTTGCGATCGTCACAAAAAAATAACGAAATGCTTCGGGTATGTTTGCTGAATTGGTCAACAAGAAGCAGATGCAGTTTATAGAAGCTGAAAACTATTAATTATATTATTAATAATTACTAGTCTCAATTTTATAAGAAACGCATTGGTTGTTTTAGTAGTTTCATTCTCTATTTGGAAAATACTATATTTTGGTGTCGATTGAAAATAATGTGTACCTAGATGTTTCTACTGGTAAAATTAATTGTTCATTAAGCGAAGAAATCCTTCAAAAACTGGCTAGTCGTAATTTGGAAGTAAGGAATGAGGAATTAAAATGTGCTATTTTAACCAACGAATTGTTTAAAGCTAATAAGTATGGCTTGTTTGCTTTGCTTGGCCCATATTGGTTTTAAATAAAAAGCATAAAGCTTAAGTACCAGTTGAATTTTAAACTTGTCGAAAGTGAAAGTAATTCGTAATAGAGAGAAGCATTATATGTACAACAAGGATCTACTTGACTACATTGATGTCAAGTGAGCAAAGACGAAGATTTTAAGGTATTTCCTGCGTCAGCGAAAGTTTGGCGGAAACGGTCAAACAGGCTTGTCAAATAAGTGAGCCATTAAGTACCGGTTTACCAAATGTTTTTTGTTCAACATTAGATGAATTTGTTTAATACATATTTTTTAACAGCATGCCAATATTTGGTTGCATCGTGAAAATTCAAGTGTAATTAAGAATAGAAGATTAAAAAAATAAGGTACTATTACAGCATAAGAGTTATTTTTTATCAATGAATTATAGAAAAAGGAAGTAAGTTTTTAACTCTATAAGGGGGTTAAATTTTTCCAATGTGTATTGGAATTTAATGACTTGATCATTTAAATTACAGATATCCACTTTTTCAATAACCATCAGAATGTTCACTCCAATTAGGTATGTAATAAGATTGAACATTCAGTTTGCAAACATGGTAATGTTAATTACCGTATGTTAGGCGGTAGGCGCCATCCAGCGGCGTATCGAATCGATATGGTTTTAATGAGATAACGCTTTTTACGCTTTTAACGCCGAAAATATTTTTTTTTAGTAACCTACGTTTCCTGTTCGCAATTCCAGTGTCATGCATTATCGTTTAACTCGATTTATCTGGTCATTTGTTTCTGGTCCTTCGAATACGGAAGCATTTAATTGGAATTCACTTAAAACTGAAATTCAAAGTCTAGTTTTAACTCGTTTTAAATTTATATCATCCAAAATAAATCCAAAAGTAGAAGAACTTGAAACAATTTTAGAACAAATTTTAGTGGTCCTCAGACGCCCGGATGGCAAAGTTCTAATTTTATCTAAAATAGCAGTTGCAGCGAGGATATTATTATAATAATTATTATTACAATCTTAGAACTGAAATTATTTCAGTCAATCAAATCAATTGCGATCACAGCAATCACAACTTCCTTTCAAGCCCAACTGAACGCAAAATCATCGAAAACAAAAAAAATACGCGTCGAATTGAGAACCTCCTCTTTTTGTTTTTTTTTTTTTGAAGTCGATTAAATATACACAGACACATAGAGTTTTTTTTTTGGAGCAGGTGATGATTGAAAAGGAGAGAAAAAAATATTAGTTAATCTAAACTACTACACTACTATTACACTATACTTAACTACACTCATAAAGGTGTAGTTTAAATAAAATATAAGCTGGCTTTCTTCTTAATTAATATGCCAACACCTACGCGGTCTTGTGTTTGTACTTTGTAGTGCTGCCACGTGGGAGGCTGTAGGCGACACGCCGCCGCTCAGCGTGTGTCAGGGACATGTTACGTTTTTCTTACCAAATTTTTACATTTCGTTTGTAATTGTGTACTTTTAAGTTTTGACTGACTTTTTCAAGAACAACACTTAGGCGCTGCGCAAACGTGAGTCCTGTGTCGGTTACAATTAGTATACTCTTACCAAATTTTTACATTTCGTTTGTAATTATTATTGTGTACTTTTAAGTTTTGACTGACTTTTTCAAGAATAACACTTAGGCGCTGCGCAAACGTGAGTCCTGTGTCGGTTACAATTAGTATACTCTTACCAAATTTTTACTTTTCGTTTGTAATTATTATTGTGTACTTTTAAGTTTTGACTGACTTTTTCAAGAATAACACTTAGGCATTGCGCAAACGTGAGTCCTGTGTCGGTTACAAGTAGGTATACTCTTACCAAATTTTTACATTTCGTTTGTAATAATTATTGTGTACTTTTAAGTTTTGACTGACTTTTTCAAGAATAGCACTTAGGCGTTGCGCAAACGTGAGTCCTGTGTCGATTACAAGTATACTCTTAACAAATTTTCACATTTCCTTTGTAATAATTATTGTGCACTTTTAAGTTTTGACTGACTTTTTCAAGAATAACACTTAGGCGTTGCGCAAACGTGAGTCCTGTTTCATTACAGGCCACCATTGAATATTTTATTTTCATACAATAAATATGAAATCAACCAGCAACTGCTTTAAACGTACCTAGACACTTTTTGTCTCCTGTGTCGGATACAAGCCACTTATTGCATGAAATTAAGTGGCTTGTATCCGACACAGGACACCAAAAGTGTCCACGTTTGCGCACCGCCTTAAGTTTATATAAAAAAAAATATTTTTTTGTTTATTTCAATGACGTCGCCTCTAACATTTCCAATTTTGTATAACAATTCGCATCGTTTAAATTACGTTAGGTTTTTAACTTCAAATCTTGTAGGAATTTAAATACTACATAGGTAAGTAAAAATCTGACCATGTTAATCTGAAACTGTCAATGAATAGTATAACGCATTATAGGAATCGATGTAATCCATGGTGGGAAAAGAATTTCCTTATATCTAAGGGTGAATATAGTAGAGGGAGAGATGGACAAAATTTAAAATCGTATACATGTTCTGATCCCTTCCCAATTTCTAGTTGAAGTTAGCGCCTGCAACTTGAAAAATCCTGGAATGGGTACGTAGTGAACCTATTGGAAGTTGCTTCCGAACATAATATTCAAGTCGACATTCAAGGAAAATAGATGAAGTCTTTATTACCTAACACAGAACATAAAGGAATACGTGACCAAAACAAATATGCTTTTTAAATAAGAAAGTGCGCAGAAGCGGTCTTATTCCGCGGCGGCGGTTTGTAGAGAAGTCCTCCAGACAATGTGTAGCAGTGTCTTGAAGAAATCTCTAATTATTTCTGTTTTGTTAGACTTCTAATCTAAAAAGGAATAATTTTAGCAATGAGATATTAAGAGGTAGTTAAATCGGAAAATCCAGTATTTTTTTTCCATTTTTCTTTACTTGATGACGGAAAACAACCTATTGACATTGCCGTAAGTAATGAACGTGTTTAATCTCAATCTAAATTCAGGAAGGTTCAACGGAAAGGTCGGTGGCGAGGAAACTGCGTATGCGCATGGTTTTAAACCACCTTTAGATGTGCTAACTTGTCGCCTGCCGACACCATCAAACCAGTAAATAAATAATGAATTTATTTAGTCGAAGACTACGTTTTGCGGAAGAAATCCTGATGGGATATGTATAGCCCGAAATTCTGCACTGGAGTGACCTGGTAACTCAGCTTCGAATTTTCCTTTGTTATCCCATCCCAAATGTTTCTGATTGTTCGTCCAAGAAGTGGGTCAACAAAATAGCATGAGCCACAAATTCAAGCCAACTGGAATTTCCGGTCTGCGTAGGTATTCACACATAGGGACCAACATGTCCAATTGTCCACACTTCCACTCCCAATACGGGCTCAAGAGAGGAAGCTTGAACTGGAGTCTGGACTGAGACGGCTGAGTAAGCAAGCCTACAGAAGCACGAAAAAGCCATCGACCGTTCTAACCTGGAGTTCCTAAGAATGATCTTAGACTCACTTATTTTGTGGTTTAATGGCATAATTATGACTCCCTGTCTTCCCCGTCTCCTGATTGAAATACCGACCGTTCCAACTTAACCATTTATAATACCTACTCATGTAAAACATCGTAGGCTGCCCGCACACAGTCAATATTATTGTCAATAAAAATATTGACAATATTTTTTAGGGTTCCATACCAAAATGGTAAAAATGGAACCCTTATGGTGAGACTTTCTCCGTCCGTCTGTCCGTCCGTCTGTCACAGTCGATTATTTCAGTAACTATTAAAGCTATCGACATGAAATTTGGCATAGTTGTGTATAATAGTGGCCCAAAATCATTGGAATAAAGAAAAATCGAAAATTATTTTTAGTTTTAATAAAAAAAGGGGGAAAAGCGGGGGTTTGAAATTTCAAAGTAAAATAACTATATCGAGTGGGGTATCATATGAAAGGCCTTTACTTGTGTATTCTAAAACAGTTTTTTATTTATTTCTATATATAATATTTTTTGATTAATCGGCCAAAATGTCGAAAAAAATACCGTTCCCCCCCCTTATCTCCGAAGTTTACCAATCAAAAAATCTGAAATAATTATGGTCAATAGAGGTTTATGTATATTTTACAGGAAAAATAAAACCAACGCGAAAATTATTTTAGTTTGATTAAAAAAGGGGGAAAATCGGGGGTTTGAAATTTCAAAGTAAGATAACTATACCGAGTGGGGTATCATATGAAAGACCTTTACTTGTGCATTCTAAAACAGTTTTTTATTTATTTCTATATCTAATAGTTTTTGAGTAATCGGCCAAAATGTCGAAAAAAATACCGTTCCCCCCCCTTATCTCCGAAGTTTACCAATAAAAAAATCTGAAATAATTATGGTCAATAGAGGTTTATGTATATTTTACAGGAAAAATAAAATGAACGCGAAAATTATTTTAGTTTAATTAAAAAAGGGGGAAAATCAGGGGTTTGAAATTTCAAAGTAAGATAATTATACCGAGTGGGGTATCATATGAAAGGCCTTTACTTGTGCATTCTAAAACAGTTTTTTATTTATTTCTAGATATAATAGTTTCTGATTAATCGGCCAAAATGTCGAAAAAAATACCGTTCCCCCCCCCCCCCCCCTATCTCCGAAGTTTACCAATCGAAAAATCTGAAATAATATTGGTCAATAGAGGTTTATGTATATTTTACAGGAAAAATAAAACCAACGCTCTAACTAGCATAGTTTTTTTTTATATTAACAATAAACCTCTACGAACAAAGTTAACGATAAATAAGCAAATTAATATAATATTATCGTTTTACTTTTACTTTTGGAGTATGGAACCCTCGGTGCGCGAGTCCGACTCGCACTTTGCCGGCTTTTTTTTTATATGAAATCATATTGATCAATCCTCCAATACGCCCCGCACACACGCAATGTTATTGATAATATTCGTAAATATTGACAATAATATTGACTGTGTGCGGGCAGCCATAGCTCCTAAGTTTGAGTTGGAAGTTGGCTCGTCTGTAGGTGCCACTAAAGCTGACGCTAGCGCTCAACAAATTAAAAACTTAACGTCGCGCGGCTGGCGTCGCGGCGAGGCGGCGCCGGCGCCGTGACCTTGGCTACTTATCGCGGACGACTGACCCTCGCAGATTAGTGCTTGCTAGTTGCTACATGTACGCGCTACGAGCTGACGCCCGACGCCGCGCTCGGCCTCCGCCGCGCCTCGACGCCTGGCGCCAAGTAAAAGTGATAAATTCTTACGGCCACGCATTCCAATACCAATAATGAGCCCACACGCCGCCGCTAACTTGCCAACTGAATTCCAAATTGTACTATTAAATTTGTAGGATGGATCGGAATGGTAATGATCAGTCGATGAGTTTTTGACGACTTCTCTGGCTCAGTGGTGAGCGCTGTTGCCTTATAACTGGGAGATCTCGGGTTCGATTCCCGGCGGGGTCAATTTGGGAATTTATAATTTCTGAGTTGTCTCTGGTCTGGTCTGGTGGAAGGCTTTGGCCGTGGCTAGTTACCACCCTACCGTCAAAAACATGCCGCCAAGCGATTTAGCGTTCCGGCACGATGGCGTGTAGAAACCAATTAGGGGTATGGGTTGAATGTTCACTGCCATACCCCTTCCAAGTTAGCCCGCTACCATCTTAGACTGCATCGTCACTTACCATCAGGTGAGATCGCAGTCAAGGACTAGCTTGTCATCGAATAAAAAATAAAAAATAAAGTCGACTGCAGTAGTGTGTTGGGGATAATATGACTGTGAAGTTTTGGGTTTTCATATCGATGTGACACAACTAAATCTACAACCGCTGGTAGCAGAACTGCAGTTTATTGGAATGGTAATGACGAGTGGTGTGATGATAGTAGATGTGTGTCCGTTTGAGATTTCGTGAAGAAATTAGACATGCATTCGACTTTTGAGTTTTGAATCGATCTCTATGACCGCTATATGTCAGAACTCGGAACTCAAAATCTTGAGGAGCAGTATTGAAATGGTAATAATGAGAGTCTTCATTAGCAACCCATCAACGGCTCACTACTGAGCGCAGGTCTCCTCTCAGAGAAAGGTTATAGGCCATAGTCCACCACGCTGGCCCAATGCGAATTGGCGGACTTCACACACCTTCAAGAACATTATGAAGAACTCTCAGGTGTGCAGGTTTCCTCACGATATTTTCCTTCACCGTTGAAGCAAGTGATATTTAATTGCTTAAACTCACTTGACTCCGAAAAGTCAGAGGAATACCTTTGGGATTTAGTGAAGATACTATGCATTAGGCTCTTGACTCCATCTAAGACGACCGCTGATGTCAGAACTCAATCTATAAATAGCTCGCCCAACACCAATGTTGTATGTTTACGCTGTACTCAACTCTGGGGATGGAAACTACTCTACACTGACGTTAGACAAAATGTTATTGAATATGGACGGGCGATATCATGGCAGCAAAGATGACGGCATATCGACGTAACGATAGATACAGGGGCAAACAGTAGCGATAAAAACACTGATATGAGATAAAGACCTGCAGCGACACCTCACGCGCCGGTGCAGCGTTCACGATACCTAATGTACGCGGATTCACGTGAAACCTAGCAGGCTTTGATGTTCAGAGGAATGGGTGGGCTGGCAGCTCATTAGCTCGGCAATGAGATAAACGCAAATAGGTTAGGTCGCGATAAGAGTTCATCACGGAACGCGAAGTCGTGTTTTCCTACTTTCAACGAACGATATTACGAGTATATTCTTGTCTAAGTTTACGAATACTCGCTAGTTCTACACGGGATCCATTCATACCGTTACCGAATCACTGCCAAAGTCGGACGGCCGTTCACATACGAATCGTCCGTCACAGAGCGACTGCTACGCCACGTCTTCGATATCAGGCGGCATCGAATTCAATAACCGTACACCGAGCGATCACGGATCAGCCGGCGTACACCGGTGACCGGCGCGTCGCGACACATGTTTACATCACTTGTTGCGCGGGTCAACGGCCGCGGGAGCGCTCGACTGCTCGTGTGGTGGCTGGTGGCACGTACCGGGCTCGCAGAGGCGGCTGTAGTGGTAGGGGTTGCAGCACTGGGGCTCCTCGCAGTGCGGCAGGCGGCGCAGCTCGGCCGGCTCCCGCAGGTCGGGGTAGCGGCAGGCGCGCAGCACGGCCAGGCGCAGCGCGGGGCCCGCGGCCGGCACGCACGCCGCGCCCGCGGGCCCCGCGTCCAGCGCGCGCGCCAGCCGCCGCAGCTGGTCGTCGGGCAGCGGGGGCGCGCCGCCCGCCGCGAGCCGCCGCCGCAGCGCGCGTCTCCGGAACATCACATGCCGCCGTCACGACACACTCCACCACGCGCGGTGCGTCATCCGGCACGACATCGCGGACCGAGTGCGTTCTGCGGACTGACTGACTCGCTCGCGCTCGCCTCGCCAGTCGCGCCACAGTCGCCACCGCCCGGGGCGACACCTGCACGCGCACACTTTACCCCACCAGACACTTTTTTTCTTATTATTTTTTCTCATCTGCCTTTGTCGGCGCCTTATTCTATAAACAGCAAACACACGTGCCCGGATGTTGTCTAGTTATGGCTTATTCGGCAGACACCCTCATTTTCGGTAAAATACATAGCTATATGTAACGTACTAAAATAGCTATAAGTAACTTACGTAGTTACGTTATAAATTTTAAACTAACCAAGCTCAAAAGTGGAGTGAATAGAACAGTCCATCATTTAGTGGTAAAATAATTAATTTTGAAATTATAAAATATCGCAGACGTGTGACGCTGCGTTGTAACAAAATGGAGATAGGCAGGTCCTGCAAGTCATCATCCTAAGTCCAAATCTAGACTCGCGCCATTTTAACTCTACATCTACTGATTTCATAAAATTGTAATCTCTAGCGTCATGGATCCATGGATAATTTTATTGGACCGATAATTCGATAGACCCATTGATGGGTCAACCAACTATATAGGACCACGGATAAACGCCCAATGTACAACCACCATTAAATAATTATTATAAAACCACCACAGTGTACAAACACCAATTTCACAAAAACTACTAAACTTGCCAAAATAACTGAATAGGGAAAAACATTATTTCCGTCAATCTCTCAGAAATATCCTACAATACGCACAAATACACTACTGAGCGCAGATCTCCTCTTACCACACTGTCCCAGTGCAAATTGGCAGACTCCACATACCTTTGAGAACATTATGAAGAACTCTCAGGTTTGCAGGTTTCCTCGCGATATTTTCCTTCAACGTTTAAGCACGTAATTATTTCAACTTATAGATAAGCTGTATCAGTTCTATGCTTCGATGACACATCATAAATATAGTCAAAAATTATTTATTAATCATAGAATTTCTTTTTCACTTGTTCATTTGGGGAAAAATCTCCCTGCTAGTGGGCAATTTTCCCGCACTGGCAAGTATCTGCGGGGGGTCGCGGGGCGCGCGGGGCGGGGCGCGGCTGGCGCCACCGGCGGCGTCAGGTGTGCGCGCGTGTGTGAGTGCGGCGCCACCGACGCACGTTACACTGACCGATTCGAGCGCGCATTTGTGGCTACACTTACATTGCCTCTGAGAGACAAACGACAATGTTGGGTGCTATCATACTAATATTCAAATTCAAAATTATTTATTTCACGTAGGCCAACCTGTGGCTCTTAGGACAAGTCATGACTCTTCCACCGGTTCGGAAAAACGGATTCTGCTGAGAAGAGCCGGCAAGAAACTCAGCAGTTGCTCTTTTCAAAATAATCATTTTACAATATTATTGTGAAGCTATTACATTGTAATAAGTTTTTTTATACTATCTTGTGGGCAGCTGGATGCCAAGCCGATTTAACCTATGCAACTTTGTTAGAATAAAATATAATATTTCCACAATGAGGGGGAAGTTATAAAAATATAAAAAAAATTATAAAAATATTACAATCATATGCGAGTGTGTGTTTATTTATATTATTATAGCCTCAATAGCACAACGGTTAAAGGTGCGGACTGAAAACTGAAAAGTCGCAGGATCGATTCCCATTGGTTGCACCATTGTCGTACCCACTCCTAACACGAGCTTTCCGCTTATTTGGAAGGGAAAGGAGAGTTTATGTTAAGTTCACCTTGGCAAATATTCTTTAAAAAAATTTTTGGATAGTCCCTTAATCGCGCAGCAAGTTGCAACGGAGCTACGGATTGAGTTGAGGTATTTAGATTCTAGATGAATACCTAGATAATAACAAAGGACACTTTAGGGAAACAAACAATCCCTGGGATTTTAAAAACCTTACTTCACACGGATGAAATACAGAGTAAAACCTAGTAATATCGGAATCAGCGGTATACGATACCACAGCTCTCAGGGAATTGAGCCCGGTACACTCTACTACTACCTAGGTACCATCGATGGCAAAATGATTCATGGTTTCGTTTTATTACTTTTGTGGCTCTACAAGTTTGGGCTATTTTAGAAAATGTCTCTCATAGTCTACCTACATATTAAATTATATTTTTTGATCCATCCGTAACACACGTTCGCTTGTGCTAACTTGTTGTAAACTCTCCTTTAAGATTAATAAGGAACATAAAAACTGAGTAGAATTAATAAAATTAGCAGCTCTGTTCTATGTTTTACTCTATGGCGGGTCGTCAGGTGGAATGCGCGGCGACATGCAACAAGCTATCATCGTCAATAACGCGAATCTTCGTATCTCGGACTTACCCCCAATTGGCTTTTGCAAACCGTGTTTAAACTTTAACCACAAACTAAGCGTTACTTTAAGAGTGGGTGTACGTTCGTTAACAGTAAACAGATTTGATTTTTACAGTAGTAGATCAAGTTTCAACTATCCGAAAAAAAACACGCAAAAATTACAACATACTGCCAAGGGACGTGTTTGGGCAAAAACATAAAATGATGAAATTTGTTCGATAGTAAAAAATCGCGAAGTTAGGTCTAATTTTTAACCAATATTCATTTATTTTCAATGTGTTGCATATTACAGAGCCAAAATTTTTACATTAAATTCCGATTGATATTATCAAGAGAGTATCCTAGTGAATTGAAAAGAAAATGAATATTTTACGAGTTACAAAGTATTTGGCGCTTACTACACTCCTATTCCGCGCAAAAAGCTTTCTTTTGTCGCGCCTCACATGAGGTTATGTTTTATTTCATCGCGAAATCTGATTTTTTTTTGGTGTTATACGCGTTCTTAACGCAAGCTTATTACAATTTTATTCATTCAACGCAAGTGTCGCAAGTCACAACCTATAGCCGGCCCACAACTGGGAAGTGGTCTCGTAAGGAATGAAAATATTTTAGAGTTTTAGACTTTAGGCCATAGTCCACCACGCTGACCAAGTGTGGAAAGCACACTTGAAACACCTTTGAGAATATTATGGAAAACTCTGAGGCATGCATGTTTCTTCAATGCGTTTTCCTTCACCGTTAAAGCAAGTGATATTTAATTAATTAAGTAAGTAGATACTTACTCAAAACGCACATAACTTCAAAAGTCAGATATTTGCCTGGGATCGAACATCGGACACCCCGAAAAGGAGTCCGAACTTGAAGTCTTAACCACTATTAGGTTCAGTTGTTATCTATCGTTCGTATACCATTTTAATTTCAGACTATCAAAATTTAATGGTCATTTTTAATACGAGTAGGTATATAGTGAGTAGACTACGCACGCACATAGAATGCAAATTAAACTGATTATTTGCCTCAGTCTTGCGCCGCCTGTATACCCAGCAGCTCACTTCAACTCGTCTGATGTGGTCGGTCCACCTATATATAGTAGGGGGTCTGCCAATACTGAGCTTTCTGATACGAAGTCGCCACTCCAGCACCTTGGGGCCCCTACGGCCATCAGTTCAACTATAATAATGCCACTTCCACAGCTTCGTGAGTCGAGCTATGTCTGTAACTCTAGTCTTCCTCATTCCTGATTTGATCTCCGCTACTCCGAGCATAGTTCTCACAGTCGAAAACGATCATAAAGTTTTAACACATCTGTTTCACTTTTTAATCTATGTCAGGTCGAAACACACTTAACCATGAGTGGAATCTTTGTCGCTTTTTAAAATTGATACCTAATTGGTTTTGTGGTTTTCCGTTGCGAATTGCGATATGATTGTGCTTTGGTTGAGTTATTGCACATTTTCCTTTTAAGTCTTTTAACAGTGATTCTTGAATGCTAACCCCAGCTAACCCTAATCAAACGAAAGCCTATTTATCTAACATGTCGACTGTCACTCGAAGCATATTGAAATGAATTTTGTTTCTCCAAACTTTACGAAAATAATTGTAAATCATATTATTATTGACGTGATAACGTCTTATGAATCGATGAACACCGGCTGCACGCACGAAAAAGTGTCACGTTCCGCCTCAGCCTGTGCGTTCAAGCGAGAGCGCGGAACAAGCGATAGAGAGGCACGATCAGCCTAAGTGTTGGCTTGTGACACATTTATTCATCAATGTTTCTTTATGACGTTTATCACGTAAAACTATCGTCCGTAAGCCGACTTTACAGACAACCAATTTTTTATTCTCATAATATAGAAATTAATACCTACATTCTTACTTCTCAATTTGTATTTTTAGAATTGATTGGAGGAAACAAATAAGTATATTAAGTACATATAGCTAATAAGTCAAAAAACAGTAGAAAAGTATGCTTTCCACTGTAATGTACCTAACCATTATTTGTATCATAACTACGTAGTCTTACGAAACTTTCCAAATTGTTTCCTTATTGAATCGTCATTAATATCATATTAATGTTATATTAGCGGTCACATTCCAACATTCCATGTTATCAAGTTTAGATAGTAACCAAATACCTCTTAATTTCGTAATAATTGATTATTAATTATATTTCTTTCATATATATTGAGCCCATATCAAAGTGTACTTCAGAGTGTTCCACGAGTCTTAACAAGTGCATTACCAAATAGGTTTAATAGCTATAAGTACTTTGTGAATCTCTCCTCTATATATTTTTTCTTCATATAATAAATGCTAAGTCTGTAATAACATCGTGTTTACCTTGTCTCCGGCTGTGACCCATTACATTTTTGGCGCAGTTACGGTAGAATCGTTCTAGAAGCATAAAAGCTTAACGAATCCAGAACCACGGTGAGGAAACGCTGTACGAGTTACTGCCTACCTGCTTCGGAGGTCTACGAGGAGTACACCAGCAGCCCCACATCGTGCTCACCATAAGGTCAAAGCAGCCGCAAGTAAGCATTCTTTTATATGTACAACTT
Source organism: Oeneis ivallda (assembly GCA_029955525.1). Lineage (NCBI taxonomy): Eukaryota > Metazoa > Arthropoda > Insecta > Lepidoptera > Nymphalidae > Oeneis > Oeneis ivallda. The sequence continues at coordinate 24,052,214 of JARPMR010000009.1, forward strand.
GGCTTCCTTATTTGAAGAAAAAATGGCTCCTACAATTAGCCTAGAAATGGCGGAGCGTATGCTTATTAAATTTGACGGGAATAAAAGCAAACTGTACGAGTTCTTGGACAATTGTGATAAAGCGATGACTCTCGTCGATCCAATATATAAAGAAATATTATTCAAATTAATTGAAACCAAGATCACGGATAATGCGCGTGCCGTCGTAAGAAACCGAGAGTTCCCATCTTGGGACGCCCTGAAAACGCATCTTCTGGACGCGTACTCGGAAAAAAGGACCATAGGGCAATGGCAGCTAGAATTAAATGCGTGTAAACAAGATTATAAGGAATCTGTTATGAGCTTCGCAAACAGAGTCGAAAGTTGTTACATTAAAGTCATTAATTCATTAGATAATAGTTTAGATAAAATTAGTAGAGAAGCATGTGTTAACTTAATAAAAAATGAAGCTCTGAGCGTTTTCCTGAATGGGTTAAACAGAGACTTAACAATTTTAGTCAAGTCGCAAAGGCCTGACACCTTAGAAAGCGCAGTTGCTGTCGCACTCAATGAGGAGCAACAATTAAAAAGTAAATTTGAAATGCAACGTTTCCATAATAACCAAAAACCAAATTATAGTCAAAATAAAATATTTCAAACAGTATCTCACCAATTTTGTAAATATTGTAAAAAAACGAACCACACCATCGATAAATGTTTTAAATTAAAAAATCGCAATCCTAATAATAATAACAACACCAACCATTATAATAATCGAAATAATCACCATAAAAATTATCACAATAGACATACGAATAATTCACATCAAAATAACAGTCAGTTTAGAGGGAATTCCTCACAGCAGGCTGGACCTTCGTCTTTAAACAGGCAGGGTCCTCCGCAGCCGGCTGTGCAGAGGGAAACCCGATAGATCCAAGCCGGATCCATGCAGTAAATTGCAATGCAATTACGTCATATGTAATTATTCAATTTAACCAAACTAGCGAACCAGTTCGACTACTTTTAGACACTGGTGCTACTATTTCCCTAATTAAAGTTGATAAATTAAATTATGAAACAATTTGCTATACAGATTACCCAATTTATTTAAAAGGCATAGATAAAGTCGAATCAAAAAATTTAAATAAGACACTCGCCTATACATACCTTGATTTTTGTCTTAATAACTTTAAATACGAAACTCTTTTCCACGTTATTTCGAAAGATTTTCCAATTGATTTTGATGGAATTTTAGGGAACGATATTTTAAAAAATTTGAACGCTTCTCTCGATTTTGAAAGAAATATTTTGAAGATAGATGAAAATGAAATTGAAATCATGGTAATTGAAACGCTTACTGCCCCTCCTGAAAACAATAAAGCACCATGGTCCCGTGCTGATGAATTAAATGATTCTAATAGGGTAGATATTCCCTTTGATTCTTGTACTGACAAGAAAATAGTCGAAATCGATTATTCTAATATTCCCATCGAGGATTCTAATATTCCCATCGAGGATTCTAATATTCCCATCGAGGATTCTAATATTCCCATTGAGGATTCTTATATTTGTCTAAAACAATTATTTGATTATATTCCCTTCGAAGATTCTAATAAAACAGATCAGATCTCTGAAACTGGTCTTCAAACGAATTTAAATAAACTTTCAAGACAAAATATTCCAATTATTATAAAAAATAAAACTATTTTAAAACCGCGTTGTGAACAAGTTGTTGAATTTGATATTTTAAATTTTGATTCCGAGCTAGGAATAATAAATAAAAAGGAAATCGAAAATGGTATTTTTATCGCGGATAGTCTTGTAAAAGTTACAAATGGAAAAGTTATTACTTCTATTTTAAATACAAATGATAAAGTTATTGAAATTAATAATTTGAAAATAGAAATTGAATATATTTCGGAAGATTTCAAAAAATGTTTAGAAAATAATGAAAATTCTAATATCGATAATATTGGTCAAGTCAGAAATTTTTATCAGAAAGCTGAATTACAATTTCCAGAAAGATTAGAAAAGATTAAATCCAATCTTCGTACCAGTCACCTTAATAAAGAAGAAAAAGAGTCTTTAGAAAAAATTTGTATGGATTACCATCATATATTTTATTTAGAAGGTGATAAATTATCTAGTACTGATGTTCTCAAACATACTATTCCAACTAAATCAAATACCCCACCGATTAATGTTAAAACCTATAGATATCCTCAAATTCATAAAGAAGAAGTTGATAAACAAATTAAAAAAATGTTAGAACAAGGTATTATTGAACCATCTACATCTCCTTGGAATTCACCTGTATGGGTCGTTCCGAAAAAACTTGATGCTTCTGGTGAAAGAAAATGGCGTTTAGTAATCGATTACAGAAAATTAAATGAAGCTACAATAGGAGATAGTTATCCCTTGCCTAATATAACAGACATTTTAGATCAATTAGGTCATTCTAAATATTTCACAACCCTTGATTTAACTTCAGGTTTTCACCAAATTAAAATGTCGCCTGAAGACGCTGAAAAAACAGCCTTCTCTGTCCCTTCAGGACATTACCAATACAATAGAATGCCATTCGGTTTAAAGAATGCACCAGCTACGTTTCAAAGGTTAATGAATACTGTACTTGCTGGAATCCAAAATTATAGATGTTTTGTCTATTTGGATGATATCGTAATTCACGCAGACTCTCTTCAAGAACATAATAAACGTCTAATCGAAGTTTTTCAACGCTTGGATAAATTTAATTTAAAAATTCAACCTGATAAATGTGAATTTATGCATAAACAAGTTATGTACTTGGGCCATCTCATTACTAATGAAGGAATTAAGCCTGATCCAAAGAAAATTGAAGCTATAATTAACTATCCAATTCCTAAATGTCAGAAAGACATTAAAGCATTTCTTGGCTTCGCTGGATATTATAGAAGATTTATAAAAGATTTTTCTAAATTATCACGTCCTTTAACCATGTTATTAAAGAAAGATACTGATTTTATTTGGACAAGTAGCCAACAAGATTCATTCGAAAAATTAAAAAACGCTTTAAGTTGTGAACCAATTTTACAATATCCTAATTTTGAAAAGGAATTTATACTTACCACAGATGCCAGTGCCTATGCGATAGGTTCTGTACTTTCTCAAGGTTCACCACCTAATGATCTTCCTATTGCTTATGCAAGTAGAACTTTAAATCATGCTGAATCTAATTACTCAACAACAGAAAGAGAGTTATTAGCTATTGTATGGAGTATAAAACACTTTCGTCCTTACCTTTACGGAAGGAAGTTTAAAATTTACACAGATCACAAACCTTTAACTTGGTTATTTAATGCAAAGGATCCAAGTTCTCGCTTAGTCCGATGGAGACTTTTATTAGAAGACTATGACTACGAAATAATTTATAAAGAAGGTAGATTAAATCATAATGCCGACGCGTTAAGTCGAATTCAAACGGTAAATCGTTCTCAATATCAACAATTTTTAAACGATTTTCAACACAAATTGATTTTAAATGATAATATCGAAGAAGTTAATGGAAATATATGTGATAAATTAGACAGTAACGTCTGTATTCCAATCTCATGCGATCTGGAATGTACTGAAGATTTCCATAGAGACATTAAAAATAAATTAAATCATTTTAACGATATCAAACCACAAGACGTCGATGTTGGTAATATTGTCATTAAAAAACATAATGATCATTTCATTTATTACCTTTGTACTAAACAATATTATTGGAATAGGGCAGACTATCAAGATTTCTTTGACACAATAACGAAAGTGCGGGAGCACTTACTTAAAACTAATGGGGGAGAATGTACTTTAAAAATTCCCAAATTAGGAGATAAATATGATAAACTAAGTTGGTCTAAATTGCGAACTATGTTAAGATATATTTTCAAAGATACAAAAATTAAAATTATCATTTTCCACAATGAAAAAATTATACCAAATAAAGATCAAATTAAACAAATTTTAGAAGAATGCCATGTAAATCCAACAGCTGGACATTCTGGTTTCCATAAAACATATAAAAGAATCAAAGATAAATATAAATGGAAAAATATGAAACTTGATATTAAAAATTATATTAAAACCTGTGAATCATGTCAAAAAAATAAGTTAATACGAAAGAAACATAAACTTCCCATGGAACTTACCACCACATCTTCAACGCCTTTTGAGCGTATTGCCTTAGACATCGTAGGACCCTTACCTCTGTCAGAAGATGGTAATAAATTCATATTAACACTCCAAGATGATCTTACTAAATTTTCACAAGCTTTTGCTGTTCCTAATCATGAAGCTTTAACAATTGCAAATATTTTTGTCACACAATTTATATGTAAATTTGGTATACCTAAGTCGATACTTACTGATCAAGGCGCTGACTTCACGTCATCTCTTTTAAAAAATATTTCAAAACTATTTAAGATAAAACAAATTAATTGCACAGCCTATCACCCACAAACTAACGGTGCTCTTGAAAGATCTCATCACACGTTAGCTGATTATTTAAAACATTATGTTAATGAAAAACAGACAGACTGGGACAAATGGATTGATTTTGCGATGTTTTCCTATAATACATCCGTCCATACTTCAACAAAATTCATGCCATTTGAATTAGTTTTTGGTGTAAAACCAAACATCCCATCTAGTCTCACTTCTACACCTGAATTCAAATACACTTATGATGATTATCTTAGTGAATTAAAAATGAGATTACAAAAAAGTAACGAAATAGCAAGAAACCACATACAGAAATCAAAAGAAGTTAATAAAAAGTATTATGATCAGAAAAATAATCCTATATCGTTTAAAGTAGGAGATAAAGTATTTTTGTTAAATGAAAACACTTCTAAAGGCAAATGCAAAAAGCTTAGAAGTAATTACGAAGGTCCTTATGAAATAGTTGAAATCAATTCTAGTTGTAACTCCACTATTATTATAAAAAATAAGAAAAAGTTAGTTCATAATAATAGATTAAAATTAGCATACTGATGCAAATCATATAATTTGCTTACAGAATGGCTTGGACAACCTTCTGGATCCTGCTTATGCAAATATTGACAATCAATTGCGACATCAATAGTAACTTGATACAAGTATACCCTTTAAAAATTAATACTGGATTATATTATGATCAAATAGGAAAAATTGAATTTTTTGAAAATACATGGAAATTAATCACGAAAATTGATATAACTGAATTAGAAAACAAGATTGAACTAATCGAAGTAACATACAGCGATACAAAAATTTTATGCAATGACAAGACGTTTTCAAACTTCTCTGTATGCAACACTTCTTTGAATATAATTGATAAACTTATTCCTGTTTTAAAAGCAAAAGATGAATCATTAAAAGACATGATAGGACACACATCAAATAAAAAGGATTCTTCATATAACTATTATAAAACTGATGATCATCACAGAGAAAAACGAGGTTGGTTTGACGGCTTCGGACACCTATTCAAAACAGTTTTTGGCACTTTAGACGCTGATGATGGCGAACATTTCGAAAATGCATTCGATCGAATTAATAAAGATAAAAATGAATTTGTCAAAATCTTAAAACAACAGACTCAAGTTGTTCAAAATACAATAATGAATTTTAATTCCTCAATCACAAACTATGAACGCAATTTAAACACATTCAATACCAATTTGAGAAAACTAGAGAATTTTACTAAAACAACTGTCGATACTATAACTTCTTTACAAAAACAACAAAGCATGCAAGACCATTTAGAATTGCTAAATCTAATAATTTCTGAAGTAGATAAAGAATATTCTATTATTATTAATGCTATTTTGTTTGCTAAAACTGAAACATTGCATCCAAGTATAATTTCACCCTCAGTTTTAATAAATGAACTTCAAAAAGTTATTCCTTACTTACCTACTAATACCAAATTTCCAGTCGATCTAACTAGAAATGAAGTTTATAAACTAGAATCAGTACTGAAACTAAATTTATTTCTGTATAATAATAAACTAATATTTGTTATCTCAGTTCCATTAATATTTAATGAAAAGTTTGATGCATATAAACTTATAAGTTTACCCATTCACAGAAACGACGATTTTTATTCTTTTATATTACCTGATGAAAATAGTCAATACTTGTCAATTTCAGAAAATAGAATGTACTATGTAACTCTTAAGGATTTGTCAGAATGTAAATTATTGTCAGATGATTTAAGAATTTGTTATAATAAGGTACCAATGTATTCAACTCACTCTAGACCTAGTTGTGAAAGTGAAATTTTGTTAAATAATGTAAAAAATCCAGACAATTGTAATATAAGAATCACAAAACTTTCTCACGAGCTATTTTACAAACTGAATAAATTAAATCAATGGTTATATGTCGCACCAAAGCCAATTATTGCTACTGTAAAATGCGAAACAATGCAACCTAAAGATATTATGTTAGAAGAAAAAGGAATTTTAAGTTCTAATAAGAATTGTAAGATTTTCACTACTAATTCTGTGTTAACTACTTTTAGTACTCATAATGAAAATTCAGTAGATATAAGGATTTTTCCCACTTTTGATATTAATGATTGTATAAAGATAAATAAGTTAAATTTTACAAAACTAGATTTAATTCCATTACAATCTTATAAATTAGATCATAATTCAATTAAATTAACAAGTCATAAATTAGATGAAATTGAAAAACTAACTGAAGAATATGAAAATGATAACTCTATATTTAATCAAATGACAGGGAATAGTTTTCTTCCTCATGTATTCACAATTATTCAAATTTTAACTGTATATGCTGTTTATAGATTCTTCAAATATTTATGGTTATTATACAAATATGGACCTGAAGTACATCGGCATATCAATAATGATTGTTGTAGTAGTATAACTAACTGTATTACATTCAATGTTAGAAATAGAAATAGAGAAAGGAATTCTCCAAATTCCCCAATGTACTCTAATGCTCCTACAGCACCCATAGAAGATCTCGAAATACAGAATTTAATGGAAAAAACTCCTATAGTTATTAATTGTAATAGTGAAACACCACTACGAAGGAGTGCTAGATTGTCTAAGTTAAAAACTTAATCATTGTTATTAATCTAAAACTCAAAATGTTATATTTCATTATATAAGTTTTATTATGAATTAATTTAAGTCGAAATGATTTTCAATCATTTCTTTTTCTTAGGGGGAAGGTGTAATGTACCTAACCATTATTTGTATCATAACTACGTAGTCTTACGAAACTTTCCAAATTGTTTCCTTATTGAATCGTCATTAATATCATATTAATGTTATATTAGCGGTCACATTCCAACATTCCATGTTATCAAGTTTAGATAGTAACCAAATACCTCTTAATTTCGTAATAATTGATTATTAATTATATTTCTTTCATATATATTGAGCCCATATCAAAGTGTACTTCAGAGTGTTCCACGAGTCTTAACAAGTGCATTACCAAATAGGTTTAATAGCTATAAGTACTTTGTGAATCTCTCCTCTATATATTTTTTCTTCATATAATAAATGCTAAGTCTGTAATAACATCGTGTTTACCTTGTCTCCGGCTGTGACCCATTACACCACTTCTAGCTTAGTTGCTTTTAGAAGATAGATAAATGAAATTGAGGTAGGTAAGACATATTTTATGAAAATACCTTGATAGAGTCATTCCAATAAACGTTACAAAGGACGATATTTACACAAAATAGGTATTATATTCACAGTAGGTATAATTTAACTTGCCAAAAATTAACACATCTGTGTCACGCGCTGAGACTAGTCTATGGCGAGTGGCGACATGCATCAAGCTAATAAACAACAGCCGATAACGCGGAATCGTTCACATTTCGCATCTGAGTCGCTCCATCGACCATCGCCGCTCCATCGCCAATCGTTTCAACCGCTTCATCTAGGGTTGCCAAGTTCTAAGAAAATAGTGAAGGAACTGAAGGAAGCGTTCACAAAAATTAGAGCTCTGACTGCGAAGGTTTATATTATATTAGTCTATTATGGTGTCTATTTTATAAATTTATGTATAATATTGTTTTATTTATTTGTTTGTTATTGGTATATGTATTAGTATGTAGTTATTTGTATGTATGTATGTTAAAGGAAATGACCACCTACAGTTCATTTGGCCGTTTTCCTATTCCTAAGGTTGCCTGGTAGAGATCGCTACTAAGCGCGACAAGGCCGCCATTTGTGTCTTTGTTTCTTTGTATATTTCTTTTGTGTGGTGCAAATAAAGTGAATAATAATGATAAAGGTTTATTTCCTTTCTTTTCTACATAGTTCCAATCGCTCCATCTAGGGTTGTCGAATCCCCGTAAAATTCCGCTCTATACGTTCAATGAAATCCTGAAATCGAGCCCCGACCCGGAGTCATGTCAAAAAAAGAAATTGTGAAAAAAGTGCCTAATTGAGTTTATCTGTCATGTCTTATTTGCAGTTCGGATTTGGGAAGTTCGGAGTTTTAAAGAAAAGTTATTTGCGCCCTCTTGAGCGCAAATAATTTTGGATTTGTTGGCCTACACGTAGATATATACTCACCTAATGATTTGAGTTTGATTTGAATTTGTGAGAGTGAGAGAATAGAGAGTTGCATCTGTACGCGCGCAAACTTCTGCACTTTAATATTCGGCTCTATTTTTTTCCGTCTCTTCGCAACTGAATCTGCTTTCCGAACCGGTGCGTTGGTAGAGTCTTGACTTGTCATAAGAGCTAAAAGTTGGCCTAAGTATATTATGAAATAAATAATTTTGAATTTTCACTCGACTGAGCGTCGCAATAAGGAGTGGTGATGTGTTTATCATTGTATGTAGTTATATGTTTGTTTGTTCCTTTGGGGCACTCTAGAGACCAAACGTGTGGGCTGATTTAGATTCGAATCTAACAAATCTGTTAGATTCGCTATGCCAGCGCGAGTGTCAAAAAGAACATAAAACTTTGAAAAATTCAAAATGGCGGATTTTGGACACCGTAACATAATGGGGTTCAAAAAGTTTTTTTCTTCAAATGCTATTTAGTGGGGTATCAAATTAAAGGGGTTGAAAAGGTGATTACGTAAATATATTTTTAATTTTTTTTTTTCAAAAAACAAAACGGATGGTCGGAAAAAGTTTATTTTAAAAAGTTATTCCGTCTCACGCTTCACTGCAATAAATTTATTTCCTGCCGAAAGATGGAGCCACTTGCATTGCAGAGAAGTTACAGCGATACCTACTTGATTCACTTTTCCAACCTCATATAATTTTATACGAAGTTCCAAGCTTTGACTACAGATGGCTTTACATTATTATTTATTGTAAGACGATGATGGTCTAGAATCTAGACCATTATCGTCTTATATTGTTGTCTGTCTAGATAAAGCTTTGTAAATACCTACACAAAGAGTTAAAGAAATGGCGCTTTAAAAAATTCATATTCATACTAACCAAGAACCCGTATTGCTTTTTTTGCAAACCTATAATGATATTTTGGTTATATTTTGTCTTACAAACTATAGCTACAAACGAAAATTAAGCAGCTGTTACAGAGAGATAGACAAAGTCGCACCAGGGTTATTTCAGAATAAAAATATATTAAATCCCTACTAATACTTAACTATTGTAAAATAGCTGATCCTGATGATTTAGTTTTTAAAAATCCCGCGGAAACTCATTGATTTTCCGCGATAAAGAGTAGGTAAGTATTTTTTGTCACTCTCGTCTCAAGGTCCTCATACCTACCCATACAAAAATCAGTGATTAAAAGACCAACCAATAAAAAAACGCAATTTAGCATTTATAATTGTGTAGTACGTATGGATGCGAAAGTGTGTTTGTTTGGTTTGTCCTTCAATCATACAGAAATGGATCGTTGATTTCTGGCCTGAGTTAATCGACCGAGCGAAGCGAAGGTCTTTGAGTCTACTTGAGTGAATTTGCACTTGTCCGTCCGTCCGTCCGTCCGTCCGTCCGTCTGTCAGAGCCTTATAACTTCTGAATTACTGAACGTAATTACTTCAATTTTAGATATAATATGTAAACCGATGGCCTCCAGCCGAAAATGGCTTAAAAAGTTATAAAAATCTTTATTTCAGGGGGGCTCTCATAGAAGCGAAAGCGACGAAAAAAAAAAATTTTTGCTTTTCATAGGGTTACAGTACGTCATTTTAAAGATAATTTGAAATAGAGTACAAAAGTATTTTTTTTTTAATTTTTTTCCTAAAATTGACGAAATGGGGGGCTTTCAAAGTGGAGATTATATTTGACCTCACAACGGAATAACCATTGAGAGCTGGGGCTTGAAAGTTTTATAATTTTAGCGTAATATCATGTACTTGAACAACAAATACTAAAATTAGATAAATGTAATAAGGAAACTAAATTATTTAACTTTTAATGAGCAGCAACAACAGAACTTCACAATGATGTCAATAGATGGCGCTCTCATCTCATATAGCAAATGCAGCTTATATGTAACATAATATATTCAATTAAAATTATTATTTAGTCATTTAGCAAACATCAATAAAACTTCACGTTGCAGTTTGTTTTTACATGTTTTCTGATCGTGTCGATAGTTGACGCTGTGTACAAGTAATTTAATTTGAATGTTCCAAAAAACTATACCTAAGTTTGATTGAGGCCTTGAGGATTTCACTATAACAGTTCCCTAACCTTTACGGGCTACATATGTTAAGTTAGTTGACACTTTCTGTCAACTTTGTTATTACAAACCTCTACGGGACAACTAAAGGTGAAAATGACATATGGGATGTTAGGATTGTATTTAGGGGCTACCTACGTAAAGAGACTTCTACAAAGGGGATGATTTAGGTATGGTTGGTGAAAACGGGCATAATAATAATGTCAATTTTGATCGTCATGTATCTATTGAATGAATAAGTAATTATGGGAAACCGTTACCGCGAGGTCTCAGTTCGGGGCGAACCACTAGTAATATTATGAGGACTATATTTCATCCCGGACAAACAAAGGTCTCCCACGGGGTTTTTAAACTACTTACCTACTTAACTCGACACGCGGACGCAGTCGAAGGCAAATGCAGGAATAGTAATTATCCAAGCAAGCAATAAACACCAAACAACACACAATATCACCAAACTCTCTAAAACACACTTTACTTTACGCATGATTTATTCGGGCTCATCGGAAAATCTGGAGATGTTGACTCTACAATGCCAGTTTTCTGGCTTTAGTAGGTAGTATTTCTTGAGAATTTAAAGTTTATTATGCATAAAGAGTCTTTCTATATAATTATGCATAGTTCTTCTATATAATAAGCATCTAAAGACTTTTATTTATGTCCATCGATGCAATCTGATTGTAATAGGTAATTTATTGTTTCTTTTTTTTTGTAATAGTGAACTAGGAATAGACTGTGACGTGAAGACTCCGACGATGAGTTATTAAACAAAGTTTACATTGTTTATTATAACTCGTTCAAAAACCGTTTTTCTTGGAAATTTTTCTAGTTAATAAGTAAAGTTGAACGAATTAGAAAACAACGTACCTACCTAAACTTTGTTTAATAACTCGTTCAACTTTACTACATACAAACATTTACATTGATACTACAAGTAAACTACGATGAAAGAAAGTCCCTTGAAATTCGTTACAAAGAGTTTGTGAATTCAACAAAAGCTTAAGCATTATTATGGACAGTTGAAAAGCTCCAAAACAGCACCAATAAATCCATACCCGAATCGTCTACAGCCATTCGTTATAATTTGATGTCCTTCATTAAATCACAATTCACTAAATTCTTATAAAAAATTAAAAAAGAAAATATGTTAAAGTTACAGTCCATCTAAGTATATTCACTTTATTTACATAAATAAAATACAATGCAATAAGAAAATTAGATTTATGTTATAGTCCATGGAAAGTCCACCAAATAAATTTTGAAAGAATGCATAAAAATGTTATGATTTATCGTGTTTAGTTTTAATTTCATACATGGCGGCGCGTGATGCTCGCACGCGAACCGATTGAGGAATGGCGGGAATTCGCGAAACGGGGTGTATTTATGTGTTCAACGGCGGAATTGTGAATGAAACTTGATAAATTAATTGTGCAGGGGTGGATGTAGGTTGGACAGCGCTCTACGCACTCGGGGAGCGATCAACGCACTATACCACCAAGGGTCGCTGGACGCCTGATAATATTTGATGGCAGTAATACTTTTATTTGGTAGCAGTAATAGTTAATATTTCGAAGAGCTGATGGTCTTTGGAGTACCAAGAGTGGCGACACCCACCGGGAAGCGCAGTGTTGATAGATCTCCTAAGTGCTGGTGGACAAAAAGGAAGGGTACAAGAAGTTCCCCCCCTTCTTCTTTCTGAGTGACGATGTATAGTGTCCCAGAATGTGTAGTACGACTTATACTTTAACTAGCTGATACCCGCGACTTCGTTCGCGTGGATTAAGGTTTTGTACTCCCGCGGGAACTCTCTTATTTCCCGGGATAAAAAGTAGCCTATGTACTATTCCAGACTACAATCTATCTGTAACAAATGTCAGCCAAATGTTCAATCGTTGCGACATGATTGAGTAACAAACATACAAACTTTCACCTTTGTAATATTCTAGCTTCTGCCCGCGACTTCGTCTGCGTGGACTTCAGAATTGGATCCAAAAAAAAATGATAAATGTGAAAGTAATAAAAAATGGAATATTACACCCATGCCATCGCTTGCGCTGTAATAGAAAAAAAGTCTGCCAAGTGCGAGTCGGACTCGCGCACCGAGGGTTCCATACTCCAAAAGTAAAAGTAAAACGATAATATTATATTAATTTGCTTATTTATCGTTAACTTTGTTTGTAGAGGTTTACTGTTAATATAAAAAAAAAAACTATGCTAGTTAGAGCGTTGGTTTTATTTTTCCTGTAAAATATACATAAACCTCTATTGACCATAATTATGTCAGATTTTTCGATTGGTAAACTTCGGAGATAAGGGGGGGGAACGGTATTTTTTTCGACATTTTGGCCGATTAATCAGAAACTATTATATCTAGAAATAAATAAAAAACTGTTTTAGAATGCACAAGTAAAGGCCTTTCATATGATACCCCACTCGGTATAGTTATCTTACTTTGAAATTTCAAACCCCCGATTTTCCCCCCTTTTTAATCAAACTAAAATAATTTTCGCGTTGCTTTTATTTTTCCTGTAAAATATACATAAACCTCTATTGACCATAATTATTTCAGATTTTTGGATTGGTAAACTTCGGAGATAAGGGGGGGGGGACGGTATTTTTTTCGACATTTTGGCCGATTAATCAAAAACTATTATATATAGAAATAAATAAAAAACTGTTTTAGAATGCACAAGTAAAGGCCTTTCATATGATACCCCACTCGATATAGTTATTTTACTTTGAAATTTCAACCCCCCGATTTTCCCCCTTTTTTTATTAAAACTAAAAATAATTTTCGATTTTTCTTTATTCCAATGATTTTGGGCCACTATTATACACAACTATGCAAAATTTCATGTCGATAGCTTTAATAGTTACTGAAATAATCGACTGTGACAGACGGACGGACAGACGGACGGAGAAAGTCTCACATAAGGGTTCCATTTTTACCATTTTGGTATGGAACCCTAAAAATAGCTGTAATAGAAGAAATAGCGCAGATAGCTTTGAAATTATAGCGGATTATAGGGATAGTTTGTAGTCAGAAAAGTGGCATAGGTTACTGTTTATCCCGGAAAAACATCTTTTTCCTACGGGAAAACACGTTTAGAGCGTGTTAACCGAATTACACGCGGACGAAGTTGCGGGCGAAAAGCTAGAATGATATAAAAATGAATTACTGGTTCGCTTCGCTCGTTAACAATTTTTAATCTTACCACAGGAACTATTTGAGAGATCGGTATAGAAAGTATAGCCTTTTCAATAGCATAGGTGACATGCATACCAAATTTCAAAACTGTCTGCCCGCGGCTTAGCTCGTAAAAAAATTTCAATTTTCCCTCGGGAACTCCTTAAGCAATCGGGATAAAAGGTAGCCTATGTTCTTTTCCATGTCAAAGGCTACATGCATGCCAAATTTCATTCAAATCCGTTCAGCCGTTATTGCGTGATTGAGTAACAAACATCCAAACATCCACGCTTTCACATTTATAATATTAGTAGGATTTAGGGAGGGAGTTTATTAATTAATTTTAGTTGAAGGCAAAACCTTACGGTACAACGTAAATACCACAGATTATTAAACAAGGGTCAATACTAGGTTTATGGGCAAGATCGAGTAAGCCATTATTTGGAAAAGTATAATAAAATAATCAGCTTAAACTTAACTAAATATAGGTAAATATATATTTTCTAAAATAACGTTTTTACCACTTTATACAAGTTACAACGCTTATTTTTCAAGCAAAAAAACGCGAGCCCTGGCTCCCGTTGATGTCTATTCAAGAGTAATTTTCCTTAAAGCGGAGTAATACCTACATTTGCTGCTTAGATTATTTCACGTGATTTCTTTGCTTAAATAGTTTTAATTAATATAATATTGGAATTAGTAATTTACATTTTTTTTAAATATTTATGTTATAAATATAACATGAATCGCTGACATAAACTATTATTACAAGCTTTTATTTAACTTGCAATGTTTGTTTGGGTCAAATCTTACAAGATGAATGACCCACTTCCCTGTTTCTGATCGAGCTGAAATTTTGCATGTATGTGTAAATCGGATGGCAATGCAATATTATTGTGACATGGAGCTGATCTGATGATGGAGACGGAAGATGGCTATCGGAACTCTGTAATAAAACGAGGTAACCCCATCGAGTTTGGGTTCGTTTGATTCGTCATAACAAGTACTCTGATCCTAGATGATATCCAGAGTCTAATGATGTAGCTACTAAAAGCTTGCATTTAAAAATAAAATTTTTAATTTACACTTGTTGTTGGGTTGCTAGCTGTTTTGTGTGTCAAATCCTAATAATATTATAAATGTGTTGAAAAAAAGTCTAGCGAGAACGCTAGGTATAAATTCAGCCAGAAGTGACTGCGATGATTTATTTACAGAATCTCACAGCTAGTAAAGCTGGCGTCCTGCTATGCGTCACCACCTCCAGAGAGTCGCGCTGGTGAGGAACGCAGGAGCATCTAAGCAGTCTTAAATTAAGTGCCGATTTGACCAACGTCGAATAACGTTTAACCGAGGAATAGGTAAATCGGGCGTTCTGACAGTTTTTGTTCTGAAAATACTTCAAAATATCAAAAAGCTCCAATAAGACTTATTTGATACAGGAGCAGTGATAGCCTAGTGGTTAGGACTGTGGTCTCCTATTCGGGGGGTCGCAGGTTCGATCCCGGGTAACCTCTGACTTTTTGGTGTCATGTGCGTTTAAGCAATTAAATAACACTTGCTTCAACGAAGGAAAACATCGTGAGGAAACCTGCACACCTGAGAGTTCTCTATAATGTTCTCGAAGGTGTGTGAAGCCCGCCAATTCGCATTGGGCCAGCATGGTGAACCTATAACCCTTCTCTGAGAGGAGACCTGCGCTTAGTACTGAGCCGTTGATGGGTTGCTAATGATGAAGACTTATTCTCGGACTGCTAGATGCTGCTGCGTCGACCGTGCCTTAAATTTAAGGCCCTGCCCTTATATTAAATCTCATAATACCTATCATTTTATCCCAATTGCACCGGCTATCTACCAGCGACGTATTCGTCGCGTACGCGTCGGTAGGTATGTCTAGAAATTATTACATAAAAGTTTTTAGTTATCTAATGTCCAGTAAGAAGATAGCACAAATATCACAAATATCGATATCTCACGGGCAATCGAAACAATAATCATACGCGCTCGTACCTGCGTGGAGGCTGGAGGAGGTCGGGAGATTGGCAGCCTCTGACCGGCGTCGGGCGCCGACGCCGCGCGCCCGAGCGGCGCCGTCACCGGCCGAGCGGATAATTTGTACAATCCATACAAATGAATAAAATTGAAGGGTCTGTCAGCGTGTACTTCGTTGGTCTGATGGTCCCGGGTTCGATTCCCGGGTCGGGTCAAAAAAAATTAAGTAGGAGGTACATCATCATTAGCAACCCATCAACGGCTCACTACTGAGCGCAGGTCTCCTCTCAGAGAAGGGTTATAGGCCATAGTCCACCACGCTGGCCCAATGCGAATTGACGGACTTCACACACCTTCGAGAACATTATGGAGAACTCTCAGATGTGCAGGTTTCCTCACGATGTTTTCCTTCACCGTTGAAGCAAGTGATAGTATTGCTTAAACGCACTTGACTCCGAAAAGTCAGTGGTGCACACCCGGGATCGAACCTGCGACCCCCCGAATAGGAGACCACAGGCCTAACCACTAGGCTATCACTGCTAGTAGGAGGTACATTTTGGGTTTTTATGACATGAAATTCTCAATACTAGCCCGAAGTTAGGAAGTTAGAGGTGCGTCACCCCCGTGCCTCGGTGAGCACGTAGAGCCCTCATGCGCCTGAACTCTTTCCGGTCGTGTTGAATTTCCGTCACATAGGACTATGAGAGTGAGGGAACAGGACGTGCACCTGTGTTTGCGCGCACACCTGTGCATTTATAATATCTCCCGCGCAGATAGCTAATCTCTGTGCACATTAGTCGCCTTGGCCGGATCCGGTCGGTAGGACATTAACAAATATGGTTGAGCGAAGCAACGTCTGGATCATGCGTCATGCTCGTGAACGGGTCCCACCGGCGGGAATGGGGCCTGTTTTTTTGTCTGCCCGTAATATTCTATTCTATATAATATTCTATTCTATTCTATTCTATTCTAACAGAGTTGCATGGGTTTAATCGGCTTGGCATCCAGCTGCCCACAAAATAGTATAAAAAACTTATTACAATGTACAAGTACATAATAAAAAATGTAAAATATTGTAAAATGATTATTTTGAAAAGAGCAACTGCTGAGTTTCTTGCCAGCTCTTCTCAGAAGAATCCGTTTTCCGAACCGGTGGTAGAGTCATGACGTGTCATAAGAGCCACAGGTTGGCCTACGTGAAATAAATAAATTTGATTTTTTTTATTAATTATTGCGAAATAACTGCATCTTATTTGGCTCATAATGATTTTATTATTTGGAGATCATCATCATCAGCAACCCATTAACGTCTCACTTCACTGAGCGCAGGTCTCCTCTCAGAGAAGGGTTTTAGGGCTTGTCCGCCACCCTACCCTAATGCGAATTGTAAAGCATATAATCACATACTTCTGGGAACATCGTGGAGAACTCTTGCGGTGGTATTCTCTAAAATCTAAATTATTGTAACGGCCGTAATGGCCTCTGTTAGTCTCACGCTACTACTCAAGTGACAAGTGGTATTCGCTAAAATTGATTGCATCGGTGTAACGATCGCAATGACCTCTGATTGGCTGATACTCTCCCGCTATTGGTTAAAATGCATTGATGCAGCAAGAACGCCACAAACTCAGCCAATCAGAGATCATTGCGATCGTTGCACTGATGCGATCATTTTTAGAGAATACCACTACTCTGATTCTCTGAAAGCTACATCATTCATTGCTACAGTCTCAATGAATGGTGATTGGCTGAATTCAATGCGTTCTTTCTGCAACAATGCATTGAAATAAGTAAATAAATAAAAATATTTTATTAATTAATATTTATATCGCCAATAGCGACTGAATATCGGCCAATCGGAGGCGTTTGCAATCGTCACTACTGTGCAATTACTTATTTACAAAAGGAGGAGGTTCTCTAATGTTCAGTGTTCACCGAACACAGACGCCTGAACCGATTTGGAAAATTCTTTTTTGTTTGAAAGAGTATACTTCTCAGGTGGTCCCATTTAAATTTTATCGAAATCGGTCGGTATTTTGTAGTGGTGCGGGCGTTTGAAGTTGGTTTTTTAAAAATATTTTTTTATTTAAGAATCGCACCACTGCACACTGGTCTTCCGAAGTCTGGTGGCCAACCTCTCGCGCGCAGGTGGGTACCTACCCCCGAGAGATTGGCAGGCGCTGGTCCGGCGGCGGGAGCGCGGGACGCGTCGACGCCGCGCGGGCCGCCGCCGGAGCGCCGCGTCGCCAGCGCGCAGCGTCGCCGCCCTAGCCGCACCGCGTGCCGCCTCGACGTCACCGACCGGTACATTGTATAATTCATAATAACAACACGTACAATATTTATCTTTTCACTAACTTCTGCCCGCGACTTCGTCCGCGTGGAATAGTTTTTTGGTCTTAGCGTGATGATATTTTATAGCCTATAGCCTTCCTCGATAAATGGGCTATCTAACAATGAAAGAATTTTTCAAATCGGACCAGTAGTTCCTGAGATTAGCGCGTTCAACCAAACAAACAAACAAACTCTTCAGCTTTATAATATTAGTATAGATTTGAATATGTAAGGTACCTAAGTAAGAAAATTAGCTGCACAAATAAATTGGGGACAAAATTGCAGAAATTCTTTTTAGAATCCTTACTTATATTTATAAATGCGAAAGTGTGTTTGTTTGTTGGTTTGTTGGTTTGTCCTTCAATCACGCCGCAACAGGGCTACGGATCGACGTGATTTTTCCCATGGGTATATTTGAGGATCTGGAGAGTGACATAGGCTACTTTTTATCCCGGAAAGTCAAAGAGTTCCGGAGGGATATTAAAAACTAAATCCACGCGGACGAAGTCGCGGGCATCAGCTAGTTGAAGTCATAAATTATGATTTCATAAAACGATTCAGAAATCAAAAAGTTTTTTCTATTCGATGACAAAATAGCCCCTGACTGCTGTCTCACCTGATGGTTTGTGAAGAATGAAGATGCATGCAGGTGGTAGCAGAGTGTGTGAATGAATTTGAAGATTTGCAATTAAATAATGTTTCAAACACATCGATCAAGCCGAGGTTCAAATGTATCCGTTAAAAGGCCGAGACCGTGTAACTTTGAACGCCGGATTATGCGCCGACGACAATGGCAGTAGGTATCATCTTCACAGGTTTACATAAAAATCTTTAGGTACTTGAAACTGAAAGTGTCTTGTTTAAGAAATTGGTAAAAATATCGACTAATTTGTGAGTAACTCACGTCCAACTCTAACTTCTGACTAATTTCTTGAACTGGACACTTTCAAGTAAAGATTTTTATACAAACCTGTGAAGATGTTACTGCCATTGGCGCAATTAGAATGCCATATATGCCTACTTTGTCGTATTAGTTTACAAATTGCGAAAAACCAAATTTGAATTTCGCGGGTAGGTATGAATCCGTTCAAAGTTACATGGCCTAAAAGTTGTATCACAGAGTAGGTAAGGACATTTTACAGAGTGTAATAAGCCTACAACTTTTCTTAATGATTTCGAAATTGTTTATATAATAAACTGTATTAAATATTCTCTATTGATGAGTTTTAGATATTCAAATGAACATCCCCACCGTAACTAAAGCCTGTGATGCCCAAAACAGGATTTGAATAATTCAGCACCAAGCGCTAACATGATTTATCACCTGATGCGGACGATTGATTCGTATTATCCGATGGATATCATTTTCATCAATCACAGCTCTTTAGTCGATTTAAAATTCATATTTCCCGTGTTTATCGGAAAGGAATATTTTCTATACCTACTTACTGAGTTCAATCTCACGGAAAGTACCTTTGACCTACCTAGATTTAATGTTCGTCTTTTACTTTCCTACTACTTAGGTATCTACTATTTGTTTATTTTGTGAAAATATCCCGAACAAAGACGTTTACATCGGTGTTTTACACATTAATATTTTTTTTAATGTATGGCTTGAGCGAAAATCATGCCTGATAGAAAACAATGATGACGTTTAGGTTGGAGTGCGCTTGCCTAGAAAATGCATATTCAATTTTGCCTTTAAAATACTCAAGTTCGTGGCAGGAAACACGTGGACACCTCGCCGGAAGAGCGTACCTTGGCGCTTCTTTAAGGTGGAAGACAAGGGTCTGCCCGCGAAATTCAAATTTAATTTGGTTTTTCGCAATTTGTAAGTTAATACGGCAAAGTAGTCTTATGGCATTCTAATTGCGCCAATAGCAGTATCATCTTCACAGGTTAACATAAAAATCTTTACATGAAGATGATAATTCCATTGGCGCAATTAGAATGCCATAAGCCTACTTTGTCGTATTAGTTTACAAATTGCGAAAAACCAAATAAAATTTGAATTTCGCGGGCGACCCGTATAATCAACCATAAACTGAAGCGTTTCGTGCGAGTAGATTGGATTTCGAAGGTTGGATATCATGGAACTAGGAATTACCACTATGGATATCAATCGCTTAAGGGATGCCAACGTTTACGAATTTGCGCAGTTTTGTTGTGCATATTCAACTTACGGTATACAAGAACGGTGGTACTTCTTACTATTCTTACTAATATTATAATACCTAATCCTACTGATATTATAAAGGCGAAAGTTTGTGTGTATGTTTGTTCCTCTTTCACGCAAAAACTACTGGATGGATTTGGCTGAAATTTGGAATGGAGATAGATTATACCCTGGAATAACACATAGGCTACAAATTATCCCGGAAAAATCCAAGGTTCCCTTCGGGATTTTGAAAAACCACCGATAGATGGCGCTGATTGTACTTAAATCACGGTTACATTATCCGCAGCATCTATACATATAATAAAACTGTAACTGGAAGATTTCTGTACATTTAATATATTTTGAAATTTTTAATTGGGGGATGCTTTACTATCGATACTGAGCCCAAAACAGATTTTTATTTAATTTTTGTCTGTTTGTTTGTCCTTCTTTCACGTAAAAACTACCGTACAGATTTCTACAAAATTTTATACCGTGGTAGCTCGGGTACTCGGGTCAACATCTAGGCTACTTTTTATCCCGGAAAATCAAGGAGTTCCCGAGGGACTTTAAAAACTAAATCCACGCGGACAAAGTCGCGGGCATCGGCTAGTATATTATAATTAAGCAGCGATAGCCTAGTGGTTAGTACTGCGCTCTCCTATTCGGTGAGTCGCAGGTTCGATCCCGGGCACGTACCTCTGACTTTTATAAGTTAAGTGGGTTTAAAAAATTAAATATCACAAGCTCAATGATGAAGGAAAACATCGTGAGGAAACCTGCACACTTGAGAGTTCTTCATAATGTTCTCAAAGGTGTGTGAAGTTTGCCAATTTTCATTGGGCCAGCGTGGTGGAATATGGCCTATAAACCTTCTCTGAGAGGAAACCTGCGCTCAGTAGTGAGCCGTTGATGGGTTGCTAATGATGATGATGATGATGAATTATAATTAAAGTGAAAATGTATTTTTTATGTAGTTTGTTAGATTGTTCTTCAATCATACAGCAACATAGCAACGGATCGTCGTTTTTTGTATGGATATAGTTGAGGATCTGGAAATTGACAGGTACCTAACACTTATTTCGGAAAAACAACATATTCCCGGGGGAATTTTCAAAAACCTATCTCCTTGCTTAGATTTATGGTAATATCACAGTATAAGGAGGACCTTACCTTCGTTACTCTGTGGTAATATTATGAGTGTAGATGTAGGTATTACCTACATAGCTAATGCTAAAACATGGCTAAAACTAAAAGCAAGCAATTGTTTATCCATAAACAAAGTCAATCAATCCGTATACAGAAAATAGAAGCAATACAATTGTTTACGTCTACTCTCTTTCAGCATCGCCCCAAATATGGTGCTTATCACCCCGATTTTGGGTGTGTTTCACCTTAATTTGGTCGTTTCTGTGTGAACCGAACACAGCGCCACTGTGACGACTCGGTTTGGCGCCAAACTGAGGCGCCTGGCTCGCACATGACGCCCCCGACACTAAAACAATTTGGTATTCTTTTAATAGTTTCATTTGCTGTCCATAAAACATATTCTATTTACACAAAAATTACTGGCAACTATAATAGAATTACTAAATAAGTGACTTTTTGTTACTGTAAAATATTTGTACGGACTTAGGTAAATTGACACTAAACCGGCCTTTTTCCGTTTGAAAGTTTTTGTTTTGTAACAAATTATATCATTGATGTTGTACGTACGATTTAAAATAACAATTAACAAGTGGTCAACTAGTTTATAAGTATTGATTATCTTCTAATATATAAGATTGTCATGTCGCGGTGTTTTGTTACCAAACTACTCCGAAACGGCTGGACTGATTTTATTTTAAATAATAGTCATGCTGAACTTGACTAGTATTGGGGAAAGTACGCTTTAGCCTTAAATCCCCCCTTTGTACTATTTTTGTGCAATAAAGTGAATTAAAATAAAGTGTCATGTCCCCACCAATTGTGTTGGGAGTATTGAGTACGACATTCAGAGTACGACAATATAGTACAACCGGGTGGGGATTGAACTGTCGACCTTTCAGTTTTCAGTCCGCACCTATCTTTAACCGTTAGGCTATTGAGGCTTAAATTCAAATACTTCAAGATGACAGATATTGAATACATACATATTTATCACAATAATATTTATAAGTGTATCTCACAGGCGCCATGCTAGACGCCGACAGCGTCCGCCCCAGAGTGACATAACTTGCAAATTCCGGTAGTCCCCAATAGCATCCAATAGGCAGGGGAAGAATCAATAAGCGATCCCCTAATTTATATCGAAGGCTTCGGCGGCAGATATGCATCGCAAATAGTCAAATACTTGGACATTCTTTGTGCGGCCACGGGATGTGAGGGAAACTTACGCTTTACTACTAAATTATAATACATAAATAAACTAAAAAAAATGTTTTTTTACTACCGAACGCATATCGAGTGTGCAGAGAAGTTTGTAGACACACTTTACACAGACTTTTTTGTTCTTCCAAATTGACTAGCGTAATTTATTGATTGGTTTAATATTCTTCCGGAATAAAAAGTATCATATTTGTGTCGCCTTTCGTTGAGATCGACTGAATGAAATGCATGCATGCATACAATTTTATGTAGGTACGAGCCGCGATCGTGAATATCGTATGAGTCGCTCGCCTTTGCTTGGCGGGCTAGGTACCCGTAGAGATAATAAGTAGGTAAGGGGTCTGGTTCTGCGAGAAGTTCGCGACTTCTTCAAAGTCGGATGAAGAGGCCAACTCCGCTATGGGTTGGCCTCGGCAGGTTGGTTGGGTCGCGACTCGCGGCGCGTTGTACGTCGGACGTTCATCGGTCGCCACAATCGCCACTTGCGTATATTGTGCGTACTACACTATTATTTTTTTTTATTCTGAATCATATTGCATAGGTATTTAACTGATGTGGATTATATCAATTTATTGTAGCTTCATGTCAATGTAAAAAAAAATCTTTGGTAGGTATATAGTCCCACAAACTCCCTTAAAAGACGCGTCAGCGAATATTGTGGAAATCACTCGTTCTTGCTAGGTCGGCAGGCGGGTTGGGCTACTCGCGGAGGCCACACGTTCACGGCTTTTGGTTTCGCAAGGAGTTTGTAGAGAACACAAAAGACAAAGAGGCCACTGGCCAACTCCGCTACGGGAGTGGCCTCGGCAGGTTGGTTGGATCGTCGCGGCGCGGTGTCGGACGCTCGTCGGTCGCCACGAAGCGACGGCGCGACGCGTCGTCGCCAACTTATGCGTACACTATTTTTATTTTTTTTATTCTGAATCATATTGCATAGGTATTTAACTGATGTGGATTTTATCAATTTATTGTAGCTTCATGTCAATGTGAAAAAAAATCTTTGGTAGGTATACAGTCCCACAAACTCCCTTAAATGTCGCGTCAGGGTATATGGTGGAAATCACTCGTTCTTGCTAGGTCGGCAGGCGGGTTGGGCTTCTCACGAAGGCCACACGTTCACGGCTTTTGGTTTCGCAAGGAGTTTGTACAGAACACAAAAGACAAAGAGGCCAACTCCGCTACGGGAGTGGCCCCGGCAGGTTGGTTGGATCGTCGCGGCGCGGTGTCGGACGCTCGTCGGTCGCCACGACGCGACGGCGCGACGCATCGCCGCCAACTTATGCGTACACTATTTTTATTTTTATTTTTTATTCATTATCTGAACCATATTGCATATTTATCTGATGAGGGCTTTTTAATGATCGAGTTGTTTCTATTTATAAACATGAACTGCTTCTTATGTATATTTTTTGTCTGCAGTAGATTTTATATTATAGTTTTAAATAATACACACTGACTTAAAAAAATGGGTCAAGTTAAAAATAAAATACTTTGCATTAGGTAGGGTTGGTTTTGCGTACCTATTCCTTACCGAAGGTCGTACCTAAGGTACAGCTGTATATCGTATCGTATGTTAGATATACTACTGCTTATCGTGAACTTTAAAACCTACTAAACTGTAGTTACCACAAGAAATTGGGTCTGGAAGTTTTTTTTTAATAATGGATAAAGTGTTGGTGGTATTTTACTAAAAATATATTTATACTAGAAGATGCCCGCTTCTTTGTCGGTTTTATATTTCCCGCGGGAACTCTTAGACCAGGGTAGAAGCCTTAAAAAATAATAAAAAGTGAAAAAAAATAATAGTAGGATGAAACCCATTGGTAAAGGAAGAGAATGCAACAAAAATGAAAGAAAAAATAAATTACGGGCGATCTGAGGTCGGGAAGTGGGGGGAGGGGGGGTTTAAGGGTAAAAAACTGTTTAGCAAGAAAAGGGTAGAATTATTTTGCTATAATCCGCCAACAGAAAAAATCTGTATAATTTTTACACTACTCTTGACGCACGTTTCGCCCCGACACCGGAGCATCCTCAGGAGATGTTGACTCTACAACGATGCATTGACTAGACAATGCATCGTTGTAGAGTCAACATCTCCTGAGGATGCTCCGGTGTCGGGGCGAAACGTGCGTCAAGAGTAGTGTAAAAATTATACAGATTTTTTCTGTTGGCGGATTATAGCAAAATAATTCTACCCTTTTCTTGCTAATCATGGACTTCCGCAAAGTAACGCCTGCTTCTATCCAATATTTAAAAAACTGTTTATCTCGATTTCTGGAAAAACTACAAGTCCTATGGAAAAAAGTTAAATGACAAAGTTGTAGGTAATAAAAAGATCTACAACTTTTGTATTTTGACTTTCTTCACATAACCTCAAAATGTATGTGAAAAATTCAAATAACCAAGTTTTTGGTTTTTTATTTTTATCTTTTACAAAAAAAAATATTTTTTTACGAAATTTGGTGAAAACTTACCTTTTTATGTTCCAAACACACTGTAATTTTTCTGATTGAAAATATTTATTTTTTCACCTTTTTTTTTGACTTAATATTGAAAAAGCACCTAATTTTCAATCGAAAATTCTCCCGTCAAAATATCTGCTTTTTTAAAAAAGTCGGTGAGCTTTTTGTTCGTTGAAATCTCTACTTTTTGGTGGTGTAAAAAAAAATACATTACTATGGTAAATGCTCTCAGAAAATGAGGAAACGAAATACGAAATAACAGGTAGTAAGGCCCAGACCCTCCAAGCCCCTTTGAAATACCTTTTAAATTACATGCGTAGATGGCTATTTAATGCTATTTTAAGATAACTTATATACCTGAGTGACCTACGGAAAATTTTAGCCCATCAAAAGGTATTTCATAGAGAAGTGGGGAAGGAGCTAGGAGGGTTTTAAAATAAATATCAATTTTAGTGAGTGCTTCAGTGTGTGTGTAGTTAATGTGATAATTTATAATAAAACCGGCCAAGTGCGTGTCGGGCCACGCGCAGTGTAGGGTTCCGTAGTTTCAACTACGGAACCCTACACTCTCAAATATTGATAGTGCTTTTATTTTATTTATGAATATTGAATATATTTTGAGTTCCATGGTTTAAATACTTACAAAATATGCAAGTTACACTACGTGTAATACCTAACTTGGAAACAAGTGTAAACTACAAATTTTATTTTTAAATGCAAGCTTTTAGTAGCTACATCATTAGACTATGGACATCATCTAGGATCAGAGTACTTGTTATGACGAATCAAACGAGCCCAAACACGATGGGGTTACGTCGTTTTATTACAGAGTTCCGATAGCCATCTTCCGTCTCCATCAGATCAGCTCCATGTCACAATAATATTGCATTGTCATCCGATTTACACATACATGCAAAATTTCAGCTCGATCAGAAACCGGGAAGTGGGTCTAATTCATCTTGCAAGATTTGACTCAAACAAACATTGCAAGTTAAATAAAAGCTTGTAAAAACAGATATAACTCCTTAAGTAATGAACCCTACTTAGCCGTGATAGTTTTCCTTTAAAATTCATTATATATACTACTGCTGTGAATTTTTACTTGTATCCTATATACAACCATTTAGCTGGAAGAGGGGGGGGGACACTTGACTCTAATAAAATTTAGCACTTTAAAATATCATATTTCACAAACGGATCCCTGAATTGAAAAATGGTGTTCCCACACCCACAATATTTTTCAAAGATCTATTCAACGACACCCCACACTATGGGATAGTCGAGAAAAAAAAATTCATCCCCACTTTACATGTAGGGGAGGTACCCTAAAAAAAAATATTTTTCAAAATTTTATTTCACCACTTTGTCGGCGTGATTGATATTTATACCCTTTTCAAATTACAGATTTCTAGTACCAATAGTCTCTGAGCTAAACCGCGGACGGACAGACGGACAGACGGACGGACATGGCGAAACTATAAGGGTTCCTTGTTTACTACGGAACCCTAAAAACCAAGTGATTTTAATATACTAACTTAGTCGATACTAATAATAAATAAAATAATCTTCTAATATTAGTAGCCAGTAGGTAGAGGTACCTACTTAGATGTTGTATAGAGTTATTGAGATGCGTTTACAATAGTCCACGACGCCCGTCCGCCTGCCGCCCGCGTGTGCGCCCAACAGACGATGTCTCTTTGACTTATAACCTTCTTTGATAGCAGACTATAACTTTATTATTTTTTGCTTATTTTTGGAATGAAGTTGGACGGTTTGGCGGGCAAGACAAAATAATTTTCCTTCACGACCGTTGTTTTTAGGCGGGATTTTCCGTCACGGCCCTTGTTGCATTCGCTTATTATACACTTACTATGAAAGCTTTGATGGCGCAGCGGTAAAAAGATAGAAGGCGTGAAACTAGCGGTTCAGTTTTTACAAATGTTATTCTTACATGTTACGTTTTCGATTAAAAATAATGATATCAACATTTTGACATTAGTCAAATACCCAATTAAGTAATGTCACTCTGCAGGTCATCAATTACTATAGTCTATACGGTAGGTATATATCCAAGCAAAAAAAAAGACACGGTTTCTGACCGATAAATTTAATGTAGTAAGATTGCAGTTTGCAATCAGAAAGCGAAAGTGGCGCCAATTGGACAGATTTTTAGGGTTCCGTACCCAAAGGGTGCCAATGGGACCCTATTACTAAGCCTCCGCTGTCCGTCTGTCAGCGGGCTGCTGTAACTCGTAAACCGTAATAGGTAGACAGTTGAAATTTTACAGAGTAGGTATGTATTTCTATTACTACAACAACAAATAATAAAAATAAAATTAAATGAAAAAATAAAGGGGGCATACATGAAAAAGGAGTCGAAATAATTTTTTTTATATATTTAACCCTGGCATGTGGGATGTCATTGTCTAGAACTCATTAAGTGGAGTTAAAATATATTTTTTATTATTTTTTAGCTTTAAAAATGTAGAAAATGAAGCCTTCAAAGTTGTGACCAAAACAAATGAGCGTTTTTTCCCCATATGCTAATTTAGTACTATCTAAGATGTCTAAATAAATGAATCTAGTTTTAAAAAAAGATTTGGTTATATGTACGGAACCCTAAAAGAGCGAGGCCCGACTCGCACTTGGCCGATTTTTTTATTTCTCTTATCATAGAATACTTATTAACCTATGTATGAATTTGCAGTAGTAGCAATTTGCGTAGGCTGTTAGTTGGGCCTATTGTCCCTTCGGACACGGCTGTTTCCGGGCGCGCCTGCATGGGATGGCGCTATGCGAGAGACCAATGTGTGAATGTGGCACCGAGGAGGACAGACACCACGCGCTGTGGGAATACCCCCTCTATAAGGACTTTTTTTTTTATTCGATGACAAGCTAGTCCTTGACTGCGATCTCACCTGATGGTAAGTGACGATGCAGTCTAAGATGGTAGCGGGCTAACTTGGCAGTAAACATTCAACCCATACCCCTAATTGGTTTCTACACGCCATCGTGCCGGAACGCTAAATCGCTTGGCGGCACGTCTTGACGGTAGGATGGTAACTAGCCACGGCCAAAGCCTCCCACCAGACCAGACCAGAGACAATTCAGAAATTATAAATTCCCAAGCTAACCCCGCTGGGAATCGAACCCGAGACCTCCCAGTTATAAGACAACAGCGCTCACCACTGAGCCAGGGAGGTCGTCAAGAACTTGTGGGACAAGATGCTGGATGGGATCGTCCGCGGGGAAGCTGGACCAGTCTACTACATGGACCTCGTTGCATTGGCCGAAAACTACAACCGGCTGCGGGAGTTCGCGCACCAATGGCAATAGAGGCGAAGTAGATCGGAGCGAACAGGGACCAGGCAAGGAGCCACAGAACGACGACGCGAGTCAAGCCTGTGCAGTGACGTCTAGCCCCAGAAGGGGGAGAGTGACAAAAGGGACAAAGGATGAGAGAAAAAAGAACTTGTAGAGAGTCAAGAAGGTGCACCGGGAAACACGCCAAGAGCAAGTACCGGGCGCCCTCCCAGTGTTTCGGCCCATATAACCGCGAGGTTGGAGGGTCCATGGGAGGTGGCGGGTTTGGGCCTTTTTCCCTAGTTTGGTTCGGCAACAGTAAGATTTGTCATCCCTAAAAATCGTGGTGCCAATCGTAGAAAAGCGGGATGTGGTTGGCCTTACGAAGGGACTTAGCCGGCGTCACCACTACCATCTCCCAACCGTTGGCTACCATTGGCTAACCAACGGAAACCCCAACGGAAATTGCTAATAGGGTTATGGACTTCTGTTCAAACATGCCCCAACCTATGTATCTGCAAATGATGACGCATTTGTTTACCTGATATGTCGATAATTAAGTCTGAAAGCAAATCAGAGATGTTTTGGCAGCGAAGAAGCTCGCCAGGCGGGCGGCAGGCGGGGGCGGCAGGCGGGCGGCAGACAGGCGGGGATGCACCTACTTCACATCACGTGTCACAGTGAACACTGGCCTTATTAATATTCTATTGAAGGGTAAAGGGAAACAAGCAGAGTTAGTATTTTTCGCCATTTGAGATACGTAGTTAAGTCAGTGATAGCCTAGTGGTTAGGACTGTGGTCTCGTATTCGGGGGGTCGCAACTCGCAAGTTCGATCCCGGGGACCTCTGACTTTTCGAAGTCAAGTGCGTTTAAGCAATTAAATATCACTTGCTTCAACGGTGAATGAACTGACCACCAGAACTGTCAGTAAAAATTTAAAGATAAGTAATGAACCCTTGAAAAGTGATGACTCCACAGTGTTCTTGGGATTAACCCTGGACTCAAAGCTGCAATGGGGCACCCATATAGCAACACTTGCTGGCAAGCTTAGCTCTGCTGCTTACGCTGTTAGGAAGATTCGACAGTTAACTGACATAGAAACTGCAAAAATTGCTTATTTTGCATATTTCCATAGTATTATGTCATACGGAATGTTATTATGGGGTAAAGCAGCCGATATTGGAAAAATTTTTGTATTGCAGAAGAGGGCAATTCGCGCAATATATAACTAATTTAAAACCGCGGGATTCCCTTCGAGAAAAATTTAAAGAAATAGGCATTCTTACAGTAGCTTCACAATATATTTACAACAATATAATATTTGTCAGACAAAACATTGTGAATTACAAAAAAAAAGGTGATTTACACGATAGGCAAGTTAGAAATCCAAACAGGCTCGTGATTCCTCGATGTCGCCTCAAGAGGGTCCGAAAGACATTTGTGGGAATGGGCGTGACGTTTTATAATAAAATTCCACAGTCGATCTTAGACTTGCCTTTACACAAGTTTAAGAAATCAGTTAAAACTAATCTCATGAAAAAAGCATATTATGCAATTGAAGACTATTTAGATGATAAAAAAGCGTGGACATAATTCGTTCCAGCGATTCATGAGACAGCAGGTGGTAATTGAACTGTATAACTATTCTATTGAATTGTAAACTTATTTTGAAAAGAGCAACTGCCGAGTTTCTTGCTGGTTCTTCTCGGCAGGAACGGCATTCCGAACCAGTGGTAGACTCATCGACGATTCAAAAGCACTTGTAAAAAAGTTTATCTGAATAAAAACATTTCTATTCTATTCTATTCTATTCTAATGAAAACATCGTGAGGAAACCTGCACACCTGAGAGTTCTTCATAATGTTCTCGAAGGTGTGTGAAGTCCGCCAATTCGCATTGGGCCAGCGTGGTGGACTATGGCCTACTAGTGGTTCGCCCCGAACTGAGACCTCGCGGTAATCGCGGTATCCCATGATTATTCATTCAATCGATACATGACGACCAAAACTGACATTATTATTATTATGCCCGTTTTCACCAAACATACCTAAATCATCCCCTATGTAGGAGTCTCTTTACGTAGGTAGCTCCAAAACACTATCCTAAGTCCTAACATCCGTCCCAATGTCCTTTTAGGTGTCCCGTACAGGATCGTGATAAAGAAGTTGACAGTAATCATCACATAACTTATCATAGGTAGCCCGTTAAGGTTAGGGTACGTCAGTGAAAACATTGAATTATTATGTAGGTACTAACGAGTGAAAACGGGTTAGGGGCATCTGTACAAATCGTCATCTATCGACGCGAATAGAAAATATACAAAATGATATTTAACTAAAGAATAATTTTAATTGAATAATATGTTATTATATTATGTACCTA
Source organism: Oeneis ivallda (assembly GCA_029955525.1). Lineage (NCBI taxonomy): Eukaryota > Metazoa > Arthropoda > Insecta > Lepidoptera > Nymphalidae > Oeneis > Oeneis ivallda. The sequence continues at coordinate 24,083,046 of JARPMR010000009.1, forward strand.
AATAATGGTCGACGCAAAACTGTTTTTGGGATAAATCGTAGTCGTAACTCCTAGTTCAATGGAATAGTTAATGACTGCGCCATCTATTAGCATTATTGTGAAGCTATGTGAAATTTACTGATGCTCATTAAAAATTAAATAATCTCGTTTCTTTATAATATTCATATAATTTTAGTATTTGTTGTTCAAGTACAGGATGCAAGTGAAGTAAGAAAATAAGTACAACTTGAAAATATATAGAAAATTTTCCCAGAGAGCGTCTTCAAGCGAGCGTATTAAATCGCCACTTTGGAAGCCCCCCATTTCGTCAATTTTAGGAAAAAAATTAAAAAAAAAATACGGTTGTACTCTGTTCCAAATTGTCTTTAAAATGATACACAGAAAACCTATGAATCGCAAATAAAAAAAAAATTCTTCGCATTCGCTTCTATGAGAGCCCCCCTGAAATAAAGATTTTTATAACTTTTTAAGCCATTTTCGGCTGGAGGCCATCGGTTTACATACCTATTATATCTAAATTTGAAGTAATTACGTTCAGTAATTCAAAAGTTATAAGGCTCGGACAGACGGACGGACGGACGGACGGACGGACGGACGGACGGACAAGTGCAAATCGCTCTAGTAAACTCAGAGACCTCGCTTCGCTCGGTCAATAACCTTTCTTTGAGAGGAGACCTGCGCTCAGTAGTGAGCCGTTGATGGGTTGCTAATAATGATGGGGATGATGATGAGTTAAGTGCACAAACTACAAGTTCATTTAAAGTTCAAGATGCACATAAGTATTTTGATGGTAAGATTTAGGATTGGTAGCTTAGTACCTACTTAGGTGCGAAGCGACTGCCAATCCCAAATATTTTATGGTCGGGGGTTGCGGGTTCGATCCGGGACAAGCATTTCTGATTTTTCACAGCTTATTTTAAATATCACATGCTTCAGCCTTTAACGAAAAAACATCGTGAGGGTACCTGCACGCCTGAGAGTTCTCCTGTCTCCTTACTGTTCTCAAAGGTGTGTGAAGTCTGCCAATTTGTATTAAGTCAGCGTGGCTCAATGCAAATTAGCAAAAAAGAGCATACCTAATTAAGAATTTTTTTTAAAAAGAGCCTAAATATACTTTTTTAGACATTCACTACTGCACATAAATGTAGGTATGTCTCTTGCATAGAATTCACCTGCCTCGGACCATTGAATTATTATGTAGGTAGATACTAAAGCACCTCAATGCCTCGGACTTACATCGCATGTATCCAGCATCTCGCTGCGTCTCGTCTGATGTCGTTGCGATTATCCACCATTATATTCCGTCATTATTATTATTCAGTGGGTTGGAACTGAGAACTCGTATTAATTATTATTATTAATGACGTAAAAAATGATGAAAATGGAGTAATAAGTATACTTATGTGTCGTCGTCCTGTTGTACGATACAAACAAACAAGCAGGAAATTTTCATAGCGTCGAGAGTCAGGCCGCAATAAAAACAGGCTCCCAAATAAATCATGGGCAATCATTAGTGGGGCCCATGGCGGACGGTGCAAACCAAAAGCGGGAGCGTTTTTATCGATTATTTTTAAATTTAAATTATACCTGTAGGATCGATAAGTGAATTAACGAACAAGAAAAAGTTTAAACACCCTATATTACCTGACTATAGAAAAATTGGAGATAACACCCGTCATATTGATTTTGATCGTATAAAACGCAGCCTGTTACCTGGACTATCATAACGAATTATAATTATATCATAATTTAATATAAAAAATCTTTTCAAAAAAACCGACTTCAAATAACCGCGCCATTATACAAAGTATATAATTTATTGTTGATATTTTAAAAACCGCTCGACCGATTTCGATAAAATTTATATGGGAACACCTGGGAAGTATACCCTTTCAAACAAAAAAGAATTTTCCAAATTGGTTCAGGCGTCTTCGAGTAATCGGTGAACATACAGAAAAAAAGGTTCCGACGAATTGATAATCTCCTCCTTTTTTAAAGTCGGTTAAAAATCATCAAAATCGCCTCAGTAGTTTAGGCACTGTGGTTGAACATTCGTAAATAGTCACATACATACATACAAACATACATTCATGTAAATACACTGCTAAAATGCTCCCTTCCTTTTGACTTTGTCGTATTCGGGTAAAAAGTATTAAAAGATAAAGTATTCTTTGATATATAGTAAAATAATAATAAATTGGAGATTTATACTGTGTGCAAAAACAGGTGCACTCTATTCCCTCGCTCTCATAATCGGATGGGGCGGAAATTGAACACGACTGGACAGAAATCAGACGGAGAACCGGTGTCCTATCTCTGGGCTAGTAGGTTCCTACTGAGAATTTCTTGACACAAAAACACAATACATTTTTTCCATACATCCATCCATCCTTACAAAATTCGGATTTATAATATTAGTAGGATTTTGTTTTGTGCTATGGGTACTTAATCGCCTGAAATAAATGAATTTTTATTATTATCCGTAGGTATATATTTATTACTAGATGATGCTCGCAACTTCGTCCGCGTGGATTAAAGGCTTTTTTATTTCCCGCGGGAACTCTAACTTTTTCGGGATAAAAATATAGGCTACTGGTTAATCCTGGGTATGAGCTATCTCCATTTCAAATTTAAACCAAATCAGTTCATTCGTTTTGGTGTGAAAGAGTAATAAACATCCATCCATCCTCACAAACTTTCGCATTTATACTACCTATTAGTAGGAAGGATAGGATTCATTTTTTTCGTGTTATGGGTACCTAATCCCTGAAATAAACGAATTATTATGGTTCATTCACCGTGGTGCTGGTTATTATTATCCGTAAACATTTAGACTCTCACACCCGCATACAAAGTTTATTATCATTATTATAGCCGTGTAGCTCTAAGACTGGGTTTGCACGGCGTGGTTCGCGGCCTCCGTAGAATGCAGATTAGTACTGAAAATGAAGCAGCAATTTCCACGGCGCGGTTTGCGCCCGCGGCGGGCGGGTACAATTTGGTACCGCAACCGCTGCGGGCGCGGGTGCGAACGGCGCCGTGGAAACCCAGTCACACGGCTAACCGGCCACCGCGTATCGCCTGTGGCGTGCGGCAAACGCCAGTTCGGACCGCGGGGCGCCTCGCGCGCGGCGGCGGCGGGCGGCGGCCGGTCGCGGCGCCGCGTCACCGCCCGCGCCGCTCACAAATAAGTAGGCGCCACTAGTGTTGTCTTGCCTTTACCAGCCACCGCGCACCCCTGCCGAATAACGTTACACTACCCAACTACTCTTGTTGTTTGTTGTAGGTATCGTAATGATGATGATTATGACTATATCACTACTTTTCCTACTATAATGAAAGTGTGTTCATAGTTTCGACATATGAATTGACGTAATGTCTATAGACGGTAAGTTATATACTGAAACAGGGTTCCCACGGGATTTTGATAACCTAACTCCTCTAGAGCCACCTGGTGGTTATAGTTACGTAGGTAGAAGGTACACTACGCCCCTAGTTGTAAACGGGGCAGCAAATCAACTTGATTTTGTATGGCCGATTGAGGACCTCGAGAGTGACACAAGCAAATAGGGGATATTTAAAACCTAACTCCTCGCGATCGAAGTTCCTAGCCTGTCACTCTCCAGATCCCGAACTGCAACCATGAAAAAAATCACGTCAATCTGTATGCTGTTGCGGCGTGATTGAAAGTCAAACCAAAACACATTCGCATTTAAAATATTATGAAGAGAAAATTTATAATTTGTTGTTAAAGCGGCAATAGAAATACCAATTCTGTGAAAATTTCATGTATCCATCTATCTAACTAAGTATTACGGTTCATGAGATACAGCCCGCTGACAGACGGACGAACGGTAAAAGCTTAATTAATAGGGTCTTGTTGGCACACTTTGGATACGGAACTCTAAAAATATAAGGCCAGCTAGACACTTCAGGTGGAAAATCTTGCGCTGTATGGCTGAGAGCTATAGATGGCACTCTCACTCAGCTCAGACTCAAGATAGAGTTAAATTGAGACACAAATATTATGTCCTGACATAAATCCGTCTCGTTTTAACTCTATCTTGAGTCTGAGCTGAGTGAGAGTGCCATCTATAATATAGCTCTCAGCCATACAGCGCAAGATTTTCCACCTGAAGTGTCTAGCTGGCCTTATATTTTTAGAGTTCCGTATCCAAAGTGTGTATATATAGATTCTGATCTCAGGGTTACTTTGAGTATTTGCGCAACAAAAGCATTAGTCTTTTGTTCCCGCTGATATGGCGCGTCTTTAAATCAAAGCTTTAAATTCAATTATTCTAAGGGCGCGTCCCTAAAAAGTCCTTTTTAAGCGACTTCAAAAAAGGAGGTTATCAATTCGTCGGAATCTTTTTTTATAAGTATGTTCACCGATTACTCGAAGACGTCGGAACCGATTTGGAAAATTCTTTTTTGTTTGAAAGGGTATGCTTCTCAGGTGGTCCCATTAAAATTTTATCCAAATCGGTCGAGCGGTTTAAAAAAAATTGAAGTCGGTTTTTAAAAAGAATTTTTTATATTAAATTTTATCTACTAACTACCTTCTTTTTAAACAAGAAAAACAGAGTTCCTGCAGGATTTTTTTTTAAATAATTCCACGCTGACGAAGTCACGGGCATCAGCTAGTAAAAAATAGTTTCTCCATACAATTAACCTTTTTGTTTTTGATCGATCTTAATAATAGCTGGTGTTAATCTTATATCGTACGGAACCCTTCGTGTGCGGGTCCGAATCGCACTTGGCTGGTTGTATTTTAGTTTGGGCGGGTAAAGCAACGACATATACAAATAACAACACTTGATAAGTTTATTTAATGTTTATTAAAGTAAAAAGAGTTTTAGAACTAAATTAAGTAAAAACTATTAATTTTAATTACCTATTTATTTTTTTACTCTAATCGTTACTAGAGTGACGAAAACATGTTTCAATTTTATGTTTACAGATTGATGTTGCCATGATATAAAACTAAGTTATTTTCTAACAGAGCCTACCTAATATAAAAAAATATTATTGTAAACCTCGATAGTCGATGAGGTATACTACAGTCCGCTCAGTTATTTTACCTCTGACATCTGTCATTGTATTATGTTGGCATTACTTCCTGTCAAGAAATGCTAAATACTTTAAATAGTAACTTAACAAAGTTAGCTAACCACATGGGTCCCATATTCGAAATAAATAAAAGCTATAAAAAATGCACTTTTTAATTAATCATCTAGTATAGAATAGATTATATTTAATACATAATTATAATTGAGCTGTAGAATGACTTCATTTGACAACACAGGACCCAGGTTAGGCATCTTTACAACTATAGTCCAGATTTCCTTACTTGAGTATTCGAGTAAACAATAATGGCCGAATGTTAACCAAAGACAATTTATAGGGTTGGGAAGTTATCGCATGAGCGATTAAACGAATGTGAAAGCATTATACAATTGAATGATTTTCATCCCAACTGCGATGGTCATAGATGTGTACCATTACTACAAATTTGACGTAAAAAGTAACTAAACAATATCTTTTTCGTAATTATATTAAAAAGAGGAATTTACAAGAAAAAATTAACGAAGATTTATTACTAATCAGATTTTTGTCCTATTCTAAAGTATCCCCCATTTGTGGGTAACATTGTGATAAGAACAATTTTGTTAAAAAAACAGTATTGTATTTTTATTTACCTGTTTTCTTCAGTAAATAATAATGGCGGAATGATAACGAGACCAATGAATAGGTTTGGCAATTTATTACATCAACGACTTCATCAACAGACAACAACAACTCAACATCGTCAACGTATGTAACTCAATAATTATAGTATTTATAATGTTAAAAATAACATTGATGATAACGTTAAAAATAATTTTAACATTATCCTCAACGTTATTGGCACATTTATTGTATTTTTTTTCAATATCCATTATATTTCACGTTTCTAAAGTTACTCACCTCTACTGTAACGATGATTCAATCATTGAAATAGGAAGACTAGTCGTAATTCCTAGTTCCATGGATTCAATCCATTCATTAAGGTCACTCATTCGCCTGTCCCCACCTCAACGATTCATAGACAATCTAGGGCTACGAAATGTCACTTTCTCCTAATCTGTGCAAATGAGTTCTACTAATATTTCGTTTTTGAGAAAATAAATATCTTATAATGGTAAATTCGAAGCAATGTTTGGTGTAAATCGTAACGAATGTGCTTGATGAACAGATCTAGACAGTTATAAATAGTTCAAAATGTGTGATTAGTGTGTAAATAAGTGATATTCATATCAAGAGGTGTTTGTTTACTCGAATACTCAAGTAAGGAAATCTGCACTATAGAGGTAAAATAAATGTGAACGGACAACTCTATAATGTTGCGTATACACTGGTTCAACAATTAAAGATTTTGTTAATTGGAAAAGTATGAAACTTAACTTTCAACTGCAAATTCCTTCGTTGGTGCTCGATGGACCGGTGTGTACACACGATATTAACTTATGAATCTCTTTATGTTATAATAAAGTGTTATATATAACATGTTATATACTAGACTAAAGGACTAAGGACAATATCAGATCCTACACTTATAAGTAACTGAATGCTTTTTATTGATACAAAGAGGATTTAAACTATACTAGCGGCACGCTATGATGGCCGGTTTGACGTTTGTCCGCTCATGAAGTTCCGTATTAATTGATAACGACTTTGAAGGAAATAATTGTATTACTTTATTGACGATAGTGATGTGCAGAGATTCATAAATTTTATCGAATGTAGTTTTAGGTTTAGGACTCAAAATTTATTTATTAAATTGATTTCTAAAATGTATACAAGTGTAGAAAAATCAGTTTGCACCATTTAAGGGGTGAATGTACTTGTGAATATGAACAATTTTCACTATGTGGACAAACCTCTGAAATCGCAAAAAATTTCAGCTGTTTTATACAAAAGGTAAAATTTTTATTTTTATATGATACTAGCTGATGCCCGCGACTTCGTCCGCGTGGATTTAGTTTTTAAAATCCCTCGTGAACACTTTGATTTTCCGGGATAAAAAGTAGCCTATGTCCTCAACTATAGTACCCATGCAAAAAATCACGTCGATCCGTGGCTCTGTTGTGGCGTGATTGAAGGACAAACCAACAAACAAACACACTTTCGCATTTATAATAATATTAGTATGATTAGAATATTAAATTGCATAGGAAAACACTGTAGCATTAAGTCCATACAATGTATTACATCCATACCTACTATGTAGTATGTAGGTATAATGATCGTTTGGCAAAATCTGACGCCTTTGGAGTAGTTTGACTTTGACAAAATAGGGCTATCCACGATGGCTATATACGATAAAGTACGCTTGCCAGCTTAAGATGACCCGTTCATTCAAAGTATCTTGTAGATTCCGGGGTTCAAGTTATTTGGACCTTATACTGAAGATCGTGATGTCTATAATTTCTGAACTACGAAATTGACGACCTTGAAATAATTACAGGACAATCTCTAAAGAACCTGCTTTCTAACAAAAAAAGAATGGATTAAATCGGAATACGCCTTAATGAATTACAGCGAAATACACATTTTGACTTTCATCCCCTCTCCCAAGGGAACCGTGCTGAATTTCGGGATAAAAAGTATCCTATATTATACCTCGTAGTATTAACTTAAATCGTGCCAAGTTTCTTTTAAATCCGTCCAGTAGTTTCGGCGTGATGCGCGGCCAAGATACAGACAGACAGACAGACAGACAGACAGACAGACAGACAGACAAAAAATTAAAAAAAAATTGTTTTGGCTTCAGTATCGATTATAGAGTGCCCTCAAACAAAAATTTTCAAAATATCTTCAATGTACAGAATTGGACCTGTTACAGTTTTATTATATTATAGATATACCACAACTCGGCATTTGGTTTTCTAAATTGAAATTTTTTAAAAATGGAATCTAATACGATCGTCACATAGGATCGCTGGCTAGCACAACTACTACCTCCGGCAAACTCGCGTCAATGCTCAATGCAAAACAAAGCAGTTTCGAATTGACGTTGCTTCGAAAAGTATAAACTGTCAGTGCAATGCGATTGTGATATAGTTTTGACCTGGCTTTGGATTTCAAATATTGATACTGCATTACTGTTGACCCTTGCTCGTTAATTTGGACTCTGTTCAAGCCCTTTGTTGTGGATTTCGTCGATATGACCGAACGTACGCAGAGAACTGTTCTAAATAGTCAGACACGTGAGTTCGTAATACGCCTTCGTAACTATTTCGATCGTGAAGCTCAAAATGGAGGGCCAATTTTACCTATAACGTCAGTGGTTGAACGCGTAGCTGATGCGCTTAATATTGGACAACGAACTGTTAGACGGATAACTAAAAAAAAATATGGCGAGACTGGCACAGAAGAAAATAAACTTCACACACCAAAAAAGAGAAAACGAGCAAAACCAGTCGTAGGCATCGATAGCTTTGATGCCGATGCTATCCGAAGACATGTTTACGGCTACTATTTACAGAAGGAGTATCCAACAAGAAAAAAGTTGGTGCATTCACTGAAGGAAGCTGGATTATTCTTCGGTGGGGAAAGTTCTTTAGGGAAAGATTATGAAAGAGATGTGAAAATAGATAATATTATAGAAAACGAACATATAATTATTAATGTAGGTGATGATAGCAGTGACGACAGTGAAAATAGTAGTATGGACGAATCTGATTAATTATGGCCTTTTGTGGCACCTTTTTTGGTATCTTTTGTATTCATATGTTTCTTGTGTGCATATAAAGTATGTATATTCATTTTCATTCAAATATTCAGTTCGTTCAAATAAATTAAATAAACATATACATTTTTGTTTTATTAAACCTATTTAATCAGGTACAAAAACAAAACTTAATTGTTTTTTGTTCGAGAATAAATTGACATTCCACATCACTATTGTAATGTGTCAAACCGGCCATCATAGCGTGCCGCTAGTGTAATATGTTAATCTAAATATTTACTTAATACAAACTAAATACTTTCTTATATTTTATTTATCTTTAAATTGCATGTGAAAAAATTAAAAACCTTTAAATAAAACAAAATCATAAGATTATAGCAGAAATAAAGTTGTTCGCAGATTATACAGAGTACGAAATGGTGCTAAATCAAAATATTGGATTGAACACCAATCAGAGTGATACGTCACATCTATCTTCAAACTTTGACAAACTACTATGAGAAAACATAGAGGTGACGTCACGAACGACGCCCCGTTTTTGCATGAATTTTAAGATTTAAAATTGAAATGACAATTTCATCTACCAATCCATTTTGCTGAAATAAGATATTTTTTGAAATAGGTCATCATGCCCATTCGAGTTCATAATTACGAGAAATTAAATACATATTGTATGCTATCGTGTCCACATTGGGACTAGACCTAGAGTCTGTGCAAGAGAAAGAGAAAAGCAAGTCCGTGCAAGAGAAGAAAAAATAATAGATCAGTTATTTGTTACAATATCATAAAAAAATGTTGAAAGATGTTATGACATGTCACTTGGACTCGCGCTAATGTACAAACATGGTGGTGCTAAAAACAGAGCTTTGTGCGAGAATAGTAATAATTAATAAATGAATAATTTTATTAATAATGAATCGATGCAAAATTTTCCAAAAATTAAACAAGAGAAATTATCCAAAAGGACCGTAAATCTTTGTACAAAACAATTTTGGACCCCATTCTTTGCACAACATTATCTTCACTTATATAGTTTGACTTAATTTAATACGATGTATTTAACTCTAAGTTTAAGCTGTAGACACATTACTTCATTGTGACGGCTGACGCCAACTAATCCTGAACAGTCGGAATGCGCCTCAAGCGTCAGGTGTGCACATTTTCATATGAAAACTCCGATCGTCATAAATTTCACAACACATCACAATAAACATGTTTGCGCCTTTATGAAAAGAGTTATAATAGCATAGAAAGTTTTATTAAAGAAAATTCGAGACAAAAAAGCAATTATTTTAACCAATGGTTTTCATGAATAGCGTTTCTACAGGCAAAAAGGCAAGGGTCTAAGGTTAACAGTTCAGTTGCATTCGATCTGTACTCTGATAACTAAATGATCAGACACAAATATTGTGCAAATTTGTTCTGAACGCGAACTATATACTACTATAGTTGCCTATAGGACCGACGCCATAGCAAAATATTATACAAAGCTTAGTGAAAAAATAAATTTCAATTGTAACTTATTAAGTACAAAAAATGTCAATGCTGTAAAAGATGTGTTTATATAACACGTGTTTAAATTTTATATAACAATGAAAAAGTTATATACCAAGGAAACATGGTATAGGAAGCATGGACGCACATACACTTTGATACTCATACCGATAGGAAAACTTTAGTAAAAACAAAAAGAGGAAGGTGCGCTACGGATGATCCTCATGCACGTATGACTTACTATTCTGCGTACTTAAAGTTACTTGGCTTTCAACAAAAAATATAGTATGGTTCAGTGAATTTTTAATCGAAATTACAAGAGATTTGAGAAGCCATGGTGACAATAGTGTCATCCCTTTTACTCTATTACGTACGGACAGCCTATAAAACGTTATTTTGCGTATGTAGTGCTGTCATCAGTAGCTGCGGAAGGTGCGGTTGGGTTTGAACCCGCCGCCGCCGCCGACGACAGGGGACGAGTTCATGAACAGCTCGATGTAGCGATGCTCCATGTTGTTCTTGTCCCGTCTCATTGCCTACAAGTAGAAATAAACATTTGTAAGTCGAAATAAACATTTATGAGTAGAAATACACATTTATAAGTCGAAATACAGATTTAGAAGTAGAAATACACATTTAAAAACAGAAATACACATTTATAAGTCGAAATACACATTTAAAAGTAGAAATACACATTTAAAAGTAGAAATACACATTTATAAGTAGAAATACACATTTAAAAGTAGAAATACACATTTATAAACAGAAATACACATTTATAAGTCGAAATACACATTTAAAAGTAGAAATACACATTTATAAGTCGAAATACACATTTAAAAGTAGAAATACACATTTATAAACAGAAATACACATTTATAAGTCGAATTACACATTTATAAGTCGAAATAAACATTTATAAGTCGAAATAAACATTCTTTCGAACATTAATGTTTATTTAGTAGCTGAACAAAATTTGGGGTTTAGGGCTTACTAAGACCGTAATATTCGTCTAATCGTTTCAGTATCTTTCTGTCATCTCTTCACGATTTAACTGATAGACGATCATAAAGTTTGGCAGAGATATCTTGTGCTAGGAGTGGGCACGACAATAGTGCAATGGGCGAGATTTGAACCTTCGACCTCTCAGTTTTTCGGTCCGCGCCCTGACCATAGCGCTATCGAGGCTTGTAAGTTAAAAAAAAAAAAGAATATCAGCCAAGTTGATCCAAAATAAGCGGAAAGCTTGTGTCAGGAGTGGGTACGACAATAGTGCAACAGGTGGGGTTCGAACCTGCGACCTTTCAGTTTTCAGTCCGCACCGTCAACCGTTGGGCTATTGAGGCTTGTAAGTTGCAAGCAAGTAGTCGTTAAGCCAGTAAGTAGTAGCCGTGTGGTGACGGCAGGCCGCCGTGTGGTGACGGCAGTTCAGAATACAGTTGTCACCACCCCTCTACCCGCGGGTGTCGTACGAGGCGACTAAGGGAATATAACGGAGAACGGGCAGCAGCGTCCTCTGTGCTACGACTACCATCTACTGCGATCACCAACCCGTCTGCCCCGCGTGGTGATTATGGGCAAACCCTCCCCTTGGGAGAGGCCTTTAGTCCAGCAGTGGACTGTTATAGGCTATTGATGATGATGATGAGTCGTAAACTCGTTACCCTCATGGCGTCCTCGTGGCACTCGAACTCGACGTCGGCCTCGCCGCTGGGCCGGCCGCTGTTGTCGTACAGGATGTTGATGTTCATGGGCCGGATCGGCCTGAAGAACTGTAACCATTTGTTTAATGTTGTTGTTGTTAAAAACAAAGGGGTTGTTTCATCCTGGGCCAGGTACTTATACGCTATACCAAAAAATAGTATTAAATCATAGAAATTGAAATAAAATATGATTTTATTGCAGTTTTACAGTGAATAAGAGGTACAAATATAAAATTGATAATTAATGGGTACATTTGTAGAATAGCAACTCTCGGAGTGCATCCATCTGCTTCTGTTGTCTATGTTTGTAATGACATTACGTCATCTTAACCCTTAGAATGACATCTGTCAAATGTATCGAATTACAGTGGAAGGTCCAGGCGCGCATTTCAATTTCGCGCCATTTTCTCTCTTAGCAGTTTTTCAAGTTTTTCTTCAAATATTATTATTACAACTTGTATAAATTATATGTTTTTAAAAACTAGATGAAATTTCCTACTTGGCTATCTTTGTTATATGTCTACAAACGGTATGAAATAAAAACAATCCTGGATGAAATCTAAGAGTTTCGATTTTTTTCGTTCTTTTATTTTAAAACCCATAAAAAACTGAAATTTTACCCTTACAAATACTATTATTTGCATTAATTGCAAAGTTAGATACCTGGTTTACATGAATGAATTACAGAAATAAATCATAAAGCATTAAAACTCGAAATAATCAATAAGAATTACCACCTTCTACAACAGGCGCATCTGAACAAAAAGTATCTTTCATCTGTGGTCGCATTGACTATGAGGTACGTTGCGATGCAGAAAAGTGCAAGTGCATTTACTCTATGGTGCAGGGGCCCGTGTACCGTGCATCGTAGCGAACTCTGGGTTATAGTAGTAGTATGTTCCTTGGTGTTCCTTGGTAACGAAAAAAAAAATCGTCTATGGTGTGTGAATTCCTGTGATAATTAATATTTTAATTAATTAAAAATATTAAAATAACTAAAGATGGTAAGTATGTATGAGCTACAAAATAAATGCTGAAAGCAACACTTTTCATAAAGCATTTCAAGATACAATAGAAGTTTACACTGATGGATCGAAAACCAAACTTGGTACAGGAGCTGGAGCTTACTGCCAAGAACTCAACATGAAGATAAGTCACACACTTGGTAAGGATAACTCTGTTTTCCAAGCAGAGTGTGTGGGCATCTTAACAGCAACTACAGCTATAATTAACAGACAGGTAAAAAACTTTAAAAATCGTTCCCATTCCCTTCAGTGAGTACAAGACATGGTTGCATGAACTAACACTCAGAGCATTCCCTACTTTGGTAGAATGCAACAGACTGCAAGCAGACTAAGGAAGCCTTTCCTTATCTAGACAAACAACTAACAAACAGACTACTCCGCCTGGACAGAGATAAACTCAGGAAGGTGGTGGGAATCATAACGGGGCACAGCCCACTAAACAAACACCTTTTTATTATAGGTGTCACCTACAGTCCTCTGTGCAGGGCCTGCATGAAGGCAGATGAAAGTTGAAACACCCACGCACGTGCTCTTGTCATGCACGGGCGTGGAAGAACAACACAAGAACCACCTCGGATCTCCAGCTTCACTTCAAGAAGCCCTTGGCAACATGGGCGGCCTACTAGGCCTCTGTTGAGATCTGGGATGGTTGGAGTAACAACACAACAGACCATCACGGATTACGTGTGGAAACCAGCCCAGAAGAAGAAGAAGAAGTATTACTTGAATTTTGTACAGTAAGGGCTCGTTTCTGGACAGGGGGCGCTTTGCACGGTTAACTCAAACATATTATGGCCAAGAGTGGTCCAAAAAGGAGCCCTTACCTAGATGAGAGGCGGGATAATAAAGGAAACATGTTCAATTCAATTCTTTATTTGCTTAAATCGTATACAGACAAGGTGACAACAAGACAGACAAAACTAGGTATTCATAAAAATAAATTGACCAATACTCAGCTATACTTTGATATGATAGATAGATGTTCTCTTAAGGTGTGAATAGTTAGAGTAAAAGTCAGAAAGGAACAGTGTTTGAACTCGAGACCAGTAGAGTAATTTAACACTCAGGTGTGCAGGTTTCCTCACAATGTTTTCCTTCACCATTTCAACAGTGAAGATGTTAATTATCTAAATTAATAAAGATATAAATATACTAAGGCAGCAAGAGATGGAGCAGCTTCTGGAACTTGCTCCACTACGTCATGGCCCCCCTCCCGCCCCCCCGGAACACGAAGGTTCTTCCAAGGTTAAACTGAAACAGAAAATGTAAACCTATATTCTCAAACAGGCAGTCTCCAGAGGGAGGTCATGGAGGGTACTGGTGTCTCCTCGGGTTGTGTACCCGATAAGGAACCTTAAAAAAAACAATTATTACAGATAATTTGAAAAAGATATAAATGTGCAGTGATTTAGCCCAAGGAAAAACAATTAATACTTAGAATAAAAGTAATGAAGAAAAGAAATTGATTTATTATTGTTAAAAAAAAATCAAAATTATTTATTTCATGTAGGTCAACTTGTGGCTCTTATGATAAGTGGAGAATCAACAAACATTGTTAAAAAAATATACCTTTCAAAAACCTCACTCCCCTTACAGCCTGTCCTCTCCCCCGTCTGCCTCTTCTCTCCACATTGCCGTCTGTCAATTGACTCATCCTGCCAACAAACCCATAAAAAATATATATTAATCTATACTAATATATAAAGCGTAAGACTTTGTTTGTTTGCTTGAATGTGCTAATCTCAGGAACTGATGGTCTGATTTGAAAAATTCTTTCAGTGTTACTATCTAACACTGAATGTTTAGAAAGTAACTTATTGACTGAAATAAAGGCTATTTTTATTTTATTTTATCTAACACTGAACGATTTTAATAGAATTGAAAGAAAAAAGAAACAAATCAGAATCTGAGAATCAGCCCATTTATTGTGGAAGGCTATAGGCTATATATCATAACGCTAAGACCAATAAACTATTCCACTATTAAACTATTCCAGATGTCACGGGCAGAAGCAAGTGTTATACATAAAAGGACTTTATATGGACTTTATGTGTTTGAACAATGTTAGTGATATAGAGTGTACTTTGTAAATGGACAATAGGGGTGCTATTGAATTGACCAATAAACTATTCCACTATTAAACTATTCCAGATGTCACGGGCAGAAGCAAGTGTTATACATAAAAGGACTTTATATGGACTTTATGTGTTTGAACAATGTTAGTGATATAGAGTGTACTTTGTAAATGGACAATAGGGGCGCTATTGAATTAACTA
Source organism: Oeneis ivallda (assembly GCA_029955525.1). NCBI lineage: Eukaryota > Metazoa > Arthropoda > Insecta > Lepidoptera > Nymphalidae > Oeneis > Oeneis ivallda. The sequence continues at coordinate 24,098,275 of JARPMR010000009.1, forward strand.
ACTCATAAGAAAATTCTAAGCGAGCTAAACACAAAGTTGGAAAACAATCCTTATTAATATCATAAATGTGTGGTTTGTCCTCCAACACGCAGCAAGGAGGAGCATCGGATCGACGTGATGTTTTGCATGGGTACTTAGGACCTGGAGAGTGACATCTAGGCTACTTTTTATCCCAGAAGTTCCGCGGGATTTTAAAAGCTAAATCTACGCGGACGAAGTCGCGGGCATCAGCTAGTATAAAATATAAGTCTAATTAATAAAATTCCATGCTAAATTAACATCGCCTGGCTTTGGGTGAGCTTCACTAGTATACGTAATGAAAATTATAAATTTGGGTTTTTAGATGTCTCTGCATGCTCTCTTTTGTTTTGAAATGATATTTTAAGATATTGTCCCTACAATGCAACAGGATTTAACCAGAAAATGTTAAATTACTTTGTAATTTCACTTTTTCAAAATGTGTAAACAATGTTGTAAACAATTTGGGATAGTCCACTTTTTAAGTACAAAACATAAATGAAAACGAATAGATACGCATAAAACAACCTCATAATTAGTTTAATTAAACAATTTACTCACCTTTTACAATTTTGCGTCGCAAAAAACCACGTAATACACACAAAGAGCACCAATTGAAAATTCACCTCAGAAAAACGATCTGTTTTTGATCTGCGTATCTATGGCGCGTCGAAAATATTTTTTTTTTTCTAACTCCTGCCTAGTATTGCATGACGAATCTGAGCAATTTGTAGCCCGTTTCTTCCGGAACATTATCATAATGGCTAATTTGGCTTGATGGTTCAAAAAGGTTTTATTTTTATGGATAAAATAAAAGCGGGAAATGGTGGACAAGTTTGTTCTTGGACCTACCAGTGTAATTTTTGACAGTGGACAAGTATGGTCTTGGACCTGCTAAGGGTTAATGTCATTTCAATTTTCAAACGTCAATTGCTGGTATGTCAAATGTCAATTGTGGTTATTTTTATGTCAAATGTCATCATGACTCGTGTAAGGACGTGTCATTGTCAAAAAGAACGCCATGTTGTTGCGCTTTTATTTTGCAAAATAATTTCGCATTGTACCTCTTAAACAGGGCCTTTTAATGAGAAATAAAGAAAAATAATCACTATTTCATGACCCCAAACTTTTTGTAAGAATGTACAAAGACCTGGCCCAGGCTCCATGATATACAGTGTGTCCGGACACGAACTAGCGATATTTTAAACACTTATATAACAACTAATTTTAAGTACAAATACACTCTAAACTTGGGCCCAATCCACTTCCCCTCTATGTGGCAGCCATTTTGTTTTTTTGCTGAAATATTCTCTAAGCATGTACAAAAAAAATCATACCTCTCAAAGTTATGGTCTTACTGAGATGAAAATGGGCTTATTCGAAGCGCAACAATACTGTCCTATCGTCTACATTACAAAACAAAGTGTTCACATTTCCATAACCTTTGAAAAAAATATGAAACCCGAAAAAAATTATCGTAAAATCATGCAAATCAACAAATTATTGTAAATAACTGCAAAAACACCCCCGACAACCCTTTTTATTTTTTTACTAGATCAAGAGATTTTGAGCTAAGCTATAATACAACATTTAATTTATAACTGTATGTCTAATACTTTCAGAGTTATTGTTGTTGGAACATAGCGCGTACGCATGAATGTTATGTGTTTTTAATGATTTCCTGTTTAGGGTTCCGACAAAGGCCTTTTGTGCTTGCGTATGCGCTATGTTCAAACAACAATAACTCTGAAAGTATTAGACATACAGTTATAAATTAAATGTTGTATTATAGCTTAGCTCAAAATCTCTTGATCTAGTAAAAAAATAAAAAGGGTTGTCGGGGGTGGTTTTGCAGTTATTTACAATAATTTGTTGATTTGCATGATTTTACGATAATTTTTTTCGGGTTTCATATTTTTTTCAAAGGTTATGGAAATGTGAACACTTTGTTTTGTAATGTAGACGATAGGACAGTATTGTTGCGCTTCGAATAAGCCCATTTTCATCTCAGTAAGACCATAACTTTGAGAGGTATGATTTTTTTTGTACATGCTTAGAGAATATTTCAGCAAAAAAACAAAATGGCTGCCACATAGAGGGGAAGTGGATTGGGCCCAAGTTTAGAGTGTATTTGTACTTAAAATTAGTTGTTATATAAGTGTTTAAAATATCGCTAGTTCGTGTCCGGACACACTGTATATTTGGAACAACCCCTTTTTGCGTGTTGTATTGTGATATTGGCCGTTGCTGACGACACTCACGTAAGCGATGTCCTGCGGCGTGGCCTTGAAGGGCAGGCCGCGCATGTGCACGCAGTGGCAGCCGCCGCGCCGCCCGCCGCCGCCGCCGCTGCCGCCGCGCGCGCCGCCGAACGCCCCGCCGCCTGTCACAGTATAGAATAGAATAGAAATGTTTTTTATTCAAATAAACTTTTTACAAGTGCTTTTGAATCGTCGATGAGTCTACCACTGGTTCGGAATGCCCTTCCTGCCGAGAATAACCAGCAAGAAACTCGGCAGTTGCTCTTTTCAAAACAAGTTTACAATATAGTAGATATTATGCTATGTATGCAGCGTTTCCACAATGAGGGGAAGTTCCACAAAATTCCACAATAACAAAGTTCCACCAAAACATACCTAACTATATCTAATTATAATTCCACACATGTTAAGACGGGCAGACAGAAAGTATGCCCCATTCCCGCCCCGGCACCCGTGGTACCCGTTCACGAGAATGACTCAGCCATTGATTCGGTCAACCATATTTGAGAGAACGTACACTAGCGGCCCGCTATGATGGCCGGTTTGACGTTTGTCCGCTCATGAAGTTCCGTATTAATTGATAACGACTTTGAAGGAAATAATTGTATTACTTTATTGACGATAGTGATGTGCAGAGATTCATAAATTTTATCGAATGTAGTTTTAGGTTTAGGACTCAAAATTTATTTATTAAATTGATTTCTAAAATGTATACAAGTGTAGAAAAATCAGTTTGCACCATTTAAGGGGTGAATGTACTTGTGAATATGAACAATTTTCACTATGTGGACAAACCTCTGAAATCGCAAAAAAATATCAGCTGTTTCATACAAAAGGTAAAATTTTTATTTTTATATGATATATACCACAACTCGGCATTTGGTTTTCTAAATTGAAAATTTTTAAAAATGGAATCTAATACGATCGTCACATAGGATCGCTGGCTAGCACAACTACTACCTCCGGCAAACTCGCGTCAATGCTCAATGCAAAACAAAGCAGTTTCGAATTGACGTTGCTTCGAAAAGTATAAACTGTCAGTGCAATGCGATTGTGATATAGTTTTGACCTGGCTTTGGATTTCAAATATTGATACTGCATTACTGTTGACCCTTGCTCGTGATAGCAGTGACGACAGTGAAAATAGTAGTATGGACGAATCTGATTAATTATGGCCTTTTGTGGCACCTTTTTTGGTATCTTTTGTATTCATATGTTTCTTGTGTGCATATAAAGTATGTATATTCATTTTCATTCAAATATTCAGTTCGTTCAAATAAATTAAATAAACATATACATTTTTGTTTTATTAAACCTATTTAATCAGGTACAAAAACAAAACTTAATTGTTTTTTGTTCAAGAATAAATTGACATTCCACATCACTATTGTAATGTGTCAAACCGGCCATCATAGCGTGCCGCTAGTGTAACAACCCGCATCACACGACACCACCACAGAAATGTTAGAGTGTGTGACATACTTAGGCTACCCATCACAGTGGACACATAATATGAGTGTGAGTCACTAGCTTTTGCCCGCGACTTAATCCGCGCGGAGTAAGGTTTTAAAAATCCCACGTTTACCCTCTGTATTTCCGGGTTCACAGGGAACCCGCCTGGCAAATGGGATGCATCAAGGCATTTTCCACATTAAAAAAATATCGGTCAAGTGCGAGTCAGGCCTCGCTCTTTTAGGGTTCCGTACATGACCAAATCACTTTTTTTAAAACTAGATACATATTTAGATATCTTAGTTCTTAGATAGTACTTAATTAGCCAATGGGGAAAAATGCTCATTTGTGTTGGTCACAACTTTGATGGCTCCCCATTTCTTCATTTTTGAAGCTAAAAAATATGTTTGAACGATAAAATTTCAATGAGACAATCTGGGAAGTATACCCTTTGAAACAAAAAAAGAATTTTCCAAATCGGTTCAGGCGTCTTCGAGTAATCGGTGAACATACATAAAAAAAAATAGAATTGAGGAACCTCCTCCTTTTTTGTAGTCGGTTCACAACATGCTACACCGCGCACAGTAGCAGAGTATAGTTTACCTCGCCCCATGGAGCCTCCCCGGCCGCCCCTGCCGCCGAAGCGCCCTCCCGAGTAGCGGTCGTTGCGGTCGTAGGGCGTGGGGCGGTACCCGCGCGACGACTTGAACGCGCCGCCCTCCATGCGCGACGCGTACGCGCGCACCTCGTCCGGGGAACTTAGGAACACCTCGATGTACCTGCAGTTGGAAGAAGTATGTGTTTGTAAACATCCCTTTGTAAACGAAACTTACCCCGCTGCGGAATCGTCTAAAAGTTATTGAATCATTAGTACAGTAATGAATCTGTTGTGCGTGTGATTCTCTAAGAAGTTTGCTACAGTGTGAAGATTGCAACCGTCTCCGATTGAGCCGACCTGCCCCTGTAGCCAAGTTACACTTCGTTGTATCGTTTCTCTTTCTACGATAGTTGTCACTTGAAGTTTTGGCTAGGGCTCGACTAGATGGCGCTGCAGCTGATCAAAGACAAGAAGAAGAGATAATATATCGCGACATTTTGTATTATAAAATATGTTTTAAATGCTAAAAAAAACAATACGTCGCGAATATTATCAATACACGTCTGTCTTTGATCAGCTGCAGCGCCATCTAGTCGAGCCCTAGCCAAAACATCAAGTGACAACTATCGTAGAAAGAGAAACGATACAACGAAGTGTAACTTGGCTACAGGGGCTGATTGGCCGATACTCACTCACTATTAGCTATAATGCATTGTTGCAGAAAGAACGCGACAAATTCAGCCAATTGGGTATTTGAATGATATTTTTTATTTTATTTAAAATAACGTTTTTAAATATTATAACACAATGCCATTTTTCTTTTTTAAATATCTTATAACTTAACTAGTCTTGGAAATATAGAGCCTAAAGTTTCCTGTTAAGACAGAGAGAGCGCTACTGAAGTGTGATGTCACGAGTCAGCAGCTCCATACAAAATTTCGTTTTAGAAAGAGACATAATATACAGAACTACAAACCGTATTCAAAAGCGGCATACATATTCTTACTTTTTCTATGTTATTCTCATGTTTTTAATTGATACGCACTAGGTATAAAATATCAATTATAATTAAGTCATAAACTATAAGAATTACAGAGAATGACAATAGAAAAAACTCTATACTTTTAAAAGATACTAAGTCGCCTTCTATATCTGTAAATACAAACGGGAACCTAATTTTCAGTGGCTCAGCTGTCTTTATCACTTTCATTCAGTGACTAGAACGCACACGCACACGCATACGCACATACACAACACACACAAGAACCCACGCACGCGTACCTACAATGTACATTCACGAACGCACTCACGCGTACATCAAACAAAAAAACACACGTACCTACACGGGAAAAAAAGGATTAATTGAATCAAGAAAATGAAATTTCTTGTGATTTTTCGTAAATTCAAGCAAATATGTATTTAGTGTGAGAAAATGAAACTCTTTAAATAGACCAAATCTTGGTTGAAAACTTCTAACTTTAGTTTAGCGTTTAGAGAAAAATATTTGATTTGATTTGAGAATATTTTTACTACGATTAATGAGTGAATGCTGGCAATTTGTTTTTTCTTGGTTTAACAACTAGGTAAGTCTTACTTTGAGATAAAGCATTCATTTTTCTATTGGCAAGAAAATATTGTCTCACGTCTATAGGGAGAAAATGTTTCTTGAGTTAAAGATAATAGCTTTGATATAACAAAATATATCTCATATTAAGAAATATGTTTTTTCTGTGATACACGTAGGTATATAAAAACCAAAGATTTTATGAAACAGTTTACATTGACAATTTGTAAAGTTGAAATTGACACAGGATGTAGTAGTAGTATTTGGCGTGTAACAATAAAACTTAAAAACGATTACGATTTGTTTCATAAATCAAATCCTGTAAGCTACCCAGTGTCGCAGTACAAACATATTTTTATTTTTTTTCGAGGAATATTATTAAAGAGAAAAAAAACTATTCACCATAAATGAATAAACTCTGGGGTCACAGAGTCAACCTTAAATGTTACCCAGATAAACTCTGATGTCACAGAGTAAGCCCTTACAGTCTACCAATGTAAATAAAACCAATTTCTATATTCCACTGGTCTTCTTCCCCCGTCTTCGTGTCCCCGCCGTGCCTCCCATATGACGTCACGCTCCCGCCCTTCGCCCAACCTTTGACAACTCAATAACCAATCATGAACTGCATTACTATATGCTTTTACTCTCTAATATGACGTTTTGACGCGAAAAATCATAGACAAAACATTTTTTAGATAGAAGAGTGATGAGTAATATTTTTAACACAAAAATCAAATCAAAATAATTAATGAATGTTTTTTAAATGATGGTACAAATTCTGTCAAACACAAAACTGTAGTTTGAATTTTTTATGTGCATCATCGAATAAATAATAAGAGAACAAGAGTATACTGGAAACATTTTTAGAGAAAAGGTGATTCTATCGGATTACTTACTTTATATGTATTGGTACTTAAAGTACCTTCACCATCCTGAGTAAACACTAAAAACTCCTTGGTGAAACATTACTTGGCGATGGTGAAAAAATATATCTCTTCTCTCTTCCAGGCAACTTATTGAACCGAGATAAAAAGAATCTCAATGGGGACATAAACATAATATTTATACAAACTTTCTTGTTCTATTTTAGAATATAAAATTTTGTGTTCAACAAAAGTTTGTACTAAAATAAATAAATAATTAATCAGTCCATAAAAAAAAGAAAAGGTAGCATAAAAATGAAAATCCTAATAGAAATATTTTGCCTAAGAATTTTTCGCCAAAAAGTCACAGCGAGAAGCATTATAGGAATGCAGCAAATTTTTAAATTAGCCCTTAATTTACTAAGTTAACCCAATCTTTAACTAAATCAAACACCTCCAAAATATTAAAAGAAACTATGATTTATAGAACTTTAATGTGTCAAATTTTAGTTTTAATTGAAACTCTCATGAAAGTTTCCTATACTATGTATGTATTTTTTTAAAATAGTTGTTATGAATAAATTTAAAATTTTGTGAATTTTGAATGAGCAGTTATTAAAATCCAAAAAAAAGTGTATTCTATAAATCACAGATCCAAATAAAAAAGGGGTCCCATAATAACCCTCTACACCATTTTACTGAAGTTAATGTGGTGTACATAGTCATAATATTATAAATATTGGTGTAAGGCAATATTACTATGAACTTATTACCAAATAATTAAAAGAAGCCTATGAAATAAACTAACAATATGCTAAGTCAAGAATTTTTTACAATCAGGCAATTACTGTTGAACAGTCTAATTATAACCTTCATACTGAATAAGTTGGGAAAACAAAATACTATCACATTCTAATAAAGTTTTAAATTAAACATCATTATCCCAGAGCTCATTATCTTTTCTAAAGTTGGTAAATAAGTATGTACTTTGAATTTAAAGATAGAAGGCAGAAGTAATTAAAACACTTTAAAGTATTAATAATACTATTACTAATTGTATACTAATACAATTAATATTTACTAATACTGCTCAAATACATATCAATAAACATTTTAATAACCGTAATTATAATGTTTGGCTCAAAATGATTTATATAAGTATATATATTTCATATATATATTTTTGCCTTGCTTGCCAAAAAAAATTCAGTAAATCTTCAAAATTTTTCATCCAGAAACAGGTAATAAAAGCAAGATTGCCAAACACCAGCGACCGTACACCACAGTGTAAAACATAGTAACCCCCCACCTGTGTCCTATTTTCTCCCTGTCCCTGCCGAGAGCGTCTTGAGCGCTCTGCTTGTCAACGAAGTAAACAAACGCCTCGCCGGAGGCACGCCCCGTGTGGTCCGATAGCAAGTGCACCCCGTCTTGGGCCACCGTCAACCCTGCCCCGTCCAACAAAACCATTGTTATATCATATGTGTTCACCAAATTACTGTTGCTTAGCTGAAGGTTATGTAACTGTTGCCGTTATTTGTGTGTTACATTCTTTCTGGCTTTTTGAGTGTAAGATCTGACTTAATTATCTGTATCTTTAGTTGGTTTACCAAGTTTACAGACATGTATGAAATGTACCTAATTGACTAATAAATAAAAAAAAAATACTTTTAAGATCACATTATATAATATAATCAGCTTTATTCTTCTAGCTTGAAGAATAACTTCAAGACAGTTGATAAATAATAATCTGTTGTGGAAATGTTATATAAAAAATTAAAAAAGCCTAGAAGAAATTTTTTGATTATTTTTTACATGAACTAGCTGTTTAAACTAGGCTATGGTGAAAAAAATATCACAATGTTACTGTACTGTAAAACCAACTTAATGTAAGCTATGTAAGTATTATACAAAAAAAGATTTTTTTTTTAATATCTATGACAGATGCATCTTGCCTAAACATCCCCAGGAGTCAAGAAATTGTAAAAATTAACAAAAATAAACTTAAAAAGAAGTGTAACTTACCGTCAAAGAATAGTTCTATTTCTTCCTTGGAGCAGCCAAAAGGCAAGCCTCTCAGTTTGACAATGCCATAGTCATCTGAGACACTGGGTATGCTGTCAAAGCCATTCTCACTCTGACGCATTGCATTCAGAGCCCACTCCATGTCTTGACGATCGGTAGAAAATACTGAAAAATGATAATTACAAACACTGTGTAACATTTTTAGGGTTCTTTACCTCAAAAAAGAAGATTACACTGGTGATTCGCCCCGAACTGAGACCTCGCGGTATCCCATAAGGTAGTTTTAACTATATATTGTAATTAAAACGCGCCGAATCTGATGACGTCAATCGTCATCGGCTTTCGTGGATGAGATGCATATGCCTACAGTATTTTACTAAAATTCAGCTGGTTCGCTGAACGGGTGTTACGTAGTATACGATTTCATAATAAAAAAAATTATAAAATGCCATGACTGCGCGCTTGCGGCTTCTGCGGCGAGCATGTCTAGATGCGCGCTCATCTTTACATTCATAGACACAGTACCATCATACGGTAGTTATACTTCATGGCTTCGTACTCAAGGTTATAGACTTGGTAGTATACGCATTCGTAGTGGTTACCGTTCACTTTATTGAGATTTAAATATATATTTTTTTTTTAAATAGGGTAGGTTGATATAATATCGTCCCTGCGCCGTACAGCTATTAGGTACCTCATTCGCTTTTTAGTGCGCTACCGTTCCACCACGCCCTCGCCTAATTTAATTTTAAAGTGTTATTTAAAGTGATATTTAAAACGTAAAAAAGTAAACAAATAATATTTTTATAATGCCCAAACCTAAGGGTGATAAATGTGAATGTGTTAAAAGCAAAAATTAAGAAGTTTGAAATGAAATTACAATCAGTCGGATGATTCTGACACAACGTCGATTGCACATAAATCCCAAAATGCACCGTTGGGTTATCAAGGTAAGATTGATTATTATTAAGTAATAATAATTGTGCTATGGTTTATTGGTGCTCGAGAAATTAGTGTCTTGTGTATTGTACATTGTGATTGTTTCTTCACTATACGAGTTGGCTATTACACGATATTATTAACCCTAATGTAGGGACACAGTATTGTGGACAGTTCGTGCTTTTGCATTGGGGCTGTTTCTTACTGTTTATTATACTCGTGATAGCTAATAAACCTGAGTGAAAGTGTTTTCTTATAAAACTCACAGTATTGTGGACAGTTCGTGCTTTTGCATTGGGGCTGTTTCTTACTGTTTATTAAACTCGTTATAGCGAATATACCTGAGTGAAAGTGTTTTCTTATAAAACACACAGTATTGTGGACAGTTCGTGCTTTTGCATTGGGGCTGTTTCTTACTGTTATTAAACTCGTTATAGCGAATATACCTGAGTGAAAGTGTTTTCTTATAAAACACACAGTATTGTGGACAGTTCGTGCTTTTGCATTGGGGCTGTTTCTTACTGTTTATTAAACTCGTGATAGCGAATAAACCTGAGTGAAGGTGTTTTATTATAAAACACACAGTATTGTGGACAGTTCGTGCTTTTGCATTGGGGCTGTTTCTTACTGTTTATTAAACTCGTGATAACGAATAAACCTGTGTGAAAGTGTTTTCTTATAAAACACACAGTATTGTGGACAGTTCGTGCTTTTGCATTGGGGCTGTTTCTTACTGTTTATTAAACTCGTGATAGCGAATAAACTTTATTGAAAGTGTTTTCTTGCGAAACACACAGACTGTGGACAGTTCTTACTTTTTGTATTGGGGGTGTTTCTTACTGTTCTTTAGTCAGTTTGTAGGCAGTAATTGCTATTTTATTGGGACTGCTTCTTACCACAGATATATGATTAACTTAAGGAAAGTCTGTTTTGACTATGAGACACAGTATCCGGAGTATGAGAAGTATGAGAAATATTAAAATCAGCTCATCGTTTATGGTTTACTTACCCTTTTTTCTGAATTCTATTTTTCACATGTATTTTACATGTTGATTTCGGACAGTTAAATTATGAATGTCGAAAATAAAACGACGCTAAATTAGAATGTTAGCCAGATTTGTTGTTTTATTGGTATCTGCCTGGCCTGCTGTTGAGTACAGTTGTTTTTATACAAAACTTTCTGAAAGGTGTCTTGTACTAATAACCTTAGTTTAAAAATTTTAATAATTACGAAAATTTCATACGAAATCCATTGAAACTTTAGTTTGAATGGTGGGTTCGTACTATTGACCAGCCAGTATATAAAATTATGATAATAATTGATAACTATGGCCTGGAAATTCTCTTTGATGTCTCAACGACTGGGTAGGGATATTGCCTGTGGAAATCAGAGAGCTAATGGAGTGACGATGAAAATAAATGACATAATAATTATTTGAAAATAGCTCTTTTTACTGGTATAAAAATATTTGTCAGAGAACTGTGTGACACCCAGATCCTCCTTCGTAATGATAATTTTGTACGTTAATCGAATAGGAGGTTATTCAGTTTCCACATTTGACCAATGATGACGTCATGGCTATCTCAGACGGAGATTCAGAACAACAGGAGCCGGAACTGAACCCAAATTCAAACCCCGGTATGCGGTACACCGAATGCAGTTCTATCTAATCACAGAGCTGCGCCGAAACTTTCTCCGGAGCCTATTGGAATACCTACAGCAGAAAACTTTGGACTTGACAGTGATAGTTAAAAGATATTCTTGATATAGAACCATAGTTGGTTCTATCTGATGTTATCAATAGTCAGATAAAATCATTTTTATCCAAATATTACATACATAAAAAAAAAAAGATTTGGCTATTAGAACAACATTGGACCACGATGGGTCAACAATGGAACAGCTTAAGTAGCTAAATGAAAGTTTTTTAACTTCTGAAATTTCCAAGTTGATAAATCTAATATTGAAAAACGCAATGAAGCAATAGGAAACAAACAAGTTAAAACGTCTTCGACTATTAGTTATTTAGGAGAAGCCATCACGCTGTTATAATCCACAAGAGAGAGAAATACTTCATTGTTCAAACTATTGACAAAAGCCATAAATAAATTAGGAATTATTAGGAAGATATTTCCAAAGAAGAAGATCTCGCGAAACACAACACAAGATACAACACCAAATTCTACAAGAAATTTAAAGGGTCAGGGTTGGCTAGCAGGCCAATGGGACCCACAAGGACAAAAGACCCTGCGATGACCTCAACACATATTCGGCGAGACTACTTCTCGATAGTCCTGGAATCAACAGCAACGAACGAGCTAAAAACGTCGTTAATTATAGTTAATATCGTTATTAACGTCGTTAAAACTTGCTGACAGGCTGTCCTTATTCTATAAGGAATGGTATATGATCGCTAATGACCCTACGGTTCTTTCATACATCAAATGTTTCAAAATTCCTTTTTTCACGAACACCATCCCTAACAGTACCTCCTAGCAACCATGTATAAAAATGTAACCTTTATAACAAAGGGTACTTTTATGTAATTTTATGGATTCTATCAGTAATTTTACTAGCTGGCGCTATTTCAAAATCTGAAGCTCGATCTGACCAATATTTATCGAATGTTTTTTGCAATACTTAAGCCAAATGAAAAGATGCGCTTTATTTAAAACTTAAAATCGTTAAAAATAAAACATCAATGAACACACAATAAAGAGTCTAGTTCTAGATGAAAGACTCAATAACTTTGCTAAAAATTATTTATTTTATTTTAGAATACACTAAATACATGTGAAACATACATTTATTATAAAACGATAATGGTTACAGTAGTAGGCATAAAACTGTCGCGCGACGCTTACAATCAAGATTAAGTTTTAGTAATAAAATTATATAATTAATAACATTATGTGCACAATATATTTATAACACACATACTTTTTATTAAACACAAATGAGGATAAAATTATCCACTATCCATCCAGGTTCCAGTTTGATGAATTTATCATTAAATTTAAGATCTTACCTTTCGGCTTAAATACTGCTCTTTTTGTAAATATACTTAAAATACTACTTTTGTGTTCACTAAAGTATGAAACCAGTAGTAAAATTATTGAGAACATGTGGACAAATACTCACTGTAATTTATTATACATATACCATATTTGTAGTGTTGGAAACTACTAATATGAAACATGTTATCAAAACTTACAAGAAACCACAAAGTTTCTTACGAATCTGGGTTTCTTTTTTAAAAAAAAAATGATAAAAGTAATAATTTTAATCCATCTAAAACTTTAGATTTTAATATAGTAGACACAGGTCAACAGAAAGTTTTATGTCTTCGCTTCATATAAAATGTGCTCTTCGGAGAACTTTGAAAAAGATCAAGAATCTAGGCGTACGCATCAAGATATTGAATAGCAACTTGCATTAATCTGCTTTATACGCTTAAAGACAAATTATACTCAAGTTTGGTTCTTCAAACATTGATTTATGTGGATAATAAATATCTGTCAAAGATACGTCTCATAGCACAGAGACCCAAATGCGAAAGCAGTAGGAATATACTTTTACGATATCATGATCTAACCTTTACTATTAAATGCATTTGCATTTTCTCTATAAGTAACTTAGATTTTAAAATCGTTACGTAAAATTATTTCTGATAATAAATACCAAGGGTATAATTATTTATTGTTCCACACTGGGCTATCTAGCCATGGTATCCACTGTTTAAAAATCTTTTAATGTCAGAAATGTTGATGTTTAAAGGGGCTGGATGATTGACCTTATCAAACGATCAATAATCAGGGTGCTCAATATTTTACATTAAATTTATATTGGTCAACTATACAGTTGATCAATCATAGTATAAACATATCCTAATCAGATCCTAAATCTTTAAACAATTTCTAAAAAAAAAAAAAAACAAAAAAAAAAAAAAAATAAAAGTGTGTAATATCAGTGTGTTTCCATCTGATATATTAAAACTCCTAGATTAAAACTGTTGGTCATTCCTTAAATAAAAACCAGAGATTTCGCCTGGAAAAACATTGCATATCTTTACTAAACCACTTCGCTTGGGGAAAATGGAGACTCCATAATATTTCTTACTTAAAAAAAAAAACATACTCAAAAATTGGACGGTTTACAAATTTTATCACGTTGTACCTATATAAAATACCTTGAACCAAACTGGAATTTATACTTCCATATCTCCTCCATCATTGGGCATGCTACCACATTTGCTGCGCAAAGGTTAAATGTTTCAGTGGATCATAATATGAAAACTACTGCAGGCTGAAGCTTAAGTTCCCATACTTTTGCTAGCTTTTATAATCGGCCTATCAATGCCCGAAATGATTTATTTAGCTATTATGAATGATTCAATAAAAACAAATTGTTGTTTGATAACCCATAGTCATTGTATGGTTTTTTGTTATATTATTAACAAAATATTTACATATATATAAAAAAAAAAAAACAACTTAACCAATACATCTTCTCATATTTTACGAATCTTAGCTCTAAAAGTCTACCAAGTCTATAACCTTGAGTATGAAGCCATGAAGTATAATTAATGATTAAACGAACTTACCTGTAAGTGAAGTTCTATCATAATTATACGAAGGCTTCGTACGAAGAGGTTATAACCCTCCCACCCTCACGTTATGCGTTTACCCTTAATCGTAAAATATGAGGTGGTGTATTAGCTGAACTCTAAACTAAATGAGGTACCTAATAGCTGTACGGCGCAGGGACGATATTATATCAACCTACCCTATTTAAAAAAAAAATATATATTTAAATCTCAATAAAGTGAACGGTAACCACTACGAATGCGTATACTACCAAGTCTATAACCTCTTCGTACGAAGCCTTCGTATAATTATGATAGAACTTCACTTACAGGTAAGTTCGTTTAATCATTAATAAATAGGTGCTAAATAGGTTTGATATCAGTATCATATAAGGTTGCTGGCTGGTTTATACGTCATTTAATTTAAAAAGAAATATTTTCAAACTAAGAAAACAACTGAACATCACATTTTATGCAATTGTTTTAATTTTATTCAAATACACCTTATCTGGAGCGAACTTCGAGTATTTCTTCCTTCTGAGTTTGATTTAAAATTTCATTGAAATACTGTTTTTTGTTAGTTTTTTTTAATCGCGTATCTTTCTGGAGTTGATGACTGAATTATGCCTGACTTAGCCCCAACGGAGATCGCCAGGGCACTCGAAATGCGAAGAAATGGTCAAACCTACAGAGTGATATCCAGAGATCTTCGTCGACCAGTTTCAACGATCCATCGCAGTATCCAACGGTTCAGGGAGACCGGTACTTATGTGAGAAGAGCAGGACAAGGCAGAAAAAGACGCACTTCGAGTAGGGATGATCGTTTCATTCGGCTTCGTACGAGTACGTAGGAACCCCCGTTTGACGGCCGTCCAAGCCCGACATGAGTTAGAAGCAGTGCGGGGTGTAACCGTAAGTGAGCGTACGGTACGAAGAAGGCTCGAAGAAGCTGGTTTGGGTTCATTTGTGCCCGCCAAGGGCCCACGGCTCGAGGTAAATCATCGTAGAAACAGGTTAACTTTTGCTCAGGAACATCGACTTTGGAACGCGGACCAATGGAGTATGGTATTGTTTAGTGATGAGTGCAGAATTCTCTTAAATCATATTGACGGCAGGCAAAGAATATACAGACGCAAAGGAGAACGATACATTCAGACAAATTTTGAAACTACAGTTGCATACGGTGGTGGATCAATAATGGTTTGGGCAGGCATTTGTTTGGGAGCTCGCACAGACTTGGTAGTGATTGACAGAGGGAGTCTGACTGCAGACCGCTATATCAGAGAAGTTTTAGAAGAAAATGTCGTACCGTTTGCCCCATATAACGGTGACGATTTTGTTTTTATGCAGGATAATGCTCGGCCGCATACCGCTCGGGTAACTCAAGCTTATCTTAATGATATGAATATCACTGTTATGGAGTGGCCGGCGAGATCACCGGATATGAACCCATTAGAGCACGTTTGGGACTTGCTGAAAAGAAAAGTTAAGTCCAGAATTCCAGCTCCTGCCAACGTGGGAGAACTGCGAATCGCCGTAGTTGAGGAATGGCGGAGACTATCCCAGGAGACCATCGATAACATCATTCTCAGTATGCCTAGACGGGTAGAAACTTTAATAAGAGCACGTGGAGGAAATACGCGATATTAATCACCATTTTTCTAATTTAATTAATTGTTATTTTAATATTAAATTTCACTTTTCCCGGTTACATGAAAAGTTCAAAAATGTACAATTTTTCACAAATAGCCTTTACTCGCAAAATCTGTTCTTAATGTGATCTCATTTTAATTAAAACAAATGAAACTTTAAATAACAAAAGAAGTGTAGTAAGTAGATTTTAAAATAAAACCATTTTTTTTTAATTATGGACCTTTTTTTTATTTTCCGCTAAATATGCTGGCGAGTTTAGAAACGGATTTACTTTTGCAAAAACAACGTGATACTTTTATTGATAATAATTTTCTAATTGAATAACATAATTAGTAATAGACAAAATAAGAATAGCTGATGCAAAACTGTATTTACAATAATAAAGACAGCGCCAGTTAATAGATATTAACAGTATAGTGAAGTTTTGTTAAAAACATTGATGCCCATTAAAAATTAAATAATTTCGTTTCTTTATAATATTTATCTAATCTTAGTATTTGTTGTTCAAGTACAGAATATAACTCAAATTATGTGTAAGTTTCAAGTTTTAAAATAAAGTGGTTTTAGAGATCTAGCCTCGAATTCAATCTCCACTTTGAAAGCCCCCCATTTTGACAATTTTAGGAAAAAAAAAAAAAAAATACTTTTGTACTCTGTTTCAAATTATCTTTAAAATGAGGTACTGCAACCCTATGAAACGCAAAAAATATATTTTATTTCGCATTCGCTTTTATGAGAGCCCCCCTGAAATAAAGATTTTTATAACTTTTTAAGCCATTTTCGGCTGGAGGCCATCGGTTTACATATCGTATCTAAAATTGAAGTAATTACGTTCAGTAATTCAGAAGTTATAAGGCTCTGACAGATGGACAGACGGACAGACAGACGGACGGACGGACAAGTGCAAATTCACTCAAGTAAACTCAGAGACCTTCGCTTCGCTCGGTCGATTACTCTGACAGCCATTTGTTGCATATGATAGAAGAACTTAAATATATTGTGAAGCTCTGGTTTCAAAACACTAGAGTAAATGCCCATGTTTAAGGTATGAAGTATGAATAAGGTATTAATGCACTTATAAAATAAATAAAAATAAAATATAAATGAATGCACTTAATTGTATGCTAATAATAAACAAATGTTATAAATACAAGAATAGAATAGAAATGTTTTTTATTCAAATAAACTTTTTTTACAAGTGCACTTCCTACTAATCTTATAAATGCGAAAGAATGGATTTAGCTCATACCCAGGACTTAAACAGTGGCTACTATTTATCCCGGAAAATTACAGAGTTCCCTCGGGAATTAAAAAACCTAGGGCATCATCTAGTCAAGAAATATCGACAACTATTAACTACTACTACTATAACTATATTAGTAGAATTCTTACCCTCAATGTATCTTTTGCCCATGTTCTGTTTGTCCTTCTTCAGAGCCTCCTCCACATCAGCCTGGCTCTCCACCTCCACAAAGCATTCTCCTGATGGCCTTCCTGGGCGAACTTCAGTTAGATGGACACCTGCATGTTAGAAGCTCTATTAGATGCTGGTTCTAACAGGGTTCGAGGATATATATCAATGGATATATATCACGATATATATCCGATATATATCAAACTGGGTTCGATGATATATATCAATGGATTTTTTTTTATTTGTTACATAAGTGTAGGTATGATTATTGACTGATTAGAATTTATAAAAAAGTTTTATGTTTTTGAGTTGCTTTTTTGTTATACATGTATAAGATTTTATGTTTTTAGTTGATTTTGCCTGATCTAAAATAAAATTTTATGTTTTCGTTTCATTTGTCTGATTTTAAGTACCTAAATAAATAAAACATTAAAACATTTTAGTTTTTTCATAATTTTAGTATGTTTATGCAGATATGCAAATAGTATTCATAAATAATACAATAAAATATTAATATGGCTTTCATACAAAATTGATATATATCAAACTTGATATATATCGGATATATATCATAAATATCCGATATTTTGATATTTATAATAAATATCGGATATTTTCGAACCCTGGGTTCTAATGACTACCAAATCCTGGACAGAATGTCTGTCAAAAAATACCAGCAAGTGCAAGTTGGACTCTCGCACAGAGGGTTCCAAACAAACTTTTAGGATGCGGTTAGTTTACAAACTGCAAATAAATTTATATTCTCAAAAAAAAACATTTTTTTTGTGATGCAACTACAAATTTATAGTTTTCGGATTTTTTCCTTTATTTGTGCTACATGACATTGCTTCAAGCCAAATTTCATGATTCTCGGTCGACGGTAAGTACCCCATACTTTTGATTCCCTTGTAAGTGTCAAAATATGCGGCATAAACGGAACATAAAAGGCCATATCTTTTGATTGTGTCGACTTAGAAGTTTGATTTTCTTTAAATGCTGCAAGGAATTGAAGACCTGATTATTTGATATTATATTAATTTCAACTTGATACCTCCACTCGTTCCTGTGAAAAAGGGTCTTGACAGATGGACAGACAGACAACGAAGTGATCCTATAAGGGTTCCATTTTGAGTACGGAACCCTAAAAACAATAATAATCACAACCTGGTCACATTATCTGTGCACCTTGCTGGAAAGAGATGGCCTTCCTGCTTTCCCCTTCACCTTCCTACCATCACCTCACATCGCACCGGTATTGTTTTCACACCATACTAGTCTCTATATGACGTCATCGACGCCAAGTGCAGATATATATAATGTGATTGGCTTGTATTTGAATGTATAGTCGACGTCAAAAGTCCATACATTAGCACTAGCAAGTTCTAGGTATCTGAATATGTAAGCCATATGACATGCCGAGGATAGGCAAACGTTTGAGCTACTTAAAAGAGGCCTATGTCCAACAGTGCATTTTGGCTGATGATGATAAGCCAACAGTTGGGCCGCCAGTTTTGCTAACCAAGAGTTTTGATAGATCACATACGAAACTATTGATTGCGCGGCATCCCGTTTTTGGTTGTGCAAACTGCAAACATTTTTGTTTTCGATAAATACCAAACTAAATTACTTACCTTCCTTGCCGTTTACGACCAGTACACCACTCAAGAAGTCTAGCACATCCTCGACTGTGGTGGAGAAAGGTAAACCACGCAATTTGATAATGTGGCCACCGTCACCGGACCCCAACATTTTTCCACTATTGAGTACCTAATGTTATTTTAATACGAATGCTGGCGTCAAATTTATAAAACACTACTCTTTTAAGATAATTTAACGAGTATTTGAGCTTCTTGAACAACAAGCAAAAAATGCAAAAACTAATTTTTTTCATGAATTGAGAGATGATTGAGAGTGACCATAGACCACGAACACAAAGAACCAAAGATATAAATTACTCTTTGACCAAAGAGTGACAAAACAAAATGGTGACAAAAAACGGCGGCCGCGAAAAAAAACTTGAGTTCACAGAATACTTTAGTCCTAGGCCTAGCGGAGCTTGAGTTAGAGATGAGCTTTGTAGAAAATACATCGATATGTATCGATGTATCATAATAGGGTATTTGACTATATTAAAAATATCGTTTCATTTGGTGTCATCCTAAAAGATTATTATCTAAAAACATTATTCCATACGACAAACTAAAAAATAAAGTTTTATTTACCTAATTAGAAAACATTAAATAAAATTGCTATAATTCCGGCCATGGTCACGTGATCGAAAACGTTCCGTGATCTCGAATGACGTCACAGTCCACACCACCTATGGGCTGTGGAATTGTCATTGTTTGAAATGTGAACTATGACGTCATGAGAGCAAATGGAACGTTTCGGCGGCAATTTATTTTTTTGAATTTATTTCTCGATTTTTATGAAAAATACTGAAAATTATGCCGAAATATACGTTTTGTTAGTTCAGCATAGCATTATTAACAATTGATGATTTTCTAAAAGTAGTCAAATACCCTATTCATTTTTTAATGACATCAACCAATTATTGTTCTTCCGACTTCCATTCACGGAAAGCGATAGCAATGGTCAATGGTAATGCTAAGCTAAGGATTATCTCACCGAATAATAATAACTTAAATAATTATTATGTGCCATGTTGTTGTTACTCATATTGTTCATTCGTTTGAAAATAAGTTTGACAAGACAATACAGACTGAATCTTTGGTAATAAATTATAAATGTGAAAGTGTGTTTTATTGGTTTGTTTTATGTTATCCTTCAACCACGCAGCAACGGAACAACTGATCGACGTATAAGCCGTGTCAATAAAGAATGGAATCTGAAATGGCGGCTTGTACTTGTAATGACAGGCGCAGGTTGGACCGTCAGCAAAAAACGAAGCGAAGCTGACTGCTGCATGTGTAGCTATACAGACACACATTGTATGTTTATATTATTTATTTAGTATTTGTGTTGATACCTTATCCATTTATGAACTTATATTATTTTATTAAATATACTTACCTGTATATTACTATTGATTTATATAGCTACGCAAATGTTTAATATCTTTAGGTATTTATTTATTTCTTGTTATCTTTAAGTCCTCTAACTTATCTTGTATGTTTCGCGGTAAGGTCGCAACGTCAATTTCTTATTCAAAGTATTTTGTAACATTACATACGATTTCACCCTCATCACTTCGAAGAATCTTTCCTCGTTTCGCGTAAACGCTCATTAGCTCATTAAATTAAAGCTCATTTTTTAAACGTAGGTAAGTAACAATAATCAATAAACAGCATATGAACGACTATAACAACGAAAAAACTTAACAGAAAACAAGACAAAGAACATAATAAGGGTGGAACCACATTTGTGAGGATCGTTTCGGATTTCGCCCATACAAAACTGTCAAATTCCATAGAAACGTGTACGGATCAAATCGGCTTTTCGATGCGTACACTATGTAACGTTTTGGCTTGTAGGTAGAAAAAATAACAAAACGTTATCGAAAATTTAAAGTGGTATATTCTTTACGTTAGTAGGGCCATGGGTTTTAGGGGCCTTCAATTATTTTGCTCATCCGCAGTGGACCATGTACTGCCCTGTCGTCGTTGCTGTGGCAGGCCTCAAGCGACGGATGCTCAGCAAGGTAGGTAGGCAGGCCGGAAAAGGGCGCGGCGCACGGAAGGACGTTCCCACAGCTTCAGGTAGGAGTGACACGACGTCCACGACACGCAGAAGTAGCGTGCAGAACGTAATTGTGTTGCCAGGAAGTGTGAAGCTCGTACTATGAACCCTGGAACCAGCGCCCAGGCAATAAGGCACCATACACATCCTCACGCTTAATTGTGACCACGCAATTAACTACGGGTCGTACACAGCATAAGTTGGCGGTGCGGTCACAATCAAACGGAGTTTACACTTTGTTTTAAAACTAGTAGGTATTAGCAATAAAGATGCACGCAACACTTACCCGATATTCCGGGGTTGAATACGTACGTCGAATAAGCGTCTTAAGGGATGCTAACGGCAAAAACGTGGCGATTCGGTACCGCCAGCGACACAGGTAACTGCTTTCAGGTGTAAAATTCCAAAATGCCGCCCGCGCGGAGGATCGACGCGAGCACAAGCATTTGCGAAAGAACCGGTTAGGTGCGGTGCGCGGGGAGAGGGAACGCGCAAGCGTCACCTGAGGCACTCAAGGTCGAGCGTCAAGTTATAAAATAATTTTGAATTTAATATGTTAGGTAAACGACAGATC
Organism: Oeneis ivallda; assembly: GCA_029955525.1. Lineage (NCBI taxonomy): Eukaryota > Metazoa > Arthropoda > Insecta > Lepidoptera > Nymphalidae > Oeneis > Oeneis ivallda. Next base: position 24,119,924 of record JARPMR010000009.1, read on the forward strand.
GAAAAAACGTTCCTCAGATGATTTTATTTAAGTATTTACTCGTAGAATTAACCTACTACGTTACATATCCCCCTCTCCTACGAAAGGATTTTATTCTCCTCAAAATAAAATCCACTAAATTAAACTGCCAAGGAGACGTAAGTACATTATCCATTCAACCTAGCCTTTCATAATCTTTCATACTTCGCGCAAATAATAAAAGCAACAGTAAGTATTATTTTAAAATACTGACGCATCCTATCACGACAAAGTTAACGGTGTTATAGATACCAAAAACTCTTGTACAAACTAAGCATAAACGATGTTAAATAAGGGGAAAGTAATAACAATAAAATGTATAGTTATATATTATTTATATATTTAAGTATATATTCCAGTCTTGACTTTAGTTAGTTGCCTATTGGTTTTAGGTCTTTTATATGCCAGGTACCTAGGTCTTTCCCAGTCATGTCTTGCAAAACATAGACTAAAGGAGACTTTTTATCTGTTATTCTAGCCTTAATAAATTTAGGAGCCAATTTCCGTGAAAATTGATTTTCCTTATTACTTAAGAAGTAAGCACGCTTCATGACTACGTCACCTACGTTAGATTCTGCGAATTTTCGGCGAAGGTTATAGTGAGAGGTATTTTTTACGTGAGCCTGCCAAAGTCTAGACTGAACTGTATCAAATATTGAAGCTAAATGACCTATATTTTCCGCATAGATTTCGCGAGGCAAAAATAATATTTCATCGCCGTGATCATTATCAACGTAGTGTGATCCACAAGGAACAAGTTCGCGACCGTAAACTAGAAATGAAGGAGTAAATCCTGTTGACTCGTTTACTGAGTTATTAATTGCGAATTGGATTTTGGGAATAAGTACGTCCCATGACCTATGATCATCGTCAACATACATGGAGATACACGTAATTATAGTTTTATTATACCGCTCGACTAAGTTGACTTGAGGAGTGTACTTAGGGGTATAATAAATTTTGGGGATTTTATATTTTTTAAAGAAGGAATCCGCCACTTTTCCGCAAAAAATACTAGCATTATCTATCAGAATAGCTTGTGGCACGCCGTGCACTAATATTACCGAATCTTCTAGTATTTTTGTTACAATTTCCGCAGTAGCCTTCTTTATTGGAAAAATCAAGCAAAATTTTGAAAAACAGCATGTTACCACAAGGATATAACTATTACGCGACCTGGTAATGGGAAGAGGGCCCATTAGATCAATCGAAATCATTTGGAAGGGGCGAGAGACTTGTTTCGGTCTACCCATAGTTCCTAAAGTACCATGTGTAGACTGTTTATAAGTTTGGCATTTAACGCAACGAGAAACAAAGTTAGCGACGTCTGCGTACATGCCTGGCCAATAGAAACGAAGTAAAAGACGCTTATAAGTTTTAAAAATTCCGAGATGACCAGCAGTAGGTTCGGAATGACAGTCTGCCAGAATCTGCTGACGTCGCTCCTCTGGTACGACTTCCTTCCATTCGAATTCCTTATTAAGAGTGCATTTAGATTGCATGTAACGATAAAGCTGGTTGTTTTTAACTATGAAGTTTGGAAAAGATGTGGGAGAATTTTGGCAACCATTGAAAATATTAAGATACCACGGATCCGCAATTTGAGTTGTAGTTAAGGATGATACCGGGCAAGCACGCGAAAGAGCATCTGGGATGATATTATCAACTCCTCGGCGATGTTTGATTTCAAAATTGAAACACGAGAGTCTAACTCCCCAGCGAGCGAGACGGCCAGTAGGGTTATTCAAATTAAGAAACCATTTAAGGGCCGAGTGATCGGTATGGACAGTAAATCGTTGACCGTTGTCAAGATAACATCTCCAATGCTCCAGCGCTACGAGAACCGCAAGTGTCTCGCGTTCAGTCACACTGTAATTACGCTCACTAGCTGTTAGCGATCTACTCATATAGGCTATAGGATGTTCAACCTTATCGACCGAGCGAAGCGAAGGTCTTTGAGTTAACTAGGGCGATTTGCACTTGTCCGTCCGTCCGTCCGTCCGTCTGTCAGAGCCTTATAACTTTTGAATTACTGAACGTAATTACTTCAAATTTAGATATAATATGTAAACCGATGGCCTCCAGCCGAAAATGGCTTAAAAAGTTATAAAAATCTTTATTTCAGGGGGGCTCTCATAGAAGCGAATGCGAAGTAAAAAAAAAAAAATCGCGTTACATAAAATTGTTACGTATCATTTTAAAGATAATTTTGAACTGAGTACAAAAATATTTTTTTTTTAATTTTTCCCTTAAAATTGACGAAATGGGGGGCTTTCAAAGTGGCGATTTTATACGCTCGCTTGAAGACGCTCTCTAGAAAAATCCGCTATGGATTTTCAAACTGATTTTATGTTTTTAGGTCACTTATATCCTGTACTTGAACAACAAATACTAAAATTATATGAATATTATAAAGAAACGAGATTATTTAATTTTTAATGGGCGTCAGTAATTCATATAGCATCAACATAGCTTCACAATAATGCTAATAGATGGCGCAGTCAGTAACTATTCCCATGGAACTACGAGTTAAATTCAATGTTTGATAAATAATTCAATGTTTTCACTAACGTTCCCTAACCTTTACGGGCTACCTATAAGTTAGGTGATTGATGTTTTCTGTCAACTTATTTATCACGATCCTGTACGGGACACCTAAAAGGATATTGGGACGGATGTTAGGACTTAGGATTGTATTTAGGAGCTACCTACGTTAAGAGACTCCTACTTAGGGGATGATTTAGGTATGTTTGGTGAAAACGGGCATAATAATAATGTCAGTTTTGGTTATCATGTATCGATTGAATGAATAATCATGGGATACCGTTACCGCGAGGTCTCAGTTCGGGGCGAACCACTAGTCAATAGTCTGAGTTAGAAGAGCGCCAATCCCGAAGTTGCTAGCGTCAGTATGTACCTCGAACGGAAGATTATAGTCCGGGCAAGATAAAATGGGAGCTGAGATTAAACATTCTTTAAGTTTGTTAAAAGATTCCTCGGCTTCTTTAGTCCAAACGAAAGGTTTAGCCTTTTTACCACCGGATGTTAATTGATTTAAAGGACCTGCAATTGTACTAAAATTTGGTACAAACCTTCGGTACCAAGAAGCTGTTCCGATGAATCTTTTCACCTCTTTCTTGTTAGTAGGAGTAGGGAAATTAAGAATAGCGTCGACTTTTTCAGGATCGACATGCAAACCTTTAGAATTAACAACGTACCCAAGATATTTCAATTCATCGCGAAAGAAAACAGATTTAGACAAATTTATAGTTAGATTAGCCGATTGTAATTTTTTGTATACTTTTATTAATAAGGATATGTGAGTATCAAAGTCTGACGAAATTATTATAATGTCATCCACGAAAACAAATACAGAATTTTCAAATTCGGGACCATAAAATATAAGATCAACTAATCGTTGCTGAGTTGCCGGCGCGTTTGTTAGCCCAAAAGGCATAGTTACAAATCGATAAGTACCACGACCGGGGATGTAAAAAGCCGTTTTATCGCGATCTTTCTCCGTAATCGGTATTTGCCAGAAAGCTTTAGACAAGTCGATGCTAGATAAGTACTTAGCGTTTTTAAGGTTATCTAAAATTTCCGAAACGTAAGGTAATCTGTACGCATCTTTACGTGTAACAGCATTGAGTTTTCGGCTGTCTAAGCAAAACCTGAGTCTTCCATAATTTTTTTTGGGGTAAGTAGAACGGGAGAAGACCAAGGGCTCTCGCAAGGTTCTACGACTCCGAGTTTAAGCATTTGATCTAACTCCTCAATCAAGATTTTTTGTTTATCGGGTGACATTCGGTAGTACCGTTGACGAATTGGTTCAGCGTCTCCAGTATCAATGTTATGAGTAGTAAGATTGGTAATACCGAGACCCTTCTGTTCGAATGAAATGTCATTATAAAGTTTAATGACATTATCAGCTAGCTGTTTTTCAGTCTCTGATAAATTAGTGTAAGGTTGTATAAAGGTACCAAGTATAGTATTATTAATTTCGCTGCTAACCGTACGAACACTATTTACGTATTTTGGACAAAGTTGAAACTTACGCCAAAAGTCAATGCCGAGAATTATGTCAGGTGTTATCTCCGGAACAACAAAAGCTTGCAAAATGTGAAATTGTCCCTCGAATTCTATAGGTAAGTTAATGTATCCGAGACTTTGCAAACGTTGTCCACCGGCCGTAATAACAGCGACGCAGTTCTCCCTAATTAGAGGTAGACCAAGGCTTTCAAAAGTGGAGTGGATACTGTTACCTAAGATCGTAACACCAGAACCTGAGTCCAAAAGACCTAAAAAGTTATGACCACAAACTTGCACTGATGCGTGAGGCCTACTATCATAGTTATAGTTTTTATGGAGAATTGTGTGGATTCTATAGGTTTTAAAATATAAGTTTACTGTATCCAGCCAATTTTGCCAATCATTTTTATCAAATTTGGTATCCACACAATTCTCTGAATCTAGTTTTTTGTATCAGGACGTTTATTATTTCTAGCGCAGTCTGGGCAATCTGGGAATTTTACATTTTTACGTCTACAGCCGAAACAGAAAATTTCACTGCGGTCAGCAGTACACCCTCTAGTGCTGTGTGTATCAGTGCGACAACGAATACAGTAACGAGGTCGTTTATTATTTTCAGGGGCACTGACTGCGTGAACATAGTTACTATCTGAGTTTGTAGTTTTATTGCTAGAATGTTGAGGTTTATTAGAATTAGATTTATTATTGTCAGTAGTAGTATTTTTAAATTTATAGTTATAATTAAATTTTTGAGAAAAATTCGAATTCTGTTTGCTACTTGAACTACTAGCGTAAGCAAAATCAGGTGCTAAAGTATCAGCTGTAGCTTTCGGTGGTTCCTTAAAATGCGAAAGGCGAGATTGAATATCCTCGTAGTTACGGCATAAGTTTCTTAACTCATCAATGGACTTTATTGTTGAAACTGATGATAAAGTACTAGCGTAACATGGCCGAATATTATGTAAGAGAATTTCTAATTTTTCATCTTCTGAAGGTTGTTTCGATAGTCGCGAAAAAAGACCAGACATAATCGAAAGGTAAATAGCAATATTTTCTTTTTCGCCTTGCGTACGAGATCTGATTTCTGAACTAAGTATATAATCATAATCCGGCCGACTGAAATCCCGCCTCAAGAGAATCGCGAGCTCATCCCAAGTATTAACAGTATCCTTGACACTACGATACCAGTGAATCGCGTCGCCTTGAAAAATTTCCGTTGCATTCCTTAAAACTGTTTCAGATTTAATATTCTTAGCGAGACAAAATTCATTTATACGTTGAATAAAAGCTCTAACGCAGGTTTTTCCATCAAATTTAATTTTAGAAAATAAATTTAAATTATTGCCTTCGCATGTGACATTAATAGTAAGAGGTGTAGTTGAGGCACTAGATGTAGCATGAGATTCGCTACTCGTGGTTGCTAATGGATCAGTCGATGTATCAAGGAGTTTATTGAGTGTGGATCTATAATCTTTGTATAGACCAACACACTCGTCATAATCCTCCTGAATTTTATCCGTGCGTGATATCCGGTGAAGCCGGTGATAAATATGGTTCAGCAAATTTTGAGATCGTAAAAGTGCACTCTTATCAGCAGGGGCAGAAATTACTGAGCTGACTTTGTCGAGAGCTTCAAAAACACCAAGGATGTCAACCGAAGGTTCGAAAGGGCTTGTTAGAATATCCTCAGAGGGATATGAGGGACTACATTTTGCAATCTGTTTTCTTAGCTCCTGAACTGTAGAACCGGGAGTTTCACGACGAATAGCTACCTCATACTCCAGTTCTCCTTTTTGCAAGGACATGAATTTTATCTCGTAAGACATATTTTTAAATGATAACGATAATTAATTACAAAAAAAATTAAAGTGCAAATGTATGAGAAATGAAAAAAAAAACTAAACACTCCGTCTGTTACAAATTAAAAGAATAATTAATAACGTTTCGGTTGTTTATCTTTAAAAGCGTGAAATGATAAAATGAAATCAGCGAATAAAATAAATGGATGATTAATTGAATGATTGATTGAATTATTGTTGAATACTTGCAACAGAAATAAAAAATCTAACAAAATAAAATGAAATAAGCAAACAAAATCAATAAATAATTATTGCAACTAATGTGTACGGATATGCAAAACAAATTTACAACAAAAAAATTTTTTTTTTTTTTTTTGCTAACGGTACATTATTAGTTTTAGAACCGATAATAATACACAGATAATACTAATAATCACAAAGGAACAATAAACAAAATTAGAATTTTTATAAGTTTAGGTGAGTAAGGTAGGTAAGGCGCGGTCACCTTAAGTTACAAGTAATACAGTAGGTACGTACCTCGGACACCTTAGCTGCTAGCAACCAAAATAAAAATAACGTTTTACAACTAAAAACAAGCACACACCAAACTTACCACTACGAATGAAGAAGCAAAATAATGAAATTACCACGTTGAGTGCGCCATTGTAACGTTTTGGCTTGTAGGTAGAAAAAATAACAAAACGTTATCGAAAATTTAAAGTGGTATATTCTTTACGTTAGTAGGGCCATGGGTTTTAGGGGCCTTCAATTATTTTGCTCATCCGCAGTGGACCATGTACTGCCCTGTCGTCGTTGCTGTGGCAGGCCTCAAGCGACGGATGCTCAGCAAGGTAGGTAGGCAGGCCGGAAAAGGGCGCGGCGCACGGAAGGACGTTCCCACAGCTTCAGGTAGGAGTGACACGACGTCCACGACACGCAGAAGTAGCGTGCAGAACGTAATTGTGTTGCCAGGAAGTGTGAAGCTCGTACTATGAACCCTGGAACCAGCGCCCAGGCAATAAGGCACCATCCACATCCTCACGCTTAATTGTGACCACGCAATTAACTACGGGTCGTACACAGCATAAGTTGGCGGTGCGGTCACAATCAAACGGAGTTTACACTTTGTTTTACAAGATGCACGCAACACTTACCCGATATTCCGGGGTTGAATACGTATGTCGAATAAGCGTCTTAAGGGATGCTAACGGCAAAAACGTGGCGATTCGGTACCGCCAGCGACACAGGTAACTGCTTTCAGGTGTAAAATTCCAAAATGCCGCCCGCGCGGAGGATCGACGCGAGCACAAGCATTTGCGAAAGAACCGGTTAGGTGCGGTGCGCGGGGAGAGGTAACGCGCAAGCGTCACCTGAGGCACTCAAGGTCGAGCGTCAAGTTATAAAATAATTTTGAATTTAATATGTTAGGTAAACGACAGATCGAAAAAACGTTCCTCAGATGATTTTATTTAAGTATTTACTCGTAGAATTAACCTACTACGTTACAACGAATGTATGGAAAATGACAGTTTTGTATAGGCAAAATCCGAATCGATCCTCACAAATGTGGTTCCACCCTAAGACTGATAATATTTTTGCGTGTTGTAACGACGTGTGCGAGTGAGAGGGAATGATTAGCGACGCCGAGGCGACGCCATTTATAATTCCTTTCTTTATTGACACGGGTTATAATATTTTGCATGGGTATATGATGGCCTTGGCTTTTGGAGAGTGGCATAAATAGGTAACCTTTTATATCAGCAAAGCAGAAGGTTCCCAGTTTCTGCAGGATAGGTGCTTAAAAACCTAACTCCACGTGGATGAAGTCACGAGCAAAAGCTTTAATTAATTAATAATAATATTAAACTTACAATTAACACTAATAGTGTTGAAACAGGTCGACTGGCGCCTGGAGCCAGCGGTCGATAAATGTGTTTCATATACTTTTAGAGAATTATAATGGTTATAACTTTTTTTTTCTGGCTTTTTGAATGGTCTAACTTTATAATAAAAAAACTCGATTATAGAGAGTTATTCGAACAATCATTCAAATGATGCGAAACGAACTGCATAATTCTAGCACTATTGGATTGTCAACTTATATAGTCCTAGTTCATTCCCTAATCAAATACCTATTTCATAATATCATATCCGTCCTTTGAGTAATAAACCAACACAGGAGTGGAATTGACCCCTAATTTATTTGCAAAAAAGTCTGTCAATTACGGTGGGGGGCGAGGTAGCACACATGAAAACTTGCTTACTACAGGTGCATTTTTCCATCACGTCGCTATGCACGCACACAATATAATTAGCAAACACTACCTTAAAGTATATGCACACAATCACATTCACACACAGGGACGCTCTATCATTACATGAAACAATCGCATCATATGTGTAAGCATTTTAGGGATTTGACACTATCGATTATCGACTTTCGATAAGTTCTTCTAATAATTATTTACAACAGAGTTACTTTATTCGAGAGTAAATTTTTTTGTTCGAGATCTTTAACATGGTATGGTATGGTAGGTACCTATATAGAAGCGCTAGGAAACGAGGCTCTTGCCGTTATTTTAGTCATAATATGCCTTTGCTATTAGATTGACTCGTACAGGTAGGCTTTTAGTACTTGCGTAAAGATACAGCTAGAAACTTTGGACTATATTGACGCTGGAAAGCGATCTAGCTTATTTCGAAAAATACCAAAATGACTTTTTTATATATTTGGAAGAAAAAGATACTGCGTCGGATTGTCGGACTTTCGTTTTCCTATGACATTATTTTTCTAAGATACTATGTTGACCTTCTCTGCATGTTTATATTTTATATTTTTTGTTATTCATATTTTTAAACGTACCTACTCAAAAATGCTGTAAATACTAAGACACAATCTATTTTTCAATATTATACAGATACTTCAAAAAAGTTATCAATACTTTTTAGCAGTGCAGTGCACTTAGGTTTACTGTAAGGACTTAGGATTATCTGATTATTAACAGATTTTGTAGATACCAAGATATTTACTCCGTCACTTTACTCTCAATCTCATGCTGAGAGCATGCTGTAGGTACCATAGTATATCACCTTAGAGCAGCTGTTTAGTTATGATTTAAGGTTATAAGCCACCAGGGAGTGCTGTACTTTGTCATAGGTTTTTATAATTTTTAATAATATTGTTTATTAAGTTGAGAGACATTTAATTTTTATTTGAATACGTAGTGGGTATTAATATTGAACACATTGATTTTTTAAGTAATCTTGTTTAAATAAACATACAGCATTTTTAATGAAACATCATTTGTTTTATTTATGTTTAAAGCGAAATTTACGATGTATCTATTTCTAAAAAGTATATTAAGTACAAACTGTTAGGACTACATCATGTTTCCTTAAAAATAGATACAGCATAATCAAGCATTTCAGAGTTTAGAGTTATTTCGTGGTTTCATATGTTTCAAATACCAAGTTACAGCAACATTGCTTCTTGAAATTGAAAAACTACTACTTTAGAATTATCGACCGAGCGAAGCGAAGGTCTTTGAGTTAACTAGGGCGATTTGCACTTGTCCGTCCGTCCGTCCGTCCGTCCGTCCGTCTGTCAGAGCCTTATAACTTTTGAATTACTGAACGTAATTACTTCAAATTTAGATATAATATGTAAACCGATGGCCTCCAGCCGAAAATGGCTTAAAAAGTTATAAAAATCTTTATTTCAGGGGGGCTCTCATAGAAGCGAATGCGAAGTAAAAAAAAAAATATCGCGTTACATAAAATTGTTACGTATCATTTTAAAGATAATTTTGAACTGAGTACAAAAATAATTTCTTTTTAATTTTTCCCTTAAAATTGACGAAATGGGGGGCTTTCAAAGTGGCGATTTTATACGCTCGCTTGAAGACGCTCTCTAGAAAAATCCGCTATGGATTTTCAAACTGATTTTATGTTTTTAGGTCACTTATATCCTGTACTTGAACAACAAATACTAAAATTATATGAATATTATAAAGAAACGAGATTATTTAATTTTTAATGGGCGTCAGTAATTCATATAGCATCAACATAGCTTCACAATAATGCTAATAGATGGCGCAGTCAGTAACTATTCCCATGGAACTACGAGTTAAATTCAATGTTTGATAAATAATTCAATGTTTTCACTAACGTTCCCTAACCTTTACGGGCTACCTATAAGTTAGGTGATTGATGTTTTCTGTCAACTTATTTATCACGATCCTGTACGGGACACCTAAAAGGATATTGGGACGGATGTTAGGACTTAGGATTGTATTTAGGAGCTACCTACGTTAAGAGACTCCTACTTAGGGGATGATTTAGGTATGTTTGGTGAAAACGGGCATAATAATAATGTCAGTTTTGGTTATCATGTATCGATTGAATGAATAATCATGGGATACCGTTACCGCGAGGTCTCAGTTCGGGGCGAACCACTAGTATAATTAGTATCATCTGATGTGTTACATTAAAAAATATGCTTTTTGAAAAAAATCTGCCCCTGATAGCTTATTTATGAGCTGTTATGATTTTTAAAACGTTATTGGCTCTGGTATAAAGTTCACTTTTTCGATTTACAAGATCGTTTTCCAGCGTTGAATAATATTCTCTCAGTCCAGCATGGAGGAAACATAAAAAGTAAAACTGAACCCTAAAAAAAAAATTTTTAAAGTTATGATTGGTAAGTTAAAACTTGTACCTACACACTTTACTTGGAAGGCTTATTTTTTTCATCTTCTTCATCTGAACGAAGTGTATATTTGTTTGTAATGCTAGGCTGCCGCCATGGCTATAGTGGCCACCCCATCTGTTATAAAACACCGCCAAGCTATTTAGCTTTCCGGTAAACCTAGCGGGATGAATAAGAAGTATGGGTACTTTAATTCAATTGCCAAGTTTTAATGAACCAAATAATGAAAAACCAAAAACGAAAAAAAAAATTAAATTCTATACATATTGTATAGAATTTAAATTTTTTTTTCGTCAATGAACCATTAGTAAGACGATAAAAATATCTCGGTATAAATAATTTATACAATCCCTCCACCAATATCGACATATGAAATCTTGCTGTCCAGCCCTAATTTTAATGCGGTGTGGCCGACTTCATAAAATTAAAGTCCTAATTTTCGAGTAAGAAAGACTTACGTAGAACTTATCATTACTATTAAACAATTTTTTAGTCTCGTTTTCATTATTTTTTGTATTATATTTGTAAAAATCCTTTCTTAGCGGATGCCTACGTCATAGTAGATGTGCGTTGATAGATCAGTCAGTCAGTCACCTTTTCATTTTATATATTTAGAAAATTATACCACACTGGCTATATGGAAATTTATACCTATAACTTTTGAAATAATTGAGTAAAAAACTAATTTTATGAATTCGCTGAGTTTATGGAGCTCTAGCTGCATCAATGCATTTTAAACAATAGTGGGAGAGTACCAGCCAATCAGACACCATTGCGATCGTTATAATAATGCAATCATTTTAACCGACTTCTAAAAAGGAGGAGGTTCTCAATTCGAATTTTTTTGTATATTTGTTACGCAATTATTCCGCCAAATAATGAATGGAATTTGATAATTTTTTTTGTTTAGTAGGGCATACTTCAGAGGTGGTTCCCATATAAATTGTTGTTGACATAATGTTAGATGTTACTCCATAACTTCGTCAAATCTGAACCGATTTCAATTTTTTTTTGAAAGAACGCATAATAATGTTGGGCCTATTTAAAAGGTGAAGAGAAGGTGATTCATATCTTCGGTAATGGAGGAAGGAACTCAATGATTAAGAGCAAATTGCTCACGATCAGAGATATACACTAAAAAGCTTAAAACAATAACGTAAAAAAATATCTTTAAAAAACCGACTTCATACGCCGATCGGGCAAAGTTGGGCTAGCGTCGCGCATTGGTTTCATCATCATGTACAAATTAAAATTGTTTTATACTTTGTAGTGGCGTTTAAAGTTGGTTTTATAGAAAGAATTTTTATCATTATTTGATAATCTCACAGACGATCAAAGTTCGTATTTATATATCTAGTCATATTTTACTTAAAGCTTATAAATTAGTCGTTCACCCCTTCCTATTCTATCGTGATTTTAATTCTATGGGATCAATTTATAATGCAGTTCATGAAAAAGGTCTCTAAACGAATAGTAAGTAGGAAGATTATTTTTCAATATTTTCCCCAAATTATTTCATGTACGATTAAGTAGCAACATTTTCAGATCGACAGTTTTCTTAAGTTTTCTGCATAAGTATTGCATTATTTGGATAAAATAATACATCAGAAGTAAATAAATGTTATCCTTTAGTAAACTGGATTTTTTAAATATTTTTTCAGAAGAAAATACTCTCATATTCGGCATTTATAGCGGAGCTCATTCCCCGCTAACCATACGTAGTTGACAGGCGCGTGACTCGAGTCAAACAGTTTTATATAACGGGTATGACCACTGGTCATACCCAACTTACAGAGGGGTACGCGCGTCAATTCTTCTCCTGTGTTGGTTTATTACTCAAAGTATCCGTCTCTATTCTAAACATTGATTCTAAAGGGTAAGACCAAGAAGCTTATCTTGGGCATATCTTGGGTAAGACCTTTGGTAAGATGGATGGAAATAGGAAGACTAGTCGTAATTCCTAGTTCCATGGTAATACGGCTATCATGGAACTAGGCATTACGACTATAATACTTGTATTTTACCAGTGTCACTGTCAAAGTATCAGTAGACACTAGTGATGTGAACCGATTACAAATTTGATAACCGGTCTTTACCGATTACTTTGTAAAAAAAAAACGGTTTTATAGGTATTCTTAGGTTTTTTCTTAAAGAAAGAAGAAAACATCGAAAATTTTTAAGTAATTTTTTTTATCTATGACAAGATAGTCCTTGACTGCGATCTCACCTGTTGGTAAGTAACGATGCAGTCTAAGATGGTAGCGGACTAACTTATAAGTATCATAATTATAATCAATGCGGTAGGTTGAGGAAAAAGTTCAAATTGGACTTACCTTTGCTGAGGAATGCTGCGGCTTCCTCCCACGGAAATGAAACCAGGTGGACACGTTTAATTTATTTTTATTTTTATTTAGAAACTTAATTCCAAGTAGTTGTTACTTTAGATTTGCAATAACACATGGCTTACATAACAGTTCTAGATGAATCATGGGTGTATTGGATAAATAGTGTACATTTTACTGTTGCACTGCGCGGATTTCACGTTCCCTGATGTTTAGCTCGGCTAAGAATTTGCCGTGTGAGATGTAATCAGATAGCAACATAAAACATAGCTAAGGAAATGGTAATTGGTTATATATAGATAAAGAACTGTTTATTTTTTAGGTTCCATTGGTCAAAAATTTTAAAACATCGATTTAACCTTTGTTGTTCTAAGAACCTTTCAGAAACTATTATGCCTATACTCTCAAAATTTAATTTAAATAAAACTTTACAAAACTTCATGTGTAAATCGTCTATACTAATACACAGTCATTTCTACTAATATTCCGGGGTCTGCAACTTATATAAAGTATTTCACATTAAATTATTACACACCATATTATCGCTAATCACTATGTACATAATATATTATCGCTTATCACTAATTACTTATCTTATCGCTATATTTTTTTTTGGATCCTGTATTTCGGAGTGACCGAGATTCAATGTGGGATTTCTGAAGGGTGAGGGATAATTCTTAGGTTCAGCATCAGTTCTCGACTGATCTTTAGGCTACTTGAACGAAACTTCAGGATAATTTGGAACAGCAATTTATTACATTGAACTGAGAACTGATTTGATCAATAAATAGCCACAATAGCCATGGTCCAGAAACGGGAATTATTACTGAAAACTAATCAGGCTTTAACGCTGAAACCCTACCTAAAGCCGACTCCAACCACCCCTATAAAGGCCCCTGACCTCACATCTAATCATTTTAACCACAACACGACAGACAAACCACCATCTGAACGTGAGGGTAGTCATCAAAATGCACAAATTAATTGACAATTATTATGACTTAGTCGTGTCAAAATATTTGTAGCGATAGTGAATTATCGCTACTCACTATTTAGGTACTTATCTTATCGCAAGTCAATAATTACTTATCTTATTGTTTTTCACTAATTTCTTATCTTATCGCTAATCAATAATTACTTATATTTTAGCTTATCACTAATTACTTATCGCTAATCACATCTTATCGCGTATCACTAATTACTTATCTTATCGCTTATCACTAGTTACTTATCTTATCGCTTATCACTAATTACTTATCTTATCGCTTATCACTAGTTACTTATCTTATAGCTTATCGCTAATTACTAATGACTAACTACATATCTTATCACTTATTACTTATCTTATCGTTTATCAATAATTTCTTATCTTATCGCTTATCAATAATAGCTTATCTTATCGCTTATCACTAATTACTTATGTTATCGCTAATTACTAATAACATATCTTATCACTAATTACTTATCTTATCGCTTATTACTAATTACTTAACTAATAGCTATTTACTAATGACATATCTTATCACAAATTTTTTAACTTATCGCTTATCACTAATAACTTATCCTATCGTTTATCACTAATTTCTTATCTTATCTCTAATCAATAATTTCTTATCTTATCGCTTATCACTAATTACTTATAACTTATCACTAATTACTTACTTTTACTTATTACTATCTTATCGCTTATCACTAATTATTTTACTAATCGCTAATTACTAATAAAATATCTTATCACTAATTACTTATCTTATCGTTTATCACTAATTACTTATCTAATCGTTTATGACTAATTACTTATCGCTTATCACTAATTATCTTATCGCTTATCTCTAGTTACTTATCTTATAGCCTATCACTAATTACTTATTTTATCGCTTATAACTAATTTCTTATCTTATCACTAGTTACTTATCTTATAGCTTATTACTTATCTTATTGCTTATCACTAGTTACTTATCGCTTATTACTTATCTTATCGCTTGTCACTAATTATTTTACTAATCGCTAATTACTAATAACATATCTTATCACTAGTTACTTATCTTATAGTTTATCACTAATAACTTATCTAATCGTTTATGACTAATTGTAATTACTTATCGCTTATCACTAATAACTTATCTTATTGCTAATTATTAATTTCATATCTTATCACAAATTACTTAGTTTATCACTTTACTTATCTAATCGTTTATGACTAATTACTTATCGCTTATCACTAATAACTAATTTCTAATTACATATCTTATCACAAATTACTTATAGTTTATCACTAATTTCTTATCCTATCGCTAATCAGTAATAACTTACCTTATCGCTTATCACTAATTTCTTATCTTATCGTTTATCTTTAATCTCACATCTTATCGCTTATCACTAAATCACTAATTACTTATCTTATCGCTTATAACTAATTTCGTATCTTATCGCTTACCTCTAATTAGAATAGAATAGAATAGAAATGTTTTTTATTCAAATAAACTTTTAGAAGTACTTTTGAATCGTCAATGAGTCTACCACTGGTTCGGAATGCCGTTCCTGCCGAGAAGAACCAGCAAGAAACTCGGCAGTTGCTCTTTTCAAAATACTTTTACAATATACTTAGCAGATATTATTCTATGTATGCAGAGTTTCCACAATGAGGGAAAGTTCCACAAAAGCATACGTAATTATTTCTAATTATAATTCAACACATGTCAAGACGGGCAGATAGAAAGTAGCCCCATTGCCGCTGGTGGCACCCGTTCACGAGCATGACGCATGACCCAGCCATTGCTTCGCTCAACCATATTTTAGGGAACGCAACAACCCGCATCACACGACACCACCGCAGAAATTACTTATCTTATCGCTTATCACTAGTTTCTTATCTCATAGCTTATTACTAATTACTTATCTTATCGCTAATTACTAATGACTATCTACATATCTTATCACTTATCTTATCGTTCATCACTAATTTACCATTCCACACCAATTACTTTTAAATAGGTATTTATAGTAGACTCTTAGTGATCGTGAACTAATTTGTTGTGTTGGTTAAGGTCAATAAAGTTTTATTTATTTATTTATTTTAATTTCTTATCTTATCGCTTATCACTAATTACCTATCTTATCGCTTATTACTAATTACTTTACTAATCGCTATTCTAATGACATATCTTATCACTAATTACTTATCTTATCGCTAATCAATAATTTCTTATCTTATCGCTTATCACTAATAAATTATCGCTAATTACTTATCTAATCGTTTATGACTAATTACTTATCGCTTATCACTAATTACCTATCTTATCGCTTATTACTAATTACTTTACTAATCGCTATTCTAATGACATATCTTATCACTAATTACTTATCTTATCGCTAATCAATAATTTCTTATCTTATCGCTTATCACTAATAAATTATCGCTAATTACTTATCTTATCGCTTATTACTAATTGCTTAACTAATCGCTATTTTCTAATGACATATTATCTTATCACAAATTTTTTATCTTATCGCTTATCACTAATTATTTTACTAATCGCTAATTACCAATTACATATCTTATCACAAATTACTTATAGTTTATCACTTATTTCTAATCTTATCGCCAATCAGTAATAACTTAACTTATCGCTTATCACTAATGATTATCACTAATTTCTTATCTTAATCGTTTATCACTAATTTCTTAACTTATCGCTTATCACTAATTACTTATCTTATCGCTTATCACTAATTTCTTTACTAATCGCAAAGTACTTATCGCTAATAATTACATATCTTATCGCTTACCAAATTACTTATCTTATCGCTAATCAATATTTACTTACCTTATTGCATATCAATAATTACTTATCTTATCGCTAATTACTCAAAACATAACTTATCACAAATCACTAACGAGACCAGACGAGACCAGATGAGACCAGACGAGACCAGACGAGACCAGACAAGACCAGACGAGACCAGAAAAGACCAGAAGAGAACAGACGAGACCAGACCAGATGAGACCAGACCAGACCAGACGAGACCAGGTCAGACTAGAAGAGACTAGACGAGACCAGACAAGACCAAACGAGACGAGACCAGACCGGACCAGACAAAATAGGACCAGACTAGACCAGACTAGACCAGACCAGACGATAAGAGACCAGATGAGACCAGAGGACTAAACGAGACCAGACGGGACCAGACGAGGACAGACGATGAGACCAGATAAGAACAGACAAGACCAGACGAGACAAGACCAGACAAGACAAGACAAGACCATACAAGACCAGACAAGGCCAGACAAGACCAGACACGACAAGACCAGACAAGACCAGACCAGACCAGACGAGACCTGGCGAGGCCAGACCAGAGAGACGAAACTAGACCAGACGAAACCAGAGGAACCAGACGAGACCAGACGACACCAGACCACACGGGACCAGACGAGATCAGACGAGACCAGACGCGACCAGACCTGACGAGACAGACCAGGCGAGGCCCGACACGACGCAGCAGACAGCCTAGGTGACACCGCAGACAGGTGAGACGCAGTGGCACCGTGCCTGGCGCTGCGTCAGGAAGTGACGCGCTTGCCAGAGCACCGACAGGTGGCGCGCAGTGGCACCGTGGCTGGCACTGCGATAGGTCCCTGCGAGCTCGACAGCGCAATGGCAGGTGAGGCGCAGATTCGCCATGGCCGGCACTGTGTCACGCCTCTGCGTGTTCGGCAGGTGAGGCGCAGACGCTCCGTAGCCGTCGCTGCGACGAGCTCAAACGCACTTGGCAGTGCACCGGGAGGTGTGGTAGAGACGCGCCGTGACTGACGATGCGCCTTGCTCCAACGCGCACCGACAGGTGAGGGGCAGACGCGCTGTGGCCGGTGCTGCGAGACGCCTCTGCGTGCTCGGCAGCGCATAGGCAGGTGAGGTGCAGATGCACCGTGGCCAGCGCTGCGCCATGCTCCAACGCGCACGGCAGCGCACCAGCAGGTGCGGCGCAGACGAGCCGTGGTAGGCGCTGCGACGCACCTCTGCGTGCTCGGCAGCGCACAGGCAGGTGAGACGCAGACGCGCCGTGCTCCAACGGACACGGCAGCTGAGGGGCAGACGTGCCGTGGCCGGCGCTGCGAAGTGCTCCAACGCGCTCGGCAGCACACCGGCAAGTGAGGCGCACACGAGCCGTTGTCAGCGCTGCGCTCCCATACGCTCGGCAACGCACCAGCAGGTGAGGCGCAGACGCGCCGTGGCCGACGCTGCGACACGCCCCTGCGTGCTCGGCAGCGCATCGGCTGGTAAGGCGCAGACGTGCCGTGGCCAGCGCTGCGACACACTCCATTGCGCACTGCAGCGCACCGGCATGTGAGGCGCAGATGCATCGTGGCCGGCGCTATGCAACGACGCGCTCGGCAGCGCATCAGCAGGTGAGGCGCAGACGCGCCGTGGCCAGCGCTGCAACGAGCTCCAACGCACACGGCAGCTCACTGGCAGGTGAGTCGTAGACGTGCCGTGGCCGGCGCTGCGACACGCCTCTGCGTGTTCGACAGCGCACCAGCAGGTGAGGCGCACACGAGCCGTTGTCAGCGCTGCGACATGCTCCATTGCGCACTGCAGCGCACCGGCATGTGCAGCGCAGATGCATCGTAGCCGGCGCTGTGCTACGACGCGCTCAGCAGCGCACCAGCAGGTGAGGCGCAGACGCGCCGTGGCCGACGCTGCGACACGCCCCTGCGTGCTCGGCAGCGCATCGGCTGGTGAGGCGCAGACGTGCTGTGGCCAGCGCTGCGACACGCTCCATTGCGCACTGCAGCGCACCAGCATGTGGCTGGCGCTATGCAACGACGCGCTCAGCAGCGCATCAGCAGGTGAGGCACAGACGCGCCGTAGCCAGCGCTGCGACGCGCTCCAACGCGCAGGCAGCTCACTGCCAGGTGAGGCGCAGACGCGCCGTGGCTGGCACTGCGACAAGGTCCGACCTGCTCGGCAGCGCACTGGCAGATGTGCCGTGCTGAGCCGGTCCACCATCTAGAGCAAGAATGACACGCAGACGCAAGGCATCAGCCACCCGTATTTATGTACAAGCCAAAGCCGAGCCGAGCCGTGCCCAGTATAGATAAGATAATTACTTATCTTATCGCTTATCACTAGTTACTTATCTTATCGCTTATCACTAATTTCTTATCTTATCGCTTATCACTAGTTACTTATCTTATAGCTTATCGCTAATTACTAATTACTAACTACATATCTTATCACTTATTACTTATCTTATCGTTTATCAATAATTTCTTATCTTATCGCTTATCAATAATAGCTTATCTTATCGCTTATCACTAATTACTTATGTTATCGCTAATTACTAATAACATATCTTATCACTAATTACTTATCTTATCGCTTATTACTAATTACTTAACTAATAGCTATTTACTAATGACATATCTTATCACAAATTTTTTAACTTATCGCTTATCACTAATAACTTATCCTATCGTTTATCACTAATTTCTTATCTTATCTCTAATCAATAATTTCTTATCTTATCGCTTATCACTAATTACTTATAACTTATCACTAATTACTTACTTTTACTTATTACTATCTTATCGTTTATCACTAATTACTTATCTAATCGTTTATGACTAATTACTTATCGCTTATCTCTAGTTACTT
Source organism: Oeneis ivallda (assembly GCA_029955525.1). Taxonomy (NCBI): domain Eukaryota; kingdom Metazoa; phylum Arthropoda; class Insecta; order Lepidoptera; family Nymphalidae; genus Oeneis; species Oeneis ivallda. Next base: position 24,139,476 of record JARPMR010000009.1, read on the forward strand.
ATCTTATAGCCTATCACTAATTACTTATTTTATCGCTTATAACTAATTTCTTATCTTATCGCTTATCACTAGTTACTTATCTTATAGCTTATTACTTATCTTATTGCTTATCACTAGTTACTTATCGCTTATTACTTATCTTATCGCTTGTCACTAATTATTTTACTAATAGCTAATTACTAATAACATATCTTATCACTAGTTACTTATCTTATAGTTTATCACTAATAACTTATCTAATCGTTTATGACTAATTGTAATTACTTATCGCTTATCACTAATAACTTATCTTATTGCTAATTATTAATTTCATATCTTATCACAAATTACTTAGTTTATCACTTTACTTATCTAATCGTTTATGACTAATTACTTATCGCTTATCACTAATAACATCTTATCGCTAATAACTAATTTCTAATTACATATCTTATCACAAATTACTTATAGTTTATCACTAATTTCTTATCCTATCGCTAATCAGTAATAACTTACCTTATCGCTTATCACTAATTTCTTATCTTATCGTTTATCTTTAATCTCACATCTTATCGCTTATCACTAAATCACTAATTACTTATCTTATCGCTTATAACTAATTTCGTATCTTATCGCTTACCTCTAATTAGAATAGAATAGAATAGAAATGTTTTTTATTCAAATAAACTTTTAGAAGTACTTTTGAATCGTCAATGAGTCTACCACTGGTTCGGAATGCCGTTCCTGCCGAGAAGAACCAGCAAGAAACTCGGCAGTTGCTCTTTTCAAAATACTTTTACAATATACTTAGCAGATATTATTCTATGTATGCAGAGTTTCCACAATGAGGGAAAGTTCCACAAAAGCATACGTAATTATTTCTAATTATAATTCAACACATGTCAAGACGGGCAGATAGAAAGTAGCCCCATTGCCGCTGGTGGAACCCGTTCACGAGCATGACGCATGACCCAGCCATTGCTTCGCTCAACCATATTTTAGGGAACGCAACAACCCGCATCACACGACAACACCGCAGAAATTACTTATCTTATCGCTTATCACTAGTTTCTTATCTCATAGCTTATTACTAATTACTTCTCTTATCGCTAATTACTAATGACTATCTACATATCTTATCACTTATTACTTATCTTATCGTTCATCACTAATTTACCATTCCACACCAATTACTTTTAAATAGGTATTTATAGTAGACTCTTAGTGATAACTAATTTGTTGTGTTGGTTAAGGTCAATAAAGTTTTATTTATTTATTTATTTTAATTTCTTATCTTATCGCTTATCACTAATTACCTATCTTATCGCTTATTACTAATTACTTTACTAATCGCTATTCTAATGACATATCTTATCACTAATTACTTATCTTATCGCTAATCAATAATTTCTTATCTTATCGCTTATCACTAATAAATTATCGCTAATTACTTATCTTATCGCTTATTACTAATTGCTTAACTAATCGCTATTTTCTAATGACATATTATCTTATCACAAATTTTTTATCTTATCGCTTATCACTAATTACTTATCGCTTATTACTTATCTTATCGCTTATCACTAATTATTTTACTAATCGCTAATTACTAATAACATATCTTATCACTAATTACTTATCTTATCGTTTATGACTAATTACTTATCGCTTATCACTAATAACATCTTATCGCTAATTACCAATTACATATCTTATCACAAATTACTTATAGTTTATCACTTATTTCTAATCTTATCGCCAATCAGTAATAACTTAACTTATCGCTTATCACTAATGATTATCACTAATTTCTTATCTTAATCGTTTATCACTAATTTCTTAACTTATCGCTTATCACTAATTACTTATCTTATCGCTTATCACTAATTTCTTTACTAATCGCAAAGTACTTATCGCTAATAATTACATATCTTATCGCTTACCAAATTACTTATCTTATCGCTAATCAATATTTACTTACCTTATTGCATATCAATAATTACTTATCTTATCGCTAATTACTCAAAACATAACTTATCACAAATCACTAACGAGACCAGACGAGACCAGATGAGACCAGACGAGACCAGACGAGACCAGACAAGACCAGACGAGACCAGAAAAGACCAGAAGAGAACAGACGAGACCAGACCAGACCAGACCAGACGAGACCAGGTCAGACTAGAAGAGACTAGACGAGACCAGACAAGACCAAACGAGACGAGACCAGACCGGACCAGACAAAATAGGACCAGACTAGACCAGACTAGACCAGACCAGACGATTAGAGACCAGATGAGACCAGAGGACTAAACGAGACCAGACGGGACCAGACGAGGACAGACGATGAGACCAGATAAGAACAGACAAGACCAGACGAGACAAGACCAGACAAGACCAGACAAGACCATACAAGACCAGACAAGGCCAGACAAGACCAGACACGACAAGACCAGACAGGACCAGACCAGACCAGACGAGACCTGGCGAGGCCAGACCAGAGAGACGAAACTAGACCAGATGAAACCAGAGGAACCAGACGAGACCAGACGACACCAGACCACACGGGACCAGACGAGATCAGACGAGACCAGACGCGACCAGACCTGACGAGACAGACCAGGTGAGGCCCGACACGACGCAGCAGACAGCCTAGGTGACACCGCAGACAGGTGAGACGCAGTGGCACCGTGCCTGGCGCTGCGTCAGGAAGTGACGCGCTTGCCAGAGCACCGACAGGTGGCGCGCAGTGGCACCGTGGCTGGCACTGCGATAGGTCCCTGCGAGCTCGACAGCGCAATGGCAGGTGAGGCGCAGATTCGCCATGGCCGGCACTGTGTCACGCCTCTGCGTGTTCGGCAGGTGAGGCGCAGACGCTCCGTAGCCGTCGCTGCGACGAGCTCAAACGCACTTGGCAGTGCACCGGGAGGTGTGGTAGAGACGCGCCGTGACTGACGATGCGCCTTGCTCCAACGCTCACCGACAGGTGAGGGGCAGACGCGCTGTGGCCGGTGCTGCGAGACGCCTCTGCGTGTTCGACAGCGCACCAGCAGGTGAGGCGCACACGAGCCGTTGTCAGCGCTGCGCTCCAATACGCTCGGCAACGCACCAGCAGGTGAGGCGCAGACGCGCCGTAGCCAGCGCTGCGACATGCTCCATTGCGCACTGCAGCGCACCGGCATGTGAAGCGCAGATGCATCGTAGCCGGCGCTGTGCTACGACGCGCTCAGCAGCGCACCAGCAGGTGAGGCGCAGACGCGCCGTGGCCGACGCTGCGACACGCCCCTGCGTGCTCGGCAGCGCATCGGCTGGTGAGACGCAGACGTGCCGCGGCCAGCGCTGCGACACGCTCCATTGCGCACTGCAGCGCACCGGCATGTGAGGCGCAGATGCATCGTTAAGAGACCTACGTTAAGAGACTCCTACTTAGGGGATGATTTAGGTATGTTTGGTGAAAACGGGCATAATAATAATGTCAGTTTTGGTTATCATGTATCGATTGAATGAATAATCATGGGATACCGTTACCGCGAGGTCTCAGTTCGGGGCGAACCACTAGTTATGACCAAGTTGGCCCATCTGCAAAGGTATCTCAATAGGTGATCCTTGCTGAAGAGTCAAAATGTTTTTTTCAAAATCTAATATACAATTAAATTTACTCAAAAAGTCCTGTCCTAGTATACCATCCGTTCTACAAGAAAAGTTTTTCAAAACATAAAATTTATGTTCAAAATAAAAGTCATTGTAATTCAATTTTAAACGAACAAACCCATCGCAAAATATATGTCCTCCAATACCGTTTATTCTAATGCGCTCTTTATGGAAAGGAACATTCCATCTGTTTAATAACTCGAGTCTAATTACAGATAATGACGCACCGGTGTCAATTAGCCAGCTACAAGCCTCATCAAAAACATTCATGTGTACCGAATTAATGTTTTCGCAATAGAAATGTTCATGCCCGAAAAAACCAATTGTTATCTTTTTCGCTACTGTTTTTGACCTCACTACCACGGCTTGGATTTGAATCATCATTAAGATTCATCTCGGCTAAGTTTATTTGATTCCGTCGCGTCTGATTACGAACCCATGTGTGGCCACGAAAACCGCTGGAACCGCGATAATTATTCCGTCCGCGAGAAGCGAAATTATGAACATTACCACGATAACTACGACCATAACCATAGTTCGAGTTACTCACATTTCGAGTAGCGGGCATCCCCCTCGAACACCCTCTGGAAGAGTTTTGAAGAAAACGTCCTCTCGGGTTACGATTACCACAAGAGTTATAAAAATTGGAGTTACCTCTACTGTGGTGAAAATTCATCACTCGCTCCTCATTACCGCTGGAAAGGTTCTCGTCTAATGCACCTTGAATTGCGTCCTTCAGCGAGCTGTAGTTCCTTGCTGCAATGATAGTACTTAAGCGACTATTTCGCAGACCGTCGGAAAATCTCTTAATTGCAATCCGCTCGTTTATTGGCTTCAAAATTTCATACGAGGCAGAATTTCCGTTAGCCTGAGAAATTGTCAAATCAACAAATAATTTTTCAACTTGCTTACCAAACTCTTGGATACTCCTGTTATCTTGTCGGATACGTTGTAGTTGAGACTGAATTGCTGTGTCAGATTTTTTAGGTAACAATATACTTCGCATATCCTTGAGTAATTCTGTAATAGAAATATAATCAGGACACATGCGCAGTTTAGCGCTTTCGGACAACCTAGATTTTAAAACAAACTGTATCAGTTGCTTTTTGCTATTTTCGTCAATCATAGAGTCATACATTTCTATATTAGAAATTAATTGTTTGGTGACATTTTCATCACCCGTCATAACCGGTAGCAGAGAGACTGCAGTTTTTAGCTCAAACTTCTCCATGTTGGTGGTTGTACTTGGACCACTATCAATACTTTCAGAACAAAGTTGAACTATTTTCGAATAAAGCAAATTAATGCTATCAAATAACTTACAATACAGTTGACACTCCGAACCTTTTAGTTCCTTACGTTCTATTTGGGTTTCAATTAAATTTCTTAAAAAAAACAAACTTATTATATAAACATTTTGCTTCTGTTCCTTTTTTCTCCTTTATATTAGGTGACCTCCTACTAGGTCCCAACTTTGTAAGGTAATCTTTAATATGTTGTAACTCGTCTAATATTTCTTTGATTTCATTTGCCATAACACAAAGACACCCAAATAAAAATCAATAAATACGGTTAAATACCTTAAAAGTAATACCATTGTTAATATGACAGGGAATAATTAAAGGATTACACATACTTATAATAATTATTAACTAACATTTTCCGCGCACTGACACTTTTACTCACATTTTTCGCGCACTAGTACACATTAACACTGGCGAGTCCTTTGAAGTCGCAGCGCTGTCACGTTGCTGTCGCCGATAGATACTCATTGACCTCTGCAAGTGGTATGCATCGATCCCTCGCTGGATCCACTGAGTATGGCACTTTCGATAGTACCGAAACAGCACTATTGCTGCCCCAACAAACAGCAAACCACATAGGTATAGCAATTAAAATGTAGGACGTAGAGCTGACGTGCCACAATAACTGCTCCGTCTTAGCAGAGTTTCCTGCTCCGTTTTGTGCGATTATAATCTCTTGTTCTTTGGACTGTTGTTTGCCCATATTTATAATATCTTGAAATGCAGCAACACAAATCTCACAAGTCGCCAGTTTGTCCGAATATAATTTAATGAAATCATGATTCTAAAACTTCTTAAACCCTGTATTTCACTCACATAGTTTATGTTAACGCGTCCTTTCACGGCAGGTCACCCGACTCGCGCACGCGCAGGCAGGGTCGCCATATAGGGTTCGGAGTAGGGTAAATGACAACACGTCCACTAAGGTTGAATTATACTTTTATAATTTAATCTTGATCTGTTGAATACATGGCTTAAATAGTAATGCTTAAAGCTAAACATACACTTAGACTAACACCACACACTGGCAGATGTGCCGTGCGGAGCCGAGCTGCGAACGGTCCACCATCTAGAGCAAGAATGACACGCAGACGCAAGGCATCAGCCACCCGTATTTATACCAAAGCATGCTTGTAATCAATGCAACAATAGGTACAACTACAAGATAATGCACTACAATACAACAACAAGACAAAGCCGAGCCGAGCCGTGCCCAGTAGAGCACCAGCAGGTGAGCGGCGGGGCACCGTGGGCGGCGCTACTATGCGCCCCCGCGTGTTCGACAGCGCATCGGCTGGTGAGACGCAGACGTGCCGTGGCCAGCGCTGCGCAAAGACGTGCTCAGCAGCGAATCAGCAGGTGAGGCGCAGACGCGCCGTGGCCAGCGCTGCGACGCGTTCCAACGCGCAGGCAACTCACTGCCAGGTGAGGCGTAGACGTGCCGTGGCCGGCGCTGCGACACGCCTCTGCGTGTTCGACAGCGCACCAGTAGGTGAGGCGCAGACGCGCCGTGGCTGGCACTGCGACACGCCCCTGCGTGCTCGGCAGCGCATCGGCTGGTTAGGCGCAGACGTGCCCTGGCCGACGCTGCGACATGCCCCTGCATGCTCGGCAGCGCATCCGCTGGTGAGACGCAGACGTGCCGCGGCCAGCGCTGCGACACGCTCCATTGCGCACTGCAGCGCACCGGCATGTGAGGCGCAGATGCATCGTGGCCGGCGCTATGCAACGACGCGCTCAGCAGCGCATCAGCAGGTGAGGCGCAGACGCGCCGTGGCCAGCGCTGCAACGAGCTCCAACGCACACGGCAGCTCACTGGCAGGTGAGTCGTAGACGTGCCGTGGCCGACGCTGCGACACGCCTCTGCGTGTTCGACAGCGCACCAGCAGGTGAGGCGCAGACGCGCCGTGGCTAGCGTTGCGACGGTCCTCTGCGTGCTCAGTAACGCACCGGTAGGTGAGGCGCAGACGCACAGTGGGCGGCGCTGCGCTTCGACGCGCTTAGCAGAGGCGCAGACGTGCCGTGGCCGGCACTGCGAAGTGCTCCAACGCGCTCGGCAGCACACCGGCAAGTGAGGCGCACACGAGCCGTTGTCGGCGCTGCGCTCCCATACGCTCGGCAACGCACGAGCAGGTGAGGCGCAGACGTGCCGTGGCCAGCGCTGCGAAGTGCTCTAACGCGCTCGGCAGCACACCAGTAAGTGAGGCGAACACGAGCCGTTGTTGGCGCTGCGCTCCCATACGCTCGGCAACGCACCAGCAGGTGAGGCGCAGACGCGCCCTGGCCGACGCTGCGACATGCCCCTGCATGCTCGGCAGCGCATCGGCTGGTGAGACGCAGACGTGCCGCGGCCAGCGCTGCGACACGCTCCATTGCGCACTGCAGCGCACCGGCATGTGAGGCGCAGATGCATCGTGGCTGGCGCTGAGCAACGACGCGATCGGCAGCGCATCAGCAGGTGAGGTGCAGGCGCGCCGTGGCCAGCGCTGCGATACGCTCAATTGCGCACTGCAGCGCACCGGCATGTGAGGCGCAGATGCATCGTAGCCGGCGCTGTGCCACGACGCGCTCAGCAGCGCACCAGCAGGTGAGGCACAGAAGTGCCGTGGCCAGCGCTGCGACGCGCTCCATTGCGCTCTACAGCGCACCGGCATGTGAGGCACATATGCATCGTGGCCAGCGCTGTACAACGACGCGCTCAGCAGCGCATCAGCAGGTGAGGCGCAGACGCGCCGTGGCCAGCGCTGCGACGCGCTCCAACGCGCAGGCAGCTCACTGCCAGGTGAGGCGTAGACGTGCCGTGGCCGGCGCTGCGACACGCCTCTGCGTGTTCGACAGCGCAACAGCAGGTGAGGCGCAGACGTGCCGTGGCCAGCGCTGCGACACGCTCCATTGCGCTCTACAGCGCACCGGCATGTGAGGCACATATGCATCGTGGCCAGCGCTGTACAACGACGCGCTCAGCAGCGCATCAGCAGGTGAGGCGCAGACGCGCCGTGGCCAGCGCTGCGACGCGCTCCAACGCGCAGGCAGCTCACTGCCAGGTGAGGCGTAGACGTGCCGTGGCCGGCGCTGCGACACGCCTCTGCGTGTTCGACAGCGCAACAGCAGGTGAGGCGCAGACGCGCCGTGGCTGGCACTGCGACAAGCTCCGACCTGCTTGGCAGCGCACCGGCATGTGAGGCGCAGATGCATCGTGGCCGGCGCTGTGCCACGACGCGCTCAGCAGCGCAGCAGCAGGTGAGGCGCAGAAGTGCCGTGGCCGACGCCGCGACACGCCCCTGCGTGCTCGGCAGCGCATCAGCTGGTGAGGCGCAGACGTGCCGTGGCCAGCGCTGCAACACGCTCCATTGCGCACTGCAGCGCACCAGCATGTGAGGCGCAGATGCATCGTGGCCGGCGCTATGCAACGACGCGCTCAGCAGCGCATCAGCAGGTGAGGCGCAGACGCGCCGTGGCCAGCGCTGCGACGCGTTCCAACGCGCAGGCAACTCACTGCCAGGTGAGGCGTAGACGTGCCGTGGCCGGCGCTGCGACACGCCTCTGCGTGTTCGACAGCGCACCGGCAGGTGAGGCGCAGACGCGCAGTGGCTGGCACTGCGACGCGCCACTGCGTGCTCGGCAGTGCATCGGCTGGTTAGGCGCAGACGTGCCGTGGCCAGCGCTGCGACACGCTCCAGTGCGCACTGCAGCGCACCGGCATGTGAGGCGCAGATGCATCGTGGCCGGCGCTATGCAACGACGCGCTCAGCAGCGCATCAGCAGGTGAGGCGCAGACGCGCCGTGGCCAGCGCTGCAACGAGCTCCAACGCACACGGCAGCTCACTGGCAGGTGAGTCGTAGACGTGCCGTGGCCGGCGCTGCAACACGCCTCTGCGTGTTCGACAGCGCACCAGCAGGTGAGTCGCACACGAGCCGTTGTCGGCGCTGCTCTCAAATACGCTCGGCAACGCACCAGCAGGTGAGGCGCAGACGCGCCGTAGCCAGCGCTGCGACATGCTCCATTGCGCACTGCAGCGCACCGGCATGTGAGGCACATATGCATCGTGGCCAGCGCTGTACAACGACGCGCTCAGCAGCGCATCAGCAGGTGAGGCGCAGACGCGCCGTGGCCAGCGCTGCGACGCGCTCCAACGCGCAGGCAGCTCACTGCCAGGTGAGGCGTATACGTGCCGTGGCCGGCGCTGCGACACGCCTCTGCGTGTTCGACAGCGCAACAGCAGGTGAGGCGCAGACGCGCCGTGGCTGGCACTGCGACAGGCTCCGACCTGCTCGGCAGCGCACCGGCATGTGAGGCGCATATGCATCGTGGCCAGCGCTGTGCTGCGACGCGCTCAGCAGCGCATCGGCAGGTGAGGCGCAGACGCGCCGTGGCCAGCGCTGCGACGCGTTCCAACGCGCAGGCAACTCACTGCCAGGTGAGGCGTAGACGTGCCGTGGCCGGCGCTGCGACACGCCTCTGCGTGTTCGACAGCGCACCAGTAGGTGAGGCGCAGACGCGCCGTGGCTGGCACTGCGACACGCCCCTGCGTGCTCGGCAGCGCATCGGCTGGTTAGGCGCAGACGTGCCGTGGCCAGCGCTGCGACACGCTCCATTGCGCACTGCAGCGCACCGGCATGTGAGGCGCAGATGCATCGTGGCCGGTGCTATGCAACGACGCGCTCAGCAGCGCATCAGCAGGTGAGGCGCAGACGCGCTGTGGCCAGCGCTGCAACGAGCTCCAACGCACACGGCAGCTCACTGGCAGGTGAGTCGTAGACGTGCCGTGGCCGGCGCTGCGACACGCCTCTGCGTGTTCGACAGCGCATCGGCTGGTGAGACGCAGACGTGCCGCGGCCAGCGCTGCGACACGCTCCATTGCGCACTGCAGCGCACCGGCATGTGAGGCGCAGATGCATCGTGGCTGGCGCTGAGCAACGACGCGATCGGCAGCGCATCAGCAGGTGAGGTGCAGGCGCGCCGTGGCCAGCGCTGCGACACGCTCAATTGCGCACTGCAGCGCACCGGCATGTGAGGCGCAGATGCATCGTAGCCGGCGCTGTACAACGACGCGCTCAGCAGCGCATCAGCAGGTGAGGCGCAGACGCGCCGTGGCCAGCGCTGCGACGCGCTCCAACGCGCAGGCAGCTCACTGCCAGGTGAGGCGTAGACGTGCCGTGGCCGGCGCTGCGACACGCCTCTGCGTGTTCGACAGCGCAACAGCAGGTGAGGCGCAGACGTGCCGTGGCCAGCGCTGCGACACGCTCCATTGCGCTCTACAGCGCACCGGCATGTGAGGCACATATGCATCGTGGCCAGCGCTGTACAACGACGCGCTCAGCAGCGCATCAGCAGGTGAGGCGCAGACGCGCCGTGGCCAGCGCTGCGACGCGCTCCAACGCGCAGGCAGCTCACTGCCAGGTGAGGCGTAGACGTGCCGTGGCCGGCGCTGCGACACGCCTCTGCGTGTTCGACAGCGCAACAGCAGGTGAGGCGCAGACGCGCCGTGGCTGGCACTGCGACAAGCTCCGACCTGCTTGGCAGCGCACCGGCATGTGAGGCGCAGATGCATCGTGGCCGGCGCTGTGCCACGACGCGCTCAGCAGCGCAGCAGCAGGTGAGGCGCAGAAGTGCCGTGGCCGACGCCGCGACACGCCCCTGCGTGCTCGGCAGCGCATCAGCTGGTGAGGCGCAGACGTGCCGTGGCCAGCGCTGCAACACGCTCCATTGCGCACTGCAGCGCACCAGCATGTGAGGCGCAGATGCATCGTGGCCGGCGCTATGCAACGACGCGCTCAGCAGCGCATCAGCAGGTGAGGCGCAGACGCGCCGTGGCCAGCGCTGCGACGCGTTCCAACGCGCAGGCAACTCACTGCCAGGTGAGGCGTAGACGTGCCGTGGCCGGCGCTGCGACACGCCTCTGCGTGTTCGACAGCGCACCGGCAGGTGAGGCGCAGACGCGCAGTGGCTGGCACTGCGACGCGCCACTGCGTGCTCGGCAGTGCATCGGCTGGTTAGGCGCAGACGTGCCGTGGCCAGCGCTGCGACACGCTCCAGTGCGCACTGCAGCGCACCGGCATGTGAGGCGCAGATGCATCGTGGCCGGCGCTATGCAACGACGCGCTCAGCAGCGCATCAGCAGGTGAGGCGCAGACGCGCCGTGGCCAGCGCTGCAACGAGCTCCAACGCACACGGCAGCTCACTGGCAGGTGAGTCGTAGACGTGCCGTGGCCGGCGCTGCAACACGCCTCTGCGTGTTCGACAGCGCACCAGCAGGTGAGTCGCACACGAGCCGTTGTCGGCGCTGCTCTCAAATACGCTCGGCAACGCACCAGCAGGTGAGGCGCAGACGCGCCGTAGCCAGCGCTGCGACATGCTCCATTGCGCACTGCAGCGCACCGGCATGTGAGGCACATATGCATCGTGGCCAGCGCTGTACAACGACGCGCTCAGCAGCGCATCAGCAGATGAGGCGCAGACGCGCCGTGGCCAGCGCTGCGACGCGCTCCAACGCGCAGGCAGCTCACTGCCAGGTGAGGCGTATACGTGCCGTGGCCGGCGCTGCGACACGCCTCTGCGTGTTCGACAGCGCAACAGCAGGTGAGGCGCAGACGCGCCGTGGCTGGCACTGCGACAGGCTCCGACCTGCTCGGCAGCGCACCGGCATGTGAGGCGCATATGCATCGTGGCCAGCGCTGTGCTGCGACGCGCTCAGCAGCGCATCGGCAGGTGAGGCGCAGACGCGCCGTGGCCAGCGCTGCGACGCGTTCCAACGCGCAGGCAACTCACTGCCAGGTGAGGCGTAGACGTGCCGTGGCCGGCGCTGCGACACGCCTCTGCGTGTTCGACAGCGCACCAGTAGGTGAGGCGCAGACGCGCCGTGGCTGGCACTGCGACACGCCCCTGCGTGCTCGGCAGCGCATCGGCTGGTTAGGCGCAGACGTGCCGTGGCCAGCGCTGCGACACGCTCCATTGCGCACTGCAGCGCACCGGCATGTGAGGCGCAGATGCATCGTGGCCGGCGCTATGCAACGACGCGCTCAGCAGCGCATCAGCAGGTGAGGCGCAGACGCGCTGTGGCCAGCGCTGCAACGAGCTCCAACGCACACGGCAGCTCACTGGCAGGTGAGTCGTAGACGTGCCGTGGCCGGCGCTGCGACACGCCTCTGCGTGTTCGACAGCGCATCGGCTGGTGAGACGCAGACGTGCCGCGGCCAGCGCTGCGACACGCTCCATTGCGCACTGCAGCGCACCGGCATGTGAGGCGCAGATGCATCGTGGCTGGCGCTGAGCAACGACGCGATCGGCAGCGCATCAGCAGGTGAGGTGCAGGCGCGCCGTGGCCAGCGCTGCGACACGCTCAATTGCGCACTGCAGCGCACCGGCATGTGAGGCGCAGATGCATCGTAGCCGGCGCTGTACAACGACGCGCTCAGCAGCGCATCAGCAGGTGAGGCGCAGACGCGCCGTGGCCAGCGCTGCGACGCGCTCCAACGCGCAGGCAGCTCACTGCCAGGTGAGGCGTAGACGTGCCGTGGCCGGCGCTGCGACACGCCTCTGCGTGTTCGACAGCGCAACAGCAGGTGAGGCGCAGACGTGCCGTGGCCAGCGCTGCGACACGCTCCATTGCGCTCTACAGCGCACCGGCATGTGAGGCACATATGCATCGTGGCCAGCGCTGTACAACGACGCGCTCAGCAGCGCATCAGCAGGTGAGGCGCAGACGCGCCGTGGCCAGCGCTGCGACGGTCCTCTGCGTGCTCAGTAACGCACCGGTAGGTGAGGCGCAGACGCACAGTGGGCGGCGCTGCGCTTCGACGCGCTTAGCAGAGCACGAGCAGGTGAGGCGCAGACGTGCCGTGGCCGGCACTGCGAAGTGCTCCAACGCGCTCGGCAGCACACCGGCAAGTGAGGCGCACACGAGCCGTTGTCGGCGCTGCGCTCCCATACGCTCGGCAACGCACGAGCAGGTGAGGCGCAGACGTGCCGTGGCCAGCGCTGTGAAGTGCTCTAACGCGCTCGGCAGCACACCAGTAAGTGAGGCGCAGACGCGCCCTGGCCGACGCTGCGACATGCCCCTGCATGCTCGGCAGCGCATCGGCTGGTGAGACGCAGACGCGCCGCGGCCAGCGCTGCGACACGCTCCATTGCGCACTGCAGCGCACCGGCATGAGAGGCGCAGATGCATCGTGGCCGGCGCTGTGCAACGACGCGCTCAGCAGCGCATCAGCAGGTGAGGCGCAGACGCGCCGTGGCCAGCGCTGCGACGCGCTTCAACGCGCAGGCAGCTCGCTGCCAGGTGAGGCGTAGACGTCGTGGCTGGCGCTGCGACACGCCTCTGCGTGTTCGACAGCGCACCAGCAGGTGAGGCGCAGACGCGCCGTGGCTGGCACTGCGACGCGTTCCAACGCGCAGGCAACTCACTGCCAGGTGAGGCGTAGACGTGCCGTGGCTGGCGCTGCGACACGCCTCTGCGTGTTCGACAGCGCACCAGCAGGTGAGGCGCAGACGCGCCGTGGCTGGCACTGCGACAAGCTCCGACCTGCTCGGCAGCGCACCGGCAGATGAGTTGTAGACGCACAGTCGTCGGCGCTGCGCTTCGACGCGCTCAGCAGCGCACGAGCAGGTGAGGCGCAGACGTGCCGTGGCCGGCGCTGCGAAGTGCTCCAACGCGCTCGGCAGCACACCGGCAAGTGAGGCGCACACGAGCCGTTGTCGGCGCTGCGCTCCCATACGCTCGGCAACGCACCAGCAGGTGAGGCGCAGACGCGCCGTGGCCAGCGCTGCGACACGCTCAATTGCGCACTGCAGTGCACCAGCATGTGAGGCGCAGATGCATCGTGGTCGACGCTGTGCAACGACGTGCTCAGCAGCGCACCAGCAGGTGAGGCGCAGACGCGCCCTGGCCGACGCTGCGACATGCCCCTGCGTGCTCGGCAGCGCATCAGCAGGTGAGACGCAGACGTGCCGTGGCCAGCGCTGCGACACGCTCAATTGCGCACTGCAGCGCATCAGCAGGTGAGGCGCAGACGCGCCGTGGCCAGCGCTGCGACACGCTCAATTACGCACTGCAGCGCACCGACATGTGAGGCGCAGATACATCGTGGCCGGCGCTGTGCTACGACGCGCTCAGCAGCGCACCAGCAGGTGAGGCGCAGACGCGCCGTGGCCAGCGTTGCCACTGTCCTCTGCGTATTCAGTAACGCACCGGTAGGTGAGGTGTAGACGCACAGTCGTCGGCGCTGCGCTTCGACGCGCTCAGCAGCGCACGAGCAGGTGAGGCGCAGACGTGCCGTGGCCGGCGCTGCGAAGTGCTCCAACGCGCTCGGCAGCACACCGGCAAGTGAGGCGCACACGATCCGTTGTCTGCGCTGCGCTCCCATACGCTCGGCAACGCACCAGCAGGTGAGGCGCAGACGCGCCGTGGCCAGCGCTGCGACACGCTCAATTGCGCACTGCAGTGCACCAGCATGTGAGGCGCAGATGCATCGTGGTCGACGCTGTGCAACGACGTGCTCAGCAGCGCACCAGCAGGTGAGGCGCAGACGCGCCCTGGCCGACGCTGCGACATGCCCCTGCGTGCTCGGCAGCGCATCAGCAGGTGAGACGCAGACGTGCCGTGGCCAGCGCTGCGACACGCTCAATTGCGCACTGCAGCGCATCAGCAGGTGAGGCGCAGACGCGCCGTGGCCAGCGCTGCGACACGCTCAATTACGCACTGCAGCGCACCGACATGTGAGGCGCAGATACATCGTGGCCGGCGCTGTGCTACGACGCGCTCAGCAGCGCACCAGCAGGTGAGGCGCAGACGTGCCGTGGCCAGCGCTGCGACACGCTCCGTTGCGCACTGCAGCGCACCGGCATGTGAGGCGCATATGCATCGTGGCCGGCGCTGTGCAACGTCGCGCTCAGCAGCGCATCACAGGTGAGGCGCAGACGCACCGTGGCCAGCGCTGCGACGCGCTCCAACGCGCAGGCAGCTCACTGCCAGGTGAGGCGTAGACGTGCCGGGGCCGGCGCTGCGACACGCCTCTGCGTGTTCGACAGCGCACCAGCAGGTGAGGCGCAGACGCACCGTGGCTGGCACTGCGACAAGCTCCGACCTGCTCGGCAGCGCACTGGCAAATGAGCCGTGCTGAGCTGAGCTGCGAACGGTCCACCATCTAGAGCAAGAATGACACGCAGATGCAAGGCATCAGACACCCGTATTTATACGAAAGCATGCTTGTAATCAATGCAAGAATACAATTGTACAAGGTAATGCACTACAATACAACAACAAGACAAGACAAAGCCGAGCCGAGCCGTGCCCAGTAGAGCACCAGCAGGTGAGCGGCGGGAGAGGCACCGTGGGCGGCGCTACTATGCGCCCCCGCGTGTTCGACAGCGTACCAGCAGGTGAGGCGCAGACGCGCCGTGGCCAGCGTTGCGATTGTCGTCTGCGTGCTCAGTAACGCACCGGTAGGTGAGGCATAGACGCACAGTGGGCGTTGCTGCGCTTCGATTCGCCAGCAGCGCATCAGCAGGTGAGGCGCAGATGCGCCGTGGCCAGCGCTCCAACGCGCACGGCAGCTCACTGGCAGGTGAGGTGCAGACGTGCCGTGGCCGGCGCTGCGAAGTGCTCCAACGCGCTTTGCAGCACACCGGCAAGTGAGGCACACACGAGCCGTTGTCGGCGCTACGCTCCCATACACTCGGCATCGCACCAGCAGGTGGGGCGCAGACGTGCCGTGGCCAGCGCTGCGACACGCTTCATTGCGCACTGCAACGCACCAGCATGTGAGGCGCAGATGCAACGACGTGCTCGACAGCGCACCAGCAGGTGAGGTGCAGACAGGTGACGCACTGTGGCACCGTGGCTGGCGCTGTGTCAGGAGGTGACGGCTCGCCAGCGCAGACAAGTGGTGTGCTGTGGCGCCACGGCTGGTGTTGCGTCAGGAAGTGACTCACTCGCACGCACACCGACAGGTGGCGCACAGTGGCGCCGAGGCTGGCACTGCGGCATTCCCCTGCGAGCTCGACAGCGCAATGGCAGGTGAGGCGTGGACGTGCTGTGGTTGGAGCTGCGACACGCCTCTGCGTGTTTGACAAAGCACCGGCAGGTAAGGCCATATATTAAGGCTTATCACTAATCTTCTTATATCTTATCTTATCTTATATTATATATATATATATAAAAGAAAGTGGTGTTAGTTACACTATTTATAACTCGAGAACGGATGAACCGATTTGGCTCAAAATTGGTGGAGAGGTAGCTTAGAACCAGGAGACGGACATAGGATACTTTTTATCCCGTTCGACCGCGTTTCCGTCAAGTCAATATAAAACCTGTTATAACAAAAATGCATCTGACATGGAATAAAAAAACGAAACTGACAGTGGAAGAACAAAACGTAAATGACAGCTAAACGTAATTTTGTATTTGGTTAATTATGGTAAAAAATTATAGTAAAAACAATTATAAAAATTATAGTTCGTAATTGATACTATCATCAGTAATATGTTTTCTCTTTGAATCATCATTAACAATGCCGCGAGCAAGACGATCAAATGTTTCCTGCTACAAAGCTACGGATTGACGTGATTTATTGGATAGGTATAGTTGAGAACCTGGAGGGTGACAAAGATTTCCCGCGGGATGTTATGAACTAAATCCACGCAGACGAAGTGGCGGGCATCAGCTAGTAAATAAATAAATTATCTTATCGCTAAACAATAATTACTTATTTTATTGCTTATCACTATTAACATATCTTATCGCTTATCACTAATAACATATATTATCACAAATCATTAACGAGACCAGACGAGACCAGACCAGACCAGACGAGAAGACCATAAGAGACCACACGAGACAAGACCAGACCAGACCAGACCAGACGAGACCAGACCAGACTAGATGAGACCACACAAGACTAGAAAAGACCAGAGCAGACGAGACGAGACCAGACAAGACCAGACGAGTACAGACGAGAGACCAGGCGAGATGAAACGATGAAGGCAGACGAGACAAGACCAGACCAGACGAGACAAGACCAGACCAGACGAGACGAGACAAGACCAGACCAGACTAGATGAGACCACACAAGACCAGATGGGACCAGACGAGAACAGACGATGAGATCAGACCAGACAAGACCACAGACCCAGACGAGACCAGACCTGGCGAGGTCAGACCAGACCAGACGAGACCAGACCAGACGAGACCAGACCAGACCTAGCGAGGCCAGACCAGACAAGAGGAAACCAAACCAGAGAGACGAGACGAAACTAGACCAGAGAGACGAGACAAGAGGAGCCAGACGAGGCCAGACCCGACGCAGATGCGCCATGGCCGATGCTGCGACACGCCCCGACGTGCTCGCCAGCGCAGACAGCTGGCGCGCAGTGACACTACGGCTGGCGCTGCGTCAGGAGGTGACGTGCTCGCCAGCGCACCGACAAGTGGCGCGCTGTGGCTGGCACTGCAACAAGCCCCTGCGAGCTTGACAGCTGAGGTGCAGACGCGCCATGGCCAACGATGCGCCGTGTTCCAACGCGTTTGGCAGCGCACCGGCAGGTGAGGCGCAGACGCACCGTGGACAGCGCATCGACACACTCCAAACCGCATGGCAGGGCACCGGCAGGTGAGGCGCAGATACACCGTGGCCTGTGCCGTTCCAACGCGCTCGGCAGCGCACCGGCTGGTGAGGCGCAGACGCGCAGTGTCCAGCGCTGCGACGCGCTCGGCAGCACACCAGCAGGTTTGGCGCAGACGCACTGTGGCCGGCGCTGCGGCACGCCCCTGCGAGCTCAGTAGCGCACCAGTAGGTGAAGCGCAGACGCGTCGTGGTCAGCGCTGCGACGCGCTCCAAAGCGCTAGGCAGCGCACAGGCAGGTGAAGCACAGACGCGTTGTGGCTGGCACACACGCCTCTGCGCGCTTTGCAGCGCACTGGCATGTGAGGCGCAGACGCGCCGTGGCCGGCTCTGCGACACGCCTCGGCGTGTTCAGTAGCCCACCAGCAGGTGAGGCGCAGACACGATGTGGCCAGCGCTGCGACAAGCCTCTGCGTGCTCGGTAGTGCACCGGCAGATGAGACGCAGACGTGCCGTGGCTGACGCTGCGACATGCATGGCAGCGCACCAGCAGGTGAGGCGCAGACGTGCCGTGCCTGCGCTACGACAGGCTCCGACGTGCACGGCAGAGCAGCGGCAGCCGAGCCGACCTCCGAACGGCCCAACGTCTCGAGCGAGAATGACACGCAAGGCATCAGCCACCCGTATTTGTACCAAAGCATGCTTGTATCAATGCAACATACAACAACAAGACAAGTTAAGACGAGACGAGCCGAGCCGAGCTGATCCGATCCGAGCCGAGCTCCGAACGGTCCGCCGTCTCGAGCGAGAATGAAACGCAAGGCATGCTACCCGTATTTATACCAAAGCATGCCTGACGAGACGAGACGAGTCCTGCCGAGCCTAGCGAACCGAGCCAACCGAGCCGAGCCGAGCCGAGCCGAGCCGAGCCGAGCCGACCGAGCCGAGCCGAGCCGAGCCGAGCCCAGTCGTTCCGAGCCGTGCCGAGCCGAGCCAAGCTGAGCCGTGCCGAGCCGAGCCGAGCCGAGCCGAGCCAAGCCGAAATACAAAACACTATTTGGTATTTTGCATTTGAAATAGGTCGATCAAAAAAGTATTTGCATTTTGTATTTTAGTACATTTCTTAAACTATTTTGTACAACTCTGCAAGCTAGGTAGGTTCAATTTCTAGAACGAGATCAACCTTCGAATCCAACTCGGCTGGGCAGCGTTCGGGAAGCTCCGAGATGTCTTCTCGCCCAAAATCCGTCTTCGAACAGTGCGAGCATCTCCGCGAGATCAAAGTAGAGAGAAAAATATTCGGTTTCTGTAAACGAAAACCGGTGTTTATCGGTTTTTACGAAAACCTGTATTTTTTAGGTTTTTTTAAAACCGGTTCACATCACTAGTAGACACCATTTTGTTTTTACCATTTTTGTTAAATAATTGAATTCTTCAAAGGCTCAATGTGTATTGTGTTGTAATTAAATTTTTTACTTTAATGGCAGACCGCAGAAAAACTTCTGTTTTAAAAAGTAATAACTAAAGTATATGATTAAGTTTCAAGTGGATATCTAACTGGGTAACTTAACCAAAATGACTGTAGACGGTGATGAAAAACCCCAAAGGGATCGTGTTTTTATGGATATTTCCATCGGGGGTTTGCCCTCTGGTCGTTTAGTGTTCGAGTTGTTTAACGATATAGCGCCGAAAACCGCGGAGAATTTTCGGGCGCTATGTGCAGGAGATATGGGCATTGGAAAGGTTACTGGCAAACCATTAACCTATAAGGTTAGAATTAAACATATAAATAATTATTAGATTACTATTTAATTACTGAAATATTGTCCTGTCCGATATTGCAGTCATGGTAGCGAATCTCAAAAAGAACTTTCAAGTTGGACTGTTTGACTTGTGATATAGATTAAAATTTGAATATTTGGATTTGGTTGATTGTGTAACTGTAAAGATAACAATCTCGAAATCTGCTATAGTCTGTAGTATAGAGCAAGGATGTAACACCTTATGTATGAAAAATCAGTCTGCCCACAGAGTGATATTGTGGCTCTAATATATATTTTACAGCGTAAATTACTATAGTAGCCCTTTCTAAAGTTGATATCGCATTAATGTTTCCCAGCAGTCACATGGAAACTGAATAAGCCAGCCATGTGACACAGGAAACAGTCTGATCCAATACACTCTCCCCTACTTGTGAAGAAAAACTGGAACTGTGAGGGCCTTAACTTTTACGTTAACTATTACCCACCCAAACATCATCATATTTTTTTATGCAGGGCATGGTGTTTCATAGAGTAGTGAAAGATTTCATGATCCAAGGTGGTGACTTCACAAATGCTAATGGAACTGGTGGGGAGTCTATTTACGGTGGCACTTTTGAAGGTAAATTGGTAATGTATAATCTCTGATGTCCTGAGAATCAGGTGTAACTAATAAATCTCTCTCAGCTCCAACTGAGTTTAAAGCTTCTGCTAGAAGTTTTGGCCATTGATATAAGACAAAAGTACAGGATTTTAATTGACCATCTTTTGAAATAATCATTTCTAAAACTTACTTCTTTTTCTTTGTCAACCGATAGATGTCCACTGCTTTACACAAGTCTCTTGCATGGACTTCCACAGGCCTCGGTCTTGCACCGCCTGAATCCAGCGGCTCCCTGCAACTCGTTTGATGTTGTTGGTTCACCTACTGGGGTAGCCTGCCACCACTGCACTTCCCAGTGTGGGGTTATCACTCCAGCACTTTGGGACCCTTAGCTCTTCGAACTATGTGTTTACTTTATCTATTAATTTGTCTTTATTTATTACATTTTCCTTTTCAGATGAGACCTTTGAGCTGAAACATGATAGGCCTTATTTGCTGTCCATGGCTAACAGGGGCAAGGACACAAATGGTTCACAGTTCTTTATGTAAGTTATGCATACATTGATGCTAATTCCGTTGTACAAAATCTCGTAAACTAAACTAAATTTTCAGGTGCAGAAAATAATCATTTTCACATTGTTCCCTGCAGAAAAATACAGCACTATTTTACCTTTCAATTTAGTTTAGCGATTGTGTACTACTGAATTAGCACCATTGAAAGCAATGGTAAGACATTTATTTCAAATTTATTTATAAAATGTAATGTTGCTTGTTGGCCCCCTTTTTCAAATATTAAAGATTATGCCTTAAAATCAAAATTAATATTATTGGACTTAAGTGTTTGATCTGTTACTTTCACATTCTCTTCTTCTTTGTCAAATGATAGACGTCCACTGCTGGACAAAGGTCTCTTGGATGGACTTCCAAAGGCCTCGGTTTTGCGCCGCCTGTATCGAGCGACTCCCTGGCTCCCTAAAACATCTGATGTCATCGCGTCAGTCCACTTAGTGCTGGGGGAGGAGGGGGGATGGTATACCAAATCTGCATTTTACGGTCGCCACTCCAGCACCTTGGGACAGCAACAACTATGAGTTTTAAATATTGGATAGAATAATTCTAACCTTTTCTTGCTTATGAGTTTTAATATTAAGCCACTAGTAAATATATGGTAGGGTAAATGTCTATTACTTACTAAACCTACTTCATTGTAGGTTCTAACAGTACTTATGTATTGGTCGGTGGTCCCTGGCGTAAGTAGGGTAAAGATCTCTATTACGCAGCACTCCTTATTATGATGGTAGCAGTTGACGCGGCCACACATTTACATTTGTGTTGTGTCATAGAACGCGGCCGCGGCGGCGAGCGGCGCGCTATCATTCTTGTTGTGTTCTGTGTGTTGTAGTACAACACAGCCGGCGCCGCATCTCGACAAGTGAGTATTACTTTTATAGTTAAAAAAAAAAAACTTATAGTCATAATTTATTGATCTCTACTCATCGCCCACCCACTATCGGACACGGGTAATCTCTCAGAATAGGCATGATCACTGATTTTGAAAAACTTTTGGTTGATCGAAAGTTAATCTATTATACAGTGTGAGTCTTCATAATGTGCACATATTAAAATGAGGGAAACTATGCTTAATTTTATCAACGAAAAACGTTTAAAAAAAAAATTATTAATGAAATGGAATTTTTAATTTTTTTTTCGCTACTGTGACCCTTGTGTAAACAATACGGTGTAACGTTTAAACTAAATGATCTATCATCAAACGCATTAATGATTAGGGTTAGGGACGCTTTTAGGGTTTTTGAATTCCGCGGGAAGTCTTTAATTTTCCAGGATCAAATGTAGCATAGGTGTTAATCTAAGGTATGAGCTGTCTCCATTCCAAATTTTGGCCAAATCGGTCTATTCGTTGTGGATTGAAGTAGTAACAAACATTCATTCATCCATCCATCCATCCTCACAAACTTTCGCATTTATAATATTAAGTAGGATTACGAAAAAATATTATATTTCTATCTTGTCATACATAAATAAATAAAAATTGCTTTTCCGCAGTGATAGTCTTGACTTTTCATAAGTGCCACAAGTAAGTTATATCTGAAATAAATAATTTTGATTTTTTTTATTAATAAGTATACCAAAAACAAGAAATTACAAAAGAAATGTTAGAACCTTCAGCCGAAACCATACACTTAGTGTGAGCCAGTTTAGGTAGTGAGTCGTTTATTCGCTGTGTGTGGTGGTAGTGGTAGTAGGTAGAGCTGGTATGAAATTCAAAATTATTTATTTCACGTAGGCCAACCTGTGGCTCTTATGACAAGTCATGACTCTATTACCGGTTCGGAGAGGGAATTCTGCTGAGAAGAGTAGGCAAGAAACTCAGCAGTTGCTCTTTTCAAAATAATTATTTTACAATAATATTATGAAGCTATTACATTGTAATAAGTTTTTTATATTATCTTGTGGGCAGCTGGATGCCAAGCCGATTTAACCTATACAACTTTGTTACAATAAAATATAATATTTCCACAATGAGGGGAAGTTCCAAAAAAAAAAAATACTACAATTCAATTCATGTTATGTTGGTGTGTTGTCGCAGTGTGCACTGCGTGTTCGGGTCGGTGGTGGGCGGCGCGGCGCTGGTGCGGCAGCTGGAGGCGCTGCCGGTGGACCGCAACGCGCGCCCGCTGCAGGACGTGACCGTCGCCAACTGCGGCCAGCTCGTGCGGCTCAAACACGGTATTTACCGCGTTACACCCGACGCACTATTGTCGTACCCACTAACACAAGGCGCGGCGCTGGTGCGGCAGCTGGAGGCGCTGCCGGTGGACCGCAACGCGCGCCCGCTGCAGGACGTGACCGTCGCCAACTGCGGCCAGCTCGTGCGGCTCAAACACGGTATTTACCGCGTTACACCCGACGCACTATTGTCGTACCCACTAACACAAGGCGCGGCGCTGGTGCGGCAGCTGGAGGCGCTGCCGGTGGACCGCAACGCGCGCCCGCTGCAGGACGTGACCGTCGCCAACTGCGGCCAGCTCGTGCGGCTCAAACACGGTATTTACCGCGTTACACCCGACGCACTATTGTCGTACCCACTAACACAAGGCGCGGCGCTGGTGCGGCAGCTGGAGGCGCTGCCGGTGGACCGCAACGCGCGCCCGCTGCAGGACGTGACCGTCGCCAACTGCGGCCAGCTCGTGCGGCTCAAACACGGTATTTACCGCGTTACACCCGACGCACTATTGTCGTACCCACTAACACAAGGCGCGGCGCTGGTGCGGCAGCTGGAGGCGCTGCCGGTGGACCGCAACGCGCGCCCGCTGCAGGACGTGACCGTCGCCAACTGCGGCCAGCTCGTGCGGCTCAAACACGGTATTTACCGCGTTACACCCGACGCACTATTGTCGTACCCACTAACACAAGCTTTCCACTTATTTGCAGGGACATGAGAAGTTAAGTTCACCTTGGCTATTATTAAAAAAATACTTACTGTGGTATCGTAATGGTACAGTTACCCTAACACTTCGTAGGTTTGTCACTGGGGTCATCTTCATCATAGTCTCGATAGTTGAATCAACGCAATGAATGAGAAGGGTTTAAGGCCATTGTCCACCATGCTGGCCAAGTGTGGATTGGTAGATTTCACACACTATTGAGAACATTATGGAGAACTCTTTTCCCCTCCAAATCAATCTTAAAGCTTATGTTAGGAGTGTGTTCGACGAATGTTTAGTTCCATAATATTAGTTACATTATTATTTGACCACTTAAGTTTTAATAGTATTGGAACATCAATTACATCTTTCAAATAAATCATGTGATAATTATCATTGGACGCTAATGAAAGCAAATATTCTTCCTGAAAAATAAATAAAGCTCTATTTACCCAAATACGAAGTTATTATGTTTATTGACACGAAAATCGATCTATTTTTTAATATTTTTTACCAGGTAAAAAACGCAAGCCGGATAAGGAAAAAGAAAAAGAGAGTGGAGAAGAGTCAGACCACTCTCATAAGAAAGAGAAAAAGAAGAAAAAGGATAAGAAAAAGAAGCGGTAAATTTTTTATTTTTATTTATTTGTCAAAAAAGCCATCTTTCCAATTTCATTCCAATATGATCAGGATGACTTTCATACAGATTTTTACAGATATATATTTGGATTAATAGTAACAATTAATCAGTTTTACACACAAATGATCACTATCAATATCTACACTTATTTAACTTACGCTGTGTCACCATAGCCAAATTTAATACCTTTAAACAAGCAATTCTTGTATATATATAATCTGAATCTCGGAAACGGCTCCAAAGATTTTCATGAAATTTTGTATGCAGGGGTTTCGGGGGCGATAAATCGATCTAGCTAGGTTTCATTCTTAGAAAACGTCGTTTTATCCATGTTTTCAGGCAATGAAAAACCCCTACAATAACATTAGAATACGAAGGTAAATTTCGCCATTATCTTTAATGTTCCAATAGCTCAGTTAGGAAATCGGGCGATACCGAAACCAGAAGACCCCGGTTCGAGTCCAGACGATTATTTTTTCCCCTATGAATTTTATAAATCTATATATATAAAAGAAAGTGGTGTTAGTTACACTATTTATAACTCAAGAACGGATGAACCGATTTGGCTGAAAATTGGTGGAGAGGTAGCTTAGAACCAGGAGACGGACATAGGATACTTTTTATCCCGTTCGACCGCGTTTCCATCACGTCACTATAAAACGTGGTATAAGAAAAACGCATCTGACATGGAATAACAAAACGCAAATGACAGTGGAATAACACAACGTAAATGACAGCTAGACGTAATTTTGTCTTTGGTTAAGTATGGTAAAAAAATTGTCAATTATAAAAAGTGTTATAATAAAGCATTACTGATATTATAAATGCGAAAGTGTGTTTGTTTGTTGGTTTGTCCTTCAATCACGTCGCAACAGAACAGCGGATTGATGCGATTTTTTGCATGGGTATAGTAATGGATGTAGTAGTGGTTCCTCAGACCGGGAGAGCTACGAGTACTTTTTATCTCGGATAATGAAAGAGTTCCCGCGGGATTTTTAAAAACTAAATCCATGCGGACGAAGTCGCGGGCATCAGCTAGTTAATTATATATATTTTTTTTCTAAATAAATAATTTCCAAAAAACACGATTTACCAAAAAAAAACGATTTACCAAAATAAATTTGACGTTCTGAGTTCTGACAGTTCATATGTATTGAAAAATTCAAAAATATTTATTCATGTAGGCCCAATTTGTGGCTCTTAAATAACAAGTCAAGATTCTATCACCCGTTCGGAAAGCATATTTATTCTGCAGAGAAGACTCAGTAAGAAAACCTGTTTCAATGTCAATTTTATTCATTGGTTAAAGTTTACTTTTATTTTATTTTTATTATTCTGTACATATTAAATTTAATAAATATAATAATAGAATTAGTGGACAAAGGAAAAGCTTATCTTTAAGTAGAGATTTCTTCCAGCTTCCCTTGAAAGTGAGTAAGGTGAAATTATAAAATGGTATAGGTCTGAAATGTACATCCCTACAATATACTATAAAATAACATATATACATACTATACCTAAATAAATAATATAGCTACAAATACACACAAATAATATATAAATAATACATACATAAATACATATAACAATATACCTTATGGTATACCTTATATACGGCACGCTATGATGGCCGGTTTGACGTTTGTCCGCTCATGAAGTTCCGTATTAATTGATAACGACTTTGAAGGAAATAATTGTATTACTTTATTGACGATAGTGATGTGCAGAGATTCATAAATTTTATCGAATGTAGTTTTAGGTTTAGGACTCAAAATTTATTTATTAAATTGATTTCTAAAATGTATACAAGTGTAGAAAAATCAGTTTGCACCATTTAAGGGGTGAATGTACTTGTGAATATGAACAATTTTCAAAATGCAATGCTAAAATTATTAGAAGAAGCTTGTGAACATGTGACTAAAGGAGACTGGGAAAAGGTTGTGAATAGAACTGTTAAATTAATAAGGGAAGATTATGAAAGAGATGTGAAAATAGATAATATTATAGAAAACGAACATATAATTATTAATGTAGGTGATGATAGCAGTGACGACAGTGAAAATAGTAGTATGGACGAATCTGATTAATTATGGCCTTTTGTGGCACCTTTTTTGGTATCTTTTGTATTCATATGTTTCTTGTGTGCATATAAAGTATGTATATTCATTTTCATTCAAATATTCAGTTCGTTCAAATAAATTAAATAAACATATACATTTTTGTTTTATTAAACCTATTTAATCAGGTACAAAAACAAAACTTAATTGTTTTTTGTTCGAGAATAAATTGACATTCCACATCACTATTGTAATGTGTCAAACCGGCCATCATAGCGTGCCGCTAGTTTAGTGCTCCTTTACTCTAAATTTAAATGTTTACTTTGTGATTGAGTTTAACATTTTTGACTATAAAATAATTTTCTATACGATTACTTGGCAGTCATCATTCTGAGCGCTCAGCTGATGAGGAAGTTCCGGAAGCGCCTTCTCACCCCCTCGTCAGCACATCAAAGATTGATCCCCGGGAAATACCCGAAGTGCCCACCAACAGGTTCCTGATGCGAGGCGGCCGTGACCAGGACAAAGATAGGAACGACCCTAGGAAGGACAGAGAAAGGTATATACTGCTTATTTGTGTCTAAGTGATGTCTTAAAATGAGTATTTGAATATTAGTTTTCAATTCGATGCCTTAACATGGGTAGCTTAAGTATATCACACACTCTTTTAAACATTTCTGTGGTGGTGTCGTGTGATGCGGGTTGTTACGTTCCCTCAAATATGGTTGAGCGAAGCAATGGCTGGGTCATGTGTCATGCTCGTGAACGGGTACCGCAGGCGGGAATGGAGCTACTTTATGTCTGCCCATCTTAAGATATAAGTTAGTCTGTTCTGTATGCATTTTTGGAACTTCCCTCATTGTGGAAACACTGCATATATAGCATAATATTTACTGTATTGTAAATTTGTTTTGAAAAGAGCAACCGCCGAGTTTCTTGCTGGTTCTTCTCGGCAGGAAAGGCATTCTGAACCAGTGGTAGAGCCAGACAATTCAAAAGTACTCGTAAAAAGTTTATTTGAATAAAAAATAATTCTATTCTATTCTATTCTATTTAAAATGACTGCTCGGCTCCAGTCAATTAAAGATGCTCCATCTTTAATTCAACCAAAATCTTTATTTTTTGATTAAGGCTTGTAAGATCTTACATCTTAAAAAATCAGTTAAGGTATTGTAAACATTAATATATGTATAATCATTTATTAGTAGGTAAAATGTATACTAATGATTAATGGTATCCTTACAGTGGCTTCACAGTATATCTATATAAATAAAAATGAATGTTGGTAAGCGCATAACTCAAGAATGGATGGACCAATTCGGTTAATTTATTTTTTTGTATGTTCCTTAAGTTCCACGGAAGGTTTTAATACAAAAAAAAAAAACAAAAACTAAATTCACGCGGACGAAGTCGCGGGCATCAGCTAGTTTATAATAATAATATTAAGTATAATCTTTGTGAGACAAAATATTCATCTTTATAAACAACTAGTAGGGCGCGTGGGTGCGCGGCCCGCAAGCGGACCGCGGTTTTTCTACTCGGCAAGTAGACTTTTAGGTCTTGATCATTTTCTATCAAAAAACCACTCTTCCATCTTTTATACTCTCCAAGATAGACACCGTTGAAGTTTGTATGGCCGCCATCTTGGATCCGCCATTTTGGATTTTTTTTCAGCCCAGCCAATTGGATGAGGTTTCGAGTGACTTTTGTTCGAGCACCCCCACCTATCTTCATTACCATGGCCGTGCTCCTCACCCACCTTCCAAACCCTCGATCATCATATTATGTCATCATTTGGCATAATGAAAATTCTTCAATAAAAACAAATCCTGAAAAGGAACCGTATCAAAGTCTTGCATGATTCCCGGCTTCTAGTCTCTTCAATATTCGCCATATATTTTGTATGAAGAAAAAAAAATTCCGCCGTCTTGGTTTTTTTTCTATTCATCAAATAGACCTTTGGGTCCTGATCATCTTTTGCCACGAAACCACTCTTCCATCTTTTATACTCTCCAAGATATACACCGATGAAGTTTGTACGGCCGCCATCTTGAATCCGCCATTTTGGATTTTTTTTCAGCTCACTGCGAATTGGATGAGGTTTCGAGTGACATTTGTTCGAGCACCCCCCAACTATCTTCGATACCCTGGCCGTGCTCTTCACCCGTCTCCGAAATCCTCAATCATCAGCTCTCTCCATATTTTTCCTCCCAATGAATTTTTGTCCTCTATACGAAACCATCGGTGAAAAAAAAATTTTTCATACAAAATTTTACAGGAGAGGTGATCAATGAGTGAGTGAATCAGTGAATCAGTCAGTGAATCAGCCCCAGCAGCTATATATATATAGTAAAGAGGTGATGCACACAATTGACTTACTAGAAACTGTCATAAACTAGAAACACTGTCATGTCGTTAGCGCAGAGTGCAGAAATCCTTTGTGGGGCTGAGTGTACGCTTACATAATTCGAAAGGAAATAATAGATTTGCCATTAGGTACACAGATTTAAACAATGTGTAAAAATACATTTGTTAAGTTGAGGTTATTACAAAGTTAGTGAATTTCTGAATGAGAAAGTTGCATGGAAACAGTTTAACTTACTAAATTGTATTTTTTATGATATTGTTGTATTACATATTTTGTTTTGAAAAAAGCAACTGCTGAGTTTCTTGCCGGCTCTGCTCAGCAGAATCAGCTTTCTAAACCGGTGGTAGATTCATGACTTGTCATAAGTGCTAAAAAAACATGAAATAAATGATTTTGTTGTTATTATTATATTATTAAAACTGCTGTGTTTAAGGCTGGGAATTAGAACAAGTGCCTTTCTATTTCATATTTTTACAAGAAAATCGGCCAAGTGCGAGTCGGGCCTCGCTCTTTTAGGGTTCCGTTAAAAAAAATTAAATTAAAAGATTTCCATCTACCCACCTACCCATTTTAATTTAATTTTTTTATTTTAATTTAATTTTTATTATTTGTTGTTATAGCGGCAATAGAAATACATAATATGTGAAAATTTCATCTGTCTATCTATTACGGTTTACGAGATACAGCCCGCTGACAGACGGACGGACGGACAGCGTAGGCTTAGTAATAGGGTCCCGTTGGTACCCTTTGGGTACGGAACCCTAAAAAATGAAGATTTAATTCTTTTTTATTTAATTCTTGTATGTATCCTGTTATTTCCTTTCTTATTTTACAGCTTAACTTTTTCTTAATTGATCAAAAAATGGTTTAATTTTCAGCTTTAGTAAATTTTTAATGTAAGTTATATCTTGATAATTTATTCTCTTATTTTGATAAAGTTTGTTTAGAAGGATTTAATGTTGTATCAATATCACTTTTGTGTAATAGATAAAAGTTAATATATCAGTGCAATATTTTTATAGTATAATATAATATTTTTTATTTCATTTTATAATGCCACGCATCGCAAAGCTGAATTGATGCGTACACGAGTCCATACAAAATGAAACTTTTATATAGAAAAATGCGAATCGATGCGCACAGGTGTGATTCCAGCTTTAGGCCTATTATTTTTTTTATATTATATTATCTTATCTAAATCGAACCAAGTAGTTCTTGAGATTAGCGCGTTCAAGCAAACAAACTCTTCAGCATTATACATTAATTAGTATAGATATTTTAATTCTTCTATCATATACTCAAAACATATATTTTTATTGTTTGAAGGATGCGGTACCGCGAACGCGAGCGTCACTCTTACACGCGAAGCGGAAGAATCATAAAAGGCCGCGGAGTGTTTGTAAGTATTCCATCGTCATACTATCGAACTAAATTCATACTACTATACATGCTAGTAGTGATAGCCTAGTGGTTTGGACTGTGGTCTCCTGTTCGGGGGGTCGCAGGTTCGATCCCGGGTACGCACTTCTGACTTTTCGGAGTCAAGTGCGTTTAAGCAATTAAATATCACTTGCTTCAACGGTGAAGGAAAACATCGTGAGGAAACCTGCACACCTGAGAGTTCTTCATAATGTTCTTGAAGGTGTGTGAAGTCCGCCAATTCGCATTGGGCCAGCGTGGTGGACTATGGCCTATAACCCTTCTCTGAGAGGAGACCTGCGCTCAGTAGTGAGCCGTTGATGGGTTGCTAATGATGAAAAAATGATGATACATGCTAAAAAGCGTGATAGCCTAGCGGTTACCACTTCGGCCTCCACTTCGGTGGGTCGGCGGTTCAGCCCCAGACACGCCTTTTCGGATGCGCGTTTAAGGTGGTAAAAGCATGCGACAGGCGATTTTCGGTGAACTCTGTGATGTTTACAATTTGAAAACTATAATTCCAATTTGAATAATTTCAATGCAATAAGTAATTTGGGTATCTTAACTAAATTCGCTTAGAGATATAAACACGATTGGAAAAAAAATCTCGATAGAAAGTTTTCCCAAACTTTGATCCAATAATCTCCTTTTTTAGGTTTAAATCTTGTTTAAACAAAAACGGTAGGTTTTTCCTGCTATTTTTTTATTTGTGTTGACATAAATAATTACTAAAAGTGGTGAGAAAAATTTTATTTTACTTATACTTTGATTATTGGCATCCATAATTTTTTAAATCAATTTTAAAGATTTTTTTTCAATTCCCGACCCCTGAATCCATAATTTCCATCTCTTTCCTAGCACTGCAAAATATATAGCTCTATCCCACTCGTACGACCCAAACGATTTAGGATCGTTATAGCCCCTTAAGCAGTTAAATATCACTAGCTTTAATGGTGAAGGGAAATCTCGTGAGGAGACCTGCACGCCTGATCATCATTCATCATTAGCAACCCATCAACGACTCACTACTGAGCTCAGGTCTCCTCTCAGAGAAGGGTTATAGGCCATAGTCCACCACGCTGGCCCAATGCGAATTGGCGGACTTCACACACCTTCAAGAACATTATGAAGAACTCTTAGGTGTGCAGGTTTCCTCACGATGTTTTCTATCACCGTTGAAGCAAGTGATATTTAATAGGGTATTTTACTCCTAGTGAGAAATAAAATCTAAAAATATAAAAATAAGATAGTTTAGGAAGTTTCAGTTAACAAAATTATAAAATAAATTTTATATTTAATTTCAAAGTTTTCACTTTTTTAGTCTATGCTACAAATATGCGAAACGCATCGAAACGTCAAACAGTATCCGCCATTACACTACGTCAAATGTACTGACATTTGACATAGGTAATGGTGGGTCTATATAGTTCATCCGCTCAAATAGTTTGTAGGACAAATACACGGTATTTTAGAAACTATGTAAAAATAAATAACTACATTATTTAATCATGTAGTGCCATAATTTATTTAATTTTTTTTTAGATTAATGAAAAATAAAATACTGGTAGTATTAGACCTGAATCATCACTTTATATACATATACTATCATCATAATACAACACACAAACATTTAGCGTGACACACTATAGTACACAGTGGGTGACATAAGTCGCGCCGCCTTCGGTATGTACCGGTGGTCGCTATGTGTCGGCTTTACAAAGGGCGCCAACCATTTGAGCGAACGAATTTACTGTCCTTACGACGTCACCACATCGTCTGACGTGACTGGACGTGAGGCGTCTAACCGCGTCTAGCGTTTACGCGCGGAAATTTAAAAGGCAAACTTTAAATGCATTTTTTTGGTACTTATCGATAAAATAAAATTATCACCTTAGAATCAAATTTAGACTTGACTCCGAAAAGTCAGAAGTGCGTACCAGGGATCGAACCTGCGAGACACACCCCCCCCCCCCCCCCCCCCCCCTTAGGCCACAGAACGGTACACCCTAGGTCTGCATAGACACTTCTCTGAGAGACCAGCGCTCGGTAGTGAGCCGTTCGTTGATGAGTCACTGATGATGATGACGCAATGAAGGCATGTGTTTGTTGCAGCGCTACCGCACGCCGTCGCGCTCCCGCTCCCGCTCGCGCTCGGCCACGCCGCCGCACTGGCGCCAGGCGCAACGGCGGATCGTCAAGTTGGCGCACTTGGAGGTAAACCACTGACCTCTTTAACTAACACTGGACTGGCTGGATATACAGGGTTAATAGGGTATTTGACTATATTAAAAATATCGTTTAATTTGGTGTCATCCTAAAAGATTATTATCTAAAAACATTATTCCATACGACAAAACTAAAAAATAAAGTTTTATTTAATTAGAAAATAATAAATAAAATTTCTATAATTCCGGCCATGGTCACGTGATCGAAAACGTTCCGTGATCTCGAATGACGTCACAGTCCACACCACCTATGGGCTGTGGAATTGTCATTGTTTGAAATGTGAACTGTGACGTCATGAGAGCAATTATGGAACGTTTCGGTGGCAATTTATTTTTTTGAATTTATTTCTCGATTTTTATGAAAAATACTGAAAATTATGCCGAAATATACGTTTTGTTAGCTTCAGCATAGCATTATTAACAATTTAAGATGATTTTCTAAAAGTAGTCAAATACCCTATTGCACTTGAAAGTGAGTTTAAGAAATTAGTCCGAGCATCGCGTTTGATGTGAATTACTCACAATTTTTTTTTTTTAATATAAAGAATATCAGCCAAGTTGAAGTTGACTTATAGTCTCCTTTCCCCTCCAAATAAGCGGAAAGCTTGTGTTAGGAGTGGGTACGACAATAGTGCAACGGGTGGGATTCGAACCTGCGACCTTTCAGTTTTCAGTCCGCATCTAACCGTTGGGCTATTGAGTCGATACTCGGACTAATTTGTTAAACTGGACACTTTAAAGTAAACATTCTCATATAAACCTGTGAAGATGATACTGCTATTGGCGCAATTAGAATGCCATAAGCCTACTTTGTCGTATTAGTTTGCAAATTGCGAAAAACCTAATTAAATTTGAATTTCGCGGGCAGGCCCGTTTAGTTCGCCTTAACGTAACTTTTGCACTTTAAACAGATGGACCGAGAGCAGCCAGAGCAAGATGTGTCAAAGGGCAAAAATATTGAAAAACAACACAGCAGTGAGTATATATAACGTTCAGGGCTCTCGTTCTATCAATGCTAAGTCTTATGTCATTTATGATTTGTAAAAAAAACCGAAACCATAGTGAAAATGCCTTTTTCATCATACCTATTCGAAAAACTCAAATTATTAGACGCATTAACATAAACGCATTAGAGAATAGCGAGAGTCAAATTCAATTTTGTTCTTATGGGTGTTTGAGCTTTCTCTCTTTTGATTGGTGGTTTATGCTTTAGTATGTGGTAATTACTAGTTAACCAAGGAGGTGGAACACATAATGTATGACGAAGCTAAACTGGCTGGTTATTTGTGTTTTATTTAAGCTCTCAATATAATGTCTTTACATAGGAGTTTGTGTTTTATTTAAACTGTTATATTACAATGTCTATACGAACGAGTTTCAAATAGGTAATGTGATTAAAATCCAAAGTTATGAAAAATAGTGTGCATCACGAGGGCCCAAAATATTTTGTTCTCGGGCGGCGTATATTGAATTTCTCTACGCTCAGGATTCTACTTTAGAATCTTGGGCTTAGAGAGGGTATCAAATTAACGCCCTCGAGGAACAAAACACTTTGGCCCCATGTAACACAAATTAACGCCCTCGAGGAACAAAACACTTTGGCCCCATGTAACACAAATTAACGCCCTCGAGGAACAAAACACTTTGGCCCCATGTAACACAAATTAACGCCCTCGAGGAATAAAACACTTTGGCCCCATGTAACACAAATTAACGCCCTCGAGGAACAAAACACTTTGGCCCCATGTAACACAAATTAACGCCCTCGAGGAACAAAACACTTTGGCCCCATGTAACACAAATTCTTGCGCAGATATGTAGACTATGCATCGCGAACGCTCTTTTGTTTTATTGCTATGGTTTCGGTTTTGTTAAGTGGCAATATTGTTAACTTTTTGGATGCCTATTTTACAAGTATACCTTTTATTGTGCAATGCGCACTATGATAACTATGAATAAATTGCTCCTAAAAATTATACAATTTACGTTTTTCGTAATACAGAAGAGGGTGAAGAAGGTACTCCGGAAAGGCCAAGGGAGAAGGAGGAAGGCGAATGCGATACTCCCGTGGGTATGTAAAGCTTATGATTGTTTTTTTTTATTATTGTAGGTATTCAAAGAAAAAGTAATATTTCTTATATTATCTGAGCTGCTATTTGCAGGTCGATTGTGTAGAAAGATTTTTTGTTTTGGCGGATTATAGAATAGAATAGAAATATTTTTATTCCAATAAACTTTTTACAAGTGCTTTCGAATCGTCAAATGAATCTACCACTGGTTCGGAATGCCGTTCCTACCGAGAAGAACCAGCAAGAAACTCTGTGGTTGCTCTTTTTCAATACAGTTTATAACAGGTACTATGCTATGTATGCAGTGTATGCAGTATTTCCTCAATGAAGGGAAGTTCAAAAAATGCATATTACTTATAATTCAATTCATGTTAAGACGGGCAGACAGAAAGTAACCCGGAAACCCCATTCCCGCCGGTGGAACCCGTTCACGAGCATGACGCATGACCCAGCCGTTACTTCATACTTCAATCATTTTTCTGGGCGGTGCCATAGCCCACTTTTTATATTGTATACTAGCTGATGCCCGCGACTTCGTCCGCGTTGATTTAGTTTTTAAAATCCCTCGGGAACTCTTGGAATAAAAAATTAATAAGTAGTAGTTTTCGCCATTTTTCTCTATCATAATCTCGGTATATCGTAATAAAACTATAACTAAAATATCCGTAATATAATCGTCGAAGATAATAATAATTGACCACATTTAGGCAAAAGTATCTGAGATTTTTGACGTGATAACGCCTTATAAATCGATGAACACCGGCTGCACGCACGAAAAAGTGTCACGTTCCGCCGCGGAACAAGCGATAGAGAGGCACGATCGGCCCAAGCGTTGGCTTATGACTAGAGAAAATTGTAATTTTCAATTAACTCCTTCTTTGTATTATACATAATAATGATAATTCAGTGATAATAATTCAATCCAATTCATAAAAGTATGCAATTTTTCATCAATGTTTCTCTATGGCGTTATCACGTAAAACTGTCGTCCGTAAACC
The DNA here is from genome assembly GCA_029955525.1 of Oeneis ivallda. NCBI lineage: Eukaryota > Metazoa > Arthropoda > Insecta > Lepidoptera > Nymphalidae > Oeneis > Oeneis ivallda. Next base: position 24,174,554 of record JARPMR010000009.1, read on the forward strand.
GACTTTACAGACAACCAATTTTTTTTACAATTAGATAAAAATATTAGAATGTGCTAGAGAGAGGGATGCGAAATGTAAATGTCCTTTCAAGGGATTTCCTTTCTTTCTATGTTATATATTAAGTAACCTAATCCTTTTGTGTAGACACATCCCGCCACGAGAGGATCGACTACAACGCGCTGGACTTCGAGGAAGACGTCGAACATGACGGTATGTCACATCACCTCTTAGGACCGATTTCACCAACGTAAAATTTGTTGGCACATAGGAAAATGGCTTTATACGGGTATACTGTATGACTTGCTATGAAAAAAAATACGTGTGGCCGGTGACTGCCGCGGTAAAGCTATTGCATAGCATTCGTCTAGTCGCACGCACACAAACACCGTGCCGAAGTCTGCCGAACTGAAACGACGTTAGACGATGCTGTGTTAGGTTTATTTTCGTTACGGAATTTCTTGATTCGGTCGCCGCGCTCAAAGCCCGCGATAAAAGCTATGCAATAGCTTAAAAGGGATTCCAACACTACCCCAATGGACCGAAAGTTGGCGGTTCTATCCTTTCCACCAACAAAAGCATTCCCAAAGGGGGTTGACGTCAGGCAGGCGGCCGGTCGTAAAATGTCATGCCGAACCACTTACAACATGGCTTACAAGACATTCTCTGTTTTTAAAAATGTTATTCTTACATGTTATATTAATGAACATGGGCGTCGCCAAGGGGCAGCTGCACCGCCCTAGACATTTGAAAAATATAGGTCTACTCAGGGTTCGGGGGCATATATCAATGGATATATATCAAGATATATATGGATATATAGATATCCGATACATATCAAACAGGGTTCCACGATATATTATCAATGGATTTTTTTTATAATATATTGCATTACAAAAATGGTTTAAAAAATGAATATTATTAAGTTTGTTACTGTATTTCTACTTGCCAAATGAAGATGGTGTGGGAGTAGAGTTAAAACATACTCCCTAATGAATAATGATAAGTTCTAATCCATAAATGGCAACACTTCTGCCGGCATTTGACGTCAGTCCGTCAGTCCTGTCAGAAAAATTTCTTCAAAATAATAAAAAAAGGTTTTATGTTTTGGAGTAGAATTTTTGTTATATAAGATTTTATGTTTTGGTTTAATTTGTCTGATTTTAAGTAGGTACCTAAATAAATAAAACATTAAAAACATTTTAGTTTTTTTTTTGATAATTTTGGTATGTTTATGTAACATAGTATTCATAAATAATACGATAAAATAATAATATGGCTTTCATACAAAATTGATATATATTTATGATATATATCTGATATATATCATAAATATCCGATATTTTGATATTTATAGTAAACTAGCTGATGCCCGCGACTTCGTCCGCATGGATTTAATTTTTAAAAATCCCGCGGGAACTCTTTCATTATCCGAGATAAAAAGTAGCTCTCCCGGTCTGAGGAACCACTACTACATCCATTACTATACCCATGCGAAAAATCGCATCAATCCGCTGTTCTGTTGCGACGTGATTGAAGATAAATCAACAAACAAACACACTTTTGCATTTATAATATCAGTAATGCTTTTATGCTTTAAAATAACACTTTTTATAATTGTCAAATTTTTACCATACTTAACCAAAGACTAAAAATTACGTTTAGCTGTCATTTACGTTTTGTTAATCCACTGTCATTTGCGTTTCCATGTCAGATGCGTTTTTGTTATACCACGTTTTATAGTGACTTGACGGAAACGCGGTCGAACGGGATAAAAAGTATCCTATGTCCGTCTCCTGGTTCTAAGCTACCTCTCCACCAATTTTCAGCCAAATCGGTTCATCCGTTCTTGAGTTATAAATAGTGTAACTAACACCACTTTCTTTTATATATATAGATATCGGATATCTTCGAACCCTGACTAGTAGATACTTCATCATAAATGCAGGTACCGCCGCCAAATTGGTACCCCCTGCAAAAAATCACTTCGATTCGTTGCTTTGTGCTTCGTTGCTAACTCAACGCATAAGTTTTATTTATTCATACTTTTACCGTCCTCCATAATAATATGAACTTGCCCCCCTCTTGGCCATCAGCTGGCGATGCTCTTGTTAATGAATATTAACATTTTGACAACAGTCAAATGCCCAATTGTGAGGAAATACCTCTTTCTGAAGCCCTGACCACTGGCACACTGGCAGCTTGACAGTACTATAGGTACGGTCAGTGAGGTAGGTTTCCCGCCTGTGTTGCCTTCGTTTATTTTTATTACACACGTTGCGTCATAGTTTTGGTGGCGTAGCGGCTAAACGAAGGAGTGAAACTATGGGTTTGGTGGTTCGAATCCTGACTTCAGATTATTATTTTTTATTTTATTTATTTTTATTATTAATTTATTATTAAAAGGAACTTCGTTCCAAATGACGCATTTTTTTGCCGTTTGCTATCTTTTTATGCAGGCATAGCCAGCCGCTATCATCAAGTAAGCCAGCGTTACACCGTATTGCAGTTTTAAAGAAATACCAGCCCGAATGACAGTGTTATTCGATGGAAAGGCGATAAGCCACGCCGCCGTCGCTGAAATTCTTTAGGATATAACTGGAACTTCGTATATATCTGTTGGAGCCTCCACCTATCATCGGCGCACTAGATTAATTAAGATTAGGAACAATGTATTTTTGTGTCAGATTAGAAGCCTCTTATATACCTAACTTAACCTTAGATACCTTTTCTGTACCAAAATTATTATTTAAGTGAAATTAGTAGCATACACAAGTTGTGGTAAAATTTTAAAAGGCTTAATTTTCGGTACCAATATAATGTGCATTTTGGTGAATAAATAATAATCTATCAATAATCGACATAAGACACGGAGCCTAATTAAAGAAATTAATGAGAAAGAACGAAGAAAAGATATGTAATTCAATATAATAAAGTCGTAGGTTATATGAAAATGAATTAAAATTACCCACTACTTTCTCATAGTACTCCTCCTCTCCAGGCATAGTATATGTATATGCCTAAATACTACATTACTAATAAAAAAATATATGAATTACAGATACAAATGAGAGGAATGAAAATGATAATGTATTATTTTTATCTGTTATTGATAGACGATCGCGAGCCTTCCAAACGAAAGCCGGATCGCAAAAGGCCAACCCAGCAGTACTGGACCGGAGGGGAGAGGGCCGACATGTTGGCCCGAGCTCTTGGCGTCAATCCCAAGCAGAGGTAAGCACTCCCCAACTGAAGTTCTAGTGTAATTTTAAACCGACTTCAAAAAAGGAGGAGGTTATCAATTCGTCGGAATCTTTTTTTTTATGTATGTCCGATACTCGAAGACGCCTGAACCGATTTGGGAAATTCTTTTTTTTGTTTGAAAGGGTATACTCCCCAGGTGGTCCCATATAAATTTTGTCGAAATCGGTCGAGCGGTTTTTAAAATATCGACAATAAATTATATACTTTGTATAGTGTGTGTGTAATGTAGTAAAGTGGGTTTGAAGTCGGTTGTTTAAAAATAATTTTTTATATTAAATTATTCAAGTTATCTGTCATCTCTCTCTCTCTGCATCGTACTCCTCATTGCTGAGGGTCTTGACCCTTTCCATTATTCATATAATAGTAGTAGCTTTCTTGGGATAATAATACGGAAGGATCTGAGAGCTGATCATACCAAAAGTTATCTTTACACAGACAGATTACTCACAGTTAACGTTAAATTGAAAAATTACGTTCAAGGCTTTAGGAAATGTATTGCTGAAGGGATCAACCCTCAGCAATATGTCGCAATCATATTTGAATTTTATTCTGGCTAGTAAAATAATTGGCACTTTTTTTTAATTATTATGATTTTTCAGCTGCTCATGCATTATAATTAACATGACGGACTGAATAAATATAATCTGTATTTCACAGGGAAGTACTGATCAGAGACACCAGTATCAGAAATCCAAGAGATGCCAGAGATAATAGGGAGTATTATGAGCCGAAACGCCGCGAAGGTCTAGCTTCCACTGTCAGCCATGTGATGCCCAGGATGTCCTCCTCTATTGCCACGGTGGCCCATGACGAACCGAAGTTTGAACCACCGATGATGGATGACAATAAGGGATATGACCCTTTCAGCATTTTGCGTAGTACGTTTAGCAAAAATAAGGAAAAGAAGGAACTCGTGTAAGATTTAAATGTATTGGACTATTTTTAGTACATCGTTTAAGTTCCGATTATTGAGAATATATGTATTTTGAGCATCGTGGGTAAGTTTTGAGTTATTCTAGACATATTTTACATTCAGGAAGATTTCCGAATGTTCTGGGTAAATTATGAGAATTCTGGAAACATACTAGGTAAGTTAACATTAAAGTACTAAAACAATTATTTTAACAATAATAATCTTTTATGCGTACAGGCAAGAGGTTCATCAGAACAGGCGGGAAAGAGAAAAGGAAAGGCCAAGAGTAGATGATAGACGCGACAGACATAGAAGTGAAAGGGACCACAGACATGCCGAAAAGGATGATCGAAGTAAAATCTTGGAAAACCCAGATATAATGAAACGCAAACAACTAGAAAATGATGCTGACAAAGATAAAGAGCGTAATAAATATTCTGATGTACAAGATCGCAAAGATAAAGATAACAGAGATAGATCTAAAGATAGAAATGACAAAAGAATATCCCAAGAAGAAGAAAAAAGAGATGAAGTCAAAGAAAAATCCGACAAACGATCGGAAAAAACTAGCGCTAGAGATGTTTCAAGGGATAGAGAAAAGCAAGATAGATCCAAAGAAAGAGATGATCGAAGAGCTAATAAGAAAGATGAATCAGCAGAAAAACAAACTCAATCTAAGGATAGGGAAGATAGATCAAAAGATACCAACGACAAAAGAGATCAATCGCAAGAAATAGATAAGCGTGACAAATCTTGGGAAAGAGCTAAGAGAGATAGATCAAAAGATATGGATGATAAATCGAAAGACAAGAGAGATAAATCAAGAGACAGAGATAACAAGAGGGATAAGTCGTGGGATGACAAGCGAGACAGATCTAGGGAGAGAGAAAATATATCTAGAGAAAGGTATGTAATGATAGGAATTCTCTAAACAGTAGATTGTTTTTAGTAAATATGGAATAACTTAAAAATTAATTATTAATTTATTCATAGGAACGAAAAACGCGACAGGTCCCAAGAAAATAACAGACGTGACAAGTCTCGTGAAAGAGATAGCAAGAGGGACAAGTCTCGTGAAAGAGATAGCAAGAGGGACAAGTCTTGTGAAAAAGATCGAAAAAGGGACAGGTCTCGAGAAAGAGATAGCAAGAGAGACAAGTCTCGTGAAAGAGAGAGCAAGAGAGACAGTTCTCGTGAAAGAGATAGCAAGAGGGATAAATCCCATGAGGATAAGAGAGATATCAAGCGGGACGTATCTTATGACGATAAGCGAGACAGCAGAAGTGATAGAGATAGAAAGAGGGACAAAGCGTATGAGGACAAGCGGGGTAGATCGTACGATGATAAGAGGAGGTCAGGGGAAAGGGACAAATCTAGAGACCGCGATGACGCAAAGGGAGATGTGAAACCCCACTCGTCGTCTACTAAAGAGAGGTTTGAATTTTACTTATTTGTTTTCCGTAATAAAAAGTAGTCAAAAAAGTGTTTGATTGTTGGTTTGTCCTTCAATCACGCCACAAAAGAACTACGGATCGACTTTTCGATCGACGGACTTTTTTGCATGAGTATAGTTGTGAACAGAGGCTACTTTTTATCCCGGAGAATCAAAGAGTTCCCGAGGGATTTTAAAAACTGAATGCACGCAGATAAAGTCGTGGGCATCAGCTAGTAAATTATAATCCTTAATTCACCTGCCTGTGAAAGGTCAGTAAAATAAAGAAGATTGGCGAATTTGGACCCAAGACTTTTAAAAACCGTTCAGATTCAGAAATCATTTCATTTTATTTAATATTTTTCAAAGTATTTTTCTGTGTAAACCCCATATTTTTAGAAGTTGGGGATCAAAAATATAATTATTCACAATTACACAATATAATTAACCGTTCTAATGGCAATACTTAACATTTTACGGAGTAAAGAGTAAAAACTTGTCAAATTATTTATGTCAATGTCAATTGTCAACTCCCTATAAATAGGAAGACTATAGTCGCAATTCCTAGTTCCATGGTCAACTCACTCAAATGTAGATAAGTTGTAATTCCTCATCATCATCATCATCATTAACTACCCATTAACGGCTCACTACTGAGCGCAGGTCTCTTCTCAGAGAAGGGTTTATAGGCCATAGTCCACCACGTTGGCCCAATGCGAATTGGCGGACTTCACATACCTTCGAGAACATTATGAAGAACTCTCAGGCGTGCAGGTTTCCTCACGTTGTTTTCCTTCACCGTTGAAGCAAGTGATATTTAATTGCTTAAACGCACTTGACTCCGAAAAGTCAGAGGTTCGTACCCGGGATCGAACCTGCGACCCCCCGAGAGACCACAGTCCTAACCACTAGGCTATCACTGCTTCTAATTCCTAGTTCCATGCAAATGTCATTCGTGGTCATAGAAATAGGAAGGTCGTAATTCCTAGCTCCATGTTCATTATCCGTGGTCATTACTCATTTAATTTGTCAATTGTTTGTAATGCATTTGGCATTTGCGCGTTTATTTTATTTTTTCGTTCGTTTTGTGTTTGTTAAGCATTGTAGTGTATTAATACTAACGACCGCGACACAGCATTTCTTTCTGAACTTAACGTAATTACAAGCAAATTGGTTCCAAAGCAAAGTTCCTTACATATCGCTCGAGAAGATGACATCGGACGAAAGTGATGGAAGTAATGGAGCTCTAATAATCTTTTTCCAAAAAATAGAACAGCATGACAACCTCCATCACTTAGTCGTTTTCCTAGTTCCATGCTAATACCATTGGCCGCATTGACGCACCATAGAACTAGGAATTACCATGGAACTAGGAATTGTGACGAATTACACATTTTAGGTAAGGTTGGTAGGAAGCGTGTTCTCATAAGTAGGTATATTCAGACAGTATTCTGTGCCTATTAGATAATTCAAAGCACATATTAATGATTGATTCAAAGCTATAGTGGTAATTTGCCTTAAATATATTAAATGGAATAACCTCATTTTTAACAATTTACTACTGAATATCTTTTTTCTCCCAACTTTATTTGATTGACTTCGATTAACTTTTTTGTTAGTCTGATTTACTAGAACAAGTATCAGAAGTTTGATTCGTGAACGTGGGCCGCAAGTCTGGGTCAGAAACACTATGGGGGTTCGCCAAACTCCTTTTTGGCTGTTTCAAAAATTACCAACAAATACACTTTATTTATTGTATAGATAACTTACAACGATAAAATCGACTAGAATAATTGGGGCGTTTGAGTCTTTTCCCACCGCCCCCTCTTATTGCTCCTCTAACCACCATCCTCGCGTCTGTTTGATCTCATCACTGAGAATTTCGAAAAAGTTTCAGCCGAAGACCGTACTTCCATTTGTTTTAGTCAAGTTAAAACGAGACAGATTTATATCTTTAGCCCTGACACGAATCTGTCTCGGACTCTTTGTATTTGCGTTTAAAGTAATGTACAAAATCAAATATAGAGGCCTTAATAACAGTTATTTTACCTTTACCACAGGTCCACTTCGCGTAGTCGCGATCGCAAGAGCCAAGAAAGACCTGGCGATGATGATAAAAAGAAGGTAGTTTGGTTATACGCTTAAAAAACTTATTCTCACATAGGTAGATCAGCCCCCCGATTGTCTAAAAGTTACCGATCAAAATCTTATTCATTCCATGGCATTAGCGTCGAAGTAAAATAAACCATAACAACGTTAATTTAGAGCTCAATTTCGTGTATGCATTCTCATACGTTTAGGTATGTACGATACGTTCCATAACGCTCCGTGTTAGAATCTGTTGTACTGAATATGAGACTTTAAATCGATACAGTCAAAGAATATTTTACTTTGACGCTAATGCCATGAAATGAATAAGATTTTGATCGGCAATTTTTGGACAATCGCACCTCAGTTTTCAACGCCGACGAAAATCTTTGGTTCAAAATATTTCTTATTGTATCGTCAAAGAAACTAGTTTTCGCCCAGTAGCTTCGTGGGAAACCCGCCACTGTAATGTATTCGTTTATGCCAACACAATCGGTTACGTCGGCGTTGAAATCTATAATATTACCTATATTTGTCTGTGTCACCATCATATCATACTAATATTATAAATGCGAAAGTGTGTTTGTAGGTTTGTTGGTTTGTCCTTCCATCATGCTGCAACAGAGCTACGGATCGCCGAGATTTTTTGCATGGGTATAGTTGAGGACCTGGAGAGTGACATTAGACTACTTTTTATCCCGTAAAATCAAAGAGTTCCCGAGGGAGTTTAAAAACTAAATAAACGCGGACGAAGTCGCGGGCATCAGCTATTTATACATAAATGCATTGAGCTCTATGATTAATCTGTGATTAATACTGGAGTCTGCCATCATATTTTTTTGAATCTATTTGATTGGCGCCATTTTGGCGCTGTAAGCATATACGAGTGTCTCTGGAACTAATAATATTGCAAATGGCGCACCAACCTCTTTAATTAATTTATGATTTCTTAGATTAATTATTGTAGACCACTATAATTTATCTATGATTTCATAGATTAATTATAGAGGTCGATGCGCCATTTGCAATATTAGTTCCAGAGACGCTCGTATGTCAAATGTGGCGCGTCAAATTGATCCATAATTAATTATTAAGCTGCCATTCATATAGGGACAGCAAATCCAGTGTTAATCTTAGATTAATTATAGAGATTACACTAGCGGCACGCTATGATGGCCGGTTTGACACATTACAATAGTGATGTGGAATGTCAATTTATTCTCGAACAAAAAACAATTAAGTTTTGTTTTTGTACCTGATTAAATAGGTTTAATAAAACAAAAATGTATATGTTTATTTAATTTATTTGAACGAACTGAATATTTGAATGAAAATGAATATACATACTTTATATGCACACAAGAAACATATGAATACAAAAGATACCAAAAAAGGTGCCACAAAAGGCCATAATTAATCAGATTCGTCCATACTACTATTTTCACTGTCGTCACTGCTATCATCACCTACATTAATAATTATATGTTCGTTTTCTATAATATTATCTATTTTCACATCTCTTTCATAATCTTCCCTTATTAATTTAACAGTTCTATTCACAACCTTTTCCCAGTCTCCTTTAGTCACATGTTCACAAGCTTCTTCTAATAATTTTAGCATTTTTTTTGTGGTAAATGGGGGTTCTGTATTGTGTCTTGCAGCATATCCCTTAATTTGAGCCCACACCAACTCAATCGCATTATACTCACAATGGTAAGGCGGTAACCGTATAACTCTGTGCCCATGTTCTAATGCTATTTCGTCAATGACGTATCGGATCTTGGTTGGTTTGTTTTCTTTTAAAAGACGTACTAATTCCGCTTTTAACATATTCATGTTTGCATCTACGCCATTTTTACGAAGCCATGCGACGATATCAGCTTTCTTTTGGGATTGGGCAGGTGGCTTGTCAATTTGCATCGAGTGGTATGGGGCGTTGTCCATAATTATAATAGATGGTTCAGGGAGGCTACACAACATTGAGGTAAACCATTCAGTAAACTTTTCTCCATTCATGTCTTCATGATAGTCTCCAGTGGTTTTTGACGCAAAAGCCATGAGAGAACCTTCGACAAACCCGTTGATGGTTCCGGCGTGACAAATTATAAGTCGCGATCCTTTTCCTACAGGAACTTTGGAAGTAGATGCTGCTGTGTCATCGTTCCAAGAACGGCCTACAGTATGGTTAGCATTAAGCCATGTTTCATCCAAGAACACAACATTTTGCCAATTTTTGATTTCTTTCACTTGCCGTAAAAAAGTATACCTTGCCATCGCTATATCAAATCTTTCCATCAATATTTTGCGTTTGTTACATTTTTTGTATCGAAATCCAATGGTCTTCAAAATCTTCGTTAAAGAACTTTCCCCACCGAAGAATAATCCAGCTTCCTTCAGTGAATGCACCAACTTTTTTCTTGTTGGATACTCCTTCTGTAAATAGTAGCCGTAAACATGTCTTCGGATAGCATCGGCATCAAAGCTATCGATGCCTACGACTGGTTTTGCTCGTTTTCTCTTTTTTGGTGTGTGAAGTTTATTTTCTTCTGTGCCAGTCTCGCCATATTTTTTTTTAGTTATCCGTCTAACAGTTCGTTGTCCAATATTAAGCGCATCAGCTACGCGTTCAACCACTGACGTTATAGGTAAAATTGGCCCTCCATTTTGAGCTTCACGATCGAAATAGTTACGAAGGCGTATTACGAACTCACGTGTCTGACTATTTAGAACAGTTCTCTGCGTACGTTCGGTCATATCGACGAAATCCACAACAAAGGGCTTGAACAGAGTCCAAATTAACGAGCAAGGGTCAACAGTAATGCAGTATCAATATTTGAAATCCAAAGCCAGGTCAAAACTATATCACAATCGCATTGCACTGACAGTTTATACTTTTCGAAGCAACGTCAATTCGAAACTGCTTTGTTTTGCATTGAGCATTGACGCGAGTTTGCCGGAGGTAGTAGTTGTGCTAGCCAGCGATCCTATGTGACGATCGTATTAGATTCCATTTTTAAAAATTTTCAATTTAGAAAACCAAATGCCGAGTTGTGGTATATATCATATAAAAATAAAAATTTTACCTTTTGTATGAAACAGCTGATATTTTTTTGCGATTTCAGAGGTTTGTCCACATAGTGAAAATTGTTCATATTCACAAGTACATTCACCCCTTAAATGGTGCAAACTGATTTTTCTACACTTGTATACATTTTAGAAATCAATTTAATAAATAAATTTTGAGTCCTAAACCTAAAACTACATTCGATAAAATTTATGAATCTCTGCACATCACTATCGTCAATAAAGTAATACAATTATTTCCTTCAAAGTCGTTATCAATTAATACGGAACTTCATGAGCGGACAAACGTCAAACCGGCCATCATAGCGTGCCGCTAGTGTAGTGCATAAATGTCATATGTCAAATGTCTTTCTCTACATCGCGATGCGCTGTCATTTTGGCTTTGGGCATTAATAAGCATTTTTGTTTAGGAGGAGGAAAGAAACGAGGCGCGGAAGGAGTTGATGGAGATTGTGCGTCTCATCAAGTCGCGCCAGAAACAGCGCGAGAACAAGGCTCCTGGTTAGTTATTTATTTATTTATACAGCTTTATTGCTTACATAAATACAGAAGTTAATGTTATACATGAATACTTGTATACAAAAGGCGACCTTATCACTAAGAGTGATCTCTTTCCAGGAAAGGAGGTTGGCTAATTTTGACCCAGCATTTTTAAAAACCGTTCAGATTCAGTAAACATTTATTTTAATTAATATTTTTCAGAGTATTTTTCTGTGTAAATCCCATATTTTTAAAGATGGGGATCAAAAATATAATTATTCAAAAGTACACATTATTAATAACCGTTACATGGCAATACAAGTGAATATCTTTTTTCTCCCAACTTTAATTGATAGACTTTTAATTTTTTGTTAGTCTGGTTTACTAGAACAAGTATGAGAAGTAAGTTGATTCGTGAACGTGTGCGTTCAGTGTTTAATTCAGTTCGTCTAGGTCAGAAACTCTATGGAATTCGCCAATCTCCTTACTTCCGTTTACTAGTCGATAGCTCCCTCTAAGTGACTTCTCTTTCTCTTCTTATCTTGTCTTATAAGACTTTGACTTCTCTTTCTCTTCTTTCTTATCTTATAAGAACTACAATTGCGCTGCAATATATTAGAGCCAATTTGTATGTTTTTTATTGCGAAACAGGCTTGCGCGTGACGACAATAAATGAAGGAAAGCACTGATGAGGAAAATCAAATTTAATTTGGTTTTTCGCAATTTGTAAACTAATACGACAAAGTAGACTTATGGCATTCTATTGCGCCAATAGCAGTATCATCTTCACAGGTTTACATAAAAATCTTTACTTGAAAGTGTCCAGTTTAACAAATTAGTCCAAGTGTCGTTGACGTGAGTTACTCACAAATTAATCGATACTCTAATTTCTTAAACTGCATTTGCATTTATAATATTAGTATGAAATATGATACGTTCTTAAAACCAACGAGGTCTGACGTATCATCCTGGATACATCAGTTGTCACAGATCAGAATGTACCTTAATATTTGTTTCCGTGTGCAGAAGTGAAGAAGAAACGTCGCTCGTCGAGCCGCTCGTCCGGCTCGGGAGACGAGAAGCCGCGGCGACGCCGGTCCTCGGAGCGCGCCGCTCGCAGTCGCAGCAGGTAACTTTTTAACCGACTTCAAAAAAGGAAAAGGTTATCAATAATTGAAAAAAAAAAATACGTGTGGCACTCGGGGACTGCCGCGGTAAAGCTATTGCATAGCATTTTCTAGTCGCACGCACACAAACACCGTGCCGAAGTCTGCCGAACTGAAACGACGGTGTTAGGTTTATTTTCGTTACGGAATTTCTTGATTCGGTCGCCGCGCTCAATGCCCGCGATAAAAGCTATGCAATAGCTTAAAAAGATTCCGATGAATTATTCGTCGGAATCTTTTTTTTTATTGTGTATGCTCACCGATTACTCGGACGCCTGAACCGATTTGGAAAATTGTTTTTTTGTTTCAAAGGGTATACTTCCCAGGTGGTCCCATTTAAATTTTATTGAAATCGGTCGAGCGGTTTTTAAAACAATCAACAATAAATTATGTACTTTGTAGTGGCGTGGGTGGTTGAAGTCTGTTTTTATAAAAAGAATTGTTTATATTAAATTATTTAATAGTAGCCTCCACTATGGCTACGGTCGAACTACGCGTCAGCATCGAAATTAGTGATATGCATCTACTTTTTCAGTGTATGCAACTGTTAGCGACATCTAGTAGCAACACGTTACAGTTGTTGATCTACTTTCCAAGACCGCTAACAGTTGCATAAACTGAAAAAGTAGGTGCATATCACTAATTTCGATGCTGACGTGTAGTTCGACCGTAGCCATAGTGGAGGCTAACACACTTGGACGCGATTCCCGAGAAATGTGGGTTCGAATCCCGCTGGCTTCGGAATTTTTGATATGTGTTTATAAATTTATTCTGATATTTCCTTATGGATGATTATACGAGTCTGCCCGCGAAATTCAAATTTAATTTGGTTTTTCGCAATTTGTAAACTATTACGACAAACTAGGCTAATGGCATTCTAATTGCGCCAGTAGAATTATCATCTTCACAGGTTTACATAAAAATCTTTACTTGAAAGTGACCAGTTTAAGAAATTAATCAAAATACTGAGTTGGACGTGAGTTACTCACAAAATAGTCGATATTTTGATTAATTTCTTAAACTGGACACTTCCAAGTAAAGATTTTTATATAAACCTGTGAAGATGATACTGCCATTGTAGCAATTAGAATGCCATAAGCCTACTTTGTCGTATTAGTTTACAAATTGCGAAAAACCAAATTAAATTTGAATTTCGCGGGCAGAACTGTGTCTTCCACCTTAAGTGTAGGACACTAACTAACTAACCACCTTAAGTTAACTTAACTAACTAGGACTAAGGTTAACTCTTTAATAAAAACAAAAATCGGTATATTATTATGTTTCGTTTCACAGAACCCGCTCCCGTCGTTCGCGCAGCCCTCGCTCGCGGCGCCACCGGCGCTCATCGTCTTCCAACTGATCGATAACGAATACGATCACTAAGTTTATTCTAAGCTAAAATTACGCTGTTGGGTTGGTCCACCTTCGCATTTCATCATTATCTCAATACACGTGAACGGATCGTCTCTACGATACGATATTGACTCGCCTACATCCATCTAGTGGGAGGCCCTAAACAGGTACACTAAATGCATTGGCTGAACGCATTGGGCCACTCTGTAGAATAGAATAGAATAAAAATATATTTTATTCAGACAAACTTTTATAAGTGCTTTTGAATCGTCGATGAATCTACCCCTGCTCCCCGATTGTGTAAGAGTTGCCGATCAAAATCGTATTCATTTGATGGCATTAGCTTTAAAGTAAAATATTCCTTGACCGTATTGATTTAAAGTCACAAATTCAGTACAACCGATTTTAACATGGAGCGTTGCGTGCAAGAAGCATGGGGCGTATCGTACACACCTAAACTTAGAAATTGAGCTCTAATTCAATGCAATTATGGTTTATTTTACTTTGACACTATCAAATGAATACGATTTTGATCGGCAATTTTAGACAATCGGGGTTGGTTCGGACTTCGGAATGCCCTTCCTAGCGAAAAGATCCAAGAGCAAGAAACTCGGCTGTTGCTCTTTTGAAAACAATTTTATAATAGGTACTACTATTAGGTACTATAGGTACTAGGTAGGTAGGTAGGTATGGTATATGCAGTGTATGCCGTGTTTTCACAACCAAAAATGTATACCTACTTACAATTCAATACATGTTAAGATGGATGGATGGTCTGTGCTAATCTAGTCTTTGACAAAAAATAACTGGTCAAGTGCGTCTCAAAATACGCAAAGGTTAGGTTAGGTTCTGTAATCATGCATCATCATGAAACTATTTTTAATCTTTACTATTACTACTATACACTAAACAATATGAGCGACGCGTTATCTTGGTCAACTATAAATCGTTAGATTCGTAAATGGTACGGGTCTTTATTTCGCAAACGGTAGTATTTTTTTGGAGATCTGTTTAAAGAACCTTGTAATGATTTTAAAATTGCTATTCAACGATATCTCCCTCGACGGCGTAACATAATTTTTTTTTTAATTTTCATGCTTGGGAGGTAAGTACTCTAAATAAAATATAGCATGATTTGCGTACATGTGTTTTTATCAAGTTTATCTCTTTCTTTAAGCGAATAAAATGACTAAACACAGACAGAACGAACGAAATTAAAGGACTCTTTATACCGTAAAAACTTTTTAGTGATGTAAAATTTATAATTATTAGAATATTAGTATCTTATTTTCTTTTTAATTATTATGATAAAATAGGCATCATACATTTTTGCATAAACACATACCTTCTTTATGACGAGAATTAATTCAAGTGTTTTTATTAAACTAGCGGCACGCTATGATGGCCGGTTTGACGTTTGTCCGCTCATGAAGTTCCGTATTAATTGATAACGACTTTGAAGGAAATAATTGTATTACTTTATTGACGATAGTGATGTGCAGAGATTCATAAATTTTATCGAATGTAGTTTTAGGTTTAGGACTCAAAATTTATTTATTAAATTGATTTCTAAAATGTATACAAGTGTAGAAAAATCAGTTTGCACCATTTAAGGGGTGAATGTACTTGTGAATATGAACAATTTTCACTATGTGGACAAACCTCTGAAATCGCAAAAAAATATCAGCTGTTTCATACAAAAGGTAAAATTTTTATTTTTATATGATATATACCACAACTCGGCATTTGGTTTTCTAAATTGAAAATTTTTAAAAATGGAATCTAATACGATCGTCACATAGGATCGCTGGCTAGCACAACTACTACCTCCGGCAAACTCGCGTCAATGCTCAATGCAAAACAAAGCAGTTTCGAATTGACGTTGCTTCGAAAAGTATAAACTGTCAGTGCAATGCGATTGTGATATAGTTTTGACCTGGCTTTGGATTTCAAATATTGATACTGCATTACTGTTGACCCTTGCTCGTTAATTTGGACTCTGTTCAAGCCCTTTGTTGTGGATTTCGTCGATATGACCGAACGTACGCAGAGAACTGTTCTAAATAGTCAGACACGTGAGTTCGTAATACGCCTTCGTAACTATTTCGATCGTGAAGCTCAAAATGGAGGGCCAATTTTACCTATAACGTCAGTGGTTGAACGCGTAGCTGATGCGCTTAATATTGGACAACGAACTGTTAGACGGATAACTAAAAAAAAAATATGGCGAGACTGGCACAGAAGAAAATAAACTTCACACACCAAAAAAGAGAAAACGAGCAAAACCAGTCGTAGGCATCGATAGCTTTGATGCCGATGCTATCCGAAGACATGTTTACGGCTACTATTTACAGAAGGAGTATCCAACAAGAAAAAAGTTGGTGCATTCACTGAAGGAAGCTGGATTATTCTTCGGTGGGGAAAGTTCTTTAACGAAGATTTTGAAGACCATTGGATTTCGATACAAAAAATGTAACAAACGCAAAATATTGATGGAAAGATTTGATATAGCGATGGCAAGGTATACTTTTTTACGGCAAGTGAAAGAAATCAAAAATTGGCAAAATGTTGTGTTCTTGGATGAAACATGGCTTGATGCTAACCATACTGTAGGCCGTTCTTGGAACGATGACACAGCAGCATCTACTTCCAAAGTTCCTGTAGGAAAAGGATCGCGACTTATAATTTGTCACGCCGGAACCATCAACGGGTTTGTCGAAGGTTCTCTCATGGCTTTTGCGTCAAAAACCACTGGAGACTATCATGAAGACATGAATGGAGAAAAGTTTACTGAATGGTTTACCTCAATGTTGTGTAGCCTCCCTGAACCATCTATTATAATTATGGACAACGCCCCATACCACTCGATGCAAATTGACAAGCCACCTGCCCAATCCCAAAAGAAAGCTGATATCGTCGCATGGCTTCGTAAAAATGGCGTAGATGCAAACATGAATATGTTAAAAGCGGAATTAGTACGTCTTTTAAAAGAAAACAAACCAACCAAGATCCGATACGTCATTGACGAAATAGCATTAGAACATGGGCACAGAGTTATACGGTTACCGCCTTACCATTGTGAGTATAATGCGATTGAGTTGGTGTGGGCTCAAATTAAGGGATATGCTGCAAGACACAATACAGAACCCCCATTTACCACAAAAAAAATGCTAAAATTATTAGAAGAAGCTTGTGAACATGTGACTAAAGGAGACTGGGAAAAGGTTGTGAATAGAACTGTTAAATTAATAAGGGAAGATTATGAAAGAGATGTGAAAATAGATAATATTATAGAAAACGAACATATAATTATTAATGTAGGTGATGATAGCAGTGACGACAGTGAAAATAGTAGTATGGACGAATCTGATTAATTATGGCCTTTTGTGGCACCTTTTTTGGTATCTTTTGTATTCATATGTTTCTTGTGTGCATATAAAGTATGTATATTCATTTTCATTCAAATATTCAGTTCGTTCAAATAAATTAAATAAACATATACATTTTTGTTTTATTAAACCTATTTAATCAGGTACAAAAACAAAACTTAATTGTTTTTTGTTCGATAATAAATTGACATTCCACATCACTATTGTAATGTGTCAAACCGGCCATCATAGCGTGCCGCTAGTGTAGTTTTAAGACTTTTAAGCAATTCGATAAAATTTGGCTAATTCTGTAGTAGGTACACAATCTCAAAACTAAATTAAATTGACAGTTCTAAATATAGTGCTATCCCTTTCCGCAGGGAGCATTATGGTAGGGATAGCACGATCTCTAAACTGAATTGACAGGTCTTAATCTAGTACTATCCCTTTCCGCAGAGTGCATTATGAACGGGATAGCACGATCTCTAAACTAACTTGACATCTAAATCTACTGCTATCCCGTTACACAGGGAGCATTATGAACGGGATAGCACATGATATAGAGCAGTCAAGAATTGGTTACATTGCATTATTATTTGTGTGTGTGGCATTTTAATAAGTTAGTCAAATAAAGTTAATTCAAAACAATCTGGTTTTATTTTTCTCCTTGATTTCTCACCTTTCCATTTTCCTATTAGTGTTTAAAAATTCTTAATTCTAATCTAGAAAATTGGTAGCTTAGTGGTTAGCACTGTGGTCTCCTATTCAAGCGTTCTGCAGTTCGTTCCCAGGCGCGTATCTCTCATATCACGAGTTATGTACGTATTATGCAATTAAATATCACATGCTTCAACGGTGAAGGAAAACATCTGAAGAAACCTTCATGATTTGGTCGTGGCTATTAGTTACCACCCTACCGTCAAAGACGTACCGCCAAGCGATTTAGCGTTCCGGCACGATGGCGTGTAGAAACCAATTAGGGGTATGGGTTGAATGTTCACTGCCATACCCCTTCCAAGTTAGCCCGCTACCATCTTAGACTGTATCGTCACTTACCATCAGGTGAGATCGCAGTCAAGGACTAGCTTGTCATCGAATAAAAAAAAAAATGATACCTGAGACATCTCCAAAATGTTCTCAAAGATGTGTGGAGTCTCCTAATCCGCACTTAGCCAGCGTGGTAAGACTATCGATTAACAATCATTCGAGGAGACCTGTGCTCAGAAGCGGGCCGGCGCGGTGCGGCGATAGGTTGAATGAATATTTCACAAATAAATGTATAAAACAAATAGCAACTTTATTATTGCCTATAAAATATTATGGTCAAGGCTATTTTTAATTGAAATTTTAACGCCTGGCAATAGTAATTCACGATTGATTTTTCGAAGGAAATATTATACCTACCATAACATTTGCAAAAAAATTATCTTTATTTGCATGTTCCTTATCACTGTACATAGTAACACAAAAGGTACACAAAACAAAGTCTGTCTGTCTGTCTGTTCGCGAAAAACTCAAAAACTACCGAACGGATTTTCATGCGGTTTTCACCAATAGATAGGGTGATTCAGGAAGGTTTTAGTGTATAATTTATTAAGGTTTTGTGTAAATTAGTTGAAATATGACTATAATTGTTGAAAATGTTGGAAAAATTCAAGCGCTTGGGAGCTTACATCGAAAACGCTGCCTAGATAATGCCTTTGAGATATAAAAAACAATTTATGGTGGTGGTATGGTGGTTACTGGTTATCCCACCATACCACCACCATAAATTGTCTTTACAGAAAAGTCCGCGATGGCATATATTTATCTTTTAAGGATAATTCTAGGTATACCCAATTTAACTTCTAAAAAAATAGTCACATACCATTCGGTACCTAATTGGAAATCTATTTAGATGGATACAGTATTAATCCTTATCAACTTAAATACGTTAGTTATCATAAGCATTTCATGCATATTATGATAATCCTTTACACCATATATTTTAAATGAATATCTTAGGAGTTATCGCAAAATAAAAACGAACGCGCGCCAATATAAAATATACGCGGATTTCAACCCGACGATGGCGATGACGGGACTCATGCGACCAGTGACCACCCTCGCGCGCGGCCCGTTGTTGCATATTATATTATAAGCCGAGCGATACTTCTTTTATAAGCCTACGTACTGTTCAATATGCTGTTCAATAGGTAGGTATAACTTAAGTATGGAACATTTCAAGGAGTTTGCAAAGCATAGGTGTAATATGCTCTACTACCCGTGCGAAGCCGGGGCGGGTCTCTAGTGTAAATAGCCTTTAATATTATGTTCATATTTTAATAGGCAATACAATTGCGATTTGTTTTTTCATAGACAATATTCGATAAAAAATACTTTTTCATCATACCTATTCGAAAAACGAATATTGGCTTCAGAGGATAGCGGGAGCAAAATTTAATTTTAACCCCATGGGACTTCATTTCTCCCTTCTGATTGGTCCGTGCCTTAGTAGGTATGTATGTGTTTATTATTACTGCGTTCGTTGCAGAAACCTGTCAATCGCTCATTCCGTTCGAAATTCAAAAATGTTTGAGAAGCTGTTGTCTTCGATAAGTCACGTGATCAATTTGTCGATCGGATATATACGCCCATACTGTATCCAACATAAATCTTCTTCTTTTCTTCTTTATCAACCGATAGGATAGACGTCCACTGCTGGACAAAGGTCTCTTGCATGGGTTACCACAAGTCTCGGTCTTGCGCCGCCTGAATCCAGCGACTCCCTGCGACTCATTTGATGTCGTCGGTCCACCTGGTGGGGGGTCTGCCAACACTGCGCTTCCCGGTACGGGGTCGCCACTCAAGCACCTTGGGACCCCAACGACCATCAGCTCTTCGAACTATGTGCCCCGCCCATTCCCCACATAAATATTAATGTTAAATTATTTCATAATAATTTATTTGTGTTTTATTTAAACTTTCATTATACGTTTAGGTATATCTACTATAGTAGGTTGATACTACTAGCTTTTTCTCATTGGTAATGATGAACAATAGTGTGTGTCATTCGGGGCCAAAATATTTTGTTCTCGGGCTATATTGAATTCCTTGCTGCGCTCAGGATTCTACTTTAGAATCCTTCACTTCGCTCTGAATTCAAAATAACGCCCTCAGGGAACAAAAAATTTCTTTGGCCCCATTTAACACAAATAACTATTAATCTAGTAAACAGACGGGTGAAGGAGGACTCTTCGGATCTTAGACCAGTATCTTAACTGCTAAAAGAAAATGTGGGGATGAAGTAGGTAAGGATAATACACACATCAAAAGTGTCTAGGGATCAACATATATTTTTGCAATAACTTTTCTCCTGATTGATATTAATTAAAATTTTCTTTAAGGATTCATCAAATAAAGTGTTTTCGTTTGTCACAGTAACGATAAACCAAGTCACCTTTGCATTAATAAAGAAATTTGCCATTTTCCTAATAAAGGGATTTTTGACATTTGAACCACTAACATTAAAGTTCGAAAAAAAGACTGAAATAACAGTTTTCTTTAAAATTTTATTGGGTAACTTAAACAATTAATAATCCGTGTTTCTACCGCGAACACTAATAACACAAGAACATCGGTTTGGCATACTCAAAATGAGTTCATCCAAATCACGCTGTGGAATGGCCGCCCATGTTCGTTGCAACAACAAAAAAAGGTCTTCTTGCCACTGGATACCCTCCATATTCGGCAGAGCTCTTCTCTGTAGCATATCCCATGCATGCTCAATCGGGTTCAAGTCTGGCGACTGAGCAGGCCAGGGCAGGACATTGATGTTAGCTGCGGCGAGAGTCTGTCTTACAACTCTTGCGGTGTGCGGTCGTGCATTATCATGCATTAACTGAAATAAGGGACCGATTTGCACTTGTAGAGGAACGATGACGTCTGATACAATCGTCTCAGCATAAATTTGAGCGTTGAGGTTGCCTCTGATCCAAATCAACTCAGTTCGTCCGCCGATCCAAATACCCGCCCATACCATGATGGTTCCACCACTATAAGGATGGACTTCCTGGCAGGATTTTAATCGCTGATTATGAAATTATGAAATGCACCAAAAAGGATCCATATAAATTTATAAAATCATAAATTTATTACAAAGCCACATCTCAATCTCAAGAAATCCGCATAAAAATGCTTGATCCCTAGACACTTTTGATGTGTGTATTAATAGAGTGGTGTGGTCGCGGTAGTGTCGTCCAAAATCCCTCAGTGCCTGAAGACAAGTCTTTGAGAAGTGCGTGCTGCTAGTTATGACTTATTTATTCGAAATTTTGTCGCCATAATAACAGCTATGGGCCCCATGAAGGCTCAAGGTCACTCAGCGGACGATTGAGAGAGCTATTTTCGGAGTATCCCTGCGAGATCAAAACAGAAATAAGGAGATCCGATGAAGAACCAAAGTTACGGACATACCTAGCTCAGCGAGTTGTGAAAATGGGCGGGACACATATTTCGAAGAGCTGATTTTCGTTGGGGTCCCAAGATGAATCCGCACCGGGAAGTGCAGTTTTGGCAGACCTCCCACTAGGTGGACCGACGACTTCAGACAAGTCGCAGAGTGCGGCTAGATACAGTTGGATCAAGACCTAGACCTGTGGAAGTCCATACAAGAGAACTTTGTTCAGTAGTGGACGTCTATCGGTTGTTATAGAAGAAAGTTTTTGGAACGAAGTTCCTTTTTTGGATCGTTTGACGGATGGAGGCTAGACGAAAAAAAGTAAGAATTTACCCTCACGATACTTGTTGCCTTCGTTTATTACATACCTGCCATTATAGCATTAGTGGAGTAGCGGAGCGAGCGTAATAATGAAACTGTCGGTTCGGAGGTTCAAATCCTGACCTCAGATTTTTATTTATTTTTATTATTAACTTTATTATTTAACTTCGTTTCAACAGAGTGTTCGACGACACACGCATTTTTTATTCTAATAAACTTTTACACGGTGTTTTTGAGTCGTGTGAATCACCATATTATTGTACCTATAAAATCAGCTGTAGGTATTAGTATTCTCTAAAATTGATTACATCAGTGCACAGTCATTGCATCAGGTCTGGTCATGGCGTTCTTGCTGCATCAATGCATTTTTTTTTAAAGAATATCAACCAAGTTGAACTTGACTAATATTCTCCTCTCCCCTCCAAATAAGCGGAAAGCTTGTGCCAGGAGTGGGTACGACAATAGTGCAACGGGTGGGATTCGAACCTGCGACCTTTCAGTTTTCAGACCTTTAACCGTTGGGCTATTGAGGCTTAAATTTAACCAATAGCGGGAGAGTATCAGCCAATCAGAGGTCATTGTGGTTGTTGCACTGATGCAATCACTTTTAGAGAATACCACCAAACGTACTGCCGATGCCGGTTACTTTTAGAATAGAATAGAAATGTTTTTTTATTCAAATAAACTTTTTTACAATGCTTTTGAATCGTCGATGAGTCTACCAATGCACTGGTTCGGAATGCCGTTCCTGCCGAGAAGAACCAGCAAGAAACTCGGCGGTTGCTCTTTTCAAAACAAGTTTACAATATAATAGATACTATGCTATGTATGCAGTGTTTACACAATGAGGGGAAAAGTTCCACAAAAGCATAGGTAACTAATTATAATGCAACACATGTTGAGACGGTCACACAGAAAGTAGCCCCATTCCCGCCGGTGGCACCCGTTCACGAGCATGACGCATGACCCAGCCATTGCTTCGCTCAACCATATTTGAGGGAACGTAACAACCCGCATCACACGACTGTAAGTAGTATTATAATAGGTAGGTGGTTACTGGTTAGTTCTATATTATTCTATCGTTATCACACCCACGCAGTCACATAGAACATTCAAACCCTCGTAATCAATTTGGGAGTTAGGTATGCCATAGATATACCTAGATATAGGCTGGAGGGGAAGCGAAGGGGTGTTATTTATTAATTTCAGTCCGTTACGAGGCTTAGGCGGAATGCTACGAAGCTTTTAATACTCAAAGCTACGAAGTGAGGAATCCGGAACCCAGTTAGAAGTTATTTTTTAACAGACTTCGAAAAACTAGCAGGTTCTCATTCAATATTCATGTTCACCGATTACTCGAAGACACCTGAACTACACTAGCGGCACGCTATGATGGCCGGTTTGACGTTTGTCCGCTCATGAAGTTCCGTATTAATTGATAACGACTTTGAAGGAAATAATTGTATTACTTTATTGACGATAGTGATGTGCAGAGATTCATAAATTTTATCGAATGTAGTTTTAGGTTTAGGACTCAAAATTTATTTATTAAATTGATTTCTAAAATGTATACAAGTGTAGAAAAATCAGTTTGCACCATTTAAGGGGTGAATGTACTTGTGAATATGAACAATTTTCACTATGTGGACAAACCTCTGAAATCGCAAAAAAATATCAGCTGTTTCATACAAAAGGTAAAATTTTTATTTTTATATGATATATACCACAACTCGGCATTTGGTTTTCTAAATTGAAAATTTTTAAAAATGGAATCTAATACGATCGTCACATAGGATCGCTGGCTAGCACAGCTACTACCTCCGGCAAACTCGCGTCAATGCTCAATGCAAAACAAAGCAGTTTCGAATTGACGTTGCTTCGAAAAGTATAAACTGTCAGTGCAATGCGATTGTGATATAGTTTTGACCTGGCTTTGGATTTCAAATATTGATACTGCATTACTGTTGACCCTTGCTCGTTAATTTGGACTCTGTTCAAGCCCTTTGTTGTGGATTTCGTCGATATGACCGAACGTACGCAGAGAACTGTTCTAAATAGTCAGACACGTGAGTTCGTAATACGCCTTCGTAACTATTTCGATCGTGAAGCTCAAAATGGAGGGCCAATTTTACCTATAACGTCAGTGGTTGAACGCGTAGCTGATGCGCTTAATATTGGACAACGAACTGTTAGACGGATAACTAAAAAAAAATATGGCGAGACTGGCACAGAAGAAAATAAACTTCACACACCAAAAAAGAGAAAACGAGCAAAACCAGTCGTAGGCATCGATAGCTTTGATGCCGATGCTATCCGAAGACATGTTTACGGCTACTATTTACAGAAGGAGTATCCAACAAGAAAAAAGTTGGTGCATTCACTGAAGGAAGCTGGATTATTCTTCGGTGGGGAAAGTTCTTTAACGAAGATTTTGAAGACCATTGGATTTCGATACAAAAAATGTAACAAACGCAAAATATTGATGGAAAGATTTGATATAGCGATGGCAAGGTATACTTTTTTACGGCAAGTGAAAGAAATCAAAAATTGGCAAAATGTTGTGTTCTTGGATGAAACATGGCTTAATGCTAACCATACTGTAGGCCGTTCTTGGAACGATGACACAGCAGCATCTACTTCCAAAGTTCCTGTAGGAAAAGGATCGCGACTTATAATTTGTCACGCCGGAACCATCAACGGGTTTGTCGAAGGTTCTCTCATGGCTTTTGCGTCAAAAACCACTGGAGACTATCATGAAGACATGAATGGAGAAAAGTTTACTGAATGGTTTACCTCAATGTTGTGTAGCCTCCCTGAACCATCTATTATAATTATGGACAACGCCCCATACCACTCGATGCAAATTGACAAGCCACCTGCCCAATCCCAAAAGAAAGCTGATATCGTCGCATGGCTTCGTAAAAATGGCGTAGATGCAAACATGAATATGTTAAAAGCGGAATTAGTACGTCTTTTAAAAGAAAACAAACCAACCAAGATCCGATACGTCATTGACGAAATAGCATTAGAACATGGGCACAGAGTTATACGGTTACCGCCTTACCATTGTGAGTATAATGCGATTGAGTTGGTGTGGGCTCAAATTAAGGGATATGCTGCAAGACACAATACAGAACCCCCATTTACCACAAAAAAAATGCTAAAATTATTAGAAGAAGCTTGTGAACATGTGACTAAAGGAGACTGGGAAAAGGTTGTGAATAGAACTGTTAAATTAATAAGGGAAGATTATGAAAGAGATGTGAAAATAGATAATATTATAGAAAACGAACATATAATTATTAATGTAGGTGATGATAGCAGTGACGACAGTGAAAATAGTAGTATGGACGAATCTGATTAATTATGGCCTTTTGTGGCACCTTTTTTGGGATCTTTTGTATTCATATGTTTCTTGTGTGCATATAAAGTATGTATATTCATTTTCATTCAAATATTCAGTTCGTTCAAATAAATTAAATAAACATATACATTTTTGTTTTATTAAACCTATTTAATCAGGTACAAAAACAAAACTTAATTGTTTTTTGTTCGAGAATAAATTGACATTCCACATCACTATTGTAATGTGTCAAACCGGCCATCATAGCGTGCCGCTAGTGTAATTTGGAAAATTATTTGTTTGTTTCAAAGGGTAGGTATACTTCCCAGGTGGTCCTATTTAAATTTTATCGAAACGAGTGGTTTTAAAAAAATCAACAATATTTTATATACTTTGTAGTGGCGGCGGAGGCGGTTGAAGTCTGTTTTTATTTTTATTTTATTATAGACCTAGACGATGCCCGCGACTTCGTCTGCGTGGATTAAGGTTTTTAATTCCCGCGGGTACACTGTGATTCTCCGGGATAAAAATGCAGCCTATGTGCTATGGGTATGAGCTGTCTCCATCCTAATTATCAGCCAAATCGGTTCATTCGTTGTCGCGTTAAAGAGTAACAAACATCCATCCTCATAAACTTTCGCATTAATAATATTGAAGAAGGAAGGATGTACATCCTACATCATTCATCTAATATCGATAATATATTATGTCGATTTAATAATTACTAAAGGTTGGCTATGTATGCATATTGTACTTAAAAGAGTGATTAATTGATTATTTTAAAAAAATGTGCGATCTCGTCGGTCCACCGAGTGGGGGGGGGGGGGGGGGGGGGTTTGGTTTTTTTTAAATATAATAATCTCACCTGATGGTAAGTGAAGATGCGGCCTAAGATGGTGCGCGTTTGCCTAGATGTCTGCTAAGTGCCAACACTGAGCTTCCCGGTGCGGGGCCGCTACTCCAGCACTTTGATAAAACTTTAATATTCAAAAAAAAAATACCTGTATCTATTAAATATATTTAGCTTGGTAGAGCGTCGTCTCTGTCCATGTCACACCGCTTCAATTTGTCGTCGCTGCGTGCGATAGACGACACTGCGGAGCCGAAACTAGCTGATGTGAAGGTAATATTTACTGCCGGGAAGGTACCTACCTACTGATGTTCTCTGCGATAACTTGACCTATCGGCTGAATTAATAGCATTCTTGCTGCACCAGTGCATTTGACCAAATTGATGCAATCAATTTTAGAGAATACCACCGCTGGAGCTACATAGGCTACTTTTATCCTTAAAAAAAAAGGGTTCTCGAGGGAGTACACCTAATAACGGTAGTATAACGTCGCGGGCAAATCTAGTTTATATTATTAGTGTGGGAGACGGGAGGGGGGTCTAAAGAAGTAGGTACGTGTCTGCGGCATTTATTATAGACGCTACGTCACGAGGCGCTGCCGCCTAGCACCTGATGACCTGACCTACCCTCACCGCGCGCCGATTGAACGACTCGCAGATATATTTGCAACTCGAACTTGAGTTTTTTGCTCGGGTCTATAGCCTACTAGCTTTTGCCCGCGGCTTCGAACACGTCAAGTTTGATTTTTCAAACCCCTATTTTACTTGTTACGTTCCCTCAAATATGGTTGAGCGAAGCAATGGCTGGGTCATGCGTCATGCTCGTGAACGGGTGCCACCGGCGGGGATGGGGCTACTTTCTGTCTGCCCGTCTTAACATGTGTTGAATTATAATTAGGTATGCTTTTGTGGAACTTCCCCTCATTGTGGAAACACTTCATACATAGCATAGTATATTGTAAACTTGTTTTGAAAAGAGCAACTGCCGAGTTTCTTGCTGGTTCTTCTCGGCAGGAAGGGCATTCCGAACCAGTGGTAGACTCATCGACGATCAAAAGCACTTGTAAAAAAGTTTATTTGAATAAAAAACATTTCTATTCTATTCTATTCTATAACTACTCACTGGGGTAGAGTTGCATTTGATGCAGTTGACGGTTTCAGTGGACTCCACATGCCTCATGCCGGAAACCTCGTGAGCCAGATCTATTTATATACGTTCGTTTTTCTCTGTCTCCGCTCTCACGAGGTTTTCGTCATGTGGAATGGTGATGTCCACTAAAAACACCCTCGACTGGCACGGTCCATTCAGCACGATGTCAGGCTTATTCGCCAGAATCGTCCTGTCCGTGATGATGGACCGGTCCCAATAGAGCCGGACTCCGTCACGCTCAAGTACCGGCACCGGTGTGTACCTATAGTACGGCACTCTCTCATCCAGGAGCCCGCACTTCAGAGCAAGCTCTTGGTGAAGGATTTTGGCCGCTTGGTTATGCCTGTGCAGATACTTCATACGTGCAGATAGTGTTAGCAAAAGCCGAACATCCCGAGAGCACATGCCTGAGTGCCTCACCGGGATGGCGACACGCTCGACACATGTCGTGAGTGCCATCCTTCAGGATGTACTTTCGGTAGTTCCGCGTCTTAACCACCTGATCTTGTATTGCACACACAAAACCCTCGGTTTCCCCAAAGACGTCACCGAAGCGCAGCCATTGCACGGACCCTTTTTTATCTACGAAGCGTTCGTGCAACTCACTCTCCTTCCATACGGTCTCCCGGTTAGAGGTGCTTAGTAGTCTTAGTACCACCGGTTTCTGCCTCTCGAGTTTGGCCAAAGATAGGGGAGTGAGTCCTTTATCATATTCTTCTCTTATATATCTTTATCTTTGCATTAGACACTCCCTCTTCGTCTCAAAATAGGTTCTGAGGTTGGATATCTCCCGATTATGCATGGTCTTGACGCTTAATACGCCTCGACCTCCACATTTTCGGGGGATATACAGCCTCATAACAGACGATGGTGCATGCGGTAGAGAGTCATAGTTGTGCGGACTCTTCTATCCAGTGCGTCTAGTTCGGTCTGAGTCCATTCTGAGCACGCCAAACATGAGAACGGGCATGACCCAGCCGTTATATAAGCTCGGACCGTATTGGTGCTTGAAAAATAGCTTTTAAGTACAAATTTTTGTCAGGCGTCCAAAAAAAATAATAATATATTATTAAATACAGAATTACATCTAGGTACAGCCCGTTCACAGTTATTTTACTGTCCTTGACAGTGTTTATATTTTGTAGATTATTCGGCTTGGTGACATAAATTTCTCAAAAAGGGAGGATGTTAAGGAAGGTTTTTTATCAATTTATGTGTCACACTGGCTGTTTAGAGTATTCTATTTTTGTTTAAATTATGATTGTCACTCTACTATGTCTTATAATAGATGTAATATTTATCTAATTGAATTTATAGATCCTTAAACGGACTCTATTAGAAAGAAGGTATTAAGTACAGTAACCTACTGTACTTAATACCTTCTTTCTAATAGATATTATATTTATATATTATATAGAATAGTAGGAAGTAGGAAATTAATATGTGTTGCTACTTTCAACATAATAATATGTACTTTAATTCCTGTGGTGTCTAATACACTTATGGCTAAAAAGTTGCCCTCTGGGATAATCGCGCAAGAAGCAGCACGTTCCTTGTCGCAACACAATCATTGTCCAATTTCACTTACAGCGCACTATGGGACCAAACTGTGCGTCTCAAAAATCCGTAACTTTTTTATTATTTGAAAATTGAAATAAGTAAACTAGTGATTTGTTTTTAGATCATCTTTAATGTATATGCTATAATATAATAACAATGGAGTAGCAAAAAAAAATTATTTCATAAAAAAAATACTTCAAAAAAAAAACAAGCATTTTTATGACATTTTACAATCAAAATAACATTAAAATTTTATTTTTTTGCTTTGTAAAATAACTGAAGCTGACAATTTGCTTAAAATTTTATCATATTGGAAGGTTGTTAAAAATTCAGAAGGTTCTTGAATCTTGGCTTCTTCAAAAAGCTCTTTTGAAATAGATTCGGATGACTTTTTTAAACAGGATATTTATGAATCAGAAGTGTACAAGGGAGCATGGAAAACATCTTCATTTGTCGCTGACCTAGAATACTTACATAATGTCATGATTTTAATTTATTAATAAGATTTTGTTTTGATTTTTGTTGACCGAGTGTCATGATTTTCAATTAAATAAGATATTATTTGACCTAAATTATGTAGCACGAAACGGGAAATAAGGAAGTAGTTAGGAATAGAATTTAATTTTTTTTTTTCTTTTATTTTAGTTTATTATGACAATTTGACTTTATACAGTATACTACATTAAACCTAAAACTCTAAAATTAAAACTACCTACTACATTAAAATTAAATTTATTCTAAAATTAAAACTAAAATGAAAATTAAATAAAATCTAAAACCCCATCGAAGCCACTGCAGTGTGGCATGGTACCCAAGATGCTGGCAGCATTACCCCTTTGGATGGCCAAGCTAATCCTTTGGGCAAGGTAGCTGCCAGCTCTTGGATCCCCGGTAGACTCGATCACCTTTTTAGTTAGCTCTACAAAAAGCGCTCGAGCCTCCGGGCCCCACGGCCCCAGGGTCTCTACACCAAGAGGCACAAATATGAAACCACTGTCAAGTTTTTCATATTTGCGCCTCTTAGCCTGTTCGGCGCTAGTAGCCGCTGCACCCGCCACAGAGGAGGTCGCATGGATGTGGGATGCAGCTAGAGTATCTACACAGGTGACATCCCACACAAGCGACCTCCTGTCCTCCAAGGAACAAGCGTCATACCATCAGGTCTCCTGCCATCACTACGTGCCAAATTATTGAATTTAAATTGACTTGAAAATGTATTAAAACGGAAATGTAAGCTGATTGGTTGAATGGAAGGGGAAATTGTAATCATCATTTCCATCCATTTTGTTAGTCTAAAAATATAAAAGGAAATGTGAATTAGTTTAAAGTTAGTTCTCGTTCAGCGTGGGAGCCGACTGTGGCTCCATAAGTGTTTTCGATATAAATACTTTAATATTTTAAAAGATATGCTGTCGTGGAGTTTCTTTGCCCTTTCTTCACGACTGTAGCACCTTGCGAAACGGGCATTAGAGTCATTTTTATAATAAATGGATCTATACTGAACAACATAATAAAATACAGATAGAATAAATGTTGATGAAGAAGTTTTCTTTACAGGTGCATTGGTTAATCTTATTTTTTTGTAGTCCTTATTTCGTGATTCCTGGGCATCTTCAGCTAGATATTTTATAGGCAGCACAGCAAAGTGCCTTATTTTTCTCCTGAACTGATGAGGGCATGTAATACCAACTATATAATTGAGTAGTAGTTTTAGTGTATTCGCCAAACTTTTCCGAATTGACAGGCATACCTGATGCCAAGGTCTGTAGAATAACACAGAGTATAAACAGCCTTTTAATAAGTTCTTTTCCGAAGTGCAATGGTAATTCATGAAAAATCGCCGAGCTGTATTGCCATCATTGCTACTTCCACTTCCTTGTCGAGGTTTATCAATACGCAACCCCATTTGACTTCGAAACCGATCGTGCACAAATTATTTTTTCTCTGCTTTGCTGTTTTTATTTTCTGGAGTTGATGCCGACCATTTTTTAAAAGAAAGGTTATAAGAAATGTGTAGAATCAAAGTGCATGCAAAGTCGACAATATTTTCTCACAAATACACACATCAAAAGTGTCTAGGGATCAACATATATTTTTGCAATAACTTTTCTCCTGATTGATATTAATTAAAATTTTCTTTAAGGATTCATCAAATAAAGTGTTTTCGTTTGTCATAGTAACGATAAACCAAGTCACCTTTGCATTAATAAAGAAATTTGCCATTTTCCTAATAAAGGGATTTTTGACATTTGAACCACTAACATTAAAGTTCGAAAAAAAGACTGAAATAACAGTTTTCTTTAAAATTTTATTGGGTAACTTAAACCATTAATAATCCGTGTTTCTACCGCGAACACTAACAACACAAGAACATCGGTTTGGCATACTCAAAATGAGTTCATCCAAATCACGCTGTGGAATGGCCGCCCATGTTCGTTGCAACAACAAAAAAAGGTCTTCTTGCCACTGGATACCCTCCATATTCGGCAGAGCTCTTCTCTGTAGCATATCCCATGCATGCTCAATCGGGTTCAAGTCTGGCGACTGAGCAGGCCAGGGCAGGACATTGATGTTAGCTGCGGCGAGAGTCTGTCTTACAACTCTTGCGGTGTGCGGTCGTGCATTATCATGCATTAACTGAAATAAGGGACCGATTTGCACTTGTAGAGGAACGATGACGTCTGATACAATCGTCTCAGCATAAATTTGAGCGTTGAGGTTGCCTCTGATCCAAATCAACTCAGTTCTTCCGCCGATCCAAATACCCGCCCATACCATGATGGTTCCACCACTATAAGGATGGACTTCCTGGCAGGATTTTAATCGCTGATTATGAAATTATGAAATGCACCAAAAAGGATCCATATAAATTTATAAAATCATAAATTTATTACAAAGCCACATCTCAATCTCAAGAAATCCGCATAAAAATGCTTGATCCCTAGACACTTTTGATGTGTGTATCTTTGAATATCTTCAGACTTCGTTCCTCTGTCGATGAAAAAGTCACACAGTACGAGATACAACGAATTCGCACATTTTGAAAAAGAACTGTATTTACACAACGTTTTAATAGCAAGTGTTGGTATTCTAAAGTCATCATCATCTCCCTCTCCTTTTACGACGCTATGTGGGGTCGGGACAACATGGCTTATAAGCCATGTTGTAAGTGATTCGGCTTCGGTGATTGTAAAGTATGAACTGAAATTCAAGGCATTTTAGTCAGCCCCTACAAGTAGCGGGTGCAAAATTATTATCAATTGTGCACCCAAGAAAGGTTTTTTGATTGTCACTATCATAAATAACCACTGGCAGTACACGTGGTCAGCACTGATAACATTATTTCTCATAAAAGTATCACAAAACATACAAGTGACCACAATCAAAAAGCAAGTAGTTAAGTATTCTGCAACATGATAATGTTTTTGCTTTAAATAAATCGAGAAATGTCTATTTAAGCTAAAAGCTATGAAAATACTTATAAAAAATGAAGATATTCGATTTTTCCCTATTTCCTTAATTCCGCATTTTTACCATTCGACGCACATTAATTTTTTTACGTCATTTGTTAAGAAATCCTACTTCCTACTTCCTACTAATATTATAAAGGCGAAAGTTTGTGTGTATGTTTGTTCCTCTTTCACGCAAAAACTACTGTATGGATTTGGCTGAAATTTGGAATGGAGATAGATTATAACCTGTAATAACACATAGGCTACAAATTATCCCGGAAAAATCCAAGGTTCCCGCGGGATTTTGAAAAAACACTGATAGATGGCGCTGATTGTACTTAAATCACGCTTACATTATCCGCAGCATCGAGAATAAGAAAAAAATTCCAATTCAACAATCAAGTAAGATAAACACAGTTATTGAAGTTTTTCATTAGCAATAGAAAATTTCTTAGGGATTATAGGGATGGATTACGAAATAAATAATACAAATAGTACAAGGTATCGATTTGTCCAGTCATAGTGAGTACATTGCTAGATATTATAATGACTGGTCATGTGTAGATCCTATTTCCTATCCTATTATAATATATATAGCTCGATTACCACTGACTGATTCACTCACTCACTGACTGATTGACAGGGTTGTTCTCCTAGAAGGAGACGGAAATCGATATAATGATGTTCGGGAGATGTGTTTGGGGGGGGGATTCGAGTTGGGGAAAATTATGACATTTCGGAAAAACAAGATGGCGGCCGACGTGAATCTTGCAACTCTTTTGTTTTCCAACCGATTTCTTTGAAATTTTGGATTATTGTAGAAATTAGTAAACGATTAACAGAAAAAATGAAAAAAGTTAAAAAAACAAGATGGCGGCCGATCTGTGACGTCTCAAATTTCCGACCCCTCTCCTGTAAAATTTTGTATGAAAAAAATTTTTTTCACCCATGGTGTCGTACAGAGCTCAAAGAATGTGACTCGGAGAAAGGTGGAGAGAGCTGATGAGTGAGGAGTTCGGAGACGGGCGAGGGGCACGGCCAGGGTATAGTAGATAGGTGGAGGGTGCTCGACCAAATGTCATTCGAAACCTCGAGCAGTTGCCAGTGAGTTGAAAAAAAATTCCAAAATGGCGGAAAAAAAATGGCGGCAAATTTTGTCCGTCTCTCTCTCGGAGACTATAAGAGATGGAGGAGCGGTTTCTCGACAAAAGATGATCAAAACCCTGAGGTCTACCTGGTGAGTAGGAAAAAAATTCAAGATGGCGGAATTTTTTTTTCCATACTAAATGTATGGGGAATATTGAAGGGACTAGAAGTTGGGAACTATGCAAGACATTGATTTTGATACGTTCATAGGGCTTTTTTTTCTTTTTCTTTTTTTTTCATTTTACATTTGTTTTTTTTTTTGTTTTTTTCATTTTTTTTTGTTTTTTTCATTTTTTTTTTCTTTTTTTTCTTTTTCTTTTGTGAATGAGGAGCACGGCCAGGTTATTGCAGATAGGTGGGGTGTGCTCGAACAAATTTTTTGGCAAAAGATGACCAGAATCCGAAGGGCTACTTGATGAGTAAAAAAATCGCGGTCCGCTTTAGCGGGCCGCGCACCCACCCGCCCTACTTGTAGTAATAACACTTCCCGCGAGCTGCTTTAGCAGCTCGCGCACCGAGCGAAATAAATAAAGCCGAACAATCGCGGTCCGCTTTAGCGGGCCGCGCACCCACGCGCCTTACTGTTAGTAAAACACTTCCCGCGAGCTGCTTTAGCAGCTCGCGCACCGAGCGAAATACTAGTTATTATAATATATATAGCTCGATTACCACTGACTGACTGACTCACTGATTGACATAATTGTTCTCCTAGAAAGAGACAAAAAACGATAAAATGATGTACGGGAGATATGTTCGGGTGGGGGATTCGAGTGGGGAAAAATTATGACATTTCGGAAAAACAAGATGGCGGCCGACGTGAATCTTGCAACTCTTTTGTTTTCCAACCGATTTCTTTGAAATTTTGGATTATTGTAAAAATTAGTAAACGATTAACAAAAAAAGTGAAAAAAATTAAAAAAACAAGATGGCGGCCGAGCTGTGACGTCTCAAATTTCCACCCCTCTCCTGTAAAATTTTGTATGAAAAAAATTTTTTTCACCCATGGTGTCGTATAGAGCTCAAAGAATGTGACTCGGAGAAAGGTGGCGAGAGCTGATGAGTGAGGAGTTCGGAGACGGGCGAGGGGCACGGCCAGGGTATAGTACATAGGTGGAGGGTGCTCGACCAAATGTCATTCGAAACCTCGAGCAGTTGCCAGTGAGTTGAAAAAAAATTCCAAAATGGCGGAAAAAAAATGGCGGCAAATTTTGTCCGTCTCTCTCTCGGAGACTATAAAAGATGGAGGAGCGGTTTCTCGACAAAAGATGATCAAAACCCGGAGGTCTACCTGGTGAGTGGGAAAAAAATTCAAGATGGCGGATTTTTTTTTTCCCCATACAAAATGTATGGGGAATATTGAAGGGACTAGAAGTTGGGAACTATGCAAGACATTGATTTTGATAGGTTCATAGGGCTTTTTTTCTTTTTCTTTTTTTTTCATTTTACATTTGCTTTTTTCTTTTTTTTCTTTTTTTTTCTTTTTTTTTTCTTTTTCTTTTGTGAATGAGGAGCACGGCCAGGTTATTGCAGATAGGTGGGGTGTGCTCGAACAAATTTTTTGGCAAAAGATGACCAGAATCCGAAGGTCTACTTGATGAGTAAAAAAATCGCGGTCCGCTTTAGCGGGCCGCGCACCCACGCGCCCTACTTGTAGTAATAACACTTCCCGCGAGCTGCTTTAGCAGCTCGCGCACCGAGCGAAATAAATAAAGCCGAACAATCGCGGTCCGCTTTAGCGGGCCGCGCACCCACGCGCCCTACTTGTAGCAATAACACTTCCCGCGAGCTGCTTTAGCAGCTCGCGCACCGAGCGAAATAAATAAAGCCGAACAATCGCGGTCCGCTTTAGCGGGCCGCGCACCCACGCGCCTTACTTTTAGTAAAACACTTCCCGCGAGCTGCTTTAGCAGCTCGCGCACCGAGCAAATGCTAGTTATAATATATATAGCTCGATTACCACTGACTGACTGACTCACTGATTGACATAATTGTTCTCCTAGAAAGAGACAAAAAACGATAAAATGATGTACGGGAGATATGTTCGGGTGGGGGATTCGAGTGGGGAAAAATTATGACATTTCGGAAAAACAAGATGGCGGCCGACGTGAATCTTGCAACTCTTTTGTTTTCCAACCGATTTCTTTGAAATTTTGGATTATTGTAAAAATTAGTAAACGATTAACAGAAAAAGTGAAAAAAATTAAAAAAACAAGATGGCGGCCGAGCTGTGACGTCTCAAATTTCCACCCCTCTCCTGTAAAATTTTGTATGAAAAAAATTTTTTTCACCCATGGTGTCGTATAGAGCTCAAAGAATGTGACTCGGAGAAAGGTGGCGAGAGCTGATGAGTGAGGAGTTCGGAGACGGGCGAGGGGCACGGCCAGGGTATAGTACATAGGTGGAGGGTGCTCGACCAAATGTCATTCGAAACCTCGAGCAGTTGCCAGTGAGTTGAAAAAAAATTCCAAAATGGCGGAAAAAAAATGGCGGCAAATTTTGTCCGTCTCTCTCTCGGAGACTATAAAAGATGGAGGAGCGGTTTCTCGACAAAAGATGATCAAAACCCGGAGGTCTACCTGGTGAGTGGGAAAAAAATTCAAGATGGCGGATTTTTTTTTCCCCATACAAAATGTATGGGGAATATTGAAGGGACTAGAAGTTGGGAACTATGCAAGACATTGATTTTGATAGGTTCATAGGGCTTTTTTCTTTTTCTTTTTTTTCATTTTACAATTGCTTTTTTTCTTTTTTTTCTTTTTTTTTCTTTTTTTTTCTTTTTCTTTTGTGAATGAGGAGCACGGCCAGGTTATTGCAGATAGGTGGGGTGTGCTCGAACAAATTTTTTGCCAAAAGATGACCAGAATCCGAAGGTCTACTTGATGAGTAAATAAATCGCGGTCCGCTTTAGCGGACCGCGCACCCACGCGCCCTACTTGTGGCAACAACACTTCCCGCGAGCTGCTTTAGCAGCTCGCGCACCGAGCGAAATAAATAAAGCCGAACAATCGCGGTCCGCTTTAGCGGGCCGCGCACCCACGCGCCCTACTTGTAGTAATAACACTTCCCGCGAGCTGCTTTAGCAGCTCGCGCACCGAGCGACATAAATAAAGCCGAACAATCGCGGTCCGCATTGCGGCAAAGCATGGCGGCAAATTTTGTCCGTCTCTCTCTCGGAGACTATAAAAGATGGAGGAGCGGTTTCTCGACAAAAGATGATCAAAACCCGGAGGTCTACCTGGTGAGTAGGAAAAAAATTCAAGATGGCGGATTTTATTTTTCCCCATACAAAATGTATGGGGAATATTGAAGGGACTAGAAGTTGGGAACTATGCAAGACATTGATTTTGATAGGTTCATAGGGCTTTTTTTCTTTTTCTTTTTTTCATTTTTCATTTGTTTTTTTTGTTTTTTTTTCTTTTTTTTTTTCTTTTTTTTTCTTTTTCTTTTGTGAATGAGGAGCACGGCCAGGTTATTGCAGATAGGTGGGGTGTGCTCGAACAAATTTTTTGGCAAAAGATGACCAGAATCCGAAGGTCTACTTGATGAGTAAAAAAATCGCGGTCCGCTTTAGCGGGCCGCGCACCCACGCGCCCTACTTGTAGTAATAATACTTCCCGCGAGCTGCTTTAGCAGCTCGCGCACCGAGCGAAATAAATAAAGCCGAACAATCGCGGTCCGCTTTAGCGGGCCGCGCACCCACGCGCCCTACTTGTAGTAATAACACTTCCCGCGAGCTGCTTTAGCAGCTCGCGCACCGAGCGACATAAATAAAGCCGAACAATCGCGGTCCGCATTAGCGGGCCGCGCACCCACGCGCCCTACTTGTAGCAATAACACTTCCCGCGAGCTGCTTTAGCAGCTCGCGCACCGAGCGAAATACTAGTTAATATTATAAATGCGAAAGTTTGTGAGGATGGATGGATGGATGGATGTTTGTTACTCTTTAACGCGACAACGAATGAACCGATTTTGCTGAAATTTGGCACAGACATAGAATATAGTCTGGAATAGCACATAGGCTACTTTCATCCCGGAAAAGCAAACAGTTCCTACGAGATAGCAACGCTATTTTTTACGCATTTGTCCTTCAAAATACGCGCAATGGAGTTTTAGATTAACGTGATTTTTTGCACAGGTAAAGTTAAGAGCCTGAAAAATGACAAAGGCTACTTTTTATCTCGGGAAAACAAACAGTTCCCGCGGGATATTCGTATGCTACTTTTCACATATTAATCCTTCAATTATGCGCCAACGAAGTTACAGATTGACGTGGTTTTTTTGATAGGCATAGTTGAGGACCTGAAAAGTGAAAAGGCTACTTTTCAAGGTATTTTTTTTAAACAGAACCCTAAAGAGCGAGGCCCGACTCGCACTTGGCCGATTTTTTTTTTTTTGTTATAGCGGCAATAGAAATACAAAATATGTGAAAATTTCAACTGTCTACCTATTACGGTTTACGAGATACAGGCCGCTGACAGACGGACGGACGGGCAGCGGAGGCTTAGTAATAGGATCCCGTTGGCACCCTTTGGGTACGGAACCCTAAAAACCACGTTGACTATATGCACTTACACTTTATATGGTGAAAATTTATAACTGCGAAAGTGCGTTGGTTTGTCCTTCAATCACGCCCCAACAGAGCTACGGATCGACGCGATTTTTTGCAGTGTACCTATAGTTGAGGACCTGGAGAGTGACAGGGCTACTTTTTATCCCGCAAAGTCAGAGTTCCCAAGGCATTTTAAAGGCTAAGTTCACGCAGACGAAGTCGCGGGCATCAGCTAGTTGTTTATAAGCACATAGACAAGTTTAATGTTTTTAAAATTATTTTTTTACCATTTTATGGTCACGAAAAAATGATGACATTTGATGATTAAAAAAAATTCGTTAATTAAGTTTTTTAACCGTTTAAATCGGTTTTGTTTATATTTCGATTGTTTATTAAGTTAACAATTTGTTATAAACAATTTTTAGTAAACGGTTTATTTTTTCCTGAAAGCAAAAAAAAATACAAATATAACCATAGCTGCTTTCATTTCGGTATCGTGTATTAGCTAAAAATTTTATAAAAAATCAAAGACAATTTCTATTTAGTACTTTGTTATATTATATGGATATATTTGTAATTTTTTACTTTCTACCCCGTAAAAATTCATCGTTCCCGCAGGATTTCGAAAAACCGAAATTCACGTGTTACTTTTTCACGCCACAACTTATGAACCGATTTGGCTGAAATTTGGAATGAAGATAGATTATACCCTGGATTAACACATATGTTATTTGTATCCAGTAAAAATGCATGATTCACCAAATCAGGTAGTAAAGGTGTATTTAATCCTTTGCTAACTGAAATCTACCAAAGCCACCATGATCAAAACTTCATAGTCGGGGATCGTCACGCAGAGAAGCTTTCAGCTTTTATAAAATGACAAACGTCTGATCTTCCTGGGTTCCCAGTCCATAATCATTGAAAGAAAGAAGAAAGAAAGAAAATTCATTTATTCGGACGACTCTAAATTCTCTCGTATTCTTAATTTCAAAATACAAAGAAAAAATGTACTTAAATAAAAATTTTATTTAAAAAAACATGCTTTTAGTAGCTGGCTACATCATCAGATTCTGGATATTATATCTAGAATCTAGGACAGTACTTACTTGTCAAGACGAATCAAACCAAGCCCAAACTTTAGTAGGTACTAAAGAGCTGTAATTTGGCAAGGTTTTACATATTAATTAGCTAAGCCGACAAATAGTTGTACAATAAAATCTTGAAAAAACTTTTTACAACAAAAAAAACCTTTAAGTGATATTTTTTTACTCGTCTATTCCATTGTGTGGGGTATCGTTGGATAGGTCTTTCAAAAATATTGGTGGTATGTATGAACATTATTATTATTATAATGCGATTATCGATTTGCTTATGACAGAAAATGCGTTGAATGGACAAGGATCGTGAGGGGCGCGAGCGGGGACGGGGGCCACGGGGCCACGCTGGGCGCGCGCCGCGCGGACATCACGCCGAGCACAATAGTGATGGCCCACGGGGAATGTAATGGTATCGATGATGGCATGATGTCATCGAGTCGTAATTAACTACAATCTAATTTGTAGGACAGGCACTGCAAGTTATAAAATAGTATTTAGACATTCTGAAAAGTTTTAAAGAATTTTTGAGTAGTTGTGGTGAGCGATGGTTACGAATTATGAATTAAGGAAACTTATTTGTACCTAAATAATCAATAACACTTTTAAGTTTATATGGAAATGGTTTAAAAGTGTAAGCTAGCGACGAAAAATTTACCCAAAACACTTTCACATAGTTGGAGGCTTAAATTATCTTTTAAGTTTGTTAAAGTTTGGACTTTCGCATAGGTAGGGATGATAATAGTTATTTATAATATTGGTAGGAGCACTCATAGCTGCATATTATGTTCAAGCACAAGTAAGTATTTGCAAAGCTCTATTGTATGGGAGTTCGGATTTGTAATGGTGAAACTTGTATCGATGTGGCTCTCAGCGTGCCTACACGGAGGCCGGAGCGCCGGGCCCGCGCCGCGGCCGCGTCAGTGCGCCGGAGGAAGCGGGCTGCGCCGCTTGTGTACTCGCAGCCCGCCGCGTGTTATCGTGTGTGTGCAAATGATTCTGTTTTTATGGCGCTCATATATCAACTACTGCGAGTTTTGGTGCTGGCTGTGACCGCGGCGGCTGTCGACGGTCAGTTTCTGTGCTTTATTGTTGTTGCGTACCACGTGGTCTGCCCTGGAACGGGCAGTGTTTACGGCAGCAGACGCATGCGCGCCGCTTGTTTGCCTCTCCAGGTCAAACACCGGCCTAACCTACGAAGCCTCTATACGTAATTATGACCCGCCGAGTGGGTAAGTTGCGACACAGATCGAGATGCAGCCGATACATCGATTGCGGTTATCGAATATCGATAAACAGCCGCTGGAGAGCCTCTACTTTGCTCAACAATTTTCATCGTTTTATTGTTTTTCACTTCCCTATTTTTTATTGCGCATATTACAAAAGTTGCTATAAATATGAAATAATTAGTATTAAGAAAATAATGAATGAATTAATGAAAAAAAAAAGAATAAAAAAACAAACAGATTCATTCAGAATCAGACTTACCTCCTTAATTAGATATTATAATAAAACAAAGGCAAAAAAAAGCTATACATAATCAATGAACACAAGTCAATCGGTGTAAAATTAAAATGAAACGCAATCAAAACATGAATTGTGTGTCCTTGTATCGCACGGATACGATCGCTTGTTTTTAAGACTCGTTCGTAATACTACGCTGCTTCTAGCTGTACCTAGGTACCTATGTAGAAACTAGAAATACTATAGGTACAAACCATAGCTTTAGCTTCCTTTTTGATTTGATTCCTGTTAAACCACGTGTACCGGAGTTGCGTTAATGTACGAAGTAACTGCCTCGTTGGTCTAGTGGTTAGCTTGTTCGACTGCGGATGACGTCCGAGGTCTCGGGTTCGATTCCCGGGTCGGGCCGTTAAATAAAATGTATTGGGCTTTTCTACCAAAGAAATTCTCAGTACTAGCCCGGAGTTAGGAAGTTGGCAGTGAGTCACCCCCGTGCCTCGGAGAGCACGTAAAGCCGTCGGTCCTGCGCCTGATCTCTCTCCGGTCGTGTCGGATTTCCGTCCCATCGGACTATGAGAGTGAGGGAATAGAGAGTGCACCTGTGTTTGCGCACACACTTGTGCACTATAATATCTCCCGCGCAGATGGCTGATCTCTAAAGAGGTTGGCCGCCGTGATCGGATTCGGTCGGGAGGACATTATTATTATTACTAGTGGTTCGCCCCGAACTGAGACCTCGCGGTAACGGTGTCGATATACAATATTAATATCAATATCAATCGATACATGATAACCAAAACTGACATTATTATTATGCCCGTTTTCACCAAACATACCTAAATCATCCCCTAAGTAGGAGTCTCTTAACGTAGGTAGCTCCTAAATACAATCCTAAGTCCTAAAATCCGTCTCAATATCCTTTTAGGTGTCCCGTACAGGATCGTGATAAATAAGTTGACAGAAAACATCACCTAACTTATAGGTAGCCCGTAAAGGTTAGGGAACGTTAGTGAAAACATTGAATTATTATGTAGGTACTAACGAGTGAAACCGGGTTACGGGCATCTGTACAAATCGTCATCTATCGACGCGAATAGAAAATATACAATATTTAACTAAAATTTAAGTAAAAAATAATTTTAATTGAGTAATATGGTACAAAAAAAATTATAATACAATTATTGTATTAAATTATGTAACTAAATAATATTGGTCGACGCAAAACTGTTTTTGGGATAGGTCGTAGTCGTAACTCGTAGTTCCATGGGAATAGTTACTGACTGCGCCATCTATTAGCATTATTGTGAAGCTATGTTGATGCTATATGAATTACTGATGCCCATTAAAAATTAAATAATCTCGTTTCTTTATAATATTCATATAATTTTAGTATTTGTTGTTCAAGTACAGGATATAAGTGACCTAAAAAAATAAAATCAGTTTGAAAATCCATAGCGGATTTTCCTAGAGAGCGTCTTCAAGCGAGCGTATAAAATCGCCACTTTGAAAGCCCCCCGTTTCGTCAATTTTAAGGGAAAAATTTAAAAAAAAATATTTTTGTGCTCGGTTCAAAATTATCTTTAAAATGATACGTAACAATTTTATGTAAGGCGATAAATTTTTTTTTACTTCGCATTCACTTCTATGAGAGCCCCCCTGAAATAAAGGTTTTTTTAATTTTTTATCCAATATTCGGCTGAAGGCCATCAGTTTACATATTATATCTAAAGGAGTTGTCCAAAATTGGTTTTTTAAATTTGAATTTAATTAACAAGGATGATTTTAATGTAGTTGGATAAAGATCCCAAAAGGCTTCTATCAAAATAATTTACAGATTTTTTAAAGCCTCCGATAATAAAAAAAAATTTTTTGTTTTACTCATTTTTTTGCTTGTGATTTGTCGTAATTCCTAGTTCCATGTGATTTATACACCGGTAAAAAACTGAAAATATTATTCTATGTAAGTTGTCAATGTCAGATG
The DNA here is from genome assembly GCA_029955525.1 of Oeneis ivallda. Classification (NCBI taxonomy): domain Eukaryota; kingdom Metazoa; phylum Arthropoda; class Insecta; order Lepidoptera; family Nymphalidae; genus Oeneis; species Oeneis ivallda. Next base: position 24,217,046 of record JARPMR010000009.1, read on the forward strand.
ATTGTCAGGAACAAATAATTTCATTTTCGAATAGGCAGTTCAAAAGTACCTAGTCGTAATTCCTAGTTCCTGGTCTGTGATTCCTAGTTCCATGGTTCAAAATGACATGTTTTTGGTTCAAAATGACATTTACCTGACATTAACCGGTGCCAGGTTTGATAGTCTATAGATTATAAAAGTTTTTAGTGTTACCATCCATTGAAAAATATTTTCTACAAACGGTATTTTTCATAGTTAATTTAAAAAAAACCGAGGACTCTAAAATTATTATTTTTATGGCGTTTAATTTTTTTTTTTTTCTCTTTCACGTGATGGCAGTTAGGTTCTGGTTAATGGACACTCAGAATAAAAAACCACCCTCCATACTAAACTGGGACATGTCTTTTGAAGTAATTACGTTCAGTAATTCAAAAGTTATAAGGCTCTGACAGACGGACAGACGGACGGACGGACGGACGGACGGACAAGTGCAAATTCACTCTAGTAGACTCAGAGACCTCGCTTCGCTCGGTCAATTATTAATGTACGAAGATGTCAAACCACCACATCTGACCGTATCTGCCTATGGTATCTGCATACCTACTTACTTATTTACAAGTTTACGCCAACATGTCACGTTGCTATCGTTATTCGTTACACGCTCCTTCAGAGGGTAGGTACCTACTACCTACCTATCTAAGTGCCGATTTCACCAAACGTCGAGTGACGTTTATCCGAGGAATAACTTGGGCGTTCTGACAGTTTTTGTATTGAAAAGTCTGTCAAAATATGAAATTTACGCTCGGATAAGACTTATTTTACGTTGGTGAATTCGGTCCTTAGAAATCCATAAGGAAGTCCTTATGAAATTCACACATAATAATTGGACAGCTCAACATACAATAACTGTCTAAACCAATTTGACAGCTCTTATTTGATTAATAATTTTCAGTCTAGTTGAATTCCAATTACTTGGTAGGTATACCTATATTTTTCAAAGAAGACGAATGAACTACATATTTATAAGAATTGTTACTTAGGTGCGCTAAAATAAATAAAAAATAGTAATATATTATAGTAAAAATAACTCCTCGGTTCTGAATTGAGATCTATGCAAAAAACGGCTCTCTTCATAGTTCGCTGAATGACCCTTAGCCTTCTTATGAGGTTGTTTGGTGTCTTGGTCTTGTGAATTTGGGGTCTAGGAAACTGACACAGTATAGCTTTTGTCCTGAAAATCTAATTGTTGTTTCAGTGGTGCCAATGATAAGTGAATGCAAGTAACTTCCGCGATTTCTTGCAGAATTCGTTAGCAGATTAGCTCAGACTTGCTGCGTGTATTAATTTATACAGTGCAAATGACTAATTGCTAGAGCTAACTTCTGTATTGTTATTGGACACTTGTTTCGTTTTAAAAAACAAGTACACCCGAGCTAACTTGTCATTGAAACTATTGTAAGTTCCGTTTAGGCGCGAAATGATTTTGTTGACGTCATAGAAAGAATAATTGACACATGGTGCTAGGAATTACGAATGATTTAACATGGTTTGAGTTATGCTACAATAACTGTCAAATCTGACATCACTTTACGAACCACGCAGGTGTTATACGCGAAAAATATTTTGTCCAAACTTTGAGAACACGCGCGTGTATTTATTATACTAGCTTTTTCCCGCGGCTTAGCTCACGTTAATTCCGATTTTTTCAAACCCCTATTTTATCCCCTTAGGGGCTGAATTGTCAAAAAATCCTTACATAGCAGATGCCTACGTTATACCTATTAGCTATCTGGGGCTACCTGTCCTGTATGCCAAACAGCCCGATCCATCATGGAACTAGGAATTACGACTACGTCTCGATCCATCGAGTGGTTTGAGCTGTCGCGTCGTCAGTCGCCTTTTCCTTTTGTATTATATTAAGATGCATTTGTAAAATTCTTGAGCGAAAGGTAAATTATGTGTCACTATAGGACGAAATACATAAACAATAAAATTCAAATACAGGATCGTTAATCATTATTCATTATACATAAATGACCGCCAGAAATTCCGTTGCCATAAAAAAATTATGCCTAAATCTCTCATGGTCCAGCCATCCTATCAGCCATCCTATCCACACATCCTCTATTTTTCGATCTACGGCCAAAAGTCCCGACTCCCGATTGTAAAACTCCAATAGTTAGTCATTTCTTGCCAAGTGTAGTGACTTTATTTACTTGAAAACACTCATTCCAATTCCAAGCTCTGTTTGGAAAAAAACCAGAAAATAAATAGGCAAAACAATTTATTGGCAATAAAGCACAAGGTGACCGAGTTAGTCCAATAACTTCTCCAAAATAAGAACATTTTCATGGATTTATTACGCAGCTATTACCGAAATCAAATAACTATCTATCAGATTATGTGAGCATTCATTTTCCTAATTTAGGCATAATAATATACGGTCCAATTTAAAGCCTACGTAAATATGTTGATACTTATGTACAGCTACATAAAAAGGGAACACTACGTATACAGTATACGCAATTATAAAATGACGTCATACTGTAGCGTTGACATAAAAAAAAATTAAGTGGCACTCGGGGACTGCCGTGGTAAAGCTATTGCATAGCATTTTTTATCAACTTATGCAATTATAATATTTATGCAATATTTTTTTTGCATAATAAAAATTAAAAAACAAACAAACAAGAAAAGCGAACTGTCACTACTTCGCGAGTGAGATTCGATCCTGCGACATCATACACCATACGGTAAAGGAAACGGCCTTTCGCCCACTGCGCCAAACAGAGCTACTTGTAAACCTCTAAAATGTTGAAGGGTTACTGAACGACGGTGTTAGGTTTATTTTCGTTACGGAATTTCTTGATTCGGTCGCCGCGCTCAAACTGTTTGTCCTAGTTCAAAGCCCGCGATAAAAGCTATGCAATAGCTTAAAAAATGACCACGACTGTGACGGAACTTTTCTTTTCTTATCTGGCAAGGCTTTTCGTGGCAATGACGCGGACGTTTTGAATTTCGAAGGGCGTAATTTTTGATTTCTTATTTTTCTCCTCTTCGAAGAAAGTCATTGATTAATAATGATAAATAGTTTGCGCTATGCAAACTTTTCCTATTTTACTCATCGTAGAAAACTACACGTGAACAATAGTAACCAAACAACAATATCATCATCATCATCATTTTCAACCCATCATCGGCTCACTACGAAGGCTACTGAGCGAGGTCTCCTCTCAGAGAAGGGTTATAGCTTATAGGCCATAGTCCACCACGCTGACCCAATGCGAATTGGCGGATAAACCACAAAAACTAACTACCTAATTAAAATTCAACAAATCAGTTTAAAACGTAAACAAAACACAAAGTTTGAAAAACACTGTATTGACAATCCCGAGTAGAACGTTGCTATCTGTACTTAGTGGGTCTGACATGAGGCGGTGCGTGGAAGCGCGAGGGAGGTAGCGGCCTACTTAAATTGAACGTGTAGGAAATAACATAGTAAGTACTTGGTAGGATTATGTTCAACTAGATCAATGCGAGATCAAATCAGAAATGAGGAGATCCGTAGGAGAACCAAAGTCACCGACATAGCTCAGCGAGTCGCGAAACTGAAGTGGAAATGGGCGGCCACATAGTTCGAAGAGCTGGTCGTTGGGGTCCCAAGGTGCTGGAGTGGCGACCCCGCACCAGGAAACGCAGTGTTTTCAGAGCCCCCACTAGGTGGACCGACGACATCAAACGAGTCGCAGGGAGCCGCTGGATCCAAGCGGCGCAAGACAGATGCCTGTGGAAGTCCATGCAGGAGACCTTTGTCCAGCAGTGGACGTCTATAGGTTGATAAAGAAGAAGAAGAAGATCCGTGGTACTCAACCTTTTTTTCATGTTAAACTAGCTGACCCAGCGAACTTCGTACCGCCAGCAAAAATATTTAGTGGTTGGTCACCCTTATCATTTAGGGCTATGAAAAATAGATGTTGGCCAATTCTCAGACCTACCCTATATGCACACAAAATTTCATAAAAATCGGTCCAGCCGTTTCGGAGGAGTAAGGTAACTAACATTGTGACACGAGAATTTTATATATTAGAGATAACAAACACGTGTTAGCGATACAAAATATCGCGAGCCGTAAAAAGAAAAAATATTAGGTAATGATTTCTAAGCTTTTTGTGATTGTTACAAAACTATGAACGAACTCATCGCGTATATTTTAACCGACCGCCCTATGGCCCGCGGGCCGCAGGTTGAGTATAGTGGAACTAGATGATGCGTTGTTTACGGTGGAAGACATGGTTCTCCCCGCGAAATTCAAATTTAATTTGGTTTTTCGCAATTTGTAAACTAATACGACAAAGTAGGCTTATGGCATTCTAATTGCGACAATGGCAGTATCATCTTCACAGGTTTATATAAAAATCTTTACTTGAAAGTGTCCAGTTTAAGAAATTAATCAAAATATCGACTAATTTGTGAGTAACTCACGTCCAACTCAGTATTTTGATTAAGTAATTTCTTAAACTGGTCACTTTCAAGTAAAGATTTTTATGTAAACCTGTGAAGATGATAATTCTACTGGCGCAATTAGAAGGCCATTTTAAGCTTTGTCGTATTAGTTTACAAATTGCGAAAAACCAAATTAAATTTGAATTTCGCGGGCAGACCCTTGTCTTCCACCTTAACGGCGAAATCCTAAGTTAAGAAAGCAGCCTCCTTTCTGAGGGAATCTGAGATCGAATCCCAGGAATAATCTGTAACTTGTCGAGGCTATGTGCGTTTTATGCAAAATTACACTTTTATTAACAGTGAAGGATAACATGGAGAGGAAAGTGGAAACCGGCACGCTGAAAGTTGTCTAAAATGTTCTCAAAAGTGTAGTCAGCGTGATCGACTACTTAAGTAGTAGATATCTACAATTATATTATATACTTTTCTATATATATACTTTAATATATAAAGCTGAAGAGTTTGTTCGTTTGTTTGTTTGCTTGAACGCGCTAATCTCAGGAACGACTGGTCCGATTTGAAAAATTCTTTCTGTGCTAGATAAGCATTTATCGAGGAAGGATTTATCATCACGCCAAGACCAATAGGAGCGGAGCACTAATGAAGAATGTTTCAAAATCGGGGTTTTTCCTTTTGAGAGCTTCCGCTGCGTGCGCTGCGTAAACGGTTAAAGTTTCGAAAAAATCATGTATGACAGAATATTTCGGCTTTAAAAGTTCTAAAAAAATCCAGGACAGCATTTATGTCTATCTTTTAAGGTTGGCTCACACCTTTTTATGCCAACCAAATTTGTTCTATTGCATGCATTATTTGCGAAGGTGTTTTTAAGTTGGTGAAGGTGAAGCTAAAACTATTCCACGCGGACGAAGTCGCGGGCAGAAGCTACTTCTTCTTCTTCTTCTTTATCAACCTATAGACGTCCACTGCTGGACATAGGTCTCCTGCATGGACTTCCACAGGCTTCGGTCTTGCGCCGCTTGAATCCAGCGGCTCCCTGCGACTCGTTTGATGTCGTCGGTCCACCTGGTGGGGGGTCTGCCAACACTGCGTTTTGCAGCACTTTCCACTCTTTTTAATTTAAAAGAGTGGAAAGTGCTGCGGACATAAGAGTTGCCCTATTTTCATAGAATCACCCTTATATTCCTTTAAAGTCGATAGCATTCGTTTTTTAAAGATTTTAATGATAGCTACAAAGTTATTTCAGACGGAAAGACGAAGTCGCATTGAAAAGTTTTTTTTAGAGTTCCGTACCCAAAGGGTGCCGACGGGGCATCATTCAGACACGGGACCCTAATATATACTAGGGACTTTTATAGTCAGCTATAAATATTTATTGGCAATAACTCATCAATAACTGTTTCGCAAGCGATCAATGTTGGTAAAGGACAAATTCTTAACCCAATCTGTGGCAATCATGTCGAAAACGTTCGTAAGATTCTAATGGATGGCAAATTGCCCGATGATACTCACTCGTTGTTCCCAAACTGTGAATTGAGAATTTTATTTACTTTTTATTGCCTACAAATTGACCGTAAAGGCATTATAAAGCTAATTTGCGAAGTGTGGCAATAAAAAATTTGCTTCACAAAGAATTTTTTGTTGTAATACCTGATCGGATTTTAAATAGTAGGGACTAAACACAATCTAAACGTTATAGACGAAGCCACCTTATCTTATTAGTATAGAATAGAATAGAATAGAAATATTTTTTATTCAAATAAACTTTTTAAAAGTTCTTTTGAATCGTCTGGCTCTACCACTGGTCCGGAATGCCCTTCCTGCCGAGAAGAATCACCAAGAAACTCGGCGGTTGCTCTTTTCAAAACAAATTTACAATACAGTAAATACTATGCTATATATGCAGTGTTTCCACAATGAGGGAAGTTCCAATATGCATAGGCATACCGACTAACTTCTATCTTAAGATGGTATGGATCGTTTAGTGAAAATCGAATGTCGTCATCATTGTTGTCCCAACTCCCGAATGGTTAGCGTCTACTGCTGGATGAACCAGTAGGTCTCTATAATGTCCTCCCGACCTAATTAAGCGGAGGCCAATTTCCAGAGATTATAATAATAGCCCTGCGCGGAAGATATTGTAGTGCACCAGTGTGCACTCTCTATTCCCTCACCCTCATAGTCCGATGAGACGAAAATCCGACATGACCGGAGAACGTAGGACTGACGTTGGGACTGACCGATGGGGGTTAATCAAAAACTGCCATACTTACCCTTTCAAGTTACCCCGCTGCCATCTTAGACTGAATCGTCACTTACCATCAGGTGAGATTTATCTTGTCATAGAATAGTTATATCTGTAGATATATTAAGTTCCTAGCTTAGATGCTCTAAGGCCTAAGGTTCCTAGCAACTTGAGATTGCATCCATCCACCTGATGGGAAGTCTTCCAACTCCTTTTGGTGCAAGATCGCAATTCGAACACCTTGAAACCCCAACATCGATAGTAATCTTACACTGGCAAGGGAATCGATGAGCCGACATTACATAAAAAACATTAAAAGGAAATTCGCAAATGCCCTAAAGAGGCCGCGAAAATTTGCGTTTCGCGAAAAAAACCTGCGCGGCGCGGTTCGGCGCGGCGTAGGTAGTAGGAAGGACTTATTTGTTACGGGCGATAATCAAGGCCAAATCATTAATTTACCTAATGAATTGTATTTAAAACACGATCAGGGCCTATACTACCAACGCCTAAAGCAGTAATATTTTAATTTTTTTTTGGAGATATAATGACAACCTTAAAGTAATTTTAGTAACTTAAGCTTAAAGTTGAGATTGTATGACATGTCAAAACAATCTATATATATAAAAGAAAGTGGTGTTAGTTACACTATTTATAACTCAAGAACGGATGAACCGATTTGGCTGAAAATTGGTGGAGAGGTAGCTTAGAAACAGGAGACGGACATAGGATACTTTTTATCCCGTTCGACCGCGTTTCCGTCAAGTCACTATAAAACGTGGTATAACAAAAACGCTACTGACATGGAATAACAAAACGCAAATGACAGTGGCATAACAAAACGTAAATGACAGCTAAACGTAATTTTGTCTTTGGTTAAGTATGGTAAAAAATTTGACAATTATAAAAAGTGTTATAATAAAGCATTACTGATATTATAAATACGAAAATGTGTTTGTTTGTTGGTTTGTCCTTCAATCACGTCGCAACAGAACAGCGGATTGATGCGATTTTTTGCATGGGTATAGTAATGGATGTAGTAGTGGTTCCTCAGACCGGGAGAGCTACTTTTTATCTCGGATAATTAAAGATTCGAATTCCCGCGGGATTTTTAAAAACTAAATCCATGCGGACGAAGTCGCGGGCATCAGCTAGTATTGAAATAAAACTGCTTTATGTAACGATGCAAATGGCTTTAAGCTATGATTACCGACCCTGATGCCGATTTGTTCAAGGACATAATTGTTGAATGTAGACGTACATCTGAGGATATATCTCGGAAAATTAAAGAGTTCCCGCGGGAATGAAAAACCTTAGTCCACATTCCACGCGAACGAAGTCGCGGCCATCTTAAGGTGGAAGATAAGAGTCTGCCCGCGAAATTCAAATTTAATTTGGTTTTCCGCAATTTGTAAACTAATACGACAAAGTAGGCTTATGGCATTCTAATTGCGCCAATGGCAGTATCATCTTCACAGGTTTACATAAAAATCTTTACTTGACTAGTGACCAGTTTAAGAAATTAATCAAAATACTGAGTTGGACGTGAGTTACTCACAAATTAGTCGATATTTTGATTAATTTCTTAAACTGGACACTTTCAAGTAAAGATTTTTATATAAACCTGTTAAGATGATACTGCCATTGTCGCAATTAGAATGCCATAAGCCTACTTTGTCGTATTAGTTTACAAATTGCGAAAAACCAAATTAAATTTGAATTTCGCGGGCAGAACTGTGTCTTCCACCTTAATACACTCACGTAATTAGTCACTCAAAACGTAGGAAGTTACACTGACCATAAGAGATGCTCGAAGTCACTATAAACAGTTATTGTTATTACAGTAGCTATATTTGATGAATGCGTGGAGTCGCGATTTGTCTTATTTATCTTCAGCCAGCAGGATACTTTCTCATTAGAATGGGCGTGGGCACGTGGCCAACATTCTGAATAATGTTTAGGAAATATCAGACATTGTGTCTAGGAAGCTCAGAGTCACTCAGCGGGCTGTGCTTTGGACATGAAGTGACTCGGTGTTTCTCTATCTCCACATTTTAGGTATGGAGCTACTAGCATCGAGCTGTTAGTATCGCATAGGCGATACACACAATCGACTTATTACAAATCGTCAAAAACTAGAAATATCTATAATCATGTTGAAACAGTGATAGCCTAGTGGTTAGGACTGTGGTCTCCTATTCGGGGGGGTCGCAGGTTCGATCCCGGGTACGCACCTCTGACTTTTCGGAGTCAAGTGCGCTTAAGCAATTAAATATCACTTGCTTCAACGGTGAAGGAAAACGTCGTGAGGAAACCTGCACATCTGAGAGTTCTTCATAATGTTCTCGAAGATGTGTGAAGTCCGCCAATTCGCATTGGGCCAGCGTGGTGGACTATGGCCTATAACCCTTCTCTGAAAGGAGACCTGCGCTCAGTAGTGAGCCGTTGATGGGTTGTTAATGATGATGATGATGATAACCATCATGACGCCTGCGCAAAGTGCAAAAATCCTTAATAAAAATAAAAATAGTCAATATGTTCCTATGTATGTATGTATGTATTTACGTATGTTCCACCGTAGCGCCTAAACTACTGAGTCGATTTTGATGAATGAGGTCAATGGAGGCCTCGAGTCGAGGTGGCCTCTGTGGGCTACGTTTTACTATCGTCCTCAACTCGACGTAAAGAGACGTCACAACTGTTATAAATATAACTAGCTGATGCCCGCGACTTTGTCCGCGTGGATTTAGTTTTTAAAGTCCCTCGGGAACTCCTTGATTTTCCGGGATAAAAAGTAGCCTAGATGTTGACCCGAGTAATAAGCTACCACGGTATAAAATTTTGTAGAAATCTGTGCGGTAGTTTTTACGTGAAAGAAGGACAAACAAACAGACACGAAATCGTCCAGTTACAGTTTTATTATAAGTGTAGATATGTATTAGCGTTTACAATACTACTATTTTATAGGGTATTTTATAAGTATAGATTATTATGCCAATTTGCGTAAATGCTTCAAACTTGTTATCGAATAAAAAACCATGTATATTTACGACCTATCAGTCACTGAGTCTAGGATTGTATTCAAACAAGTAGTGTGTAGGCAGGCATCCTCTGTGGATGACGACATCTGATTGACTTACCACGAGTCTGCACATTTCGACATGACTTTTTGCATGACTATATTAATATTCCTTATAAAAAAAATGAAGCAATGATAGCCTAGTGGTTAGGACTGTGTTGGTGTTCTCCTATTCGAGGGGTCGCAGGTACGCACCTCTGACTTTTCAAAGTTATGTGCGTCTAAGAAATTAAATGTCACATGCTTCAACGGTGAAGGAAAACATCGTGAGGAAACCTGCACACCTGAGAGTTCTCCATAATACTCTCGAAGGTGTGTGAAATCCACCAATTCGCATTGGGCCAGCGTGGTGGACTGTGGCCTGTAGTCCACTAATGAGCGCAGGTCTCCTCTCAGAGAAGGGTTATAGGCCATAGTCCACCACGCTGGCCCAATGCAAATTGGCAGACTTCACACATCTTTGAGTTGAGAATATTATGAAGAATTCTCAGGTGTGCAGGTTTCCTCACGATGATTTCCTTTACCGTTGAAGCTTGTGATATTTAATTTCTTAAACGCACTTAACTTAGAAAAGTCACAGGTGCATGCCCGGGATTGAAACTGCGACCCCCGAATAGGAGACCGCAGTACTAACCAGTAGGCTATCACTGCTTCAATAAAAGATATTATTTAAGTCAATTTTAGTCTGAATTTATTGTTTCGATATTCAAAATCTTTCATCGAGATGAGCATTGAGCTCACTCGTATACTGCTGGCTGATAAGTTGATAACGTAACAGCTGCATCAATCTCAATTGTGGTGATTGGCTGAATTTATCGCGTTCTTTCTGCGACAATGCATTATAGCCAATAGCGAGTGAGTATCGGCCAATAAGATATGATTGCGATCGTCACATTATAGCAAACATTCTTAAGGTGGAAGACAAGGGTCTGCCCGTGAAATTCAAATTTAATTTGGTTTTTCGCAATTTGTAAACTAATACGACAAAGTAGGCTAATGGCATTCTAACTGCGACAATGGCAGTATCATCTTCACAGGTTTATATAAAAATCTTTACTTGAAAGTGTCCAGTTTAAGAAATTAATCAAAATATCGACTAATTTGTGAGTAACTCACGTCCAACTCAGTATTTTGATTAATTTCTTAAACTGGTCACTTTCAAGTAAAGATTTTTATGTAAACCTGTGAAGATGATAATTCCACTGGCGCAATTAGAAGGCCATAAGCCTACTTTGTATTAGTTTACAAATTGCGAAAAACCAAATTAAATTTGAATTTCGCGGGCAGACCCTTGTCTTCAACCTTAAATAATTCATTTAGTGTGAATTTTTGCATCTAAAATCTCATAGATTTCACCATCGCCAATTAGGATAAGATCTATGACACTCTCACGCAGCTCAGACTCAAGACAGAGGTGCGATTGTCTAAAATTATTCCATTGATCGTAATCGTATTCCGTTTCCATGACATCAAAGTAAACTAAACCATAACAGCTCATAGAGCTCAATTTCGTGTATGCATTCTTATACGTTTACGTATGTACGATACGCTCCATAACGCTCCATATTAAAAACGGTTGTACAGAATTTTTGACTTTAAAATTTAAATCAATACTATCAAGGATTATTTTACTTTGACCCCAATGTCATCGAATACGAATACGATCAATGTAATAACTTTTAGACAATTTTTACCCTGAGTTTTATCGAGACTGATTTATTATGTCGGAGCATAAATTATTATTTGTGTTTCATTTTAACTCCATCTTGAGTCTTGAGCAGAGCCCGAGTACGATGAACATAGATCAGCCTTAGACCACTCAAGACTAGACTGGAGAAGAAATTAATCAAAATACTGAGTTGGACGTGAGTTACTCACAAATTAGTCGATATTTTGATAAATTTCTTAAACTGGTCACTTTCAAGTAAAGATTTTTATGTAAACCTGTGAAGATGATAATTCCACTGGCGCAATTAGAAGGCCATAAGCCTTCTTTGTCGCATTAGTTTACAAATTGCGAAAACCCAAATTAAATTTGAATTTCGCGGGCAGACCCGTGTTATCCACCTTAAAGGTACTACCTACTAGAACTGCCAATTCTCTACTGCTGTCGCAAGTTGCGTCAAATCTTTACGATAAGGTTCAAGCTAGCTAGTAGGCAGGTCCTGCAGCCTGCGTTAGAAAGTTGCTCGCGCTAGAAACTTGGCTAATATCTGAACAAACAGGTTAAGGTAGGCTAGGATTAATGAGCGACTTAATAGCTAAGTGGTTAAGCTTTCGGCCTCTTATTCAGAGGGTCCGGAGTTCGATCTCAAGCATGCACCTCTGACTATTCGAAGCACTGAATTACCTATTCGGTGATTCGGAGTAATGAACTTTTAAAGCAATTAAATATCACTTGCTTTAAGGTGGAAGACAAGGGTCTGCCCGGGAAATTCAAATTTAATTTGGTTTTTCGCAATTTGTAAACTAATGCGACAAAGTAGGCTTATGGCCTTCTAATTGCGCAAGTGGAATTATCATCTTCACCGGTTTACATAGATAATGATATCTAAAAATCTTTACTTGAAAGTGACCAGTTTAAGAAATTAATCAAAATACTGAGTTGGACGTGAGTTACTCACAAATTAGTCGATATTTTGATTAATTTCTTAAACTGGACACTTTCAAGTAAAGATTTTTATATAAACCTGTGAAGATGATACTGCCATTGTCGCAATTAGAATGCCATAAGCCTACTTTGTCGTATTAGTTTACAAATTGCGAAAAACCAAATTAAAGAATTTCGCGGGCAGACCTTTGTCTTCCACCTTAATGGTGAAGGAAAACATCGCGAGGAAACCTGCGTAGGCCTGAGAGTTCTCCATAATGCTCTCAAAGGTGTGTAAAGTCTGCCATGTCGCATTGGGCGAGGCAGCGTGGTGGAATATGGACATAACCGTTCTCTGAGAGGAGGTTGCTGATGATGAATGATTTATGATGACCTCTCATCTTGACTTCAACTTGACTGATATCTATATATATAAAAGAAAGTCGTGTTAGTTACACTATTTATAACTCAAGAACGGCTGAACCGATTTGGCTGAAAATTGGTGGGGAGGTAGCTTAGAACCAGGAGACGGACATAGGATACTTTTTAATATTATAAATGCGAAAGTGTGTTTGTATGTTGGTTTGTCCTTCAATCAAGTAGCCAAAAGGCTACGGATCGACGTGATTTTTTACATGGGTATAGTTGAGAAACTGGAGGGTGACAAAGGCTAAATTTTATCCGGGAAAATCAAAGAGTTCCCGCGGGATTTTAAAAATGAAATCCACGCGGACGAAGTCGCGGGCATCAGCTAGTTCTTTTTAAAAAGAAGTTGCTGCTATCCGTGGAGTTCCGTCCTCTATGTCCGATATTTTATATGAGATCGTCACCAAAATTGGGCAAAATATATAATGTGATGGTATAAGCTTTCAAATAAAAAAGAATTATTAAAATCGGTTAAGATTTGACGGAGTTATGGAGTAAATTAGACAAAAACTGTCATCTCCTATCCCGGAGGAACCTTATTGTTTATCAGAATAAAACCTATCCTATAACATGTTGACCCGGAGTATCAGCTACCACTATACCAAATATTTAAATCCGTTCAGTAGTTTTCCCGTGATGCGCGCACAGACGACAAAAAAAAAATTGTTTTGGGCTCAGTATCGATAGTAAAGTGTCCAAAATATATTTAATGACGAATTCGTCCAGTAACAGTTTTATTATAATACTTGTAACTTGTAAGTATTATAGATAGAAGATAATTAGTAAGGATATGATTAGGTAGGTGTTGAACAACAATACATTCTAGCGTTCTTGGAGACTTATCCATAGATTGGTGTCTATACTAAAGCGGTGTATCGTTACAAAACTTCTAATTTCAAATCATTAAACCACTATAAAATTTTCAAGGGCTGCAAACATTATGAAATAGCTTGAAAAGGGATAAAGACCTTTTCCCATTAGTCGGGTGCCTTGTATTTCGCTAGAAGGGGCCTGAGGCAGAGGGGCGGGGGGCGGGGGGGCTATCGGCACAAGGTCAGGGGCCCGACTCACGCGCATTTTTGCACAGTTCGTCGATTGGTGTGCCGTTTGCCCATTTTGCTTTGCTTATAGGTCGATGATAGGCCTATTGCACAGTTTTTAGAAATGAATGAATGAAATGAAATATTTTTTAATGTTAATGTCATATATATACAGTTAGAGATATCCGTAGTAAAACCTAGGAGTCACCTACATAAAGCTAGGCAACCTAGCAACCTAAATCTCGAACGATGTTAGATGGCGAGATAGTCTTAACCCAAATAATCTTATCTTATCTTACTAATCCTTACTAATATTATAAATGCGAATGTGTGTTTGTTTGTTGGTTTTTCCTTCAATCACGCCGCAACAGAGCGACGGATTGACTTGATTTTTTGCATGGGTATAGTTGAGGACCTGGAAAGTGACATCTAGGCCACTTTTTATCACAGAAAATAAAAGAGTTCCCGAGGGATTTTAAAAACTAAATCCACGCGGACGAAGTCGTGGGCATCAGCTTTTTATGATTTTTAACTTTAAATGATAATTTCTGCTTTCGACTATAATATATATTTAATTATCATTTGTAAAGGAGTAACTAATTAATTATTTTCATTAACAAGTGCACTTGATAATGAAAATAATTGTTTTCACTAACAAGTGCACTTGTTAATGAAAATAATTAATAGGTGTACAGACGTCTTATATTTAAAAATCTTACATGTACATACAATATGTATGTACATGTAAGATGTATGTAGGTATATCAGGTACTTAATAAATAACAAATTGAAGTCGGTTTTTTAATCCTATCGAGTATCGTTATTAGACCTCAATAACAGATGAATGCTGAGCCCACAGATGACAGAGCTAATTTATAAGTAAACATTTCTTAAATTCAATTGAAAACAGTCATGTGGGGGTATTTCAATGGATGATCAATGGAGCAAAAACATGATTATGTCACAGGATTCTGTGATTCATTAATATGTGCAGTGGGCGGGAGTACGAAATAAATCAATAGTTTTTTGCATAGTCATAGAGTAAGTAATAGTACAGATACAGTGCGACAAGTATCAATTGCCCAACGGTTAAAGGTGCGGACTGAAAACTGAAAGGTCGCAGGTTCGAATCCCACCCGTCGCAATATTGTCGTATACCCACTCTTAGCACAAGCTTTCCGCTTAGTTGGACCATGTTGGACGGGAATGGGAAGGATATATTAGTCAACTTCAATTTGACTAATATTCTTTTTAAAAAAAAAAAAGAAAAGAAAAGAAAAAAAAGTATAACTTAGCGCGGCTGTGCGCCACTGTGCTCAACATTATACTATTGCCATTGTATAGAACATGAGACTTTTGGGAAAAAAACATTTTTAATTTACACAATAAACGCAACAGCATACAACGAAATCCAATAATGAAATTCCAAGATGCCCATGGAGTATAAAAATTGGATGACCGAATTAGTTCCTCAAAACGCCACCGCCAACTTATACTTGTGGCACTGTACAGAAGATTCAGTATAAGAGTGGTGGAGGCGTAGATACATAATAGTAAAGAGTGCCACAGCGCCTTGTGACGACCACGACCGCTCTGTCAAGAGCGAAACAACTAAGGCTCGCTTGCAGAGACGCCGGGTTAGGTTTAACCCAGGAACAAATTTGTAATTTTGACAGAAGCTTTATATACAACATCTGTCAAAACAGCAGCTAACTCTGGCTTAAAAGAATTACCCGGCGTTTCTGCAAGCGAGCCTAAGAAGACAGAAGATTCACTCCGCAAAATCATTTATATAAATAGCGACCTTGCTTATCATTCATCATCATTAGCAACCCATCAACGGCTCTCTACTGAGCGCAGGTCTCCTTTCAGAGAAGGGTTATAATTAGGGATTGCAAAATCCGGATTTTTCTCAAATCCGGATTCTAAACTTGTCATCATTTACAAATCCGGATAGTCCGGATTTTTCGAATTTCGGTACAATTTTTTGCAATCTCAACCATTTCAAATAATTATATATTTTATAAGTAGTTTTATGCTAATTTATTATTATTTTAAAAAAGATTTTGTGTTTTATTATTTTGCGTTTTTTTTTAATAAAAATATTTTAATAAAACTGCAAAAAATATATAATTTATGTTTTATCAATATTCATAATTACAAAAAAAACTGTCAAATAAACAGAATGGTGGCATCTCTACAGCAAAGTACTTCTACTGTAGTTTTGATCATGTCTAGACAGGTCTGCAGATTTTGAAGACATTCAATTTCTGTGTCTGAGTATGTAATTGCAGTTTTAACATCAATTAAGGCTTTCTGACATGTGTGATATTAGTTTTAAGAAACGTTCCATCATAGTAGCTAAACTGATCCATCGGGTTTTGCAGTCTAGGAGTAGTTGTAACTCTTTGCTAAATTCAGTTTGGACATATTTTTGTAGCGTTGCATCATTTTTCGTTGTGAATTTTCAAATATCTTAACCACTGACCAAATTTTTTTATCAAGTTCTTAAAATCTCCATTTAATAGTCCGCGTACTCTTGTACGTTCGATTACAAATCCATCATCAATGTCTTCTTCAGTCTCTGAGTCTGAGCAGCTCTCCACTTCCCCATGTGTTTGTAGAGTGTTTTTATATGGAACGTCCAGCACAGCGTGTGCAAAGCACAATTAGTGATAAGGGCCTGATATAATACGTCCAATTTTCACCATTACAGCTGCGCCATCACTTGTCAATCCAATGATATCTTTATATAAACTCCGAATGAATTCAATCTTATCTCTATGAGGCATACCTACGCAAGTTTTCGTACGCATAAAAACCTTAAAATCCTTACTTTACTAATCCCAGATTTTTGGAATGATTTTCACCATCCAACATTTCGGTAATGAATGTTTATATTCATAATATATCGATGGGATTTCACTGAAGTCCACTCATCAAACGTTATTGAAAACATGACGTTTTTAGACTTAAGAACTTTTACCTCTTCAATAGGAGCGGATTTTTCTTTAACATAAATGTCCATCACCATTTTTTTAATTGAATTTGGTGTTTTTGAGACGTTTTCTTTATAATTTTTTTTATTAAATTTCTGAGATCAGTCGATGTACAAAATACTTTCAGTGGTAACCCATCGAGAGCGACAATTCTTGTTATTACGTTGGATAATGAACCCTTGTTATCAAAATAGTCTGTCATTTTTTGTTTTTTTTTTATTCAAAAAAACCGGATTTTAATATCAAAATTCGAATTTATAAAGGTACCAAAAAAACCGGATTTTTCGGATTTTATCGAATTTCGAACAATCCGGATTGCAATCCCTAGTTATAATAAGGCCATAGTCCACCACGCTGGCCCAATGCGAATTGGCGGACTTCACACACCTTCGAGAACATTATGAAGAACTCTCAGGTGTGCAGGTTTCCTCACGATGTTTTCCTTCGCCGTTGAAGCAAGTGATATTTAATTGCTTAAACGCACTTAACTCCGAAAAATCAGAAGTGCATAACCGGTATCGAACCTGCGACCCCCCGAATAGGAGACCACAGTCCTAACCACTAGGCTATCACTGCTAGAAGTTGCCTCTCTTTCTATCGCGTAACTCTTGTCCCTTCGGACTACGTTAGCCCATTGCGTTGGCCCGACGCGACGGGCCGGGACGACGCCGGGACTTGAAGCTTTATGCCTGAAATGCGGAGTGCGTCTGGCCAGTCGTAGCCTAGAAATGTGAAGGCAAGTTAGGGACGATTACTTGGCATCAAAGAGTTCTACGAATAGAGCGGCAATTCGGAATAAGAACTGTGTACAGTTTCAACCGCGCGGGCTGAGTTAGAGAGGGGAGCCTTCATGGTAAATAAGGTTGCAATCCGTGCGACCGCGGCGGTCGCGGAGGCGTGCCGCGCCCCGCGCCCCACTCACTGCTTTCTAGTTCGTTTTGAATAAATCAAGAAATAATTTTTATTTCGTATCTCGTGTTACGAATTACGATGTTGATATCTAATTATTCACTAAAATAACTATACTTTTTGTTACTTACTTGAATATAGGCATTGTTGGCTTTTCAATTCACCATTAGGTAGCTAGAAAGTTTTATCGCATAAATAGTGCCCGCGTCCATACGTAGCGAGTGCCGCCGACCACACTAACAGTATTGTTCGGCATTAGGTACAACTCAGTTGAACATGGTAAGTGTTCGGAACACGTCATCTAGTAGGTACTACATTTATATCAGTGCTTGGCATAGTTTGGATCACACATTCAGCATAGCGTCAATGTACATAAACTGACAAGATGATGCAAACCAAGCAAAACTCCCCAAACGAGATTATAGATTTTAATTAGGCCCAATTTCACCCACTGAGACCTTACCTTAACCGAACGACAAAGGTTAGGCCAATGCATAGTCCACCACTCTGGCCATGTGCGGATTAGCAAACTTCACACACCTTTGAAAACACAATGAAGACTTCTCAGGTACTGTTGACCTGTGCTGTTTTTCTCACGATGTTATCCTTTCTCGATTTTATTCCCGCTTTTTTGACGTTTAATTCCAGCGGAAAGTCGTTATTTTTGACGTTTAATTCCAGCGGAAAGTCGTTATTTTTCCGGGATAAAGTGTAGCTTATGTGTTAATTATTATGGACATAATAAGTATCTTCATTTCCAGGAAGAAACGGTTCAGTCTAAAAAGCCCGTGGGAATTCTTTGATTCAAAATAATCCATAGCTCTGTTCCGACATGATTGAAGGACAAACAAACACCCTTGCGCATTTTTAATATTAGTAGGGATTTTGTGAAAATGCTCCCCATATCCGCAGTGTTTTGGCAAGTTTTATTTACATTGACTACTTGTCTAGTGCCTAGATCTATTTTTTAGTTTATCTACCTCCGCCTCATACAAGCGTCGGTTTTTATGCTATTTTTTCCATCGCACCAACTAGACTCGGTGGAACCGCGAGTGTTTTTATTGTAGGTATAGGTATGCTGGCTAGTTGATAGATTCAGCCGTTTCCTTCATATCTGAGAGTAGTATAGGTATTTTTTCTATTAAATTAGCAGGTGTAAGCCAATTTAATATGTTCCTCGAGGCAAGTCTATTTTGTAGTTTGTACTACTTGGAAAGAAAAGAATTATTCGCAATTTGAGTGGACCTATTAATCCACATGAATGAGAAGTTAATACCTATAATGGTGTTTGTTTATTATACTTTGACATCTTTGCTATTATGGGGTCCCAAGACTCCCAAAGTGAACCCCGCACCGGGAAGCGCAGTGTTGGCAGACCCCCTCACTATGTGGACCGACGACATCAAACGTGTCGCAGGGAGCCGCTGGAATCAGGCGGCGCAAGACCGAGACCTGTGAAAGTTCATGCTAGACCTTTGTCCAGCAGTGGACGTCTATCGGTTGACAAAGAAGATATGAGACTATAATTATAATTAGGTACATATGGGTTGCAACTTGCATGTCAGGCCGTTTTTGAGTTAAATTATAAATGTTGCCACCAAAAAATGCTATCTTGATTTATATATGGAAGGATTCTTTGACTTTTAATTAAAATTTGGCCCTCAGTCATAACCATGGGCATATGGGCAATTAATGTGCAATGTGTAATAAAACATAGGCATTTGGGTCGTTTTTGGGCGGGCAAATTTCAGAATTCTAAAAAATCCTAATTATTTATTTCATAGATAAGTACCTAATAATATTATGATAGAGTACGTTATTGACCTCTTCAGTGAATTATATCATATGTACATACTTAGGCCAACTTGTAGCTCTTATGACATGTCATAACTCATAAGTCATAACTCTACCACGCACGGGTTCTAAAAGCAGATTCTGCTGAGAAGAGCCGGCAAAAAACCCAGCAGGTACCTATTCTTTTCAAAACAAAAGTGTTTCAATATTATGTAGCAGCTACATATTGATAAGATACATTGTAGCTTATCAATATAATAAATAAATGATATTGAATTAACAGCCTATTCATCCAAATTCCAGTCGTATTTACTTTCACTTATCTTGTTGAAGAGGTAAGTACCTACCGAAAACAATTAATTTTCAAAGAGTACAGTAACTACGTCTTCGTAGAGGTAGGCACTTAACAAGTTTCTATTAAGTTGGTCTAAATATATTTACATAATTTTTAATTTACATTTTGAATAGTTTCTGAATAAAATATCTGTGACATAGAGACGGACAGCCGACAGACATCCGGTCTACTAAAGTTCGGCCGTTCAGAGAATGCGTTCCTGACACATTTAGAAAAATATTGTTTACCAAGTTATTTGACACTCAGTTTGGCACAAAATTATAACATTAATTGATTATTGATATAATAATGTTGTTTTAATGCTCATCAATTGTTAAAACGGTAAACAACCAGCAATAATATTTTTATCGTAACTGCAACGCCATTACAAAGTTACGTCGTCAGTTCAATCGCGACGTGTCAGGAACGCATTCTCTGAACGACCGTAGTTCAAGGTACTAATCCCAAAAAAAAAGTGTGTGTGTCAGCTCCGACGCACGACTGGAGTTTACTCCTTAAATACGATTGTCTAAACATCGGTCGTAATGCATTCGCGGCGCTCGCTGCGTCTCGGCGCCGCTCGGACCCGATCGGTACGCGCTCGGCTTCCCGAAGCGAAAGCTCTTTCGCATTCGGACCATAGACACAACTCAAGTGAAAACCAACCTTATTTATTCAACGTTAGGGTAGAAATTTGCATCGTTGTGAAAAACGTAACGAGGTCATTCATAAGTAGATTTGACTCCTCGAATTTTTCTCATACCGGGCGCCTTATATATGAAAATCGATTCTTAAGGAGTAAACTCCAATAAACTCCAAAAATTTTCCGACACCCGTTGGTAAATCAAGTCAGGTTCAGCTCTTTGTGTAGATTTACGGCTTAGCTCTTAAGTATATTTTGTAGGCTCTATAAAGGCCGGAAAATCCGGAACGAATAGTTAGTTATTCGCAAGTAACGCTTCAACCGGAATCTATGAATAACACATTAGATCAAGAGATCGTGAAAGATTTGTATGAATACTTTTGTAATCACGCCGGATAATCCCAATAATCCCTAGTGTTTATTTGTGGTTAAAAGAGGACGAATCCGGAAAAAAAGTGTGTGTGTCAGCTCCGACGCACGACTGGAGTTTACTCCTTACAACGTCGTAATGCATTCGCTCTCGGTACGCGCTCGGCTTCCCGAAGCGAAAGCTCTTTCGCACGAAAACCAACCTTATGTACTCAACGTTAGGGTAGAAATTTGCATCGTTGTGAAAAACGTAACGAGGTCACGGCTTCCCTCGGAAAGCTCTTTCGCACGAAAACCAACCTTATTTACTCAACGTTAGGGTAGAAATTTGCATCGTTGTGAAAAACGTAACGAGGTCATTGATAAGTAGATTTTACTCCCCGAATTTTTCTCATACCGGGCGCATAAAATCGATTCTTAAGGAGTAAACTCCAAAAAACCGGAACAACTGAGTAGTTACTTATTCATATTGTAACGTTTCAACCGGAATGCACGTTAGATCGAGATATGGTGAACAATTTGTATGTACACTTATAGAATTTCGTAACGGTGCCGGATAACCGCAATAATCACTTGTGTTTATTTGTGGTTAAAAAATTGGTTGTCTGTAAAGTCGGTTTACGGACGGTAGTTTTACGTGATAACGTCATAAAGAAACATTGATGAATAAATGTGTCACAAGCCAACGCTTGGGGCGATAGTGCCTCTCTATCGCTTGTTCTGCGCTCTCGCTTGCACGCTCAGGCTCAGGCGGAAAGTGACACTCTTTCTTGCCTGCAGCCGGTGCGGTGTACATCGTTTTATAAGACGTTATCACGTAAAAAGGATAAATCCGGAAAAATCCGAAACAACTGAGTAGTTACTTATTCATATTGTAACGTTTCAACCGGAATCTATGAATAACACATTAGATCGAGAGATGGTGAACGAATTGTCTGAAGACTTTCGTAACCAGCCCGGATAAGGCCAGGCCAGACGGCCTAGTGTTTATTTGTGGTTAAAAGTGGACCAATTGTGGGCCAATTCGAAAAAAACCCGGACAACTAAATAGTTACTTATTTATATGGTAACGTTTCAAACGGAATCTAAGAATGACATTAGAATCTATGAAGACCTTCGTAAACAGGCCAGATAACCCCAATAATCCCTAGTGTTTATTTGTGGTTACAAGAGGACCAATTTGGAAAATGAGTAATAAGTTAGGTACATAATATGAATAAGTAACAACTGAGTATATTACTTATTCATATGTAACGCCAAATAGAATGAATGGCATTGCTTGGAAACTTTGGTCACGGTTCTCAGTTAAGGTTGATTATACGGGTCTGCCCGCGAAATTCAAATTTTATTTGGTTTTTCGCAATTTGTAAACTAATACGACAAAGTAGGCTTATGGCATTCTAATTGCGACGAAGGCAGTTTCATCTTCACAGGTTTATGTAAAAATCTTTACTTGAAAGTGTCCAGTTTAAGAAATTAGTCAGAATATTGAACAAATTAGTTGCCAATGCCATATAAGCCTACTTTGTCGTATTAATTTAAAATTGCGAAAAACCAAATTAAATTTGAATTTCGCGGGCAGACCAGTGTAATCTACCTTAACTGAGAACCGTGACCAATGTTTCCAAGCAATGCCATTCATTCTATTTGGCGTTACATATGAATAAGTAACATACTCAGTTGTTACTTAGTCATATTTATGTAACTCATTACTCATTTTCCAAATTGGTCCTCTTGTAACCACAAATAAACACTAGGGATTATTGGGGTTATCCGGCCTGGTTACGAAGGTCTTCGTAGATTCTAATGTCATTCTTAGATTCCGGTTGAAACGTTACAATATAAGTAAGTAACTATTTAGTTGTCCGGGTTTTTTTCGAATTGGTCTACAATTGGTCCATTTTTAACCACAAATAAACACTAGGCCGTCTGGCCTGGCCTCCAATAGCACTAGTCTCATCTCAGCTTAAGTCCATAGTCCACCACGGTGGCCAATAATGAACTGGCAGTCTTCACGTATCTGCATCAGAACTCTCAGGTATGCAGGATTGTTACGATGTTTTCCTTTACCGTTAAAGCAAGCAAAATCAAGATTTTGCTTTGATTGATACATTGCTTTGATTGTACACAATCATCCGCTGGCTCTTCGCCTACAAGACATAGCTGCCTCCTTGTGAAAAGAAACAAACTCATATCCTATTGAAGTGCAGAAAGGTCGGTCCGATGATAAATTGTGTTTTTGACACGGCCGCCATTTGGAATTCATTACCATTCATGTGAGTTGCCAAAATATTGTAACTTACCATACTTTATTTTGTGTAGCTTTTCCTATAAAACACCATCAGTCATGCAGTTGTCAATAAATAATGAAATTGCCAAAAATTGACGGGATACTAGCATTTGTCCGCGATTTCGTCCGCGTTTGGGGAAACCAACAAACAAATACACTTTTGCATTTATAATATTAGTAAGGGTATTAAGCATGCGTTACTTTGTGGAATTCCATGATACTTATGTCCAAAGTCCATGCTACCTATTAACGTCTCACTACTGAGCGCAGGTTTCCTCTCAGATAACGGTTATAGGCCATAGTCCACCACGCTGAATGCAAATTGGTAGACCTCAAGTTCAAACAACTTTGAGAACATTATGGAGAACTCTCAGGCGTGCAGGTTTCCTCACAATATTTTCGGTGATATTTAATTACTTAAATACCTACTGCACTACCAAAACTTATATTCCTCTATCCCCTCCAAATAAGCGTGAACCTTGTGTTTAGGAGTAGGTACGACAATAGTGCAACTGTTGGGAATCGAACCGTTGACATTTCAGTTTTTATTAGAATAGAATAGAAATGTTTTTTATTCAAATAAACTTTTTACAAGTGCTTTTGAATCGTCGATGAGTCTACCACTGGTTCGGAATGCCCTTCCTGCCGAGAAGAACAATTCAATAGATACTATGCTATGTATGCAGTGTTTCCAGAATGAGTTCCACAAAAGCATACCTAATTATAATTCAACACATGTTAAGACGGGCAGACAGAAAGTAGTATTAAAGTAGCCCCATTCCCGCTGGTGGCACCCGTTCACGAGCATGACGCATGATCCAGCCATTGCTTCGCTCAACCATTCCGCACCTTTAACCGTTGCGTTGGGCTTTTGAGGCTGAGAAGTTGAAGTATTTTGTATTTTTGCATTGATGTAGAAGTTCTACTGAATCGCTTCTGACGGGGAATGCAAATGCGACAAACGGCCAAAACAACAAAAGAAGCAATGCAGACGCGTCTACAGAGACGAAGTTGCGGGATAGTTAGCTCTAAATAACGGTACGGTATGTTACCGTAACATAAACAGTAATTAATTAGGATTGACGATTTTTGTAATTACTTCTAGTAACTAAATAGGAATCATCAAAGCTTCTCGTTATCGGTTCCTAAGAACCAATTAAAGTTCCGACTTGATTAAAACTAATAATAACCAATTCCAACAAATCGGATTCCAACCATTCCTTTTGAGACTACATCACTGTATGTACATAAATTTCAGTTTCGCGGAACTTTGAATGATTCCTATTATGTATTTTCCTGTTTACATTTAGGGTAGGTATAAATTTTCCATTAAACTTAAGAGGACTTACATTTCGCAACCCTCTCTCTCGCACATTCTAGTATTTTCAATGATTGTAAAAATCTCAAATACTTTTGACCAGGGTTCGAGGATATATATCAATGGATATATTATATCAAGATATATATCCGATATATATCCGATATATATCAAACTGGGTTCGACGATATATATCAATGGGTTTTTTTTATAATATATTGCAATACAAAAATGGTTTAAAAAATTAATATTATTAAGTTTGTTACTGTATTTCTACTTGCCAAATAAAAATGGTGTGGGAGTAGAGTTAAAACATACTCCCTAATGGTAAGTCTAATCAATAAAAAATGGCAACACTTCTGCCGGCATTTGGCGTCAGTCCGTCAGTCGTGTCAGAAAAATTTCTTCAAAAAAAAAATAAAAGAAGGTTTTATGTTTTGGTTTCATTTGTCTGATTTTAAGTACCTAAATAAATAAAACATTAAAAACATTTTAGTTTTTTTTTTGATAATTTTGGTATGTTTATGTGACATAGTATTCATAAATAATACAATAAAATAATAATATGGCTTTCATACAAAATTGATATATATCGAACTTTATATATATCCGATATATATCATATATATCCGATGTTTTGATATCTTCTATCTTCTATATAAATAAAAATGAATGTTGGTAAGCGCATAACTCAAGAATGGATGGACCAATTCGGTTAATTTATTTTTTTGTATGTCCCTTAAATTCCACGGAAGGTTTTAATAAAAAAAAAAAAACTTAATTCACGCGGACGAAGTCGCGGGCTATAATCAGCTAGTTTATAATAAATATCGGATATTTTCGAACCCTGCTTTTGACAAACTGTGGTCAATTATTATCTTCGACAGTAAAATTACGGATTTTGATTATCATATTTATATACCTAGTTTCTGATACAGAATAAGAGTGGTAAAACTTACGAGTTAATAGTAGTTTTCGCCCTTTTTCTTTGTTAAAATCTAGGTATATCATAAGAAAACTGTATCTAAAATAACCGTCATTTAACCGTCGAAGTTTTGTTAAAAACTATCTGATATTTTTAAATATAAATAATATGTATTAGAATGTAATCAATCTATTTGCTTAACTTTAAATTAAATTAAGAACGCGTCTCACTGAATATTCATCTCTTAGCCATCGTAAGCCCACTTTTGGGCACAGTTCTAAACAGTAAAATAGTTCTCCTCTTAGAATGGCAAAGGTTTAAAGCCATAGTCCACCATGCCAAACTTCACACACTTTAGAGAGGACAATGGAGAACTGTCAGGCATGCAGGTTTACGATGTTTTGCTTCAACGTTAAAGCAAGTACGGTTCAACAATCAACGGTTCTGGACATGAGAGAAACACCAACTACACAATTTATTACTTTTTAATTACAAAATTGCCCATCTGGCTTGGGTACCTTCCCCGCGCTTAGCGTCCACAACCCTAATCACTTTTTGCCGTCTACCCACCGACTACCCCCATCTTAGGTACCTTCCCCGCGCTTAGCGTCCACTACCCTAATCACTTTTTCGCCGTCTACCCACCGACTACCCCCATCTTAGGTACCTTCTCCGCGCTTAGCGTACACTACACTAATCACTTTTTCGCCGTCCACCCACCGACTACCCCCATCTTAGGTACCTTCCCCGCGCTTGGCGTTCACTACACTAATCACTTTTTCACCGTCCATCCACCGACTACCCCCATCTTTTTCTGTTCCGCTTCCAAAATCCCCTCTACACTCCATTCTCGCCAACCGTACCAGTTACCACCACCATTAAATTAGAAAATACTCATATTAGCAACTATTTATCGAATTTTGACGGAATTGATGACTAAAATGCAGTATTTTTATAAAATACACTTAAAATCGCATTTTACTTTTTCAAATAGCAACGTTACCTTACAAACCGCACCCGATGTGTGCCATGATTATCATACGTTCGAACCCTGTTATTGAACAACTACATAGGTAGGATACGTCCTCTAGGTACCTTCCCCGCGCTTAGCGTCCACTACCCTACTACCCCCATCTTAGGTACCTTCTCCGCGCTTAGCGTCCACTACACTAATCACTTTTTCGCCGTCCACCCACCAATGACTATGCAAATAACTACTACTAAACTAGCGGCACGCTATGATGGCCGGTTTGACGTTTGTCCGCTCATGAAGTTCCGTATTAATTGATAACGACTTTGAAGGAAATAATTGTATTACTTTATTGACGATAGTGATGTGCAGAGATTCATAAATTTTATCGAATCGACAACGCCCCATACCACTCGATGCAAATTGACAAGCCACCTGCCCAATCCCAAAAGAAAGCTGATATCGTCGCATGGCTTCGTAAAAATGGCGTAGATGCAAACATGAATATGTTAAAAGCGGAATTAGTACGTCTTTTAAAAGAAAACAAACCAACCAAGATCCGATACGTCATTGACGAAATAGCATTAGAACATGGGCACAGAGTTATACGGTTACCGCCTTACCATTGTGAGTATAATGCGATTGAGTTGGTGTGGGCTCAAATTAAGGGATATGCTGCAAGACACAATACAGAACCCCCATTTACCACAAAAAAAATGCTAAAATTATTAGAAGAAGCTTGTGAACATGTGACTAAAGGAGACTGGGAAAAGGTTGTGAATAGAACTGTTAAATTAATAAGGGAAGATTATGAAAGAGATGTGAAAATAGATAATATTATAGAAAACGAACATATAATTATTAATGTAGGTGATGATAGCAGTGACGACAGTGAAAAGAGTAGTATGGACGAATCTGATTAATTATGGCCTTTTGTGGCACCTTTTTTGGTATCTTTTGTATTCATATGTTTCTTGTGTGCATATAAAGTATGTATATTCATTTTCATTCAAATATTCAGTTCGTTCAAATAAATTAAATAAACATATACATTTTTGTTTTATTAAACCTATTTAATCAGGTACAAAAACAAAACTTAATTGTTTTTTGTTCGAGAATAAATTGACATTCCACATCACTATTGTAATGTGTCAAACCGGCCATCATAGCGTGCCGCTAGTTTAGTATACTATGCAAATAACTGTCACACATTTTTGAAACCCTCCATATATATGGATAACTGCGGTGTTCAATCTTGGTGAAAAGACATAAAATTAAGCGGCTATGTTTTATGTGCTTCAAAAGCCTCTATTCGGTTGTTCATTCATGTGCCCATATGTCCATAAGTATAAAATAGTATATGCAGAGATAATTTTTGGATTCGTTTGAAAAGTCTGTCCGGTCTGCTATTATTATATACCTAATTCGTAAACCGAGGGCAGCCATACAAGGGCGGCCCCAAACGAGGGGTATCACAAGCGGACTAGAGTTTTCAGCAATTTCTAGATGCTATTGTAATTACTAAGTTGTGTCAATGTGTGTACCTACTGTGTAGACAAAACATGTATATATTTATATGTGTGTCATACCTACTTGCACTGTCGGCAAGTTTTACAGCAAGTTGCAATATGACAATATCTACATTCTTTTTAGGGTTCCGTACCCAAAGGGTGCCAACGGAACCCTATTACTAAGCCTCCGCTGTCCGCCCGTCCGTCCGTCCGTCACGCGTCTGTCAGCGGCTTGTCAGCGGGCTGTATAGAGCAAGATCCCAGTGCCGCCAGACCTAAGTTATTTTCTCAGCAATTATTTGTGTACGATAGAGTACTGTTCGAATGTTCTTTCAGTATATGCGTACCAGCTAGATTGTGCCGACGGCCAATTTCCAGATACCAGGTGCTAAAGGTAGGTAAAAACTAGAATAACTTATCTTAAATTCTCAGGGCTGATTTTCATATATGTTTTAAAGAATATTGTAAAAATTAATAAATTAATACTGCCAGACGCTTACCGCCGGCGGTTACTTTAGCCAGACGCTTTGAAGGTCCCAAAAAAATATATAATTTAAGTTAACTTATATTCTCAGTTCTGATTTTTATACATGATACTCAGGGAACTATTGCGATATTATCTGTAAGCTGCCAGACCTATTGGAAGGGTCAAACATCCCCCCAGACACACATTATGCGTCCCCATATGTATGAGCGCTAGAACATGATTCACTTGTTTAAGTGTGTGAGAGATAATATCATCATACTATAATATTATAAATGCGAAAGTGTGTTTGTTGGTTTGTCCTTCAATCACTGCAACAGAACTATGGATCGACGTGATTTTTTGCCTGGGTATAGCTTAGGATCTAGAGAGAGAGAACTATTGCAATATCTTCTGCAAGCTATACCCAGGCAAAAAATGACGTCGATCCGTAGCTCTGTTGCAGAGTAATTGAAGGACAAACCAACAAACACACTTTCGCATTTATAATATTATAGTATGATGATATTATCTCTCATACACTTAAACAAGTGAATCATGTTCTAGCGCTCATACATATGGGGACGCATAATGTGTGTCTGGGGGGATGATTGACCCTTCCAATAGGTCTGGCAGCTTACAGATAATATCACAATAGTTCCCTGAGTATCATGTATAAAAATCAGAACTGAGAATATAAGTTAACTTAAATTATATATTTTTTGGGAGCTTCAAAGCGTCTGGCTAAAGTAACCGCCGGCGGTAAGCGTCTGGCAGTATTAATTTATTAATTTTTACAATATTCTTTAAAACATATATGAAAATCAGCCCTGAGAATTTAAGATAAGTTATTCTAGTTTTTACCTACCTTTAACACCTGGTATCTGGAAATTGGCCGTCGGCACAATCTAGCTGGTACGCATATACTGAAAGAACATTCGAACAGTACTCTATCGTACACAAATAATTGCTGAGAAAATAACTTAGGTCTGGCGGCACTGGGATCTTGGACCAGTATCTCGTAAACCGTAATAGATAGAGAGTTGAAATTTTCACATATTGTGTATTTCTATTGCCGCAATAACAAATAAAATTAAATTAAAAAATAAAGGGGGCTCCGATACATGGAAAAGGAGTCGAAATAATAATTGTCTAGAGCTTATTAAGTGGAGTTCAAATATATATATTTTTATTTTTTAGCTACAAAAATGAAGAAATGGGGGGCCGTCAAAGTTGTCGGTTTTAGACCAATTTTGTTAGGGGGTGTATCTCAAAAACTAAACTAGTTAGGAATATGAAATTTTGGTATATCATGTACTATATATAGTGTATTTAAACAGCAAATACTGAAAACACCGATTTATAATGCGGTTTGTAAGTTTTGACCAAAACAAACGAGCATTTTTTTCCGATATGCTTATTTAGTACTTTCTATATCATGTCCAACCGTTTATTTTCTTTTTGACAGCTCAGTCTCACTCACTCTCTATGTAATAACTGATACGGTGTCCAACCGTTTATTTTCTTTAGACTTTCTCTAGACTGAGCTGTCAAAAAGAAAATAAACGGTTGGACAGGGTATAAGAACTAAGATATCTAAATATGTATCTAGTTTTAAAAAAATGATTTGGTCATATGTACGGAACCCTAAAAGAGCGAGGCCCAACTCGCACTTGGCCGATTATTTACCAAACTAATCCAACAAGCTAAACCAGACGTTCCGATCAAAACAATAATTGAGAAATGCAACGCGCTATTATTTAGAGCCAAGTTCAGTACTATACTACACAATGCATGTCTTAAACGAGTTCAGCAAGCCAGCCTTCAGTCTGGACCTTATAGAGACGATTTTTGTGGAGTGGGCTAGGTACTATTTATTCTTCAGCAAGTCGCGATATTTAGGTATAACCCGTTTGAGGTCCTCCCTAAACGTCCTAAACGGGTCCAGCAAGCTAGCCCTGCCTGACCTTCCCCAAGCCCTTTCACCCTAAATACAAATTATATTGAGATTTGGCAGAGGGGTGGAAGTGGGAACGACGCGTCTGCGCTGTCGGCAGATTCGAGTGCTTCATTTTAATGGCGAATGATCATTCTGAATTGAATTTTGGTTGTTAGGCTAATTGTTCTTTTATTCTACATCTATATAGTATAATCTACATTCACACCTATTACCTTTGCAGGAGTCCTGTGCTGTCAATAAAATTGAATTGGTGTCAGTCTGTGATTTCATAGACTGATACGCAGTTATCTCTATAACTGCGTATAAAATAGTCATAATCATATTATGCTCATTGCTCAGCTCAATTTTATAATTTAATTTTCTATCTGTCTCTCTAATATGTCTAATCTTTGGAACGGTTGAAAAAGATTTCCGGGGAATTCTAGCAGTTCCTAGATTAAATTCATTTTTTAATGCGAGATAAACAATTTTTTTTATTTATTTATTTATTTATTTATTTCATATGATACACCATCAATACACTGTATAAGCATTGAAAGCTTTTAAAGCGTTTGACGACAATCAATGTTGCGTGATCAAACAATGATGATCTAAATCACTGTTGAGATCTAGATTTGAGCGCGCTTGCCTAGAAGATGCCTTTTCACTCTTGCCACATTAAAGCCTCAACTACCGCAAAGGTCAGGGCGCAAACTGAAAACCGAAAAGTCCACTGTTCAAATCCCATTCTCCTAGCACAAGCTTACATTACTTATAGTAGCTTAGTTGGAGGTGAAACAGGAATATAAGACGTGATGTTCGGCTTGGCTAATTAGTATTCCTACCTCAAAATTTGCGTCACGTAAAACCCAAGAAGAAACCTTTCGTTTTAGTTTCAGTACAAAGTGTTTACCTTACTACCTCGCTTCACGCCTAAGCCTATTAAGGGCCAACCTTATCAGTACTTACTTTTACTGTGCGTTGACTGATAAATGTGATATTAGTTACTATTTCGTCGTAAGTAAAAGGTAAGACATACTGTGGAATTGTCTGCAAATGATTGTTGCAGTGTGACGATCGCAATCATCCCTGCCCTGCGATTGTCTTAAGTTATTCCATTGATCGTTATCGTATTCGATGACATTAACGTCAAAGTAAAATAAACCATAACAGTATTGAATTACAGCTCCATTTCGTATGTGCATTATCTATCAGTTTTCAACTATTGCATTCACTAATTTTAGTTCCTTGGACGCTCGTTACTGTTTACAGCGCCAAAATGGCGTCAATCAAATAGGTCCGAAAAATATGACAGCAGCCTGTCCAGTGTTAATCATAGGTACATTTATTACTGTGATGCCTGCGACTTCGTCCGCGTGGATTTAGCTTTTAAAATCCTTCGGGAACTTTGATTTTCTGGGATAAAAAGTAGCCTATGTCACTCTCCACGTATACCCATGCAATAAATCACGTCAATCCGTAGCTTTGTTGCGG
Organism: Oeneis ivallda; assembly: GCA_029955525.1. NCBI lineage: Eukaryota > Metazoa > Arthropoda > Insecta > Lepidoptera > Nymphalidae > Oeneis > Oeneis ivallda. The sequence goes on from JARPMR010000009.1 coordinate 24,248,821, forward strand.
CGTGATTGAAGGACAAACCAACAAACAAACACACTTTCGCATTTATAATATAGACTTCAGTGCTTTAAAAGCTAAACGTTTTCTTAATATAGGTACGATACAGAGAAGTTTCTTAGGGAAAATCCTGCACTTATGCAAAATTAAGGCGCCGTTTAATGCGCCTTAGGAAGGCAGAATATCGACTAATTTGTGAGTAACTCACGTCAAACTCCATACTCGGACTAATTTCTTAAACTGGACACTTTCTAGTAAAGATTTTTATATAAACCTGTGAAGATAATACTGCCATTGGCGCAATTAGAATGCCATAAGAGTGGGTGTGCGCTCGTTAACAGCAAACAGATTTGATTTCTACAGTAGTAGATCTAGTTTCAACTATCCGAAAAAAAAACACCTCAATACTGCCAAGAGACGTGCCTGGGCAAAAACATAAAATGATGAAATTTGTTCGATAATAAAAAATCGCGAAGTTAGGTCTAATTTTTAACCAATATTCATTTATTTTCAATGTGTTGCATATTACAGAGCCAAAATTTTTACATTAAATTCCGATTGATATTATCAAGAGAGTAGCCTAGTGAATTGAAAAGAAAATGAATATTTTACGAGTTACAAAGTATTTGGCGCTTACTACACTCCTATTCCGCGCAAAACGCTTTCTTTTGTCGCGCCTCACATGAGTTTACGGCTATGTTTTATTTCATCGCGAAATCTGATTTTTTTTGGCGTTACACGCGTTCATAAGCCTACTTTGTCGTATTAGTTTACAAATTGCGAAAAACAAAATTAAATCTGAATTTAGCGAATAGTTTTTCAAACTGTTGGTCGTACATGCAAACGATTTTAGATAAATTATATTCCTTACTCCTCGAAGATCGCAAAAAGACCTCAGCAGTTACTCGGTCGGTTGTAAAAGCGACTACTTTTTATATGCATAGGGAATTGTCCAAGGACGCCCTGCACGGCACACCTTCATTCAATCGCTTCGCTTCTAACTCGACGGTCTTTAGTTAGGGCTGTATAATGCTTCTAATACGAATTATCGAGGAATTTGTTTTTTCCGGGGTGAAAACTCTGAAAAGCATCATAATATCGTACACGATCGGCAAAAAACCTACGTCATGTCCAGCAACATAATACAGGTTTCTTGCAAAATTCGCCACAGAACAAAAATGCTGTAATCCCATACCCCTTCCTAGTTTGTCCGTTTCCAATTTCCATCTTAGACTGCATTCGAAGTGGCTACACTTCGAATGCAGTGTGAAGTCTGTCAATCCGCAGTTATCTTGGTATTTCTCATTTTAAAGGAGACCTATGCCCTTAAATGAGCCGGCAATGCACGATGGCTTGTTATGATGATGATCATGATCAAAGACAAATAAGGTTAAAAGAGTAAGAAAATTACTCTTTTTAATCGACTTCAAAAAAGGAGGAGCTTCTCAATTCTTCAGAATCTTTTTTTTTTTGTATGTTCACCAATCACTCGAAGACGCCTGAACCGATTTGGAAAATTCCTTTTTTGTTTTAAAGGGTTTATAAAATATCAACAATAAATTAAATACTTTGTAGTGGCGGGCGTTTGAAGTAGGTTTTTTAAAAATATTTTTTTTATATTAAATTAAAGCAGAAGCGGAGAATACAAAAAAAACAAGAACGAAGCACGCGTCGCAAAATAAACTTGCATATCCCAAATGCAAATTACAAATTTCTACCCGCGGCCCATTATATAGATCAATTAACATATATAATAAAATCCCAAATTATATTACAGATGAAAATAATATTAGAACCTTTAAGCGAAAACTAAAAGAATGGCTAATAAAAAATAGCTTCTACGATGTAGACGAACTATTCCAAAAATAGCAGTAAACTTTAAGACCTCAATTGCGCATCAGGCTATGTTCTAAAATGAATTAGATATTATCATAATGTTATGACGAACTATTTTGACATACGAATGACTTCAAATCTGTGAATAATATTGATTCGACTTTTAACTACTTAATTTATTCTAACCTACTTATGTAACTTTGCAACGCCCTAACGGGGCCTCATGTAATCTAACAATATATTATGTAATTAAGTGGAAATACATGAATTCAAATAATAATAATAAATAAATAAATAAATATATTTAAATATGTGATAGAGCTTATGACCAAATAATTATGACATATGGACTTAATCAATCTGACGAACCATTTTGACATATTATTGAATGACATATTGATTGATTATCATTTTCCTAGAAATTCAAATCGTTAACCTATAATATTGTATTCCGATCTGTTAATGAATAATATTAATCCGACTTTATTTAATACGAAATCGAAAATATTTTTATAATGACATAATATTATTATTAATTAATTTTATTAATTACATACGACTCTATCAATATTAATTAATACCTAAAAAAAAAAAAAAAAACTGAAATAAAAATAGTTTCGATAAAATACTCGCCTATAATGTATACTAAGCTAACCTAATTACTTTGTAAATGTAACTTTGCAATGCCCTGACGGGGCCTCATGTAATCTAACTATATAATTAAGTGTAAGTGGATACATGAATGCAAATAAATAAATAAATAAATAAAAGCATGTTTTCTTGATAGTCTCACTATTCCTCTCCCGACGGTTTACATTTCGATCCTTATTAATTTAAGTTTGTAGTTTGTTTTTGGAACGTAAGTTCCTTATCGCGCGGTACGGAAGGGGGCTAGACGGAAAAAATTAAGGAACCGACACTCGACATATTTTTGAAACCGACACTTTTTTGTTGAATGTGAATTTTGCATTGTGTTCGGTATTTTCGCGATACAACATTGGGTCTCCGTAGCCTAGTGGCTCCGGCAGTCGCCTAACAGTTCAAAGTCGATGGTTCGAATCCCAGCTCGACAGACTGAATTTTTTTATTTTCAATTTTATTTTAAATAATTTCTACATGTGGAATTTTTCCCTAATTTTTTGTAAGTTATAAAAAATGGAAAATTCGGTCTGTCGAGCTGGGATTCGAACCATAGACTTTGAACTGTTAGGCGACTGCCGGAGCCACTAGGCTACGGAGACTCAATGTTGTACCGCGAAAATACCGAACACAATGTAATCGAAAGGAACTACGTTCCATCCGGGTGTCCCTTGACACCTCTCAAGTTTTTTTGTTGTTTTGTTCTTCCATCACGCAGCAAAAGAGCAACGGATCGACGTGATTTTTTGCATGTATAGAGTCGAGACTTGGAGAGTGATACAGGCTATCTATGTACCTTCTATCCCGGGAAAATAGATGGTTTCCGAACATCTAACTCCAATTGGAATAAGGCTAATAAGGATAATTGATTTATCGATAAGCATTTGCGAATCTCTATTTCTCAAACAGATGGACTGGTCTCTATACAAGTTTAGCGGCAGGAATTGTCTGGAATCAGGTTGGACGGGTATTCATGTAAGTCTTATTCGTTGTGAATGTATGAGACGTCTGTGGGAACCCGCCTTATTAACGATTTACTACGTTTAGAATAGAATCGGAGTATTTCCCTATTAAACTATGGGTCCTATTCTCTTATTAGAATTTGGGATTTACTGTCCATAGAGTTTTAGTTCTTTTTTTTACGGAGGCAGATTTAAATTTTGAATTACGAATTGGATAGGTGAATTGAAGGTGAAGCCATAGAGGTTTAGTATGGAAGTAAAATCAATGCTCGAAGCGTACCTTATTATTAACTAGGGGGGATTTTTTATTTAACGAGGGGGAAATCTTCTTAAAGATACTCGAAATCCACCGATACTATCTATCTACATACTATCCATAAATACTCGATGGTGACTCAGCGCATACATTTGCGTGAATGTTACCTAGGTACCTGTCAATAAGGGAAGTTACCTGTTATTATACCCGAAAAGCAAAGGTTTTCCGTGGGTTTTCTAAAAACCTAACTCTACGTGGACGAAGTCGCGGGCAAAAGCTATCTGTCGCTAATATCTCTAACCAAATTATATTATATCTATATTAGGTACCTACGTATTATACTAGTAGTATACAAATAATACATGATAAATATTATTCCGATTCTAGTTAGGTTACTACTACTAAGTAATACTAATAGGTATATAGAATTTTATTTTTTATTTTATTTATTTATACATTATATTGATTTATTATTATTATTATTTTGTAAAAACCAAGGCAGGCTACATGAAATATTTTATTGGAAATTCTCTATGGGTTTGTTTCTTTCCCATGGGCATGTAATTAATTATGACATTTTAAGAATTTTTTTAATTTATAATCATTTTGAGAGCTAAAAATATTAAAAAACTAGCTGATGCCCGCGACTTCGTCCGCGTGGAAAAAGTATTAAAAAAATCGCTTTGTGTTAATCGCGAGGTTTTTAGGATTGTCCTACGCCACTATATTATATTTTAGTTAAAAAATAACGTGATGATAATTCACTGTTCAGGGGAGTGGAAACCAGGAAGCTTGGCTAGCTATAACTGATGACGTCACATGTAACTGACCTATAGATAGACTAGGTTTGATGGTAGGGCATGAATTTTATATACAGGGGAGATTTCCGGAGTGAAAATTCAAGTGAAACAAACTATATTTAGGGTGGAGGTGGTGACTTCGACTTTGTCAAAGTGGTTTTAGTTTTCTGATGCCTGTTTTCACCAGCCAAACCTCAATGATCTCCTAAGTAGAAGTCTCTTTACGTAGGTAGCACCTAAATAAAATCCCCTACCCAATGTCACTTTCATCTCTACTCTAGTTGTTCCCTAAAGGTTCGTGAAAACAAAATTGACAGAAAGCGTCACTTAAAATAGCTAAAGTAGTCCGCAAATCCGCAAAGTTAGGGAAGGTTGGGTGAGAACGTTGACCATTCCTTGCATAATCTTCTGTCCTTGCATAGTCGTCTGTCAAAGATTAACCCGCTATAGACTATGGTAGATTCACTTGACGATTTGAAAGCACTTTGTAAGGGTTTAAATAAAAAAATGTTCTATTCTATTCAATCCTATTCTATGGGATTGTCTAAAAATGATAACGTCATGCATCAGTGTAATGCTCGCGATCACCGTTAATTGGCTGGATTCATGCTTCATCAATGCATTTTGACCACTAGATTTTGACATCATGCGTCATGCTCGTGCCGGGTGCCGCCGGCGGTAATTGGGGCTACTTTCTGTCTGCCCATCTTAATAATTGTGACATTAAAACAGTGGGCGCATCGTGGGCGACAGTAGGTGACAGCGACAAAAAGTCACGGCGACAAAAAATCACAGTGAGCGCAAAATGAAATTCGCAGTACTAGCCCGAAATTAGGAAATAGGTGTCACCCCCGTGCCTCGGACAGCACGTGAAGCTTCTGCCCTTGCGCCTGATCTACTCTGCTCGTGTCGGATTTCCGTTCCATCCGACTATGAGTGTGAGGGAATAGAGAGTGCACCTGTGTTCTGCGCTATAATATATCCCGTGCAAATGGCTTATTCCATGGAGATTGACCGTCGTGGCCGGATTCGGTCGGGAGGACTATTAGGTACTAGATGATGCCCGCGACTTCGTCCGCGTGGATTAAGGTTTTTTTAATTAACTCTGGGATCTCTCTAATTTTCCGGGATAAGAAGTAGCCTATGTGTTAATCCTGGGTATGAGCTATCTCCACTTCAAATTTCAGCCAAATCGGTTCATTAGTTGTGGCGTTAAAGAGTAACAAACTTCCATCCAAACAACCTTCCATCCATACATCCTCACAAACTTTCGCATTTATAATATTTAGTAGGATTATTATGTGTACCTCACGGGTACAAAGCCCGGATCTTCTCCTAAGCTTGCACGGGGACAGGTCCAACGCGTAGAGGCTTCAAGGCACCTTTATTCAGCCTGCAAAGTTACACAATACGAATATTAAAATAATAATATGTAATTAAACAAAAATAGGCGTCCTAAAAGATTTCCAAAGAACCGAGTATAAGAATCACAATCATCGGTTCTCTGAAAAATAGGGCGATGAATACACCAACCGGATTTCATCCTTCAAATATATCAATAAGTTGCACCGAACGATAATCCCCGGTGGGTGCAGGACTATTTTAAGGAATGGACACTAAACTACGAAATTATAATAATTCAATATCTTATAAATATAAAAGAAAGTGGTGTTAGTTACACTATTTATAACTCAAGAACGGATGAACCGATTTGGCTCAAAATTGGTGGAGAGGTAGCTTAGAACCAGGAGACGGACATAGGATACTTTTTATCCCGTTCGACCGCGTTTCCGTCAAGTCAATATAAAACCTGGTATAACAAAAATGCATCTGACATGGAATAAAAAAACGAAAATGACAGTGGAAGAACAAAACGTAGATAAATGACAGCTAAACGTAATTTTGTATTTGGTTAATTATGGTAGAAAATTATGGTAAAAACAATTATAAAAATTATAGTTTAACGTAATTGATAATATCATCAGTAGGTAATATGTTTTCTCTTTGAATCATCATTAACAATACCGCGAGCAAGACGATCAAATGTTTCCGGCTACAAAGCTACGGATATTGGATAGGTATAGTTGAGAACCTGGAGGGGTCAAAGATTTCCCGCGGGATGTTATGAACTAACTCCACGCAGACGAAGTCGCGGGCATCAGCTAGTTAATAATATTTATAATATTAATAATATCGTAGTAGTTTTAAGACACATCATGCCTCGTACCTACGTATGAAAATGAAAACAGTTCGCGTTGCGCACACGCGGGCCCCGGCCAACGATCTCCGCGTCATATACTAAGCAGCGCAGATGGCACATAGAGTTGATTATGCCTACAGGGCCGTCTTTGGACAGGTGTCTCCGGTGCCTTGCTCTCGAGGCCACGACCTCCCTTACGCAGTGGTGAGCGCTGTGGTCTTATATCTGGGAGGTCTCTGGTTTGATTCCCGGCGGGGTCAATTTGGGAATTTATAATTTCCGAATTGTCTCTGGTCTGGTGGGAGGCTTTAGCCGTGGCCGTTTACCACCCTACCGTCAAAAACGTGCTGCCAAGCGATTTAGCGTTCCGGCACGATGGCTTGTAGAAACCGATTAGGGTAATGGGTTGAATGTTCACTGCCTGCCCCTTACAAGTTAGCCCGCTACCATCTTAGACTGCATTGTCACTTATCATCAGGTGAGATCGCAGTCAAGGACTATCTTGTCATCGAATAAAAAAAAAGTAGCGATGCCTAAAAATCAAAACTGCTTTGAAAGTTTTTGCAGGCAGTTTTTAAATGAAACGTACGTAGAATCCGTATGTCATGTCGGGGATGTTTTAGATTTTTAACTTACACTTTTATTAAAGACACAATGTGTACTCGTTGTTAATATAAATAGGTTCACATAGGTTTGATTTATAAATGTTATTATTTATATTTTAGGCATTCAATTAATGTAAGTAATATTTATGAAAAGCTAAATAGCTCGAGCGTAAGAATATAGTTAGTTACTCATGAATAATGTCAACTCGCTATTCGCAGGTGCTGTCTACGACTCGAACGCTGTACAATTAATTAAAATTATCCATCAATGTCACGCAATTGATCCTGAACAAATAGAACCTACTACCATGAAATTAATGGTTCGCATAATGAATTGTTTACATAAGTTATAGGTACTGATTAATTACACATAAACTCAGAATAAACATACATAACATGTACCTGCACATGTTATTTAATTCATTAGTTGTTTAAAGGTTGTTTACTGTAATTGTTCCTTATTCATTTGTATTCTTAAGGTTATCTTAAATTTTAATTTAAGTATATAATTATGTTAATGAAATCAGTTTCAATTGAAGGATATCAGTGAAATCAGGGCTCTATTTTAAAATTTCTGTAATGTAGTAAACTAATACCTTATTTTTTAAAAAGATGAAGACACATAAATGTGAGAGCATTCAGGAGACCTCTCTGGAATGTCGGTTTCCTATATAGCTTAAAAACTTATACTTAACTATCTGATGCCTGCGACTTCGTTCGCGTGGATTTAGTTTTTAAAATACCTCGGGAATTCTTTGATTTTACGGGATAAAATGCACTCTTCTGAACTATACCCATGTAAAAAATCACGTCGATCCATAGATTTGTTGCGGCGTGATTGAAGGACAAACCAACAAACAAACAAACACACTTTCGCATTTATTAGGTATATTAGTATCTATGATAAAATCCCCCCCCCCCCCCCATTGTCTAAAAGTTACTGATCCAAATCGTATTCATTTGATGGCATTAGCGTCTAAGTAAAATATTCCTTGATTGTATTGATTTAAAGTTACATATTCAGTACAACCGATTTTAACATGGAGCGTTATGGAGCGTATCGTACATTAAGTACTAATTACGTATAAGAATGCATACACGAAAAGCTCCAATTCAATGCTGTTGTGGTTTATTCAGAATATCGACTAATTTGTGAGTGACTCACGTCCAACTCGATATTTTGATTAATTTCTTAAACTGGTCACTTTCAAGTAAAGATTATTATATAAACCTGTGAAGATGATACTTCCACTGGCGCAATAAGAATGCCATAAGCCTACTTAGTCGTATTAGTCTACAAATTGCGAAAAACTATATTAAATTTGAATTTCGCAGGCAGACCCGTATAATCCACCTTAAGGGTTACAATATGAACGGACTGTCGCGTCTACGCACAGTGCCGCACCGTTTGTTCTTTGCACTACGTCACGCCACCGGTCGTTAATGAAGTTTTTTTTCTGGTATCTTACGCACGGCGTGCTAGGCCGGCTGGCCTTGTCTCGCTACTCGCTACTCGCTAGACGAATTTAGACGTTACAAAATACAACGGACGACGCGCGATAATGAGGCACTCGCGGGATCGAGCCGAGCGCGCCCGGCGAGCGCCTTTCTACCTGTACCGACCTACGCGAAGCCTTTAGGCATAGCCGTCTCTAAAGATAGAGACGGCTATGCTTTAGGCCTAGCGCAAACATACAACTTTTAGTTGAACAACTATTTAGTTGTGTTTCATAAGTTTATAGGAATGTACTGCGATCATAGAATGTGTGCAAACTATCAACACGATAGTTGCTCGACAAAAAAATCTAAAAGCCGTATCGATTTGCTTTTGATTATAGTTTAGTTGTGTGGAATTCACGAAAAGTACACAACTCGACTAAACAGTTTAGTCGATGTAAAAGTTGTATGTATGCGCCTTACCCCGAACGACGCATAGAGTTTGTGAAGTTAGGCTAGTTAGAAGCTTGGCTCTACATGAGATCTGTAGGGTTAGTACAAGATTGCATAGTTAACTATGAATAGTAAACTATGTTGCCGAGACCATAATATTAATATAGCTCGCACTGTCAAAAAGTTACCAGTGTGGTTATGCCGAGATTTAATTCGTTTGATCGTAATAGTTAACTATGACATTAGCATCAAAGTAAAATGAACCATAATAGTATCGTTTTAAAGTCACAAATTCAATACAGACGATTTTAATTTGGAGGTAAAGATTTTAAGTTAAAGGTATCCTATCCATCTTCAGGATGTTAGTCATTTCGGTATTCATATTGATGATACGAGTATATTCATATGATTCGCATGTTGCTATTACACTATTATTAAGAGATAGTGGAATTGCGGCCCTAAGATCAGATATTGTGTACTTTAGCTGTGAAAAGGTAACAAAAAGATTGCAGAATCTTATTATCCCTACATTTTTTCTCATAACATGTTTTTATAGCAAAACATAGCATGAGATTCAAGGTTCATCGAGCTCTAAGGATACAAATTTTCCTCAGAATGAAGGTATTTCCTCTTTCAGTATGCTAGTATGAGTTTATCTCGAAAACGTCGATACGTTATATCTGCATAGATTTCTAGTATCGAATGTAAGCAAGTTCGAGAACTACAACGTAAAACCAATTGTTTTCCTTTATAGTAATATTAACAGCTTATCTTGTTTATGTAAAAATCTCGTGACACGACGTATGTTCGGGATAAACTCTGAAACTACTGCACCGATTTTGATCTAACTTTGTAACTATCTGTTATTTGGTTCAACTTGAAAGATAGGATAGTTTTTATCTTAATTATTGACATCAATATTTGTTATTGCAAATTAAATGTTTATTATACGACAGTCAGTAGGGTGTATTTATTGTTAGTTCGACAAAGTGTTAATAGATGGCTCTGTAAGTTAATTTATGGATACAACTAACATCGTTCACTACCTAGGTACCTGCTGAGTCACAGCAACGCGTGGCTGGGTCTGCTAGTTATAATATTATACATTCTCCCACCCATCGCCTCGGCCGTGATTTGACCTTACAGGGATACTCCGAGTAAAACTCGGGTATATTATTAATACTCGACTTTAGGTCTATTTTAAACTTGACATACATTTACATTAATCACTAGCTTTTGCCCGCGGCTTCGCTCACGTTAAGTTCGATTTTTCAAAGCCCTATTTTACCCCCTTAGAGGTTGAATTCTCAAAAATGGTATCTTAGCGGTTGGTTAGCTCACGTTAACTTTTATATATTTAGATGAAAGCTAAAGTACCAAGTTTGATGGATATTACTTGAAAATTAACTTAAAAATCTGGACTTTTATATAAATTTTCATCCCTTATTTGAAGTCTTTGGGGGTGTAATTTTCAAAATTGGCGAAACACGTATTTCTTATTCTTCTATCGAAAGCCCAAAAATCAAAGTTTCATGGATATTACATTAAAAATAATTTGATAAATGACGGACATTTATACAAACTTTCAACCCCCATTTAACCCTCTTGGGGTTGGAATTTCCAAAAATCCTTCCTTAGCGGACGTCTACATCATAATAACTATCTGTGTGCAAAATTTCAGCCCGATCCGTCCAATGGTTAGAGCTGTGCGTTGATAGACCAGTCAGTCAGTCAGTCAGTCACCTTTGCCTTTTATATATTTAAATAATAATAGAAGATAACGTTTTGAAGCTCGAAATCTATCAACGATATGGTGAGGTGTGCAAGCTCGTTCTACAGGTGCTTTTCACCGCCGCTGGAGCGTTGTGGTTGGTACTTTGGTTAGAGGATTTCTGTTAGGGTTTTGTAGAGTAGAGTCCCAGCCCAGTTGATACTGTAGTAAAGAATACTTCTGCCTGGCGATCGCGTAACTTTTATCGCTGTCCTTAAAGGACTATTTCAATGTCAAAACATGGTTTTGGCCACTAGGAGAAGCCCAAAATCATATTTTGACATTGATGCAATCCTTTATGGACTGAGAAAAAATTACGCGATAGTAGTTCAGCTTTCAATTTGCAATATGTACGGATTACATAATATGTATGTATAATAAGTATACTTACTACAGTGAACTAAAGTACTTAACGCGAGTGATTTACAGTTGCCCGTCAGGGTCAAAAACCACCACCTTTAGGCTCAAATTAGACGAAGCCTCTTTCATCGTTGCGAAAATTTTTACGAAAATGAACCGTCTTAATTCGCCCTAAGGGTGAAAGTAAGCCTACGCGGTGTCGCCAATCTCTACAAAATATCTACTCGTCGTCTAAGACCTACGACGATAGGTACGGAACCCCAAAGGCCCAAACCAAGACTGGAGCCTGGCAAATTTTCATAATATTTATGATTGAGAGCGCCTCAAGGACGCGCGGTGATTGATTCGGCAAACACAAAAGACCCTTGTCGCGGTAACTTGAGCATTTTATTACGACTCTGAAACCTGTAAGCCATAGGAAAACATGCGACCGGAAATTGTAATGTAAATAAAATAAAAGTACTGCACTGTTCAGCGAACAGAGAGTACTGTAGAAGAAGTCTTGTGATGTAAGTATTCGTAATAACAATATCCTTGCCATTAGAACAACTACCTACGTCGTATTGTTTTATTTTTCTACTAAGTACCTTTTGCCCGCGACGTCGTTACGTCTGCGTGGAGTTAGGTTTAAAAATCTCGTGGGAACCCTTTGTTTTTGTCATAAACGGTCTTACTGTCAAACTTTCAAGTTTCTTTATAACCCCCCTGGATTAGGTTGAGCGATAATAGACAAGTCTGGCCAAGGGCCTATTTTACTATCGACTATATTGTATCTATTGAATTTTGATTTCTAGATCATGTAACTAGGAATTACGACTCTTCCTATTTCTATGTTCTAGACAGATTAGGTACCCATCAATACTGTCAAACTTCTAGTTTACGCGCCGGTTAAAGTTTACTTGGCTTGGTTGGATGTGAGCTGAACCCTAACATTACATACATTCACATGGGCGTAAGGTGAAAAATATGTTCACTGTTCATTACTTTTCTGTTGTACACAGTAGTACTTGTAGTAACGAAACGGCCAAACCACATAAATCTTGACTAAGGTGTATAAGAGTTTTTGAAGTTAGGGCGTGTAGAGTTAGAAGCTTGGCTCTACATGAAATCTGTTAACTGTTTGACAGTGCGAGACATATTATATGGTCTCTACTCTCGTCTTGGCAACATTTTACATGAAAATGTTTTTGGTGGGATTTCATTTCATTTTTTTAAGTTGCTTATATGGCAATATTTTTTATTTTGTTAATTATGATTAATCAGAAATGAGAAGATCCGTAGGAGAACCAAAGTCACCGATATAACTCAGCGAGTCGCGAAACTGAAGTGGAAATGGGCGGAGCACATAGTTCGAAGAGCTGATGGTCGTTCGGGTCCTAAGGTGCTGGAGTGGCGACCCCGCACAGGAAAGCGCAGTGTTGGCAGACCCCCTACCAGGTGGACCGACGATATCAAACGAGTCGCAGGGAGCCGCTGGATTCAGGCGGCGCAAGACCGAGAACTGTGGAAGTCCATGCAAGAGACCCTTGTCCAGCAGTGGACGTGTATCGGTTGATAAAGAAGAAAAAGAAGATGTTTAATAAGTCTACTACTATTGACATCATATGACATATCCCGAGAATTTTGTTTATCTGGTATAATCCAAAATTCCAAACCCAAGTTATGAGGGTTCAAAAAAACGACGAAACGCTACGAGAAAAGGTAGATAGTGCCCTTGCGCTTCGCTAGGCTCGTCTTGGCGGGGGCACTACCGTGTCCCGAGATTATAATATTATTAAAGATAGATAGATAAATGTTCGATTATTATCAACTCGAAGATTTATCAATGATCTATCAGAACTCTGAAGCACGATTAATTTTGACCGTAATGCGGCATCTTGAATCACAACTCGGCAGGCTAACTAAGTTTGCCTTATTGGTAATCCTTGCGAAAACTCTTATCCACATGCGATATTGAAGTTACACATCATGCCAGTGGCGTACAGTGTTGTAGTAAAACTTCGTAGAACTCAACTACAATAATTTGTAGGAAAACTTTGTGGAACTCGCGTAGGTACAAGCATTTGGAACGCTGAAACTTGTAACCCCATTAGCCCCAATCGTTTGCAACAAGTCCATAATGATAATCCGTAAGGACCCGAACTGTTGGTCCCTGAATAATAGAATAATTTCTTTATTCAAATAAATATTTACAAAGTGCTTTCGAATCGTCAAGTGAATCTACCACTGGTTCGGTATGCCAGAATGTTGATATGATGATGATAGTTACAGCTTGTTCGCTAAAGCATGGTGCCTAGTGCGCACTGATGGCAGCGGGACTAAAGACCTCGTTCCATACTCATCCGATGCATTATTGTCGAACCCAAGTATCCTTATTTAGAATGTAAAAGGGCATTAGTCGAAGTTTGGCTTGCTGCTCTTTTTTTTAATGGGTAAGCTTCCATTTAGAAACTGATTTATATTAGGTCTTTACCTATGAAATTGCCTTTCTTCGGTACTGGTCATTTCAAATAAAAAGAAGTTTGTAATGGCTCTGTATTCTAAATTCAAATTAATTTTGTTTTAAAAACATGACATTCTATTTACAAACTCAGTCTTTTGTTTTTTGATTAGCGTTGTATTTTCATTACATTTGAACATTTTTCGTCATAATGGATACTTTAAAAATTCGTGTAATTATGGAATATGAGTTCCGTCGTGGCACCAACGCGACACAAACGGCCCGTAACATCAAAAACGTTTACGGAGAGAACTGTACAAACGATCACACAACCCGTTATTGGTTTTCCCGGTTCCGTTCTGGAAATTTTGACTTGAAAAATGAAGCTCGTGGTCGTCCGGAGACTTTGGTTAACAATAATGAATTAAAGGCGATTGTGGAAGCTGACGAAACTCAATCTACAGCTGAGCTAGCAGCAGCTTTTGATGTAAGCATCAAAACAATATTGATCCATTCGCGACAAATTGGCAAGGTAAAAAAGCTTGATAGATGGGTGCCCCACGACCTTAACTATCGCCAGCGCAACGTACGCGTCGAGCGAGACCTGCCTTGCGCTGCTCAACAGGCAAAGAAATGAAGGAATTTTGAAACGAATTGTTACGTGCGACGAAAAATGGATTCTGTTCGACAATCGAAAGCGCTCAGCAAGTTGGTTAGACCCTGGTTCAGCACCAAAGCAATGCCCTAAACCAAAAATGACCCCTAAAAAGGTGATGGTCACTGTTTGGTGGTCTAGTGCGGGTGTGATTCACCACAGCTTTTTACAAAACGGCATGAGCATTAATGCAGATGTGTACTGTGAAGAACTGGAGAGAATGATGGAGAAGCTTGCACATCTGCAACCAGCTTTGGTCAATCGGTCGTCCCCACTGCTCCTTCACGACAACGCGCGACCCCATACTGCGCAACAGACAGTCTCCAAGCTGCAAGAGCTGGGGTTGGAAGCTCTCCCTCATCCGCCATACTCACCAGACCTTGCATCTACCGACTATTACTTTTTCCAAAATTTAGACAACTTTTTAGTGGGTAAAAAATTCAATTCCCGAGAGGCAGTACAAAATGCCTTTGAAGAGTTTGTTGCCTCCCGTCCAGCTGATTTTTACAAGAAGGGCATCAATAAACTGCCAATGCGTTGGCAAAGATGCGTCGATTGCATGGGTGATTACTTCGAATAACAGAAATAAAAAAGTTTGAAAAAATAAGTACTTTCACTTATTGCATACAAAACGGCAATTTCATAGGTAAAGACCTATTATTACGGTTCCGGCACTAAATTAAAAAAAAAACTTGAGAGGTGTCAAGGGACACCCGGATGGAACAAAGTTCCATTCGATTAATTTATTTGGCATTGTGTTCAACATTTTTACCGTACCAACCGTAGGTACAATATATGTCGGTGCTGCCAACACTGCGTTTCCCGGTGCGGTGTCGCCACTCTAGCACCTTGGGACTCCAACAACCATCAGCTCTTCGAAGTGCCCCGCATTTTTCCACTTCAGTTTCGCGACTCGCTGAGCTACGTCAGTGACTTTGGTTCACCTAGTTCTTTTCATTTCTGATTTGTATCAATTATATGAGACATATTAATAAGAAAAAATTAAGTGGCACTCGGGGACTGCCGCGGTAAAGCTATTGCATAGCATTTCTTATCAACTTATGCAATTATAATATTTATGCAAATATAAAAATTAAAAAACAAACAAACAAGAAAGGCGAACTGTCACTACTTCGCGAGTAAGATTCGAACCTGCGACATCATACACCATACCATACACCACACCTTTGCGCCAAATAGAGCTACTTCAGAGCCTCCAAAATGTTGAACGCTTACTGAACGACGGTGTTAGGCTCTTTTTCGTTACGGAATTTCTTGATTCGGTCGCCGCGCTCAAACTGTTCTAGTTCAAAGCCCGCGATAAAAGCTATGCAATAGCTTAAAGTTTTAAAACTGTAACCCGACTACAGAAGTTGGGTGCTGCGATGGAAGTTGGA
Source organism: Oeneis ivallda (assembly GCA_029955525.1). Taxonomy (NCBI): domain Eukaryota; kingdom Metazoa; phylum Arthropoda; class Insecta; order Lepidoptera; family Nymphalidae; genus Oeneis; species Oeneis ivallda. Next base: position 24,264,626 of record JARPMR010000009.1, read on the forward strand.
ACATACGTACCTAAATACTGAAGACATACTAAGTACTACTATAACCAAAGCTTTGAGCTTTCTTTTTGGCTTTGCCGTACTCTAACTCGGGTAAAAAGCAACCTTCCATTTAGAAACTGAATAATGTTACGGTTCCTACAGTCGACACTCAATAAAGAACTTTGTAGGTAGGTATATTATGTAATAGAGACAAACAAATGCGGTCACCCAGCGTTGGGAACAAATTAACATATTAAAAATACTCCGTTCCCGAATCGTCGCATAATTTTGAACGCGCCGCATGTTGTTTAGCGCCCACGGGCCGCGGCTAAAGGGCCATGTTATATTTATCGCGCTCTATCTGAGTAAACATTGCGGGATACGCAAATAGAATCTTGAAAACAAGTAATATGAGGAAGCCCTTGGAATTTTCCTGTCTTTCCTTATAAGATTACATAAGGCGGAGGTGAAATGATAGAGATGTGTATTTTTCATCATCATCATGTGCAACCCATTAACGTCTCACTATAAGGCGCTTGTCTCCTCTTAGAGAAGGGTTATAATAGGTCATAGTCCACCACGCTGGCCTAGTGCGAATTGGTAGACTTCACACACCTTTGATAACATTATGGAGAACTCTCAGGCGTGCAGGTTACTTCATGATGTGTCCCTTCGTCGTTGAAGCATGTGATAAGTATTTAATTGCTTAAATACATAACCCGGAAAGGTCAGAGGTGCGTATATTTTTATGACGTGATAACGCCTCATAAATCGATGAAAACCGGCTGCACGCACGAAAACTCACGTTCCGCCTGAGCCTGCGCGTGCAAGCGAGAGCGCGGAACAAGCGATAGAGAGGCACGATCGGCCTAAACGTTGGCTTGTGACTAGAGGAAATTGTAATTTTCAATTAACTCCTTCTTTGTATTATACAAAATAATGATAATTCAGTGATAATATTGTCAACTTTCAATTCAAAGTATACAATTTTTCATCAATGTTTCTTTATGACGTTATCACGTTAAACTATCGTCCGCTAACCTACTTAACAGACAACCAACTTTTTGTACATAAAACCACTTAAATTTCAATTCAACTTTCAATTCAAAGTATACAATTTTTCATCAATGTTTCTTTATGACGTTATCACGTTAAACTATCGTCCGCTAACCGACTTAACAGACAACCAACTTTTTGTACATAAAACCACTTAAAATAAAACATTATTATAAAAAAGTTAAAATTTCCAGGTATCCACTAAAATGCTAGTTGATGGTGTTTTTTGTTTCATTTGGTTTTATCTTCATTTGCTTCGGATATTCCACATAAATTACGGAACGTGTGAAAACCATAAACATTGTGTTCCTGGCTAACTGTGAACAGCCTGTTAAATCTGTTGAGTATTTCTTAATACTCAACTTGAACCTGGAAACAAATGATTAGAGCCGAACTGGAGAAATAACTGCAGGTTACCTGTGTTAACGTCAGAGTGAAGGACTCAAAGCTTCTTGATCTCAAAGCTACTTAAGTACAATCTAATACTACCCGGTTTATACTTCAAAGCTGTTTTTCCTTGGGTGCATACTGTAGATGTAGCTCCTTTTATTTTGACGTTATGTATTCAATTTAATCAACTCAATTTAAAGCAACTTTATAAGTCTATTCAGATACCCAAATTGCTGAGTTCATTCTTTCTTTATTCACGTGATAGTCAATAAGAATCATTAGACGTTACAAGAGGAATAATTAACGCGACAGCACCCCTCCATTAACATTGAAACATGTAAAGGATCAGGCAGTAAACACGGCGAAATATGCTCGCTATAACTCAGTCGCTTGTCACTCCACCGAAACCCCTTATCTCATGTCTAAAAGCCCGCCTTACACTAAAGTACTCATTTTACGACGATCACAATATATGTGCCCGATTGCTGTCGGCCCGTGATTATAAAGCTTCGGCTTCCACGCTCGCTGAATGCTAATAAGCAACAAATTTACTAAAACCGCAATTTTTATGAAAAAAATAGCGTGGAAGCAATCGCAATAAGTGGTTTTCCCGCGCTAGGCGGCCATGTTCCAACATGGCGCTAGTCTCCACGTCAAAAGTTCATCGACCCGTGGAGGTTGCACTCGGTAATACGCGGTATTATACGCCGCGCACTTCATTCATAAAAATCTTGCTTATATAATGAGAATCGCTTTAATTATTGTTTTTAATCAACGCTCGCTGGTTACGAACCGAATGTTCGCTACTGAGATCGCTACGTTATTATTAAAATGGGGAAAAAATGTTCGTGTTAATTGAATAGGATGATTCACTTCCCCGAGTGCCTCTATGATATATCTTAAAAGCTTTTTTATCCCTTTCATTTTAAATTTAAAATCTGTATCTTTGAGTTTGTGGTCATGGGCCGTGCCGTGGCTTCAAAACGCGTGAATTTATTAAAAACTAGCTGATGCCCGCGACTTCGTCCGCGTGGATGTAGTTTTTAAAATCACTCGGGAACTCTTTGATTTTTCGGGATAAAAAATAGCCTATGTCCCTCTCCAGGTCCTCAACTATACCCATGCAAAAAATCACGTCGATCCGTAGCTCTGTTGCGGCGTGATTGAAGGACAAACCAACAAACAACCACACTTTCGCATTTATAATATTAGTATGACTTATTAGTAAGGAAGAATTAATACCACGATAATAAAGGCGATCTAATTAAATTTTAGAACACAAAAGCCACACCACCAACTGTGACTTAAATATGATAGTTAGATATATTCCCTCGGGGACTTTTTTGTAGAGAATAATGTGTACTTTAATCATGTAGTACATCATTTTTATGCATCATCAATAGTTTTCACAGCACACGTGAAAACATTTAATGCATTTTATAGGCAAAATTTTCCTACTTTGGGTTACATTATTGCAATTTTCTAATGGATCTCTAATTTTTTTAAAGTCAATTATAGCCTATGTTACTACCTGATAACTTAGCTTCTATTGGTGAAAAAATGGTTAAAATCGGTCCTGTAGTTACAGAGCCTATTCGGTACAAACAAACAAAAAAACAAACAAACAAAAAAATCTTTCCTCTTTATAATATTAGTCGACCGAGCGAAGCGAAGGTCTTTGAGTTAACTAGGGCGATTTGCACTTGTCCGTCCGTCCGTCCGTCCGTCCGTCCGTCTGTCAGAGCCTTATAACTTTTGAATTACTGAACGTAATTACTTCAAATTTAGATATAATATGTAAACCGATGGCCTCCAGCCGAAAATGGCTTAAAAAGTTATAAAAATCTTTATTTCAGGGGGGCTCTCATAGAAGCGAATGCGAAGTAAAAAAAAAAAAATCGCGTTACATAAAATTGTTACGTATCATTTTAAAGATAATTTTGAACTGAGTACAAAAATATTTTTTTTTTAATTTTTCCCTTAAAATTGACGAAACGGGGGGCTTTCAAAGTGGCGATTTTATACGCTCGCTTGAAGACGCTCTCTAGAAAAATCCGCTATGGATTTTCAAACTGATTTTATGTTTTTAGGTCACTTATATCCTGTACTTGAACAACAAATACTAAAATTATATGAATATTATAAAGAAACGAGATTATTTAATTTTTAATGGGCGTCAGTAATTCATATAGCATCAACATAGCTTCACAATAATGCTAATAGATGGCGCAGTCAGTAACTATTCCCATGGAACTACGAGTTAAATTCAATGTTTGATAAATAATTCAATGTTTTCACTAACGTTCCCTAACCTTTACGGGCTACCTATAAGTTAGGTGATTGATGTTTTCTGTCAACTTATTTATCACGATCCTGTACGGGACACCTAAAAGGATATTGGGACGGATGTTAGGACTTAGGATTGTATTTAGGAGCTACCTACGTTAAGAGACTCCTACTTAGGGGATGATTTAGGTATGTTTGGTGAAAACGGGCATAATAATAATGTCAGTTTTGGTTATCATGTATCGATTGAATGAATAATCATGGGATACCGTTACCGCGAGGTCTCAGTTCGGGGCGAACCACTAGTATAGATAAAGGTGAACTATAATGATAGTACAATAGTTATGTCATATTTAGGACACTTTACTACTAATTTTTACTTTATTCCTACGAATACTAGTTCAAAGAGACCAAAATAATATTATGCAAACGAGCTCGGTCTACTCGGAGAGTTGTCATATTACTAGAACAGTAGTGTCCCGAAAGTGGCTCAACCCGCTTGTTTTACAACGGTAACCTGCTTTCCATTTGGCATTTAGTATCTAAGTCAGCGCTGGACCCGCTTATACTTACTCTGAAATCTGAAAGGTACCTACCCCTAAAACAAGCTTTACGTTTACGTAAATAAGTAGAGGAAGGAATATTTGTTATGTTCTGCATGGCTAATATTCACTTTAGGGTTGAGAGGGCCGAAAAGTATAAGGTTTGCACCTCCATTAACATGACATCTCTCTGGGTAAGTAGGTATCGAGTGTAAGACTTTCGAGAGGTTAGCATTTTGGTTACATTATCACGCTTAGAGCTTCAGAAACACGATCAGAATTAATTAACATCATAAACCCACGTACGCCCTAATTAATTCATTTTGTCTCAACGCTTCAGGGCTTCGCTTTTAGGGCTCTATATTTTGGGGTTCCTTAGTAAAACAAATCAGAAATGAAGAGACCGTAGGAGAACCAGTCACCTACATAGCTCAGCGAGTCACGAAACTGAAGTGGAAATGGACGGAGCACATAGTTCGAAAATCTGATGGTCGTTGGGGTCCCAAGGTGCTGGAGTGGCGACCCCGCACCGGGAAGCGCAGTGTTGGCAGACCCCCCACTAGGTGGACCGACGACATCAAACGATTCGCAGTGAGCTGTTGGAATCAGGTGGCGCAAGACCGAAGCCTGTGGAAGTCCATCCATGAGACCTTTGTCCAGCAGTCTGTTGGTTGACAAAGAAGAAGAAGAAGTAAAACAATAGTTTTCCAGTCTGTCTGTGCTACAGCCTGTGTGTTGAGAGGCACAGGCATAATAGAAACTTGTTGCAGTTACAGATGTGTCTCAAATCTATATATATAAAAGAAAGTGGTGTTAGTTACACTATTTATAACTCAAGAACGGATGAACCGATTTGGCTGAAAATTGGTGGAGAGGTAGCTTAGAACCAGGAGACGGACATAGGATATTTTATATAGGACTTTTTATCCCGTTCGACCGCGTTTCCGTCAAGTCACTATAAAACGTGGTATAACAAAAACGCATCTGACATGGAATAACAAAACGCAAAGGACAGTGGAATAACAAAACGTAAATGACAGCTAAACGTAATTTTGTCTTTGGTTAAGTATGGTAAAAAATTTGACAATTATAAAAAGTGAATAAAGCATTACTGATATTATAAATGCGAAAGTGTGTTTGTTTGTTGGTTTGTCCTTCAACCACGTCGCAACAGAACAGCGGATTGATGCGATTTTTTGCATGGGTATAGTAATGGATGTAGTAGTGGTTCCTCAGACCGGGAGAGCTACTTTTTATCTCGGATAATGAAAGAGTTCCCGCGGGATTTTTAAAAACTAAATCCATGCGGACGAAGTCGCGGGCATCAGCTAGTACTTAAATAAATAAAAAATTAGGCCGAGGCCGCTGGAGTATCTTTGATTAGGTACTTTGAAACCTTAGCAGTTTAAAAAAAAAGTTTTTTGAAAATATTCACGAAATAATAACTGCCAAAGTGGTAATTTAACGTGACTTGAATATCCTCTGCAACTCTAAACTATGACATTTTAAAATCTGATTTATAGAATATCAGAATATAGTGAAGTTGAATAACATGTTATAAAAAAATATCAGGACTAGTAGGTATAATAAAACCACCAGAAATACAATGTTTTCTTGATTTTGATGCAGTGCCTTTAGCAACAACCGCTTTAGTAATAGAGATTTCAATATAACTTGCTTTTTGCTTGCATGAACCATGACAAAGATTTTATAATATTAGCTCGACTATGGAACCCTTCCTTATGCTAGCTCTGATACGCACTTGATGAAGTATTTCTAGGTAAATTATGACTAGATAATTTCTAGCTAAATTATAAGAATCAGGCATTACTGCGCACTTCCGTTTCTGTTCAATTTATTCTGATTTGTGATAACATAATTGACGGTTTTGCTTTTTACCATCTTCTTAATTGGGGGGTCTTTCGACGTCTTCTGAAAACTTCAAAAAAGTTTTTACAAAATATTATAATAAAATTATTCATCAAAATAATTTAAGTTCATTATGGTTTTTGTCTTCTTCTTTTTTTAAGTGTAACTTTTTTTAACGTCTTATAAATCGATGAACACCGGCTGCACGCATGAAAAAGTGTCACGTATGAAAAACGCCGATTGCCTCTAAAACTATCGTGTATGCTTTGGCCCTTAAGTATACTTTTTAATAGGCTGGATGGCTTCGCGCGTTTTGCACCTGTCTAAAGTCTGAACTGACCCTTAGCTAGAAAATGCTGAAGATGGAAAATTTAAACGCGCATTTTCTCTGTCTAAAATATAATTAAATATAAAAGGAGGCTGAAATAGCAGTTCTTCTGTGACATTAATCGGAGCGCTGTGATTAGTACAATCCTGCCTAGCAGGTAAAACAAATAGCCCGGCGTTGTTTCGCGATATTTGTTCTGCTCTGCTGGTGGTATTAATGGAGGTTTTAAAAGGATTGGACAAACAGAGTGCGGCACGGAAATTGAGCTGTAAGTCACACTGTACGCGTCAATGCATGCTACTGTATGAACCTCTGTATATACGCCTCAGAATTCAGGGCCACTCAGCGGGAGATGGAGACAGCTAAAGAATATAATACAATAATATTTCTTTATTCAAATAAACTTTTACAAAGTACTTTTTATAAATGATAATATACTTGGAGTACGGCTGCGGGATCAAATCTGCCCCCCGATTGTAAAAGTTGCTGATCAAAACTTATCCAATTCATGGCATTAGCGTCAATGTAAAATAAACCATAATTCTATAGAATTAGAACTCAATATCGTGTATGCATTTTTATAAGTTTATACATGTAAGATACGCTCCATAACGCTCCATGTTAAAATCGGTTGTACTGTGACTTTAAGTCAATACAATCAAGGATTATTTTGCTTTGACGCTAATGCCATCCAGTGCGAGTGCAATCGGTAGAATAACCTTTTTAGACAATTGGTACCCAGGATTATGGAAATCCGTAGGAGTACCCACTTTACAGACTGCTCAGTGTTCATAGGGCCGCGAAGCTTAAGTGGTAATGGGCACAGCACGTGCCTCGAAGAACCGATAGAGAACTCCAACATAAATCAGTGCTGGAGTGGCGATCTTGCACCGGGAAACGCATCGGTAGAAGACCTATCATTTGATTGATCGCGTTATTTTATTCTAAGTCCAGCAGTTGACGTCTTTAATTGGTTGAAACGACGCCAGAACTCCGAATCACGTCACACTGCAACGCGTATTTTTGAAATGGGTGACTATAAGAGTGTGGCCTATACGTGAATAAACTCTTTCATATAATGCAGTAGGTATTACAACTTCTACCGCCGCGTTGTGAACACGACTCCGCCGCGCGTTTTGTATGTTTCAGCCTTAGCCTCTTTGCCTACTGAAATACCAAGATTATCATCAGAAATGATAATGGTGAAGCGCGAATCACTTAAACCCCCATTAAGACCAGCAGCCGAGTAGAACAAATATCACGAAACAATGCCAGGCCATTAGTTTTACTTGCTTTCTGAGGATTTTACTATTAATCACAGTGATCGCCATGCAAGCACCTCGGAACTCCAACGTCTTTGCTTACTGTAATCCCCACTAAATAGAAGAAAGCTTCAAGTACTAGCTGCTGCAAACAAGCGGCACAAAATCTGGCATTCCTTGCAAGATAACTTCTCTAGGCAAGCGCGCTTCATCTTCACTTACCATCAGATGAGATTGCAATTTGTAGTCAAGAGCTAGTCTATTATTTAAAAAAATAATCGTACATATTTACAGGTTCATAGAAAAGAGGCCTTTATCTGTGTAGCATCGTTGCCTAAGATCCACAAGAACTGAAGCCTATGACTTACGAGTATATCGCTTTCTCGTGGCTTTTTGACGCTGGCGGAGACATTATGTCGCACTGATTGTGCTTGCTTTTGATTTCTTGCCATTTTTACATTTATTTATTATATTTTTACGTTCAACAAACTTATTTGGAGGGCAAAGGGGAACATTAGTCAAGTTCAGCGTGCCAGCAATCTTTATAAAATGTTTTTGTTGTATAACTCCGACTTTAATTTCGTCCAGCCATTCTAAATGGAAAATTCTAAATTATAACTTAATATAATTTTTTTTAAAAACCGACTTCAAACACTTGCGCCACTACAAAGTATATATAAGTTATTATTGATTTATTTTAAGTGCTCGACTGATTTCGATAAAATTTAAATGAGACCACCGGGGAAGTATACCCTTTCAAACAAAAAAAATCCAAATCGGTTCTTCGTCGTCTTCGAGTAATCGGTGAACATACATTAAAAAAAAGATTTCGACGAATGGAGAACCTCCTTCTTTTTTAAAACTGGTTAAAAATAATTCTAATGTATAAAAACTAAAAATGTAGTTTTAGAATATCGCCGATTGATTTTAGTTTCTCAATCTGCCAACTAGGTGGACCGACGACATCAAACGAGTCGCAGGGAGCCGCTGGATGCAAGCGGCGCAGGACCGAAGCATGTGGAGGTCCATGCAGGAGACCTTTGTCCAGCAGTGGACGTCTATAGGTTGATAAAGAAGAAGAAGAAGAATCTGACAACCCTAGGGAAGGCTTTTCAAGAACATACTACGCATAATTCGTTATTCTATGGAGTATTTCGTACATCATAATAGGGATGTTTACCGAAGCGTGGCATACCTACCGACTGAGTAAAGTGTATTGCGCAATAATTTTGGCTTTTTGTTAAAAGTACATTTTAAGTTTAACTTAGCAAAGTACCTCTTTGGTTCGGTTAAAGGTATACCTATTAGCTTAGAATATATTATTATACTCCCTAAGCATGTAATAATTATTTTTAGCATAAATTGATTAAAACTGCAATTACTATTTTACAATAGTAATAGCTATCTAGCCTATTTATATCTAGACTCTAGCTATCGCAACTATTTTATGATTAGGGTTAAGGTTGAAGACAAGGGTCTGCCCGCGAAATTCAAATTTAATTTGGTTTTTCGCAATTTGTAAACTAATACGACAAAGTAGGCTTATGGCCTTCTAATTGTGCCAATGGAATTATCATCTTCATAGGTTTAGATAAAAATCTTTACTTGAAAGTGACCAGTTTAAGAAATTAATCAAAATACTGAGTTGGATTTGATTGAGTTGGACGTGAGTTACTCACAAATTAGTCGATATTTTGATTAATTTCTTAAACTGGACACTTTCCAGTAAAGATTTTTATCTAAACCTATGAAGATGATAATTCCATTGGCGCAATTAGAATGCCATAAACCTACTTTGGCGTATTAGTTTACAAATTGGGAAAAACCAAATTAAATTTGAATTTCGAAAATGTTACCAAACAAACAATAACAATACCATTTACCAACTTATCAATTAACTTAGAAAAAGGTGAGTTACAGGTATAAAAAAGCCTTTTCTCACTGAAAATATAAATTACAATTTTTACAGATAGATCAGATTTTTCAAATTCATAAGAACATACCTACCTATATATTATCACCTACTAAAAGATACACCTGTAAGCAAATTGCGCATAGGCATTCCAAGTATTTCCGATTCCGACCCCTAAACGCGTGCATTCACCCTAGGTTAGGTTCCGAGCGCGGCGTGCGCGCGCGCATCCGCAGGTACCGAGGACAGAGGTATTTCCGGGGGGGGCGCGGGGCCGGCGCGGGGGAGGGGGCACCACCGCGTGGCCAGGGCTGCCAGCAAGCATTGCGCGACTCACGTTTCATCACTATGTCATGCGATATTGTAGTCTTTTAAAGTACTTTTAGTTTATAATAATATGTTCTAAGCGCCCAGAAAAGCAGTCAGCGCTTAAGGGCGCTAAAGAAACAAAGAAAATATGTAGTAAGTAATTGTGAGGTAGTAAGTACCTAATAGAAGGAGTGTCGCGCAGGAGACACTCCTTCTAGACATATATTATGTTTTCTTTAGTGAAAGAACGAAAAAAAACAGGCCAATGAAATGAAAATAAATCATGTTTTATACTTAAGACTTAAGAGTGAGACTTAACTAATTATTTGTTTTATTTTTCAAACCAAAAGCCGATTTTAAACCTCGATTAGTTTCACCCCAAAATATTTGCAAATTTTGATGTAATGCGACAAGTACCTATGTAATTTCAAAACTATGTGCACGTATGAAAACTCGAGCCTACGGGAGACTTAACGATTCCTAACCGACTTCTAAAAAGGAAAAGGTGCTCAATTCAGCCGGTATCTTTTTAGTTTTTTTTTTGTATTTTGTTTTGTTGTTCAAAATCAAAATAGAAAGTAACATAACCAGTTTTAATTCTTAAACACGTGTGAAGACTCTCTAAACCTCTTTTTATGTTATTTTTCACGATTTATTGAACTTAAGTAACGCGACGCTGGTATAGAAATTCGAGCTTAGCTTAGCCTTACTTAACGTAACCCTTTTGCAATGGGGTTGGTGAACATGTTTGGGTTGTATTGGATAGAAGCAGGCGTTACTTTGCGGAAGTTCATGATTAGCAAGAAAAGGTTAGAATTATTTTGCTATAATCCGCCAACAGAAAAAATCTGTATGGTCAAACATGCAATTAAAAGCTAAGCACCACTCACCTACCCAGCCAAGCAAGAAAGCCAAGAAAGCAAGGATGCTCCGGTGTCGGGGCGAAACGTGCGTCGAGAGTAGTGTAAAAGTCTTGTGTGGTGGTGCATGTGAGTGGTGGTAGCATTGCTTGCTTGGGAACTTGGCTTTCTTGCTTGGCTGGGTAGGTGAGTGGTGCTTAGCTTTTAATTGCATGTTTGACCATACAGATTTTTCTGTTGGCGGATTATAGCAAAATAATTCCAACCTTTTCTTGCTAATGTTTGCGTTGGTTAACATGTTTGGGTTGGTAAACATGTTTGGGTTGGTGAACATGTTTGGGTTGGTGAACACGTCTGTTGGCAGCCCTGCCCGTGGGAGCCCGGCTTAGGAATGCCGGCCGGTACTTGCGCCGGCATGCGGCTAACGGGTTACCTTCAGCAAAGCCTTAGATACTCGATTATGCTAACGTTGCTAACTCTACCGATATTTAGGTCTGCATGCTCTTTAGAAAACGTGCTTCGTATCTAACTGTATAGGCCTAGCGAGACGAGTTTTGAGGTATTTTTGCGGTGCGGGAGAGGTGATAGTTAGGTTCGATCGGTTGTGTACATCATCAGCATCCCATTAACGGCTCACTACTGAGCAGTTTTCCTTTCAGTGAAGGGTTACAGGCCGTAGTCCACCACGCTGGCCCAATGCCAATTGGCAGACTTCACAAACCTTTGAGAACATTATGGAGAACTCTCAGGCGTGCAGGTTTCCTCGCGATGTTATAATTTACCGTTGAAGAATGTGATATTTAATTGCTAAATCGCACAGAACTGCGAAAAGTCAGAGGTGCGTGCCCGGGATCGAACCTGCGACCCTCCGAATAGGAAACTGCAGTCCTAACCACTAAGCTATCATTGCGTAGGTACAATAGGTAGACAACCGATGTATATTATGTAGATAGAGTTCGTTGAGCACATTTTTAACGTTCATTTATTGACACTGTGCTCTTACTAATAGAAGCTACAAGACTTAACAGAACAGAACAACTTCAGATAATTACCCTCGTACAACAAACCAACGTCAGAAGCAGATGTTAGTCCACCTGCTGAAGATTTCTTACACGATTAACGATAAACTGCTATTAACGGATTGGCTATTGAAACTTGATCCGCTCAAGTGGAAAGATGGCGTACCTACTTTTGTTAAGCTTCATCCGCTTTTCAAAGAAAAACATTTTCGGTCTATATGGCTTTTATGGTACCGTATCCAAACGGTGCCGAAAGCCGGAGCTTTATCTATATCTTAATATATATAAATTACGTGTCACGTTGTTTGTCCGCGATGGACTCCTAAACTACTGAACCGAGTTTTATCAAACTTCGTAACTATCTGTAATTTGGTCCAACTTAAAAGATAGGATAGTTTTTTTGGATTGGGATAGTTTATTCGTTTTATTTATATAGATAAGTTAGCGGCACAGAATATATAATAGTATATAGCTAGTATTATATAAAAATCTCGTGTCACGATGTATGTTCGGGATAAACTCGAAAACTACTGAACCGATTTTGATCAAACTTCGTAACTATCTGTAATATGGTCCAACTTAAAAGATAGGATAGTTTTTATTTTAATTATTGACATCAATATTTGTTATTGCAAATTAAAATATGTTAATTACACGATAGTCGTTTAAGTATACAGTTCCAAATTTAAGTTGCTAGGCAACCTAGCAACCTAAATCTCGAACGATGTTAGATTGCGATAGTCTTAATACCCAAACAGACTACTTATCTTACTAATCCTTACTAATATTATAAATGCGAAAGTGTGTTTATTTGCTGGTTTGTCCTTTAATCACGTCGCAACAGAGCAACAGATTGACTTGATTTTTTGCATGGGTATAGTTGAGGACCTGGAGAGTGACATAGACTACTTTTATCCCGGAAAGTCAAAGAGTTCCCGAGGAAATTTAAAAACTAAATCCGCGCGGATGAAGTCGTGGGCATCAGCTAGTTAAGAATAATACTGTCCTCCCAAACTAATCCGGTCACGGAGGGATTGAATCCACGACCCCCCCGAATGGGAGACCACAGTCTTATCTTAGCGGTCGGGGTAGTGGTTGGCCACTAGGCTGGCTATCTATCTATCTAAGATGTTGAATTTGCAGCTGAAGAAAAATGCGACACGGTAAAGAGCAATGGCTCGCACTGTAAAAAAGTTATCAAATCTCATGTAGAGCCAAGCTTCTAACTCTACAAGCCCTAACTTCACAAACTCTACATCTTAATCAAAATTTATGTGGTTTGGCCTTGGTGGGATCCAATTTACTACATATATCAAAGTTTATAGTTTATAGGAATTTTAATTTGTAATTAATGACATCAATTAACGTCGGAATAGCTGAAAACTGACGGAGGAGAAAATGATTAACAGGAATAAACTAATACTACTGCCACTTCCATGTATAGGTACGTTTAATTAGGGCGTAATGTGTACTAATGACTATCGTTTATGTATTCCTAATACAACGCCGTAAACGTTATAGCTTTTATACCTAGCTTAATTACTACTACATATTATATTTTATATATTACCATATATGTATATTTTATATGTTTGTACTGTTGGCGGATTATGCAAAATAATTCTAACTTTTCTTGCTAATCCTGAACTTCCGCAAAGTAACGCCTGCTTCTATCCAATATAAATATTGACGTGATAACGTCTTATAAATATTGAACACCGGCTGCACGCACGAAAAAGTGTCACGTTCCGCCTGAGCCTGTGCGTGCAACCGAGAGCGCGGAACAAGCGATAGAGAGGCACGATCAGCCCAAGTGTTGGCTTGTGCCGCCCGCCAGTCATCGATGTTTCTTTATGACGTTATCGCGTAAAACTATCGTCCGTAAACCGACTTTACAGAAAGCCAATTTTTTTATATTTGCCCGCGACTTTCGTCCGCGACGTCCGCATTAGGCCTTGCATTCGAATATTCGAATATTCGAATTATTCGAATACTATGCCTTGTCCGAATATTCGAATATTAAATCTGCTATATTCGAATATTCGACCAATTTTCTGAAAGCCAAACTCGGAATATTAATGTGCATGTCGCAGACATTTTGTGTGATTCCGCCGTTTACATACGGCGTCGTCAGTTTAGAAAAGCTCACTGTTATGTAATGCCGTGGCAAATTGAAGTATTTAGTTATGTTTCTTATGCCTAACAAGTACTATGTTTGCCAAAATCTAAAGTTAGGTTAGGTTAGAGTTATACATGAACAGTCAGGTGCCCTTTGGTTGTATTGGGCTTAACTTAGGTATATTGACCAAATGGAACCTAAGTGCCCGACCTGCGGCCGGGCACCTGACTGTGGCTGTGGCAATCCTGTGGCTCCCTGCAACTCGTTTGATGTCGTCAGTCCACCCAGTGGGGTCAGTCTGCCAACAACGCCCTTCCCGATGCGGGGTCGCCACTCCAGCACCTTGGGACCCCAACGACCATCAGCTCTTCGAACTATGTGCCCCAGCCATTTCAACTTCAGTTTCGCGACTCGCTGGGCTATGTCGGTGACTTTGGTTCTCCTTCGGATCTTCCCATTTCTGATTTGATCTCGCAGGGATACTCCGAGCATAGGTCTCTCCATCGTCCACTGAGTAACCCTGAGTCTACTTATGAGGCCCTCAGTTAGCGAACAAGTCTCGGATCCGTAAATCATCACTGGCAGCACGCACTGTTTGAAGACTTTAGTCTTCAGGCACTGAGGGATTTTGGACGAGAGGACATCTCAGAGCTTCCCAAATGCTGCACAGCCGAGTTGGATTCGGATGTTGATCTCTTTCTCAAAAACCTGTTGAAGATTTGGCCAAAGATCCCAGAGCCAAACTGACCCGACACTCTACCGAAGATATCCCCGACGTCAGCCTATAAGAGATTAGTATGGCTCTCAAGCAGCTCAAGAACAACAAGGCCTGGTGATGACGGAATCACTGCGGAACTCCTGAAAGCGGTTGGAAAACCGGTACTTAAGATTTTTCAGCGATTGTTCAATTCCGTCATTCAAGAGGGTATACCGCCCGAAGCAATAAACATCTCACTTTTAAACAAAGATGACAGTTTACAGTACATGTGTTCTAATTACACTCTTGTATGGTGCAGAGACGTGGACATCATATGCGAAGCAGGAACGCCGACTTAACGCCTTTCATATGCGCTGCTTACGCAAAATCTTGGCCATCACTTGGAGAGATAGGGAGACTAATGAGAACGTCCTGAAATGTACTGAGTCTTTCAGCCTTACTGCATTGTTAAAGCAAAAACGCCTACGTTGGCTGGGACACTTGCAAAGAATGGACTCATCTCGCCTGCCTCGGCAAGTACTTCTTGGCGCAGTAGCACATGCGAAGAGAAACGCGGGCAGACCACGGCTGCGCTTTAAAGATTGCGCCAAGAGAGACATGACCGATTTTATCATAAAGCACAAGAATTGGGAGAAGCTGGCGGACGACAGGAACAGTTGGAGGAAAAGCGTGGGTTAGGGATGTAGGGTTCACGACGATGCTTGGTTTAAAGTGTTAACGCACAGGAGAGCAAGAAGGCGTTCCAGTGCCGGGACTGCGTCTGTGGTCATCGGGTTTTGTTGCAGCAAGGGCGGACGTAACTATCGCTCACGGATCGGTCTCCACAGTCACCGGAGATAATGCCTCCGAGACAATGTTTAAATCGTCTAGAACAGACGTAAAGGCCTGAATGACCGCCCGAAGCATGGCACAGGAGCGTGGTGGTTCTGTTCTTCAAAAAGGGTGATAATACCTTGTTGAAGAATTATTATAGACCCATCTCGCTGCTGAGTCATGTTTATTTATTTATTTATTTTTTTATTAATATTTTATATACTGCTACTTTCGATTATGTAGCAACCTTTAAGTCTGACTTTTTTTATTTTTTTTTTTTATTTTTTTTTATTTTTTATTTTTATTTTTTTTTTTTTTTTATTAATTAGGTCCCTAACTTAACTAGAAACTAACCTAACCTATGTCTAAATGGTGGAACCGTTAGCCCTTGCCGCCTTCCTGACCACTCCAACAGCGTAGCCCAGGAAAGCGTCCCGACAATCTTCGTCCTTGACCAGCGCACATATATTATTAGATTCAATGTCCCTGTCCATCCTGTGCTTACAGTCAAGCCTTTCGTTCGCGAACCTTGGACATGCTACGAGTATGTGTTCTAATGTTTCGACGGTAGTCTCATCGCAAACACAGAATGGACTGGGAGCAAGCTTAAATCTAAAAAGGTAGCTTTTAAATCCACCGTGACCCGTAAACAACTGAGCCATAGTATTATTTAGCGTGATCTTTTTCAAAGTCTTGAAAGCTTCTTGGACTTCAGGGAAGAATAATTTCGTGACGGCTCCAGTTGTTGCTGTGCTATATCGTTCTTGCCAGGCTTTGAGAGTTGGGCCCCTGATGAGCCGCTTGGCTGAGGACAAAGGGAGTCGGTCGTAGGTTGGTGCGTACTTGTGGTTTAGAGCCGCACCCTTAGCTAGTTCGTCAGCGCGCTCATTCCCGGGAATACCTACGTGTGCCCGGATCCAATGAAGTCTTGCTTCCCCTCCATTTTCACTTATAGCGCAGATGCGAGAGTGGAGATCAGCCGCTAGTGGGTGTAAGTTGTTTGGGTTTGTTATGCTCTCCAAAGCGGACCTGGAGTCTGAGAAGATATGAGCCTTCCGCACTACGTTGTTTCGTTCCATGGCTTCCAAGGCCCCCTGTATGGCGACTAGCTCAGCCTGGTACACTGAACAATAATCAGCAAGTGAGATGGTGATAAAATGCATTTCTGCGTTATTTTTCCATATGGTTGCAGCTGCTCCAACTCCCCCCCCCCCCCCAATCTTGCTCCCGTCAGTATATATTCTTGGCCAATCATCCTCTACCGCCTCTAATTCTTCTGCGTTGTTGATGGAGTCAAACGTCAAGCGTTGCCTTGAAGCTGGGTGAGGTAAGCTGAAGGGGCTTATCGGCCTTTCCATCTGGCAACGTGGTAGGTCTGGGAGAACCTTGCCCCTTTTAATCTCGTATACGTCCCTTTGTTCGGCTGCCCTGAGGTCAAGGGGCAGAATTCCTGCCAGGATGGCGCACGACATAAGTGATACGGTGCGATGTGCTTTGCATATCATCAGGCCAAACATGCGGGTTATTTTGTCCAGCTTTTTGCGCATGTATGCTTTATGGCTTTTTGCCCCCCATACATTTGCTGCATATAGGATAGTGGGTTCAATCACTGCACTGTAAATTGTTGCTATGATATCAGAGTTTAGACCCCACTGAGCTCTTGCTGATCTTGTGATAATTTTGTAGAGTTTAGCCACCTTCAGTGTTATCTGATCCAAGTGTTTGGAGAAGTTCAGGTTTCTATCAATGTTGAGGCCGAGAACTTTCAAGCTTTCGCCGAATTTTAGTTCAATGCCATCCATTCGGAGTTTTGGCTGGTCATACTTTCGCTTCCTGGTGAAAAGTACTGTCTGCGTTTTGTGGGGTGCAAATCTCAGTTTATTATGCTTGCCCCATTTTGTTATGGTAACTAATGCCTCATTTATATTCTTTTCTACCTCTGGTCCTGTTGTCCCCCATCCGATTAGTAGTATGTCGTCTGCGAAAGCCTGTATGTGTACTTGGTGATGTTCAGTAGTTACCAACAAAGAATCTAGTAACACATTCCACAATAGAGGACCGCATGTGGAGCCCTGAATACAGCCTTTATTAGTGGTCCGGTGTACTTCTTCGCCTGCGTACCTGACAGTAACTGATCGGGACGATAAGTAGCTGTTGACTAGTCTTATTAGGGAGGAGTTTACCCTTAATCTGTCCAGCTGTTTAATAATAGCTGGCCACCAGGCGTTATCAAAGGCCCCTTCGATATCTAGCGATACTGCTACAACGATTTTCTTTCCGATTACCTCTGTGCGAATTAGTTCCACTGATCGTAAAGGGCATCTTCAGTGCTTTTTTGTGGCATAAAGCCATACTGTCTTCTATTTAATGTGCCTTCCTTGCCTATTTGCCATATAATCCGATTGGTGAACATTTTCTCAAGAATCTTCCCGAGCACAGGGAGCAGACCGATTGGTCGATATGATTTTGGTTCTGAATAATCGTCTTTGTTAATGAGAAAGCCTGCGATTTGGTGGAAACTTGGGCTGTATTGAGGTCACTGCAGAGATGCCGTATTGACTACCGGTATATCCAAGTGTTGACGTGCTTGTATGAAAACGCCACTATGTCAGTACGTATACAGGACCAGACTAATCCACTTGCAGCGTGGAGTATGATAGGGAGACGCAATCACCCCGAAGCTATTTACCGCTGCATTGGAGGACGTCTTTAAGCTTCTGGATTGGAACGGACTTGGCATCAACATAATCGGTGAATAGATTTGCCGATGACATATTCGTTATGACAGAGACTCTGAGCGACGTTAAAACAGTGCTCAAAGATTTTAGCAGGGTTTCTCAGCGTTGGGCCTGAAGATGAACATTAGCAAGATGAAAATCATGTCCAATGTTCATGCTCCACTCCACCTTCGTTAAGAATACTGCACTTGACATTGTGGACTAGTACATAATGTACCTGGGACACAGTCCAGCTAGGTATATCCAATTTCCTAACTTGTAATACTGATTAATTACCTATTTTTATTCTATCAACGTTAAAAATCTTTCTTTTAAATCTTTTAACTTTTGTAAGTTTTTGATTCAGAGCAATGGCAATTAAAAACATAATTATTATAACATCTTTTGATTTTTTTTAATTATTCGAATATTATTCGAATAATTCGAATAATACCCGAAAAAAAGGCGAATATTCGAATACCAAAATTTTCGAATATTTGCAAGCCCTAGTCCGCATAGAGTCAGGTTTTTAAGTCTCGCGGTAACCCTTTGTATTTCCGGGATAAAAGGTAGTCTATGTCACTCTCCAAGTCCTCAGCTATACCCACGCAAAAAATCACCTCGATCTGTTGCTCAGTTGCTGCGTGATTGAAGGACAAACCAACAAACGAACACACTTTCGCATTTATAAATATTAGTAAGGATGCATTAAGAGATCTTTGGGATTCACTAGAAAACCATGTCAGCGAAATCGTGGAAAATCCACCATGACATGCGAAAACAGTTTATAATGGACAGTTTGGTTTGTCTGGTGGGATTTGGCCGTGGCTAGTTACCACCTAACCGTCGACGATGTGCCACCAAGCGATTTAGCGTTCCCGTACGATGACGTGATCATGGGAAGGAACCAAGTAGGGGTATAAAATTCGAAATACGTCATGACTCTACCACCGGTTCGGAAAGCGGATTCTGCTGAGAAGAGTCGGCAAGAAACTCAGCAGTTGCTCTTTTCAAAATAATCATTTTACAATATTATTATGCAGCTATTACATTGTAATAAGTTTTTTATATAGTAGTAGTATACTACTTATCTTGTGGGCAGCCGGATGCCAAGCCGATTTAACTCATGCAACTTTCTTAGGATAGAATAGAATATAATATTTCCACAAAAAAGCGTAGCTACAACAATTCAAGTACAGAAAGTAGCTCCATTCACGCCGGTGGAACCCGTTCACGAGCATGACGCATGATCCAGCCGTTGCTTCGCTCGAAAAGAGCCAATGCCCGCTACTACGATCTTATCATCGTCACTTACCATTATTATCAGGTGAGATCGCAGTCATGAGCTATCTTGCCATCAGTTCAGTGAAACGTTGAATGACATTGGCATCTGTAGAGCAAGGAAACTATAACTTATATAGTATATAACTATAACTATAACTTTGACGACCTCCCTGGCTCAGTGGTAAGCGCTGTTACCTTATAACTGGAAGGTCTCGGGTTCGATTCCCGGCGGGGTCAATTTGGGAATTTATAATTTCTGAATTGCCTCTGGTCTGGTCTGGTGGGAGGCCGTGGCTAGTTACCACCCTACCGTAAAAGACGTGCCGCCAAGCGATTTAGCGTTCCGGCACAAAGGGCGTGTAGAAACCAATTAGGGGGTATGGGTAGAATGTCCACTGCCATACCCATTCCAAGCTAGCCCGCTACCATCTTAGACTGCATCGTCACTTACCATCAGGTGAGATCGCAGTCAAGGACTAGCTTGTCATTGAATTAAAAAAAAAACTATTAAATTCAATGTAAACAATAAACACAACTATTCAAAGGGGAGCTACTCGTATCTATAATCTTCCCCTTATAACCAAGAGCCCCACCCACACTCGATAATAGGCGATCGTGTGAAAATGAGGGCAGGTGAAGGGGTAAAATCAACTCTTAAACCTATTACAATAGTTGTGCTGCACTTGTTAGTTGTTATAGTGCCCGGAACAATGTCAAACAGATCGATGTAAGAAATTCAGTTGTGTTGCGTAATTTCTACGCAACTTTTATGTCACCCTCAACTAGGGTAACCACATTTACCGATTTTCTTTTTCGGATGGAGTATGCTGTTGGCCCTAATGGCCGCTACAGCGTCACCGGACATTGGGGCGAGCGCGAAGCGTCGCCAGGGGAGTGAGCCCTAGGGCTCGAAGACAGGGGGCAACGTCTTCCTAAGGGCGCCTCCTGTGAGGCTCGGACCTCGGCTTAGGATGACTTTGGGACGAATGGGAGCAGTGGCTGGACTAGGTTAGTCCGTACGTCCCCGTGATCGTGGTAAGGATCCACGCCCAGGTGACGATAGAAATCGGGGGCCTCGTCTTCGCCGGCGAAGACGCTGTGTTGAGGTTGATGGTGTGTGTCGCCCTACCTGATAGGGTGCGTTGTCTGTCGTAATCTGGTCGTCGGGGTCGTTAAGGACGTGCTTAGGGCGCCTTTTATCTGGAGGGTATTTACCGATACTCTCGTACTGTCCTTTTAACCCGAGTATGGTACCGACGACGGTACGCTTTTTTTAAAAAGAACCACCACCGAGTTTATTGCTGATTTTTCTCGGTTGGAATGGCATTCCGAACCAGTGCCAGTGGTAGATAGATTCACTTGACGATTCGAAAGCACTTTGTAAAAGTTTATTTGAATAAAAAATTATTCTATTCTATTCTATTTGATGTAAGAGTTTGTTTGTTTTTTGTTATCATCATCAACAACCCATCTATGGCTCAATACTGAACGCAGGTCAGTAGGGTTATAGGCCTTAGTCCATAATTCTGGCCCAATGCGAGTTGGCAGACGTCGCACGCCTTTGAGAACGCTGCATGAAGCTGCATGTAGTTGGCGTGCAGTTCTAGAACTTCGTAGTCGGTCGGCTGTTAAGGTGTTGTGAAACTGCAATTTTGCAATCGGCTTATAGTCCAAATACATTCCATCTAGCCCGTGAGGCCGACACGGTTATGGCAATAAATCTAAATATAAAAAGCTCCTAAGAACCGCTTTCTAAGAAGTTTAAAAGTAGGTACTAAATATGCGCTGAATTACAGCAAGTTAAAAATTAATAATTATTATCGTGAGATTTCTTGCCAGAAAATGATAGTTGTCCTGGAAAGCTCGTCATATTCCGGTTACCCTACTTCCCAACTATTACGTGAACAATGCAATGGGGCGAAAACAGGAAAAAGTTGAACGGGAATAGATGTAGTAGTGATAGTTATAGCGAAAGATTAAATAACCGAACAGAAATGAAGCTTTATACGACCTTGCTGTGACAACACTATTACAGTTTACAAGTTGCACACGGGCTGCGAGTAGACATACTGATTTAGCCCGGCTCGGCCAGTGGACAAATTGTTTTGGTGTTCGCTGCACGTTTTTAATTAATCTATTGTTTATGTTTTGTGAAAATTCTAATACTTAACTCTTATTTTTAAGTTTTTCTATCACATAAAACAATGCTATTTTTTGTTAAAAGAATAACTTAAGTAGACATATACGTAGGTATAAAATATTTCAGTCTGAAATGAAAGAAAGCTGGCAAAGTTATACATAAGCTAGTTTTAATGGCTTTTTGTCCGCGTAAAATCATATTCATCGAACGTGTAACTGCTGCGCGTGCGCAAATACTCGTAAGGATCGGTATCTTTCTAAGTACTCGTAAGATTCCGTTTCTTATGTGCCAGAAATTCGTGTGTTTTTATTACATTTTTGGGGACGTTATTGATTCAGACCTATCTATGTTTAGCTGTGACAAAAAATAATGTAATAAATTAAAAAAAACACATTATTTGTGTTGATTTCTTGTTTCGTTTGTGAAGTTTCAAACAGATTCATTTATCTGATATCCTGTAACAACCTTAAGGCAGGTAGGTAGGTAGGTATTTTTGTAGTCTTAAGGAGCGTTCTCTCTGTTCGGTTATTTACTCATGTGGGTGTAATAAAGCTTGCCTAGGCTAGGGTTGCCAATGTGACAATCAGGTTTTTGTGCAATATTGAACTGCCATATTTTGCCGGGGATGCAAAAATGAGCTTATTGCTCTTGCCTATTGTTTCCATCGGGATAATGTCTTATACGAGTGAGTTTTATTGGATCTTTGATACCTAGTGGTTGTATGAAATATGAGGTGTTTATACGGCATTTTATTGAATTTTTTACAAGTTTCATAATCTAATCTAATATATAAAATTCTCGTGTCATAATGTTCGTTCCCGTACTCCTCCGAAACGGCTGGACCGATTATTATGAAATTTTGTGTGCATATCGGGTAGATATGAGAATCGGCCAACATCTATTTTTCATACCCCTAATGATAAGGGTGACCAACCACTAAATATTTTTGCTGGCGGGACGAAGTTCGCGGGGTCAGCTAGTATTATGTAAGGTTAGGAGCAAACGTAATATTACGTTAGCTAAACATAGAGTTTAGTTAGTTGTTTTTATTGATTACGTACCTTTTTCTGGGATAAAATTAGCCTATGCCAGTCTCCAGGTCCTCAACTATACCCACGCAAAAAACAGGTCGATCCATTCCTCCGTAGCAGACTGAATGAAGGATAAACCTACAAAAAACACTATACGATAGTTACTACGTAATACACACGGCGCACATAAAGTTACCTTCACAGTTTTGTTTTAATCTAAAAAGTTGGATCCTGTAGCTACATAAATGTTCTCTTATTACACTCTGTCAGCTACACAATTCTCTAGGGGGTAGTTACAGCGACAAGATATATACAGACTTCTTAGCTAAGTTAATAGGAATAAATTTAAAGGATATCCAAACAACCAGCCATTTACGACGGTCACACTCTTCCCCGGGGCAGACGCGACACTTCGTAATTTTTTTATCAATCTCTACTATGTATAGGCCCCAACTTACGGATCCGAGACATGGTCGCTAACAGTGGGCCTCATAAGAAGGCTCAGGGGCGAGCGATGGAGAGAGCTATGCTCGGAGTATCCGTGCGAGATGAAATCCGAAATGAGGAGATCCGACGGTAGGAGGACCAAAGTCACCGACGTAGCTCAGCGAGTCGCGAAACTGAAGTGAAAATGGGCGGGGCACATAGTTCGAAAAGCTGATGGTCGCTGGGATTCCAAGGTGCTGGTGTGGCGGTGTTGGCAGACTCTCACTAGGTGGCACGAACACCTCAAACGAGTCGCAGGGAGCCGCGCTGGATGCAGGCGGCGCAAAACCGAGCCTATATATATTATAGCCTAGGAATATTAATCTATATATCTATATATATATAAAAATATCGTGTCACGATGTATGTTCGATATTAACTCGAAAACTAATGAACCGATTTGGATCAAACTTCGTAACTATCTGTAATTTGGTCCAACTTAAAAGATAGGATAGTTTTTAGGGTTCCGTACCCAAAGGGTACCAACGGGACCCTATTACTAAGCCTACGCTGTCCGTCCGTCCGTCCGTCCGTCCGTCCCTCCGTCTGTCAGCGGGCTGTATCTCGTAAACCGTAATAGATAGAGAGATGAAATTTTCACATATTATGTATTTCTATTGCCGCTATAACAACAAATAATAAAAATTAAATTAAATTAAAAAAATTAAATAAAAATTTTCCAAGGGTACATGGTTTTTTTTTTTTAACGGAACCCTAAAAGAGCGAGGCCCGACTCGCACTTGGCCGATTTTTATCTTAATTATTGACATCAATATTTGTTATGCAACCTAGCAACCTAAGTCTCGAACGATGTTATTACGAGTATTATTATGTTGCTAGGCAACCTAAATCGATAGACTACCTACTTATCTTACTAGAGCCACTAAATAGACGAAGAAGAAGAATCCTTATTAATATTATAAATGCGAAAGTGTGTTGGTTTGTTAGTTTGTCCTTCAATCACGCCGCAACCGAGCAACGCATTGACTTGATTTTTTGCATGGGTATAGACCTGGAGAGTGACATAGGCTACTTTTTATCCCGGAAAATCAAAGAGTTCCTGAGGGATTTTAAAAACTAAATCCACGCGGACGAAGTCGTGGGCATCGGCTATTTTTTCATTAAATATCATGGAATTGGCATCAGCAATTTTTTCATTAAATATCATGGAATTGGCATCAGCAATTTTTTCATTAAATATCATGGAATTGGCATTGACATCAATTTTTCATTAAATATCATGGAATTGGCATTGACAGCAATTTTTTCATTAAATATCATGGAATTGGCATCAGCAATTTTTTCATTAAATATCATGGAATTGGCATTGACAGCAATTTTTTCATTAAATATCATGGAATTGGCATTGACATCAATTTTTTCATTAAATATCATGGAATTGGCATTGACATCAATTTTTTCATTAAATATCATGGAATTGGCATTGACATCAATTTTTTCATTAAATATCATGGAATTGGCATCAGCAATTTTTTCATTAAATATCATGGAATTGGCATTGACATCAATTTTTCATTAAATATCATGGAATTGGCATTGACAGCAATTTTTTCATTAAATATCATGGAATTGGCATCAGCAATTTTTTCATTAAATATCATGGAATTGGCATTGACAGCAATTTTTTCATTAAATATCATGGAATTGGCATTGACATCAATTTTTTCATTAAATATCATGGAATTGGCATTGACATCAATTTTTTCATTAAATATCATGGAATTGGCATTGACATCAATTTTTTCATTAAATATCATGGAATTGGCATTGACATCAATTTTTTCATTAAATATCATGGAATTGGCATCAGCAATTTTTTCATTAAATATCATGGAATTGGCATCAGCTAATTTTTCATTAAATATGGAATTCCGCAAAGTAACGCCTGCTTCTATTCAATACCTCTGAATTTGAGCCTCAATAGCCCAACGGTTAAAGGTGCGGACTGAAAACTGAAAGGTCGCAGGTTCGAATCCCACCCGTTGCACTATTGTCGTACTCACTCCTAGCACAAGCTTTCCGCTTAGTTGAAAGGGATAGGAGGATATTAGTCAACTTCAATTTGAGTAATATTCTTTTAAAAAATTAAAAAAAAATACAAAATATTGGCCAAACGGCTAGGTTGTATAAGAAATCAGAATACCAGTGCGCCAGTAGTTGTTAAGATGCAAATCGAATATCTCCATTTAATAACCGCCATTATATAAGTAGTCACGCCACATATCGCGCGGTAACTGAGCTAAGTACTAGAGCACACTAAAAACTTTTTGTTTCATTACTTTTTTTGGCTTCTTTTATTATAACAAACATAGTGTCGATGACAGACATGTACTTAAGATGTACAGTGCCACAAGTATAAGTTGGCGGTGGCGTTTTGAGGAACTAATTCGGTCATTCAATTTTTATACTTATTTATGGGCATCATGAAAATTCACTATTGGATTTCGTTGTATGCTGTTGCGTTTGTTGTGTAAATAAAAAATGTTTTTTTCCCAAATTTAGTCTCATCTATACTAATATTATAAAGAGGAAAGATTTTTTTGTTTGTTTGTTTTGTACTTTGTACCGAATAGGCTCTGTAACTACTGGACCGATTTTAACCATTTTTTTCACCAATAGAAAGCTAAGTTATCAGGAAGTAACATAGGCTATAATTTGTTTTCAAAAAAATTAGAAATCCTTAAGAAAATTGCAATAATGTAACCCAAAGTAGCAAAATATTGCCTATAAAATGCATTATTTTGCGTGTGCTGAGAAAACTATTGATGCTACATAAAAATTATGTACTACATGATTAAAGTACTCATTATTTTCTACAAAAAAAGTCCCCGAGGGAGTATATCTAACTATCATATTTAAGTCACAATAATAGCTTTTGTATTCTAAAATTTAATTAGATTGCCTCACAAGCCAACGCTTGGGCCGATCGTGCCTCTCCATCGCTTATTCCGCGCTCTCGCTTAAACGCGCAGGCTCAGGCGGAACGTGACACTTTTTCGTGCGTGCAGCCGGTGTTCATCGATTTATAAGACGTTATCACGTCAATAATGATATCATTAGGTAACAGCCAGCAACTTTTTGTCGGCCTGTCGTTAGTGTGATCTCGCGTTTATTTTTTGAGCGGCCATTTTGAAAACTAATCTTCTCCACTTCGCTCCGCATGAATGAAGTTTTGTCCTTAGCGTATATTCAAAATTTTTTTGTCCAAGTTCCGTCGCTTATAGAAATAGCTCGCAGGTATACAAGCGTGAAGTTGTAGCGATTGTTGGCAGCAAAAACTAGATAGGGTAGCACTTCTGTACCAATGTATTTATTTATTTATTTATTTATTTATTTACCTATTTATTTAATCGATATGCCAGCGATAAATTGCAAATACACTTAAAATAATACAATTTGGTTAATAGTTGCTAATGCTGTTACAAATTACCAATTATATTGAATATGCCATTCAATATTGCCAGGGTAACTCCGATCATAATTTTAAATAATTAATAAATATTTACAATGTCATAGCTAGTAAGATACAGTTATTAAATATTTACAATGTCAAGGCAAAGGAATAGATGTTTGTTATTAATTTGAATTAGATGATATTTACATAAATTATTCATGCTGATATGTACAATTTTTTCTTAATGTATTACTTGATTGCTTGGTTTATTGCTACTTAAATAAAGAACCCTTAATATGACATGTCTATGTAGAGTGGTATGACCATCAACGAAAAACAAGTGTAAATTAAAAAATTTATTTTTAAATGCAAGGTTTTAGTAGCTACATCATTAGACTCTGGATATCATCCCTTATATAAGCCTTATAAGGGGCTTATAATACTAATAGAGGATGCCCGCGACTTTGTCCGGTTCTTAATTCCCGCGGTAACTCTTCAATTTTCCGGGATAAAATGCCTTTTTAATTCTTATATGCTAATCTTGGGTATGAGCTATTTCCATTCCAAAGGAGTTGTCCAAAATTGGTTTTTTAAATTTGAATTTAATTAACAAGGATGATTTTAATGTAGTTGGATAAAGATCCCAAAAGGCTTCTATCAAAATAATTTACAGATTTTTTAAAGCCTCCGATAATAAAATTTTTTTTTTTGTTTTGACTCATTTTTTTGCTTGTGATTTGTCGTAATTCCTAGTTCCATGTGATTTATACACCGGTAAAAAACTGAAAATATTATTCTATGTAAGTTGTCAATGTCAGATGATTGTCAGGAACAAATAATTTCATTTTCGAATAGGCAGTTCAAAAGTACCTAGTCGTAATTCCTAGTTCCTGGTCTGTGATTCCTAGTTCCATGGTTCAAAATGACATGTATTTGGTTCAAAATGACATTTACGTGACATTAACCGGTGCCAGATTTGATAGTCTATAGATTATAAAAGTTTTTAGTGTTACCATCCATTGAAAAATATTTTCTACAAACGGTATTTTTCATAATTAATTTAAAAAAAACCGAGGACTCTAAAATTATTATTTTTATGGCGTTTAATTTTATTTTTTTTTCTCTTTCACGTGATGACAGTTTGGTTCTGGTTAATGGACACTCAGAATAAAAAACCGCCCTCCATACTAAACTGGGACATGTCTTTTTAGCAAAATCAGTTCATTTATTCAAACATCCATCCATCCATACATCCATCCTCACAAATGTTCGCAGTTATAATACTAGTAGGACTAGTAGGAAGTAGGATGTAACTTTACAGTTAAGTTAGCCAGACTAAATATTTTTAGTATTTTTTTCATTTTTATATATTGTGTAAAATAATGAAATTGATGTTGACGCGGTGGTTGTGAATAATATCAAAATATTTAAATATTTATTATGCGAGACACGCGCCACGGATTTGATATTATTTTAATATTTACATTGAAAATAACTTAGAGAATCAGTCCACCACTTCGGCAAAGTGAGAATTATGGAGAACTCTCAGGAATGCTGGTTTTCTCACGTTGTTTTTCTTTGCCGTTAAAGCAAGTGACATTTACACTTGAAAAATTCACACTCCAATCCGTATCCCCAAGCTATATTGTGGCGTGATTGAAGGACTAACCCATAAAGCAACAAACAAATAGATTCTCCGGCCGTTCAGAGAATGCGTTCCTGACACGTCGCGATTGAACTGACGACGTAACTTTGTAATGGCGTTGCAGTTACGATAAAAATATTATTGCTGGTTGTTTACCGTTTTAACAATTGATGAGCATTAAAACAACATTATTATATCAATAATCAATTAATGTTATAATTTTGTGCCAATCTGAGTGTCAAATAACTTGGTAAACAATATTTTTCTAAATCTAAACTGCGCTATTACAAGGTTATGTCAACCGGATATTTTTGTTTTGTTTGGCAAACTGACAGGTGTCAAAAACGTATTCTCTCGGTAGCCGCTAGTGGACCCGCCCCGGCTTCGCACGGGTAGGCTACAAAACAAACACAATGGTATAATCATCTAGGGCCTGGAAGTTAATGACAAAGTCTATGTCTATGGCTAAAACCCTCATATAAATATGGAATGCCTGTATTCGATCGTTGTCCTTTATGCGAGTGACTTTGCTGCTACCCGTGAAGCATTATGTCCTCTATCTCCTGCCTGATATTATACACTTTTAAATAAAAAAAATTGTGAGCCGTCGTGGGACGCCTGGCAGATGTGAAACATCGACATTATTTTGTAAAAGTAATATGCAGAAAAGAACAGATGATAGGAACTAAATATGTCACTAAGTATACATATAATAATTAATAATACTACTACTACCACTACCACTACGACTACCACTACCCCTACCACTACCCCTACCCCTACCCCTACCACTACCCCTACCCCTACCCCTACCACTACCACTACCCCTACCCCTACCCCTACCACTACCACTACCCCTACCACTACCACTACCACTACCACTACCACTACCACTACCACTACTACTACCACTACTATTACTACTAAACAGATTGTGATAGGAACTAAATATGTCACTAAGTATACATATAACATCGCATGCCGTGGCGACGCGTCGCCACGCGAGAAATCTGTTTTACGTGCCGCTATAGATGTTTCACATCAAAAAAGAATAATTAAAATCGGTTCAAATTTGACGGAATTATGAAGTAAAACCGATAAAAACTTTCATCCCCTATCCTGAACCTTGTTGTTTATCAGGATTAAAACTATCCTATATGTTGACCCGGAGTATCACCTACTACTATACCAAATTTCATGCAATTCCGTTCAGTAGTTTTGCGTGATGCCCGGCAGACAGACAGACAGACAGACAGACAAAAATTAAATAAAAATCTGTTTTGGGATCAGTATTGATAATAAAGCATCCCCCGGTTAAAATTTCAAAATAGATTAAATGTACAGAAATCGTCCAGTTACAGTTTTATTATAAGTATAGATTAGCTAGGATTTTACGAGTATATCGTAGGTCATTTCCGGAGGCCCAGGGGCGGTTCGAATCCCATGGGTTGAGTTTTGAGATATGATGATGGTGATGATAATTGATAAGTGATAACCAAACAGAAACTATTATTATTAAATTATTATACTAGGAAACCGAAATACCCTTTTTAAAATGATTGTCTGTCTGTCTGTTTGTTTGTTCAGGCTAATTTTTGAACAGCTGAACTAAAGAATAATTGAAAGAATTATAGTTATAAATGTTACACTTATTGGGTTTTTTTTTTTTTTTTTTTTTTTTTTTTTTTTTTTTTTTTTTTTTTTTTTTTTTTTTTTTTTTTTGGTAAGTATAATTATAATTATTGCATTAAACCTAAATTTACTCTAAAATTAAAACTACCTACTACATTAAAATTAAAATTATTCTAAAATTAAAACTAAAATAAAAAATTAAATAAAATCTAAAACCCCATCGAAGCCACTGCAGTGAATTGGGTTTTTGGTAGAAATCTTCAACTAAGGCCACTGTATAGTTTATATATCTTACTGAAAATAACGCTACGTTTTGTGAACATGTATCTATGTACATAGATCGTATCAGTCCATTTTTATCCAAACCTAAAATGATAAACAAGGATAATTGCACCATATTGGTCATAAAGAGGTCATTGCTATAACGGCCGATGCTTTAGCGTGACCATCTCACCCCGAATTCACCCTCTACCCTCCGAATCGCCCGCCGGTCGTGGCACGCATACGGCTTCTACAGGGCGCACCGCGCATACCTAAATACTTGGTGATCCTATATAGCAGTTGTATATAACATTATCTAACGTAATTAACATTTTATTATGAAACTAGCTGATGCCCGCGACATCGTCCGCGTGGATTTAGTTTTTAAAATCCCCCGGGAACTCTTTGATTTTCCGGGATGCCTATGTCAACCTACAGGTTCTCAACTATACCTATCCAAAAATCACGTCAATTCGTAGCTTTGTTGCAGCGTGATTGACGGAAAAACCAACAAACCAACAAACAAACACACTTTCGCATTTAAAATAAGGAAGAATTAATACTACGATAATAAAGGCGATCTAATTAAATTTTAGAACACAAAAGCTACCATTGTGATTTAAATATGATAGTTAGATATATTCCCTTGGGGACTTTTTTGTAGAGAATATTGAGTACTTTAATCATGTAGTACATCATTTTTCTGTATCATCAATAGTTTTCTCAGCACACGCCAAATGCATTGCATTTTATAGGCAAAATTTTGCTACTTTGGGTTACATTATTGCAATTTCATAAAGGATCTCTAATTTTTTGAAAATAAATTATAGCCTATGTTACTTCCTGATACCTTAGCTTTCTATTGGTTAAAAAATGGTTAAAATCGGTCCAGTAGTTACAGAGCCTATTCGGTACAAACAAACAAACAAACAAACAAAAAATCTTTCCTCTTTTTAATATTAAGTATAGATTAAATGAAAATGAAATGATTTATTTATAGATTGGACCTCTGTTTACAATAGCAATAGGAAAGCCGATTTAAATTAATTTTTACTATAATTTGTTATAGGTAAAATAATGTTTTAGAAATGTTACAATAATACTTACATATAGCTAAACTAATCTAAGTAATTATGTACAAATTATGCCCGCGAGGAATGGTGGTGAATTTTAAGTATTTACCCACAATAGGTAAGATCTTTTTAACGTGTTGAATTATTAATGTTATATATTTTTCTATAAGCTATTGTAAAACATTTCTTGTAAAATATTTTACAAATTTAATAATAATAATTAATTATTAAGTAGTATATATAGAAGCAGTGATAGCCTAGTGGTTAGGACTGTGGTCTCCTATTCGGGAGGTCGCAGGTTCAATCCCGGGTACGCACCTCTGACTTTTCGAAGTCAAGTGCGTTTAAGAAATTAAATATCACTTGTTTCTACGGTGAAGGAAAACATCGTGAGGAAACCTGTACACCTGAGAGTTCTTCATAGTGTTCTTGAAGGTGTGTGAAGTCCGCCAATTCGCATTGGGCCAGCGTGGTGGACTATGGCCTATAACCCTTCTCTGAGAGGAGACCTGCGCTCAGTAGTGAGCCGTTGATGGGTTGCTAATGATGAAAAAAAAATTATGATTAAGTAGTACCATCTAGGTAGGTACCTACTATGTGAAAATAAATAAAACGAAACTAAAATATACAAAACAACGAACTAACTAACTAATTTTAACTATATTACTCTAAACACTACAAACTATAACGGCAGTAGACCTAAAAACTACAACTAAAAATGCGTTGATTCCACACACAGAAAAACATAGCTTTATTTAAATGTTTTTAATTTCAAAGCACAATTCCTTATCAAGAAACTTTAATTCAAAGAGAATTTGTTGCGGCTTACTTAAAAGAGGAGTAAATCACCAATATTTCGGGATGGAAAATTACAGAGTGAAATTGGAAAATTCTTGTCAGTTGCAACCCTGCTTTGGACGTCACTTTTCCAGCCTTTGGCAGCCCTACGCTAAGTCAAACTTTGGAATTAATGAACTGTCCAAAGTGTTATTGCAGCCCCAAAGGGCAAGGGATCTAAGATGATACCTTCTTTGAGTGTTTTATGATCTAACAGCCAATTGCTCCTAATCGCTCTGTACATTATATTTTTTGCGTATAATAAAAATAGCTTTATATTTGGCTCCGTTTCTTTTAGAATTTATTTCAGAACATCCTTACTAGTGATGCGACCTTTTGTATTAAATTGTTTCTGTTTTTTGATCTTGTATGCAATAAAGTTGTATGAATATAAAAAAATTAAGTGGCACTCGGGGACTGCCGCGGTAAAGCTATTGCATAGCATTTTTATCAACTTATGCAATTATAATATTTATGCAATATTTTTTTTGCATAATAAAAATTATGCAAAAAAAATAATTAAAAAACAAACAAAAAAGAAAAGCGAACTGTCACTACTTCGCGAGTGAGATTCGAACCTGCGATATCATACAAAGAAAGCGGTCGCTCGCCTACTGCGCCAAATAGAGCTACTTGAGAACCTCTAAAATGTTGAACGCTTTCTGGACGACGGTGTTAGGTTTTTTTCGTTACGGAATTTCTGGATTCGGTCGCCGCGCTCAAACTGTTTGTCCTAGTTCAAAGCCCGCGATAAAAGCTATGCAATAGCTTAATAAATAAAAATAAATTTTAAAAATCCTTACTTCTTTACTATCCTTACTCTATCCTTACTAATATTATAAAAGAGAAAGTGTGTTTGTTCCTCCTTCAATCACGCTGCACCAGAGACTGACTGCAGACTTGATTATCATAAGTATAGGTAGTTCAGGACCTGGAAAGTGACATAGGCTACTTTGATTGAAGGTCAAACCAACAAACAAACACTTAATTGCGTTTATAATAGGTATTAGTAAAGATTGAAGGAAAGGTTTTTTATCCTACAAAATCCCCTTCATATTCCAGAAACCCCGTAATAATGAAGTAATTACGTTATTAAAGAGATATGATCGATATTTCATTCTGGGAATGCAACACTTGGCATACCTACCTGCCTCCTACTTAGTAGGTATTTGCTCATGTTATATTCAGACCGGAAGCGCGGTGCAGTGGGGGACATCCGGGGGGATAGGGTAGAGTGGTGAGGTGGGTATGGAGAGGTCTAGGGCTAAAGCCTTGGACAAACACAAAGCCTGACGGAATCGTTGTTAATGGGGCTCCTAGATATTTTTTTTTTAATTTATTTTGTTAACATACAGCTTAAATAATAAAATATAGCTAATACAATAATGATATCACTGGAGCCAGTTAAGTTTCCACGTTTTGGTAAAATACAATATTTTGGGTGGGAGTCCATCCTAAACTTTTAGTAAACAAAAATATAATAATAATAAAAGATAAATAAACATGTACCATAAACGAGATAGGTCCACTCCTGCCATCAAGCCTTGTTATGTTGCAATACAAAGATTTACGATTATACAGATTATATGCAAGATTTCTCTTTAATTGTTTGTACTTACCTTAAACCTTTACCTAAAATGTACTCCCGTATGTAATCCCGTAGTGTAGTTTTGTGTAGATACTCTTAGTGCCGATTTCACTAACGTCGAGAGACGCTTAACCGAGGAATAAATTGATCGTTCTGACAGTTTTTATATTGAAAGTCTGCCAAAATATCAAATTAACGCTCTGATAACACTTCTTTTTTATGAAAGTTTATTCTTATTAAAACCTTGTCTAGTAAACTAATTTCGTGAGTAATTTCATCAATCACCATAACCTGAAATTAATGGTAGTAAAATTATATTGATGTACTTGTATCAATTTAAAAAACGAAATATTTTGAACTTTCATTATATCTAGGAGCCGCGTTAAAAACGTCGCCGTGCCGCGTCTTGTTTGACTAAAATTTTACCGAGTCAGCAAATTAAGAAGGGCTTTCGAGGTAATGGAGTTGTTCATTGACCGTTTAAAATCTATGCTCTCCGGGGTTGGAAGCCTTACGCCTTGTCCACAATGAAGTACCCATTGTAGTTAGAAAGTGCATGGCTAGAGACGCTCTATCTAGAGTAGGTGGTACATGTTCAAGTGGATTCGTGACATGTACCCTAATAGAAACCCTTAATTAAATTAGTCAATTGGAACTTTTATGTCTGTAGTGATTCTTACAGAGATAATATTTTTATTGAAACTTTTACCTGAACTTGAAGCATATTCTACGAATAAATTGTAAATGCACATAAAATTTGCGGTACCGGTTGATGCAGCTGTTAGGCCCAAAAAAGACGTTGCCTCGTTCATCGTTGCGAAAATTTTCCGTTTTTCCGTGTTCCGTCCGTGAACCGTCTTAATTCGCCCTAAGAGTGAATTTTCTACGGTTAATTTTTCGAGATTTTTGCGTTCATTTTCGAAGGTCATCGGTGAGCCATCGGCCTAAATTCGCCCTTTAGGGCAAAGGGCCTTAGGGTTCATTTTCGCAAAAAATATTCGCAAAAATTCGCTGTGACTTCGGCCACGTGGACTTAGGTTTAGGCCGCGACAACCCTCTGTTTTCCGGGATAAAAGGTAGCGTATGTTACTCTCCAAGTCGTCAGCTACATCTACATGTTGCTTTGTTGCTGCTTGATTGAAGGATAAACCAACAAATAAACGCACGTTAATAAATGCTTCAAGTGAAAAACCACACCTGCTCAGGAAGCTACGTTGGTTCGTTACGTGTTTGTTGGCTACGCGTTTGTTGGTTACTCGTTTGTTGGCTACGCGTTTGTTGGTTAGGCATTTGTTGGCTACGCGTTTGTTGGTTACGCGATTGTTGGTCACGCATTTGTTGGCTACGCGTTTGTTGGTTACGCGATTGTTGGTTACGCATTTGTTGGCTACGCGTTTTCTACGATTTTTTAATCTTTTAAGAAGCTAAGGAAAATAGATTATACATTTGTTACTCTGTGTTATATTTATTCAGTCCAATTTGTATTTCCGACACACCTGATAAAGGATAAATTCAATATAAAACAACTCACGAGAGCTCTGATAACTTCTTCTTTTGACTCAAAGACGGAATCTACTTTGAGGGAATACTTTCTTTCCGTACCCTATTTAGTTTTTTCTTACATGTCTTATATGTCTAGTCTTCAAATTGTATTACCATTGACGTCACATGAAAATACGTACCTAAGTATAAGTAATTTTATTATGTTGGCATCATCATCATCATCATTAGCAACCCATCAATGGCTCACTACTGAGCCCAGGTCTCCTCTCAGAGAAGGGTTATAGGCCATAGTCCACCACGCTGGCGCAATGCGAATTGGCGGACTTCACGCACCTTCAAGAACATTATGAAGAACTCTCAGGTGTGCAGGTTTTCTCACGATGTTTTCCTTCACCGTTGAAGCTAGTGATATTTAATTGCTTAAACGCACTTGACTCCGAAAAGTCAGAGGTGGCGTACCCGGGATCGAACCTGCGACTCCCCGAATAGGAGACCACAGTCCTTACCACTAGGCTATCACTGCTTCTGTTGGCATAGGTCAACGCAATGATTTTTGATGCTGATTCGACGATCGACGATTCGACGATAAAACGATCTCTTAACAAACTGAACAGATCTCATTAATATTTCTTCTTCTTCTTTATTTTTAAGCGTCCACTGCTGGACAAAGATCTCTTGCATGTACTTCCACAGGTCTCGGTCTTATGCTACCTATATCCACTGCGCTTTCCGGTAGGGGGGTCACCATTCCAGCATTCATGAATGCTACTTCATCATCATCATCATTAGCAACCCATCAACGGCTCACTACTGAGCGCAGGTCTCCTCTCAGAGAAGGGTTATAGGCCATAGTCCATCACGCTGGCCCAATGCGATTTGGCGGCCATTTATTATTGGCGGATAATGCTACTTAAATGCCCTGTAATTAGGCAAAAGCCTGCAACTCCGTTCGCGTGGATAAGGATTTAAAATTACCGCAGTAACGCTTTGTTTTCCCGGTATAAAATAGTATCCTAATTCCTACGTCATTCTGTATATATAGCAACGTATATACATATATACGTGTCTGCGTGATCGAAGGACAAACTGCCGCTCTTGATGAAATTGTGCACAGAAGTAACTTTGCCCTTCTTATCTCGAAGAAAGTTTCACATAATTAAAAATATAAACCTAATTATACGCAGAGGGGAATCCCTCTGAATAGCTCAGCTGAATAGCTGAAATAAATACGAATACCCTTATACCTAAATTATAATATAATATCGTTAAGAATATAGGACAAAAATAGCTTCGTAATAGAAATATCTGAGTACAAAAAAAATCTTTTAAACTCGTTACATTGATCGTGCGTTTGTCAAAAGAGCAAAAAAACACCTCAATCATGCCTCAATCGGAGCTTCTCTGCCGATGAATAGTACGTGTGAAAATATAACCAAACGTGTATCTAGAGGGTAGGTCGGGGTGGGGAGGGTATTGAACCTCACCCGCTACCTCCCCCGATATCGCATCGCATGCGAGCGCCGGGTGCCTTTTGAATTGAAAGCCGCTACATTTTTAACTAGTGGTTCGCCCCGAACTGAGACCTCGCGGTAACGGTATCCCATGATTATTCATTCAATCGATACATGATAACCAAAACTGACATTATTATTATGCCCGTTTTCACCAAACATACCTAAATCATCCCCTAAGTAGGAGTCTCTTAACGTAGGTAGCTCCTAAATACAATCCTAAGTCCTAACATCCGTCCCAATATCCTTTTAGGTGTCCCGTACAGGATCGTGATAAATAAGTTGACAGAAAACATCAATCACCTAACTTATAGGTAGCCCGTAAAGGTTAGGGAACGTTAGTGAAAACATTGAATTATTTATCAAACATTGAATTTAACTCGTAGTTCCATGGGAATAGTTACTGACTGCGCCATCTAT
Source organism: Oeneis ivallda (assembly GCA_029955525.1). Lineage (NCBI taxonomy): Eukaryota > Metazoa > Arthropoda > Insecta > Lepidoptera > Nymphalidae > Oeneis > Oeneis ivallda. The sequence goes on from JARPMR010000009.1 coordinate 24,301,631, forward strand.
TAGCATTATTGTGAAGCTATGTTGATGCTATATGAATTACTGACGCCCATTAAAAATTAAATAATCTCGTTTCTTTATAATATTCATATAATTTTAGTATTTGTTGTTCAAGTACAGGATATAAGTGACCTAAAAACATAAAATCAGTTTGAAAATCCATAGCGGATTTTTCTAGAGAGCGTCTTCAAGCGAGCGTATAAAATCGCCACTTTGAAAGCCCCCCATTTCGTCAATTTTAAGGGAAAAATTAAAAAAAAAATATTTTTGTACTCAGTTCAAAATTATCTTTAAAATGATACGTAACAATTTTATGTAACGCGATTTTTTTTTTTTTACTTCGCATTCGCTTCTATGAGAGCCCCCCTGAAATAAAGATTTTTATAACTTTTTAAGCCATTTTCGGCTGGAGGCCATCGGTTTACATATTATATCTAAATTTGAAGTAATTACGTTCAGTAATTCAAAAGTTATAAGGCTCTGACAGACGGACGGACGGACGGACGGACGGACGGACAAGTGCAAATCGCCCTAGTTAACTCAAAGACCTTCGCTTCGCTCGGTCGATGATACAATTATTATCTTTTAATTAATTTGTGTCAGTTGTAATAACTAATTAGTAATTAGGGGAGAGCGGGGCTAAACGTTCCGATTTTTAGTTAACCTCAAAATTTGTTACGAAAACTTTATTCTGGAATTCATACAATGCGATCAAAATAAACTTACATATGTTACTTTGATATTAAGGCAGTTACTTGGGTCATTTTTTGCGAGATTTTTTTATCATTAATTTTTTAATGCGTAAAGTCAGAAAGTAACAACATACCCCGACTTGAGGCAAGTTGTTATCAAGCCGGGGTAAGTTGTTATCACGTCCGTTAAAGCTATTATTGGAGAAATAAAAAAAACAAAAAATCAAAAATCATTAAACCAAGTGTTAAAGCAATAATCAACAAATCTTACAAATCATCAGGTAAACATTTTTATGTTTTATCAAGTAACTATAATTTGTACTTAATATTTTTAAACATTGAGCAATTTACAGCTTATCAAATAACTTACAGCTGATCAGCCATGATAATTAATTCAGTCTTCTATAATATTGCCTTATCTCAAGCTGAAAACATTGCCGTCATAGGCGGAAAAAATATATAGGTACTTATAATTAATCAATTATCAGAAGATATACCTATTCGGGCATAGGTAGGTTAAGTTTTGATTCTGGATTTGGATTGGGCCTAGTTCTTACATACTTGACATTGAACCCATTCTTCTCCCGTACGTGAATTAGAGTAAATGTCACAGCACACTAGACAATAATACTCTAAACTGTCCTCTTCACAGTTAGAACTTGCACTAATCATTTGTAAAATATGCCGTTTCACAGACTTCTCCTTTCCTTTGCCTTTCTTTGCTTTTCCTTGCTTTGTTTTACCCTTCCCTTTTACTTTACCTTTTCTCTCTTCTTCATTGTTAATGCTCACTTTGACAAATATTCTGCTAATTTATCTTCCTGTTCTAGTAAAGACCAATCTTACTTTTTTGTAGCTAACCGCGATACTTTCTACTCCAGACCTTATCTTTTTAACAAATCTGTACAAAGTCAGAATGACAAATATCTAACTCTTTGGCAACGGTTTTTATTTTCCTTCCATCTTTGATAACTGCATCTACTGCTTTTTGCATCAACTCCTGTGACACAGAACCTTGTTTATTTTCGAATATAAGTCCGCATTCTAGAAAAGATAAAAACATGTATTCTATTGTAGGTAGAAATGAATTGGGGCAAGTTCGACCTCGGAACAACTTGCCCCCGAAAAAAGGAACATCTAGCCCCAATCACACGTGTTAAAAAAAATAAGATATAGTTTAGGTTACGAAACATACGTAACTAACGCGTAGTGTATTAAAATAGTAAATAAATCCTTACATAAAAATACTAAAACACTAAAGGCTAATTGTTGAAATTTATGAGATAGACCAAAAATACCAAACACGAAAATATTTACTTTCGTGTCCCAGCGACACACCTGCTGTCGTTCTGATGTTTAGGGTGCCGCTGGCGTACTTAAGACGGCTGCCGTCGGTGCGCTGTGGCATTTCATTTCACAACGTGTTTACTTAATATTATTATCACTTTTTCTCGCAGAGTTATTTCCATCGGAACAACTTACCTCGGTAACTTTTAGCCCCGCTCTCCCCTACTGTTGCATGATGGTATTGAACTTTTATTGGTAATTGGTAGACAAAAATAATAGTCGGTGGTCTCATAAATTCTGGTGGACTTCGGCACGATTTCCGGTATTTCAACGGTCATCTATTGAGCATTTAGCTGGATGTGATTGCTCAAGATAGAGCAAGCGATGCGTGCGTTGAAAAGAGGCACAAATACCTATGTTTCGACATTAGTGTCCGACCGAACCATCGGCTTGGTCACCTTCGGCCGAAAATACCACCATCGGCCAATCCTTCGGCTTCGGCCAAAATGGAACGAAGTTTTTAACCGAAGCCGAAGGTTTCTCTGAAATTTAACGTACTGTTACGAATGTGAGAGGGTGATTAAAGATACGACGTACTGGAGGCAGGGAATCGCCAGTAAAAAGATACGACGTGCTGGGGTCAGGGCATCGCCAGTAAAAAGCCAAATCAAAACAAAAACAATATTATTTCAGTGTTATTATTTTTGACAAGTTGCAAGGTAATTTAAAAAGGGAGCTTCTTTAAAATGTCATTCTCTTCTTCAAATATATTTGGTTGTCTAACGAATTAATAGGTCAGCGACGAACTTTTAGCGTCTAATAAAATTATTTTTCAAGCGACCATATTGCATATATTGATTGTAAAACAAGCTACTGTTAATATGACGCAGCATGATGATAATTCTTAAGCAACTTTTGTGATATGCCTACGCATTGCCAGCTTCTAATAAGTATATCAACTGCATCTATAAAATAATATATCAACGTACTCTAACTTCTTATATTCACCTTTATTTTTATACGTTAGCCGCTAGCTTAAGTAATTGATGAGTGAACCTACTATATTTGAACATAAAATTACCTTTTCGTACCACTTGCTCAAAAAAGTGACATTCTGTGCCACAAAAAGCGAACATAACAATAGTCATTTTTAATCTGTTAAAAACAGGGAAAGAAAATTGTACTGAATTTCATTCATCCTCTAGGGGGAGAATGTGATTTAAATTTGGAATACTTACCGAAATTTAAACTGAACTACATCTGTGTTTACACCATTGAGTTTTTATATACTTAAAGCATTATACATCTTTTTGAAAAAGGAATACGCATTTATTGTGCAGTTATGATTATTAAATAAAATTACGAAAACCGACGAGGCCGTATGAGCTTGATGCCTTTGCTTTTCCGACAAAAAAAATATTAGTCTAGGAATTTGTCGCGTTTTTGTTTTCTTCAAATACATAAGGTAAGGCGCATACATACAACTTTTACATCGACTAAACTGTTTAGTCGAGTTGTGTACTTTTCGTGAATTCCATACAATCAAAAGCAAATCGTAAGGCTTTTTGATTTTTTTGTCGAGCAACTATCGAGTTGATAGTTTGCGCACATTCTATGATCGCAGTACATTTCCATAAACTTATGAAACACAACTAAATAGTTGTTCAACTAAAAATTGTATGTTTGCGCTAGGCCTAAACGTTTTTAATTTATTTTTATAAATAAGTTAATGTTCTAAAAATACGTTACGATGTTAAATCAAAGTGACAGTGACAGTGAATTGTCGGATTCCAGCAGTGCAAATGGTCAGACGCAAGAACAGAGAAATACTCAAATCAACTCATCAACAATAAATGTACCAAACAAAAATGTAACTCTCTCTATCAATAATTGGACCAATGTTTCGAATGTTAACTTTTACTTTTAATTGTCATTATTTTTAATAAATGCTTATCTCATATTATTATTGTGTTAATTTTTTCGCAAATGGTACGAAAAGTAGAGTATTTTCCTCGGCGATAAAGCTGTCTTAGTCTTGGGTGAACTTAAATCCCTCACTACACTCAGGACTCGTCTTAAATCCCTCGCTTCGCTCGTGATTTAAGTTTTTAACACCCTCGCTACGCTCGGGAGTAAACCTCGAGTCCTTCGTTACGCTCGCGATTTAAATCGACACCCGCGACAGAAGACACTGCTTTATCCCCTTGGTTAATAATCTACTATATTATTGTCATCAAATAATGTTCAATGAAAGCTCTAATTTCATGTATTCACCTATCTATTTGTAATGTAAACCATAAGTAATTGATGACTTGACTATTATACCTACCCAATTGAACATATAAAAAATCTACGGACGGACTCTGTGTGGACTAAGGTCCGTCGAGTCCGTCCCGCTTAGCCATTTCCCGCTCATTACCTTCTACAGTTGAAACGTGTGACCATCCAGACATCTAGTCAAAACAAAACCGCCGAAAGGCAGCCAATAACAAAACAAATTGCCAAACGCCGTTCCAAGAACTAGACCAAATCGAGCGCTGACAGAATACCAATACAATAGAATGCCTAGGCGCTCGCTGTGATGACACGAGTCGATGAGGCATCGGAACTAACTATATCCGTTTCCTGAAGGCAAACAGACGCGTGATCGAAATACGAAACTTGCATGTCGGTAAATCGGTGTACGAATTTACTCCTTTGATTTATTACCGACTACTATTTGCGACTTGATTCACTCCGCCTGGATTTTGGCTTTAAAACACAATTTGAATCTATGGCCTTACCTGACATACTGTTAGCCAGTTTTCTGCTCCATCATCAGATCCTTATCCTCGATCATCATCTATCTAACACCTACTCATTAAGAATCTCATGGGAAATGGATTTCCCAGATTATAAAGTAGGTAACTTCCTCCTCGTAACACTCTTGGCAGAACGGTTGTGGTCATCACGAAGTGACGTCTTTAACGGCAGATGTGATTCGCCGAGCATTCGCCACTTCTCCCTGCTGGCCTACAGCCTGGTAATTTACGTACTGCAAAAGACAATTTTTTCGACCGAGCGAAGCGAAGGTCTTTGAGTTAACTAGGGCGATTTGCACTTGTCCGTCCGTCCGTCCGTCCGTCCGTCCGTCTGTCAGAGCCTTATAACTTTTGAATTACTGAACGTAATTACTTCAAATTTAGATATAATATGTAAACCGATGGCCTCCAGCCGAAAATGGCTTAAAAAGTTATAAAAATCTTTATTTCAGGGGGGCTCTCATAGAAGCGAATGCGAAGTAAAAAAAAAATATCGCGTTACATAAAATTGTTACGTATCATTTTAAAGATAATTTTGAACTGAGTACAAAAATAATTTTTTTTTAATTTTTCCCTTAAAATTGACGAAATGGGGGGCTTTCAAAGTGGCGATTTTATACGCTCGCTTGAAGACGCTCTCTAGAAAAATCCGCTATGGATTTTCAAACTGATTTTATGTTTTTAGGTCACTTATATCCTGTACTTGAACAACAAATACTAAAATTATATGAATATTATAAAGAAACGAGATTATTTAATTTTTAATGGGCGTCAGTAATTCATATAGCATCAACATAGCTTCACAATAATGCTAATAGATGGCGCAGTCAGTAACTATTCCCATGGAACTACGAGTTAAATTCAATGTTTGATAAATAATTCACTGTTTTCACTAACGTTCCCTAACCTTTACGGGCTACCTATAAGTTAGGTGATTGATGTTTTCTGTCAACTTATTTATCACGATCCTGTACGGGACACCTAAAAGGATATTGGGACGGATGTTAGGACTTAGGATTGTATTTAGGAGCTACCTACGTTAAGAGACTCCTACTTAGGGGATGATTTAGGTATGTTTGGTGAAAACGGGCATAATAATAATGTCAGTTTTGGTTATCATGTATCGATTGAATGAATAATCATGGGATACCGTTACCGCGAGGTCTCAGTTCGGGGCGAACCACTAGTTTATTACGGGACAGGCTTGCGCTTGACGATAATCAATGATGGAAAGCACTGATGAGATCTAGGTAAGAGCGCGCTTGCCTAGAAAAATGTCTGTTCATTCTTTCGAGACATGTGAACACATAGCTCGGAAAACCGATGGGTTTTGAGGTCCCGCACCAGGAGACGTAGCGTTGATAGACACCCAACTAAATGGACGGACAATCTTAGGGAAGTCTTGGCAGCCGATTTTGGGTCAATTTCCGAGAGGGTCATTTTATAATTATTATTGTACTCTATGTTTGAGACCTCATCATCCATGCATCTGACGGTAGACGCAGGCTAAAGGCCACTCTTTTAAGATGTGTTTGTTGCTCTGTGGTTAAAAATAGACGCGTCGAGACGTATTGTAAGGCAGACAATCCCCGAAATTAGATAATCGTATTCAAATAGTAGTCTAGTGATGCTTTCCGTAGTGTTATCGCCACAGCCTTGGGCGAGGGTAATGAATGCGCGGACGCCTACGACACTCTCGCGATCTCGTTCGTTCGTTTCTGAACCTTACCTTCAATACTCTGTGGTTTCGTTCTTAGCGGAGCGCGGCGCGGCAAGACCGCTATTAGACGGTGTCTCGTTCATCGTTCATTTTTGCGAATATTTTCTGCGAAAATGTACCACTAAGGCCCTCTGTCCTAAGGGCGAATTTAGACGGTTGGCTCAATGACCCTCGAAAATGAAAGCAAAAATCTCGAAAAATTAATCGTAGAAAATTCACCCTTAGGGCGAATTAAGACGGTTCATTTTCGTAAAAAATTTCGCAACGATGAACAAGGTACCATCTAATTTGGGCCTAAACGCAAGCCGCCGGGAAATGGGGCTCTCGTTCTGCGATTTACTTTACTTACCTACACCAAATACAATAATGAATAAAATAAGTAATGTCCGCCCGACCGAATTCAATCACGGCGGCCAACCTCCTCAGAGATCAGCTATCTGCGCGAGAGATATTATAGTGCACAAGTGTGTGCCCAAACACAGGTGCACTCTCATAAGTTATAACCCGATGGGACGAAAGTCCGACACAATCGGAACCGGACCGGATAAACTCGCAATAATTGTCTACGATCATACATGTTACTACTACCTACTGGTACCTACGTTCACGACAAGTTCGATTTTTCAAATCCCTATTTTACCCCCTTAGGAGTTGAATTTTTTAAAATCCTTTATTCGCGGATGCTTACGTCTAGCTATCTGTATACACATATGTATAATAGCTATCTATCTATATCCCCAGCCCGATCCGTCCAGTGGTTTGAGCTGTGCGTTGATAGATCAGTCAGTCAGTCAACTTTTCCTCTTTTATAATAATATAATATTATAGTAGATTATTATGAGAAATAGAAATCATCATATCATCATTAGCAACCCATCAACGGCTCACTACTGAGCGCAGGTCTCCCCTCAGAGAAAGGTTATAGCTAGGCCATAGTCCACCACGCTGGCCCAATGCGAATTGGCGGACTTCACACACCTTCGAGAACATTATAAAAAACTCTCAGGTGTGCAGGTTTCCTCACGATGTTTTCCTTCACCGTTGAAGCAAGTGATATTTAATTGCTTAAACGCACTTGACTCCGAAAAGTCATAGGTGCCCGGGATCGAACCTGCGACCCCCCCGAATAGGAGACCACAGTCCTAACCACTATATTTAATAGAAATAGAAATACGTTATATTTATCCGGCATTTTAGCGTATAAATCACCTGTTTAGTGTCACCGTGACGTTAATTGGAAGGTGAGGTAGTGTCAGATCAGATGTCATATTTATTAAGACTATGATGCCAAAGACGTTCGCCAACAAATCCCGTGGTAATCAGAGAGTGTGTTACAAAGTGTGAAATGAAGAAAACATCGCTCTGACGTCACCCCGGCCCGTGACGTGACCTGCATACAGCTTCCCCTTGTGATTATTTTCAGGGTTCCGTAAATCAATCGCAATATTGACTATTAAGGTGGAAGGCACGCTTCTGCCCGCGAAATTAAAATTTAATTTGGTTTTTCGCAATTTGTAAACTAATACGACAAAGTAGGCTTATGGCATTCTAATTGCGACAATGGCAGTATCATCTTCACAGGTTTATATAAAAATCTTTACTTGAAATTGTCCAGTTCAAGAAATTAATCAAAATATCGACTAATTTGTGAGTAACTCACGTCCAACTCAGTATTTTGATTAATTTCTTAAACTGGTCACTTTCAAGTAAAGATTTTTATGTAAACCTGTGAAGATGATAATTCCACTGGCGCAATTAGAAGGCCATAAGCCTACTTTGTCATATTAGTTTACAAATTGCGAAAAACCAAATTAAATTTGAATTTCGCGGGCAGACTCGTGTCTTCCACCTTAACTTGTGAGGTAATTTCCTGTTGTAAGTATACTTATGTTTGTCGATATAGATAACAATACTATTCTGTATAAATATCAATCAATATTATAAATGATGTATTCTTTCTGAGACTTTCCAGCGATGGAGATGACATAGGCTGGGTCTATTGGGATAAATTAGTTGCATTTTTTACACGACTGCCCAAAAAAGGAATGTAATATTTTCAGGATTTAAGTATGTACGAGTTTTTTTATTCCACCATAACCTAAATGCCTGAATAGATTAGGATGTATGGGAAAATCATCCCGAGTGACAATAATTTTTTGAGAAAACAATATTAAGGCGGCTCCATTTTCAAATGTGGAAATTTTTTTCTTCAATTATTATTGAATTTAAAGTTGAATATAATATTTTTAAACGAAGTCGGGATTTTTTTTATTTAATAATTTGCTTGTCACAATAAAGGCACCGTAATATATAGGTATGTATGTACAGTTATCCAGAGCTATACGGAACCCGTTATTTGTTTGTCGGAATTGTTCTTAACCGATTGATTTATTCAAACGCAATATCCATTCTCGATTCATACGAATTACAATGAGTAGGTATGAGTGCAATGAATGAATGCGATTATAATTATTTTTCTTTTCTCTGCAATTTTTTTAAATGATATAGTCTACCCTATAGCAGGGCTTCCCAAACTATTTTGGGCAAGAGACCCCTTTTCCAAAATGAACTAATATATCAGACCCCCATAGCCAAATTTAAAATTCTATAGTTTTTCTCCTATTGTTACAAAATACTTACCAATTTAAAAACTTTGCGGTTGGTTAAGTGAGTAAACTTGACATCATTTTCTCATCAAAATTTAATAAAATAAATAAATGGACATAAAGTACAACAATTATATCTACTTCCTACTAAAATATTATTCATTTTTATAACAAGTTGGTACACTTAACACACTTATCTTGAAAGTTGAAGTCAGTATCTTGAAAGTTTCACATAAGAACTTACTCAGGTTAATTAATAGGGGTCGATTTTTAGACCTCGTCGACCCCCAAAATCAGTTTTCGTTTCTGTCGACCCCTGGAAAACCCACTTCGACCCCAAGGGGTCGATATTGACCACTTTGGAGATCCCTTCCTTAGAAGCAGTGATAGCTCAGTGGTTAGGACTGCGGTCTATTCGGGGAGCCGCTGGTTCGATCCCGGGCACGCACCACTGACTTTTTGGAGTTTGTGCGTTTAAACAATTAAATATCTGAGAGTCCTCCATAATGTTCTAAAAGGTGTGTGAACTCTACCAATTCGCATTGGGCCAGCGTGGTGGACTATGGCTTTTAACTTTCCTATAACCTTGCTGATGATGATGATGAGGATAGGCTACCGTTTATGACGGACAAACTGAAAGTTCCTGCGGGATTTTTAAATTCTAACTCCATGTGAACCAATTCGCGGGCGAAAGCTAGTATTAAGTATAAGATAAACTTAGATAAAGTATTATAACAAGTTTAGTACTTATATAATCATCATCACCATTAACAAAACAACCCATCAGCGGCTCACTACTGAGCGCAGGCCTCCTTTCAGAGAAGGGTTATAGGCCATAGTCCACCACGCTGGCCCAATGCGAATTGGTGGACTTCACACACCTTCGAAAACATTATGGAGATCTCTCAGATGTGCAGGTTTCCTCACGATGTTTTCCTTCACCGTTGAAGCAAGTGATAGTTAATCGCTTAAACGCACTTGACTTCGAAAAGTCAGAGTGCATACCCGGAATCGAACCTGCGACCCCCCGAATAGGAGACCACAGTCCTAAGTCCTAACCACTAGGCTATCACTGCTTCTTATGTAATTGTATAATATGTATATATAAATATATATATATATATATATATATATATATATATAGCTTTTGCGAATCACATAAAACAGGCAATTAATGCGTTGTTCACTCACGGGCTGTTAATCGCCGCGATGAAAGCGTGACGTCATCTTCCGCGTATTGCGTCACCGCGGGAGGATCGCATATCCTCCTCAATTTATTTGCCTCCATGCCTCGGACATATATTGTTTTACGTGCGGCCGACGTATATGCGTAACATTTTATTATTATTTCCTCGATGGTGCGGGATCGCCTTTTCAGTACCTTAGGACCCTATCGATTCTTTAGTCTCCGAGCCATATCCATTGCCACTTAAGCTTAAATTAAAAAACTCGGCTAATTGCGAGTCCTAACTCGCGCAGTGAGGGTTCTTTTCCGGTTTCAAAGTTGTGAAGGGTTCCATTTTATGAGGTATCCTAAAAATTGCGTTCTCTGTGCCATTATTTATTTGGCGTGATGTGTCAACTGGCTATTTATTTAAGTACAATTTTTATAAAATAGTTCGACAAAGGTCGAAAGCTCCGCCATTGTTTTTGTAGAACAAACACATCACGTGCATTATCAACATCCGTACAGCAATTATTTAAAGGTACTTTTTATCTGCGGGAGTGGATGTAGACACGCGAGCATCGTCTGCCACCGAACGGTTGAATTAATGGTAAATACGCCCTAATTTAATGACAGGGTGCAAGGGTTGCCAACTACGAGTGTTTAACCGGATTATCGACACTTATAACATGAACATGAAAAAAAGGAAATAAGAAAAAGGAGTAGGCTAAAAGATGTGGTGAGGATAGCTAAAACAGGAAAATGGAACTGGGCGGGACATGTAGCGAGGGCAGGAACTGAGAAATGGAGTAACAGGCAACAGCACTACAACTTGGCTACCAAGATACTTAAAAAGGAAACAAGGAAGACCAGTACTACGGTGGAGAGATGAATTAGAGACATTCGAGGGAAAACTATGGTCCTGCTCAGCCCAAAACAAGAAAGAATGGAAGAAGAAGGGGGAGGCCTTTGCCCAGCAGTGGGATGATTTGTAATTAAAATAAATTAACATGTATAACTTATGAGGCCCTTAGTTAGCGACCATGTCTCGGATCCGTAAGTCATCACTGTTCGAAGACTTTAGTCTTCAGGCACTGAGGAATTTTGGACGAGAAGACATCTCAGAGCTTCCCGAACGCTGCCCAGCCGAGTTGGATTCGGTGGCTGATCTCTTTTTCGAAATTGGACGTACCTAGCTGAACTGTGTGTCCCAGGTATATATATATATATATATATATATACTCGTCGACAATTTCGAGTGCAGAGTTCTCAACAATTACCGGGTGGAGCGGAGCATACGCATTGGACATGATTTTCGTCTTGCTCATGTTCATTTTCAGGCCCACCTGTTGTGAAACCCTGCTGAGATCGTTGAGCATTGTATTGAGGTCTCTCAGAGTCTCTGCCATGACTACTATGTCATCGGCAAATCGCGGGTGAGTGATGTACTCGCCGTTTATGTTGATGCCAAGTCCGTTCCAATCCAGAAGCTTAAAGACGTCCTCCAACGCAGCGGTAAAGAGCTTCGGGGAGATTACGTCTCCCTGTCGCACTCCACGCTGCAAGTGGATTGGCCCCGTAGTCTGGTCCTGTATACGTACTGACATTGTGGCGTTTTCATACAAGCACTTCAACACTTGGATATACCGGTGGTCAATCCGGCATCTCTGCAGCGACCTCAACACAGCCCAAGTTTCCACCGAATCGAAGGCTTTCTCATAGTCCACAAACGCTAAGCAAAGTGGCCGGTTATACTCTTCCGTCTTTTGTATAACCTGCTGCAGCGTATGAATGTGATCTATGGTACCAAAGCCTTTTCGGAATCCGGCTTGTTCGGGAGGCTGGAAGTCATCGAACCTACGAGCGAGACGATTCGTAATGACTCTCGAGAACAACTGTCCCTGCGGGATCGAATCAGAAATGAGGAGATCCGTAGGAGAACCAAAGTCACCGACATAGCTCAGCGAGTCGCGAAACTGAAGTGGAAATGGGTGGGGCACATAGTTCGAAGAGTTGATGGTTGTTGGGGTCCCAAGGTGCTGGAATGGCGACCCCGCACCGGGAAGCGCAGTGTTGGAAGACCCCCCCACCAGGTGGACCGACGACATCAAACGAGTCACAGGGAGCCGCTGGATCCAGGCGGCGCAAGACCGAGGCCTGTGGAAGTCCATGCAAGAGACCTTTGTCCAGCAGTGGACGTCTATCGGTTGATGAAGAAGAAGAAGAAGAACATGTATAAATATAATAATAACTATGTAATAAGAAAGGCTTATAAATAAATAAATAACATGAACTAGCTTTTGCCCGCAGCTTCGCTTACGCGGCTGCCTACGTCGCCCTTCAGCCCGATATGTCCAATGGTTTGAGCTGTGCATTGATAGATCAGTCAGTCAGTCATCTTTACCTTTTATATTTAGACTAGATTAGTTCAGTTTTTGAAAGTCCCGCGGGGATTCTTTGTTTTTCTGAGATAAAAGGTAGCCTATGTTTCCAGCGATAACCACAAATTTTACGCTAATTCGTTGTTCCGTTGCTGTTTTATTCAAGGATAATAATTCAACAAACATCAACAGAAATCACTAAGCACATCTAGTCCTGCTAATATTATAAATGCGAAAGTTTGTGAGGATGTTTGGATGGATGTTTGTTACTCTATTACTCTACAACGAATGAACCGATTTGGCTGAAATTTGGAATGGAGATAGCTCATACCCAGGATTAACACATAGGCTTTTATGAAACGCATAGGAAAATTTTGTCAAATTACCTCATGCACGTACGCTAACTATAGACGAGGTTATAGCAATTTTTTACACCCTAAAATTTTGGCACGTAAATCAGGCTACTTTTTGAGTTTCCGACATGACTCATAAAGTTATAAACAATTCGAGTCCACAGCGGGTCCAGCAAAACCATCGAAGCGGCAACCCTGGGCTGGGCAAATTCTATATTTCCCGATATTTTTTACAAAAGCCGTTCCACCGACGCGACGCGCGACGTGACCTTTTGTGCAAATATATCTTTTCTTGTTACAAAAAACCTAGCGCATTCCCGCGGTTCCGCTTAGTTCTAAATTGACCTTTCGGATTTCCGTCCACCCTTTACCGTCGAGCAAAAGTAGACGGGGCACGCGGTCATCATTATGCATGCAACATTAATCAATTGAAATAAAAATAAAAACCCGTGAAAATGCAATATTGCACTATTCTTAATTACAATAATATGCAATACTAGCTGATGCCCGCGACTTCGTCCGTGTGGATTTAGTTTTTAAAATCCCTCGGGAACTCTTTGATTTTCCGGGATAAAAAGTAGCCTATGCCACTCTCCAGGTCCTCAACTATACCCATGCCAAAAATCACGTCGATCCGTAGACCTGTTGCGAGGACAAACCGACAAACAAACACACTTCGCATTTATAATATTAGTAAGGATAGCACTATTTCTAATTATTCCTAATTATCGACCTGAATTTCGTAAGCGATAATCGATAAAAATTATAAACAAATTACAGAAATAAAAGCTTGATAATTAATCTAGAAAAAGGAGACATTTCCTTTCAGAAGTGTGGTGCGTGAGTTTTTATTTTCAACAAAAACAATATTTTCACACAATATAGAGAGCGTGGTGTTGTCCAAAATAGTTAATGTTCTAACGGCCGATTTCACCAACGTCGAGTGACGCTTTGCCGAGGAATAAATTGGGCGTTCTGACAGTTTTTGTATTGAATATACTGTCAAAATATCAAAGTTACGCTCGGATAAGCCTTATTTACGTTGGTGAAATCGGCCCTTAGGCCCGCTTGCAGAGACGCTGAGTTAGTTAACCCCGGAATAAATTTGTAATTTTGACAGAAGCTGTATACGCAATCAGTCAAATCTGTCCTTTTAACGCAGAGTTAGCGGCTAACTCTGGGTTAAGACGTTTCTGCAAGCGCGATGAATTCTTATTATAACAGTGGTGACAACCGTTCTATCTCGATATATTTTTGTCATCAGTACCTTATACCTACAACACACCGCATCACTTCACGCACCTTATATGGTAGAAACTTGCAAGCATGCCAGCCTCTACCATACCTACATATTATTAGAATATATTATTTATCTATAGTTATACAATTGAAGTGTCTCTGTGTTTTTAAATAACGACCACAATTATACACATTTTTATAAATTTTGTCTGTCTTCCTGTTTGTTTGTAGAAGCTAATTTTTTTTATACAGCGAACAGCTTTTTTTAACTAACAGCTAACAGGATTTTCACAGGCAGGTCGCGGATTTCTTAAAATACATGGAGCTTACTCATAATTTCATCTATACAGAGTGGGCCAGGCCAGGTGGATATAATTTTTTTTAGATTGTTCACTTAGGAGCCTACCACTGCCCGCAAGGAAAAAAATCGGTTCCCACCCGATTACGAGAAATTTTTTTTATTTAAAATTTTGGAATATCATTCATATCAAGCCTTGACGAACTTTTAATTTTTTTTTTAATTTTTCCAGTGACACAGCTATAGTATACCGGAAACGGGTACAGGCTATTTTTTATCCCGCGAAATCTCTATCTTTATGGCCTGTAAAAATGTTCTACATTTTATTCATAAAATTTTAGAGACGATTATTTAGACTTTAGAGGATATCAGAATAATCGAGGCACTAATCTCGGATCCGCTACCTATCAAAGAGGTAATAAAGTTTTACGAACCTTGTTTCGACAAAAATAAACTTAATCAATAAAAATACTGCTACTCAATCGTAAAGCAGTTTTATGTCGTAAAAATGTTGACAAGTTGTACCAAAATCGTAGTCCTTTTACAGTTCGCTAATGTTTTTGTAATAATGCGATATAAGAGCAAGAACCAGGGTCACAGACATATTGATACGAATACCAGCAGAAGTGGAGATGGACTGGTCACATGTTAAGAGGGAAGGTAGAAAAGTGGAGCAAACTGGTGACACATTGGTACCCCAGAGATAGTAAAAGGAAAAAATCGGCAAAGTGCGAGTCGGGCCTCGCTCTATTAGGGTTCCGTTAAAAAAAATTAAATAAAAATATTTCCATGTACCCATGGAAATATTTTAATTTTTTTTTATTTAATTTAATTTTTATTATTTGTTGTTATAGCGGTAATAGAAATCTATAATAAAACTGTAAGTAACTGGAAGATTTCTGTACATTTAATATATTTTGAAAATTTTAATTGGGGGATGCTTTACTATCGATACTGAGCCCAAAACAGATTTTTATTTAATTTTTGTCTGTTTATCTGTATGTTTGTCCTTCTTTCACTTAAAAACTACCGCACAGATTTCTACAAAATTTTATACCGTGGTAGCTTATTACTCGGGTCAACATCTAGGCTACTTTTTATCCCGGAAAATCAAGGAGTTCCCGAGGGACTTTAAAAACTAAATCCACGTGGACAAAGTCGCGGGCATCAGCTAGTACATAATATGTGAAAATTTCATCTGTCTATCTATTACGGTTTACGAGATACAGCCCGCTGAAAGACGGACGGACGGACGGACGGACAGCGTAGGCTTAGTAATGGGGTCCCGTTGGTACCCTTTGGGTACGGAACCCTAAAAAGGTCGCCAAGCTAGACGCTGGGAGGATGACCTCAGACTAACCCTGGGGCCACATTGGAATAAAGGCTTTATTATTAATCTTTTTGTATGATCTGAACATAGACGCGTTTCGACGCAGAACGCTTTCAGGTATCAACGGGACGTAGCTCTCTTGCGCGCTTTTTATTATGCGCATATTCAAGCTCATCTAATTGAGCGCAGGTCTCCTCTCAGAGAAGGGTTATAGGCCATAGTCCACCACGCTGGCCCAATGCGAATTCAAGAACATTATGTAGAATTTTCAGGTGTGAAGGATTCCTCACGATGTTTTCCTTCACCGTTGAAGCAAGTGATATTTAATTGCTTAAACGCACTTGACTCCGAATAGTCATAGGTGCGTACCCGGGATCGAATCTGCGACCCCCCCGAATAGGAGACCACAGTCCTAACCACTAGGCTATCACTGCTACTGCCATAATTTAATATAAAAAATTCTTTTTAAAAAACCGACATCTGACTCCCGCGCCACTATACAAAGTACTATTATATTATTTATCTACTCCAGCATCGAAAAGTTCCAATTTCGAATTTGACAGCTGAATCGAAATGAACCCTCTTTCGGTTTTGCTTCTCATTTCGATGCAGCTCGTTGTATGGGAGTTGAATCGAAATGGTTATCTTCTTAAAACCGGATACCTAAAGCTAAGGCTCTGAGTTCTGGCACTTTTGTGCCGTTCATATGACAGAGGCGCCACAGGCGGCTGGTGGTGGCATACGGAGTTAATTTTTGTTACTTTATTGAGCCTAGGGCGTATTTTGTTAATGATTTTATTTTCCTTGTCGTAGATAAAATCTTGTATGCAACTGAACGTAATTAGTCATTTTAATTCTCGTACTATCCTATTTTGATACTCGGCAAGCCTCGTATCAAAAAACAGCACTCGAATTAAAATGACCCTCATTACGATGCAGTTGCATAAATAGCTATTATCTACTCCAGCATCGAAAAGTTCCAATTTCGAATTTGACAGCTGAATCGAAATGAACCCTCTTTCGGTTTTGCTTCTCATTTCGATGCAGCTCGTTGTATGGGAGCTGAATCGAAATGGTTATCTTCTTAAAATAGGATACCTAAAGGTAAGGCTCTGGGTTCTGGCACTTTTGTACCGTTCATATGACAGAGGCGCCACAGGCGGCTGGTGGCGGCTTACGGAGTTACTTTTTGTTGACAGAGGCGCCACAGGCGGCTGGTGGCGGCTTGCGGAGTTACTTTTTGTTACTTTATTGAGCCTACGGCGTATTTTGTTAATGATTTTATTTTCCTTGTCGTAGATAAAATCTTGTATGCAACTGACCGTAATTAGTCATTTTAATTCTCGTACTATCCTATTTTGATACTCGGCAAGCCTCGTATCAAAAAACAGCACTCGAATTAAAATGACCCTCATTACGATGCAGTTGCATAAATAGCTATTATAATTTATTGTTGATATTTTAAAAACCGCTCGATCGATTTATTTCGACTATAACCCTTCTCTGAGAGGAGACCTACGCTCAGCAGTGAGACGTTAATGGGTTGCTCATGATGATGATGATGATAAAGTGTCAACAGCTCGCCAATTGCATTGCAACTGCAATTTTTCAGTCTGCTTGCAGTCCGACTGCCTAGACTCTTAGGTAACGTAGGGCGTGACATGCTAGGTGCCTATAATACACTATAGGCTCATAGCCTCACTGGACATTCCACCAAGACAAGTTAGAAAGGAATATTAAACGCAAGTGCCGGACCGAGTGGGAGTTCAATAAATTCCTCCGTAGCTCCCAGTGCGAGTGGGACAGAAGCAGCTTCCCCCCGAGTACGACAGAGAGGGAGACACTGACCTACATCAATAAGTGGACATTTTGCAGAGAGCGGAAGAATGCAGCGCGCGTGTGCGTGTGTGTGTAAATTGTAAATGCATAATATTTTCATATGATTCAGTTGTTCAAATAGATAATTTTACGGTAGGAAGATAATAATATTTATGTGGTATGCTGTTGAGTCATTGACTAGTGGTTTGCCACGAAGTAAGATCTCGTATCCTTATGATATTGTATAGGTACTTACCTTGTAAATTTTTATTATAAATGCGAAAGTGTGTTTGTTTGGTTTGTCCTTCAATCACGCTGCTGCCTGCTACGGATCGACGTGATTTTATACATGGTTATAGTTGAGGACCTGGAGAGTGACATAGGCCACTTATTATCCCGGAAAATCGAGGAGTTTCCGTAGGATTATAAAAACTAAACCTGGATGAAGTTGCGACCATCAGCTCATAGTCATTGATTTACCTACTAAATTAGATAAATCGATGCTAGTAGTGCATATTAGAATTTCAAGTTTTCAACACAATTGGAAGGTTTTCTTTAAGTATGTGCAAGAGCAAAGTGTTATAACTTTTTCCTAATGCATAATAATTTATTGAGTAGGCATTTATTTGTGTAATTATTATGACTGGAATTATCATCACCATCTTCGAATGAAGCGACAAATAATAATATCCTTACCATTATAAATCATAATATATATCCTTACCATTATAAATCATAATCTTATCATTATAAATGCGAAAGTGTTTGTTTGTTGGTTTGTTGGTTTGTCCTTCAATCACGCCACAACAGGGCTACGGATCGACGAGATTTTTTTGCATGAGTATAGTTGAGGACCTGGAGAGTGACATAGGCTACTTTTTATCCCGGACAATCAAAGATTTCCCGAGGGATTTTAAAAACTAAATCCACGCGGACGAAGTCGCGGGCATTAGCTATAGTACCCAATATAGATCGAACTTAAGTTCGTTTGATCAGTTGATCACATAAGAAATATAATACTTATCTCTAATAATTTAACAAAGGGCACCATATGGGATAAAAGACATAACAACAAGCAACAGCTGCAAAACTTGGTTAAATATGGTTAGGTGGTTTCTGTGGTGGTGTCGTGTGATGCGGGTTGTTACGTTCCCACAAATATGGTTGAGCGAAGCAACGGTTCGTGAACGGGTGCCACCGGTGGGAATGGGGCTACTTTTTGTCAGCCTATCTTAACATGTATTGAATGTAAGTAGGTATGTATTTATGGAACTTCCCCTCACCGTGGAAACACTGCGTACATAGCATAGTACCAACCGCCGAGTTTCTTGCTAGTTCTTCTCGCCAGGAACGGCATTCCGAACCAGTGGTAGATTCATCGACTATTCAAAAGCACTTGTAAAATTTTATTTGAATAAAAAAATATTTCTATTCTATTCTATTCTATAAAAGTTTATTTGAATAAAAAATATTTCTATTCTATTCTAATAATAATAAATAAAAATTATTTAAAAAAAACCGACTTCAAACGCCACTGAAAAGGATAAAATAATTTCAGCTTGGACACGTACGTTGAAGTCGGACGGGCCTCAATAGATTCTCTGATCACTCATTTTCTGATCGCGAGCGATTTATTTCTATTCATTGAGGAGTTCCGTCCTCTATCACCGAAGATATTCATCAGATCTTCACCTTTAAATGGGACCAACCTGATGATGTGTCCTTTTAAATAAAAAAAAAATGATTGAAAACGGTTCAGATTTGACGAAGTTATGGAGTAACATCAACAAAAATTGAGGAGTTCCGTCCTCCATCATCGAAGATATTCATCAGATCTTCACAAAATTGACGGTATGTCCTTCCAAATAAAAAAAAAATATTGAAATCGGTTTGACGGAGTTATGGAGTAACATCGACAAAAAATACTACTCTTTTTGTTTTTTTTTGAAGTCGGTTAAAAATGAATGCAACATGGTCCATATCGATCGCCAAAGTATTAGTATCACCGCGTGTGATATTAAGTTTTTGCTACAACTACACAAAAAATACAGCTAAGTTCAAATATAACCACTCCAGTCAGGGTTCTGTAAAGCCTTAAAACTGCCACAAAAATCTGGTTACAAACTGTCTAAAAGTTATTCCATTGATCGTATTCGTTGCCATTAGCGTCAAAGTGAAATAAGAAATAATCCTTGAATGTATTGCAATCACAAATTCAGTACAACCGATTTTAACATGGAGCGTTATGGAGCGTATAGTACAAACCTAAACGTATAAGAATGCATACACGAAATTGAGCTCTAATTCCTAACCTAACCTAACCTAAGTTTTAAAATTCACGCAAAAACGCGCGACGTTGTCATGGCGTCGTTCGTGACGTCATATCTATGTTTTCTGTAGTAGTTTGTCAAAGTTTGAACATAGATGTGACGTATCGCTCTGATTGTTGTTCAATCCAATATGGCGGATTGCTGTATTTCATAGTTTTATTTTATCAAAATAAATATCAATCGCTCAAAAATAAATACGTTTTTTATAATCCTTGAATTCTTCATTAGCTAAATTCATAATTACATTTATTCTTGGTTACTGTAATTATGCTTTTCAAAAAGCTCCTTGGCGTATGCAATACAGCTGTGTTCTGACGCTAGGTTTTTAGTGTTCGAGTTTTACATTTTTAACTGCTGATCCCTAAAAATAAATTGCGAAACGAAACCCGAAGACCATAATATTATAGTGACACCTTTTTCGTTGTTCAAGGTGCCAGTATCGCTTGTCTTTGAGATCATTTATTATGCGCTACGCTAGGATAGCAGGTGACTAAAGCGACTAAAGCGCAGTCCACATAAGATAAATATGTCATGATTTTATAAAAATGACGGTGTTAAACTACGGCCGTTCAGAGAATGCGTTCCTGACACGTCGCGATTGAACTGACGACGTAACTTTGTAATGGCGTTGCAGTTACGATAAAAATAATATTATTGCTGGTTGTTTACCGTTTTAACAATTGATGAGCATTAAAACAACATTATTATATCAATAATCAATTAATGTTATAATTTTGTGCCAAACTGAGTGTCAAATAACTTGGTAAACAATATTTTTCTAAATCTAAACTGCGCTATTACAAGGTTATGTCAACCGGATATTTTTGTTTTGTATGGCAAACTGACAGGTGTCAAAAACGTATTCTCTCGGTGGCCGTACTATAAATGAATTCGGGATTAATTTATAGAATCAAAAATAATAAATATTATAGAAACAACTTCAATTATTAGCATGGCAATATTAAAAAGTTGGTCACACCGAACGGTATGTGGAGGATTTTGTTCACGTGACCATATTATGATAACCGCTCCAAAAATAAAAAATAACGAGGCAGTTTCAACGAGCGCGAGCTAGTGTACAGACCAATAGCAGAGAATATTGTTATATTCATTGGTTAGTGAAATATCATCATAAGAGTAAAGTATCGATGTTCGTGACAAATATAATTTTTTCCTCTCGATTCTCCAGACAAGTGTTGCCTGGAAGAGTTTGCTTTTGCAATATAGCCGCCTTTGCATCCTCACCTGGGAAGTATACCCTTTGAAACAAAAAAAAGAATTATTTTCAAAATCGGTTCAGGCGTCTTCGAGTGATCGGTGAACATACCAACATAAATAAATAAATATAAATAAAATATTCCGACGAATTGAAAACCTCCTCCTGTTTTGAAGTCGGTTAAAAAGATAACCGGCCAAGTGCGAGTCGGACCCGCACACGAAGGGTTCCGTACCATCGCTCAAGATTTAACACTAGCTATTATTAACATCGAGCAAAAGCAGGAGACCCTCTATAATTATTAACTTATTTTTTTTCATAATTTTTTGTTTTTATAGCGGCAATTGAAATACACTTTCTGTGATCAAGTATCTATCTGTTACCAAAGTAAGTTTATAAATGGTGTAAGTGGCTAACACACTCGGGCGCGATTCCCAAGAGATGTGGGTTCGAATCCCGCTGGCTTCGGAATTTTTGATATGTGTTTCGGAATTTTTGATATTTATTCTGATATTTCCTTAAGTGTATGTTAACACTTTAATAAAAATAAAAATACTATCTGTTACCGTTCATGAGTACAGCCCGCTAACAGACCGACGGCCGGACAGTCGAGGCTTAGTAATAGGGTCCCGTTTTCACCATTTGGGTACGGAACCCTAAAAAAAGTAAGGAAATCCTTAATCCTAAAGCTAATGTTGCACTTATTCCCTCGCAAAATGTAGGCCTTGGTCAGCTCCCAAGAAAGCCGTGCCAGAACTAACAAGGGCCGACATTAATCTTTTCCTCTTACTGCCACCAGCTGACACTACGCCACACAGAGCCACAGTTTAGCAATTTACAGTCGGGCAAATCAAGTACATTATAATAATATTACTAGCTGATGCCCGCGATTACGTTCGCCTGGATTTAGTTTTCAAAAATCCCACGGCATGTTTTTGATTTCCGGGATAAAAAGTAGCCTATGTAAGTCTCCAGGTCTTCAACTATACCTATGCAAAATATCATCTGCTGCACCGTTGCTGCGTGATTGCAGGACAAACCAACAAACAAACACACTTTCGCATTTATAATATTAGGATGTGCCTATGAGTGTCTCAGAACATCTTATTCTTCTCATCGATAACGAGAAAGTACTAAATTTTTTTTTTTGGTAGGGACTAGTGGTATTTGGCTGTCTATTTTGACTTTTAAAATTATCGGTTTCAAACAGACAGACGCGGTGAGATTACTTTTTACTATGGATATTGTAATGTGATGTTGGCGGTGATGGCGGTATGTTTTTATTTTTTTTTAACTTTTTTAAACATTAATATTGAGTATAATCAATGCTAATAGAATTATTTATAAACGTGTCTGTTTGTCTGTTATCTTTCTACAGTTCAACTGAGCTGAGCTGATCTGAATGAATTCTTATACAGAGATAGATTAAAAAGAAAAAGTCTGAGTTATAACACTTTTTTATCTCAGAAAATATCAAATGGTTCCGTAGAGGTATTTATAAAAGATTTCCAGGAAAGAAAGAGCAGCGTTAGTTAATCTTACTGTATGATTGTTAAACTGCGGAACGACTAAACTGAACACTGGTTATTTATTGTGAAAAACTAATATCGGAAGAAGCAGTTTTTTTCCAACAAAACGAATAACTACGATATCTACACAATATTAATATTGTTTGTGTGAGTTTTGTGGCTAATAAATACGCAAGGATGAACTTTTAATCTGTTCATCAGCATCACATCATCATCATCATCATCTCAATCGATGGAGGTCCACGGCTATGCATGAGTTTCTTGAAAGGATCGCCACAGAATACAATCTTGTGCCGCCTGTATCCAGGGGTATGGGTTTAATTTCGTCATCATAGCCTCAATAGCCCAGCGGTCAAAGGTGCGGACTATAAACTGAAGGGTCGCAGGTTCGATCCCCACCCGTTGCACTATTGTCGTACCCACTCCTACCACAAGCTTTCCGCTTATTTGGAGGGGAGAGGAGAATATAAGTTAAGAGTGGGTGTACGATCGTTAACAGTAAACAGATTTGATTTTTACAGTAGTAGATCAAGTTTCAACTATCCGAAAAAAAAACACGCAAAAATTACATCATACTGCCAAGGGACGTGCTTGGGCAAAAACATAAAATGATGAAATTTGTTCGATAGTAAAAAATCGCGAAGTTAGGTCTAATTTTTAACCAATATTCATTTATTTTCAATGTGTTGCATATTACAGAGCCAAAAGTTTTATATTAAATTCCGATTGATATTATCAAGAGAGTAGCGTAGTGAATTGAAAAGAAAATGAATATTTTACGAGTTACAAAGTATTTCGCGCTTACTACACTCCTATTCCGCGCAAAACGCTTTCTTTTGTCGCGCCTCACATGAGGTTGTGGCTATGTTTTATCTCATCGCGAAATCTGATTTTTTTTTGGTGTTATACGCGTTCTTAAGTTCAGCTTAGCTAATCCTACTATCCTACTAATATTATAAAGGCGAAAGTTTGTGTGTATGTTTGTTCCTCCTTCACGCAAAAACTACTGGATGGATTTGGCTGAAATTTGGAATGGAGATAGATTATACCCTGGAATAACACATAGGCTACAAATTATTCCGGGAAAATCCAAGGTTCCCGCGGAATTTTGAAAAACCACTGATAGATGGCGCTGATTGTACTTAAATCACGCTTACATTATCCGCAGCATCGAGAATAAGTAAAAAATTCCAATTCAACAATCAAGTAGGATAAACACAGTTATTGAAGTTTTTCATTATCAATAGAAAATTTCTTAGGGATTAGGGATGGATTACGAAATAAATTATACAAATAGTACAAGGTATCGATTTGTCCAGTCATAGTGAGTACATTGCTACATATAATAATGACTGATCATGTGTAGATCCTATCCTATCCTATCCTATTATTCCTATCCTATTAATATTATAAATGCGAAAGTTTGTGAGGATGGATGTTTGGATCGATGGATGGATGGATGGATGGATGGATGTTTGTTACTCTTTAACGCGACAACGAATGAACCGATTTTGCTGAAATTTGGCACAGACATAGAATATAGTCTGGAATAGCACATAGGGTACTTTTTATCACGGAAAAGCAAACAGTTCCTGCGGGATAGCATCGCTATTTTTTACGCATTTGTCCTTCAAAATACGCGCAATGGAGTTTTAGATTAACGTGATTTTTTTGCACAGGTAAAGTTAAGAGCCTGAAAAATGACAAAGGCTACTTTTTATCTCGGGAAAACAAACGGTTCCTGCGGCATATTATACTACTCATCATATTAGTATACTACTTTTCACACATTTATCTTTTAATTATGCGCCAATGGAGTAACAGATTGACGTGGTTTTTTGGATTGGCATAGTTGATGACTTGAAAAGTGACAAAGGCTACTTTTTATCCTGGGAAAGCAAACAGTTCCCACGGGATATTAGTGTTCTACTTTTCACATATTTATCCTTAAATTAGGCGCCAACGAAGTTACAGATTGACGTGGTTTATTGGATAGGCATAGTTGAGGACTTGAAAAGTGACAAAGGCTACTTTTTATCCCGGGAAAACAAACAGTTCCCGCGGGATATTCGTATGTTACTTTCACATACTTATCCTTCAATTATGCGCCAACGGAGTTTTAGATTGAAGTTTTAGATTATTTTTTAGCGCAGGTAAAGTTAAGGGCCTGAAAAGTGACATACATACACACATACTGTAGTAGTAGGTATGTATGAATGTATGTATGTATGTATGTTGTATGTATGTATGTATGAATGTATGTATGTATGTATGTGTGTATGTATGTATGGAATGCATGTATGCATGTATGCATGTATGCATGTATGTATGTATGTATGTATGTAGGCATGCATGTATGCGAACATACATACACACATATCTACTACTACTGTATGTGTGTATGCATGAATTTATGTATGTTTGTATCCTCCTCCTACTAACAATAAATACTTTGATTATATCATATCCTACTTATTATTACTCATATTATCCCACTAATATTATTAATGTGAAAGTTTGTGATGGATGTATACGGATGTATGTTTGTATAGATGTCGTATACGGATGGATGGATGTATGTTCTCTGAGATAGGGGTTGAACTATTTAGACTGTTATACTCCATAACTTCGTTAAATTTGAACTAATTTTTATTATTACTTTGACCGACTTCAAAAAAGGGAGGAGGATCTCAATTCAACGGAAACTTTTTTATGTATGTTCACCGATTACTCGAAGACGCCTGAACCGATTTGGAAAATTCTTTTTTTGTATCAAAGGGTGGTTTCACTTCCCAGGTGGTCCCATTTAAATTTTATAGAAATCAGTCGAGCGTTTTTAAAAAAATCTACAATAAATTATATACTTTGTAGTGGCGCGGGCGTTTAAATGTATGCTCCCGGGACAAAAAGTAGCCTGTGTTATTTTCCAGGTCGTCAACTTTACCTGTGTAAAAAAAATCAGCCAATTGCGAGTCGGTCCTCGCTCTTTTAGGGTTCCGTTAAAAAAAAATTAAAGTATTTCCATGGGTACATGGAAATTTTTTAATTTAATTTTATTTTTTTAATTTAATTTAATTTTTATTATTTGTTGTTATAGCGGCAATAGAAATACAAAATATGTGAAAATTTCAACTATAAGTCTATTACGGTTTACGAGATACAGGCCGCTGACAGACGGACGGACGGACAGCGGAGGCTTAGTAATAGAGTCCCGTTGGAACCCTAAAAACCACGTTGACTATATGCACATACACTTTATATGGTGGAAATATTAAAACTGCGAAAGTGCGTTGGTTTGTCCTTCAATCACGCCTCAACAGAGCTACGGATCGACGTGATTTTTTGCAGTGTACCTATAGTTGAGGACGGAGAGTGACAGGCTACTTTTTATCCCGCAAAAATCAGAGTTCCCAAGGCATTTTAAAGGCTAAGTTCACGCAGACGAAGTCGCGGGCATCAGCTAGTATTCTGTAAAAAAAATGCGAGTGTCGTGGAACACTCGGTTGGAACGAAGTGCCTTTTAATAAAAAAAATCATAATAAAAATAAATATAATGAAAATAATGATCTGAAGTAAGGATTCGAACCCCTGAACCGATAGTTTCATTCCTTCATTTATCCGCTACGCCACCAAAGCTACAATGGAACGTGTGTAGTAGGTAAACGAAGGCAACATGTGTCGTGACGGAAAATTCTTACACTTTTTTCGCCTAGCCTCCATCCGCCAAAAATGGTACCGTCCGAAAAGGAACTTCGTTCCAAAAATTACAATGCCATTCCCCTTCCAAGTTAGCCCGCTACCATCTTAGACGTCATTATACTTACCATCAGATCGCAGTCAACGTCACCCATCCATGTCGTCATGTGGATTTTTTTTGAGCTATTGCATAGCTTTTATCGCGGGCTTTTAACTAGGACAAACAGTTTGAGCTCGGCGACCGAATCAAGAAATTCCGTAACGAAAAAAAACCTAACACCGTCGTTCAATAAGCGTTCAACATTTTAAAGGTTCACATTTAGCTCTGTTTGGCGCAGTGGACGAGCGGCCTCTTTCTTTAGATGTCGCAGGTTCGAATCTCACTCGCGAAGTACTGACAGTGCACTTTTCTTGTTTGTTTGTTTTTTAATTATTTTTTTGTATAATTTTTATTATGCAAAAAGAAATATTGCATAAATATTATAATTGCATAAGTTGATAAAAAAAGCTATGCAATAGCTTTACCGCGGCAGTCCCCGAGTGCCACTTAATTTTTTTTATTCGATGAGAAGATAATCCTTGACTGCGATCTCACCTGATGGTAAGTGACGATGCAGTCTAAGATGGTAGAGGGCTAACTTGTGAGGGGTATGGTAGTGAACATTCAACCCATACCCCTGATTGGGTTCTACACGCCATCGTGCCGGAACGCTAAATAGCTTGGCGGCACGTTTTTGACGGTAGGGTGGTAACTAGCCACGGCCAAAGCCAGACTAATAATGTCTAGAAAAACGGGATGTTTTCCTTGCTCATCTTTATTCAGTCGGTTAAAGATGGCGTCCTTGAATTTCCGCTTCCTCAACCTCCCACGCGAGGGTGTCGCGAGGAGGTGGGGGAGGGGGGAGGGGGAGGACGCGTGTAATAATTTATTTACTGAACTACTAAAACAAGAGCTCCCAACATTTACAGTTTCGATCTACTTCTCATGTTAATGTTTGATGAAGATCGATCTCTACTGAGGGCCGGTTGATTTAAAGCATTGGTTGTTTAAGGGCTGGTTGACATAAAGCATTGGTTGTTTTAATTTTAACCCCCGACAAAAAAAGAGGGGTGCTATAAAGATGCGTGTATCGGTGTGTCTGTCTTTTCGCTCGTAGGTCGGTCTATAATCGTATAATATAATCGGAATATAATCTGTATAATCTCGTAGGTCGGTAATCGGTCCAACGAATGGACCGATTTTGATGCGGTTTTCCTGTGTGAAACTTGACGTGATCAAGATGGATGCAGTTAGCTAGAATTTATGAGGATCTGTTTATGGTTCATCAACTCATATCCTACTTGATGAATGGGTCTTACAAACTTTCACAGGCCTGATTTGGGTGTACTGTTACTTCGAATTATTTCCAAGACTTACTAAGGCCCGCTTGCAGTTAAACAAACGCCGAGTTATCCTTTCAACGCAGAGTTAGTTGCTGTTTTGACAGATTTCGTATAAAGCTTCTGTCAAAATTACTTATTCCTGGGTTAAACCTAACCCGGTGTCTCTGCAAGCAGGCCTTACTAACTCAACTTAACTTTATTTAACTGAAACTTAACGGTACCTTACTTTGAGCGGATGCTAAGCAACTTACCTACATCAGATATAGTGTGCTTGGGCTCATTAGAATACCGAATAGTCTCAATGAGTAGGACCAAACTAATCCTTTGGCCAAGGTAGCTGCCAGCTCATGGGTCCCTGGTAGATTCGATGACCTTTTTTGAAAGTTCTTCCAAAAGAGCTCGAATCATTGTACTCCTCGGCATCAGGGTCATCATCATCATCATCATTAGCAACCCATCAACGGCTCACTACTGAGCGCAGGCCTCCTCTCAGAGAAGGGTTATAGGCCATAGTCCACCACGCTGGCCCAATGCGAATTGGCGGACTTCACACACCTTCCAGAACATTATGAAGAACTCTCAGATGTGCAGGTTTCCTCACGGTGTTTTCCTTCACCGTTGAAGCAAGTGATGTTTAATTGCTTAAATGCACATGACGAGGAGCGTACCCGGGATCGACCCTGCGACCCCCCGAATAAAAGACCACAGTCCTAACCACTAGGCTATCACTGCTTCATCGGCATCAGGGTAACCACCTATAAAGACAGAAAAATGAAACTACCATCAAGGTTTTAATACTTGCGCCTCTTGGCCCGTTGTTTGTTATGTAAATGTTACAGCGAATTACTCAAGTTGGGCCATTCATCAACCGCCCGGCCCACAAAAGATAATCAGTAATACATCATTCAGACTTGCGATCATCTGCGTAGTATGAATATCTGAATTCATTCTGATCTCCCGCAGAATTTGCATGTCATTGTGTTCGAATTATTGCGGATCATTTCCGCGGTGCGGCGTGCTAATATATATATATTTTTTATTTGATGACAAGCTAGTCCTTGACTGCGATCTCACCTGATGTTAAGTGACAATGCAGTCTAAGATGGTAGCGGGCTAACTTGGAAGGGGTATGGAAGTGAACATTCAACTCATACCCCTAATTGGTTTCTACACGCCATCGTGCCGGAACGCTAAATCGCTTGGCGGCACGTCTTTGATGGTAGGGTGGTAACTAGCCACGGACAAAGCCTCCCACCAGACCAGACCAGAGACAATTTAGAAATTATAAATTCCCAAATTGACCCCGCCGGGAATCGAACCCGGGGCCTCCCAGTTATAAGACAACAGCTCTCACCACTGAGCCAGGGAGGTCGTCAAATATAATATTATTCTAATGAAAAAATAAACTTCCATGTACAGAGAAATATAGTATCCCACTAGCCAACTCGATACGTTATCCCGTGAGTTAAATTAAATCATACTTAATATTATGAATGCGAAAGTGTGTTTGTTGGTTTCTTGGTTTTCCTTCAATCACGCCGCAACAGAAACACGGATCGACGTGATCTTTTGCATGGGTATAGTTGAGGATCTGGAGAGTGACATAGGCTACTTTTTGCCCCGGAAAATCAAAGAGTTCCCGAGGGATTTTAAAAACTAAATCCACGCATAAGTCGCGGGCATCAGCTAGTTTTACATTAAAACTAATTAAGTATTGCTTGCTTTCTATTATGTATTCAGTGGTATTGCTTCACTTGGGATATTGTATACAATGTTAAAATAAATTATTAATTCTTCTTCTTCTTTAATTTATCGATTGAACGATAAAAACTGCGTCAAATGATCATGACATCACAGTTCAATATTTCATACAACCTCCCATAATAAGCGTCTCCCATAATAATTTTGGAGCCTACATTGAAATATATAGTACTAGCGACCCGCCCCGGCTTTGCACGGGTAGTAGTATTATTACGCCTATGCTTTGCAAACGCCTTGAAATGTTCCATAAGTCATATTGAACAGCATATTGAACAGTACGTAGGCTTATAAAAGAAGCAACAACGCGGCGCGCGCGGGGGTGATGATAAAAACTTCCTGATGAATCACCCTATCTATTGGTGAAAACCGCATGAAAATCCGTTCGGTAGTTTTTGAGTTTATCGCCAACAGACAGACTGACAGACAGACAGACGCGGCGGGGGACTTTGTTTTATTTTATAATATGTAGTGATGATGATAAAATAAATAATAATATTTTTCTCTGTTGATAGATTGAATACGACTGAAGAATATCGCTGAGTTTGGGGTTAAATTTGAGGGTTGCAGGTTACCCTTCGCGTAAAAAGTAGTAGCTTTAGGGAGATGACAAGAACTCGCACAGGGAAGAAAAATGAGAAAACGCTTATACTTATATTAGTATTGTGAAGGGAGGGCAGGCGCGATATTACTCGTATTAAACGTATTAAGGTATTTTTAAGGTTTTTTGAAAGCATTTTCAGTCCTTTCATGGTTGTATTGCGAAGTTTATTTTCGGATGGTTTGGCGGACGGAGCCTAGGTGAAAAAAAAGTGTAAGACCGCCACGACTCTTGCCTTCGTATTACATTCCATTATAGCTTTGGTGGCGTAGCGGATAAACGAAGGAGTGAAACTACCCGTTCGGGGGTTCGAATCCTAGCTTTCAGATTATTATTTTTATTTTATTTATTTTTATTATTAATCTATTATTAGAAGGCACTTCGTTCCAACCGAGTGTTCCACGACACTCACGCATTTTTTTAGCGTTCCAGTACGATTTCGCGTAGAAACCCTATGCGTTGAATTTACACAGCCAGCCGCGTCAGCAGGGGTATTAATTAAAATAAAACTCACTTCGAAAGCGAACTCACTTGTCAATTATGTTAAATAAGGGATAATTTGACATACCTAATTGGAGTCTACTACTGGTTCGGAATGCCGTTCCTGCCGAGAAGAACCAGCAAGAAACTCGGCAGTTGCTCATGATAGAGAATGGATAGCTTGACATTCGCTTCTACTTTTGTATTTGACGAATGTCATCACTCATCACCATTCTAGTCTTCTTTATTTATTCCGTGATTGGTGAAGTGAAATTGCTTTCGAATTGTTTGTAAGTATTTTACTCTGCTGGTGAGATTGCAATTAAGAGCTAATTAATCATCGAAAAACAAAAACACTAAAACCCTAGATATGAAAAATCCCTTAAAATCCACAAATTCAGGTCAACGATCAGAGACCATCTCCAATGAAGACTAAAAAGCATAAAAGTATTTACTCAGGAACGTATATTGTAAGGTTGAGAATTATACTTAGTAAAACGAAAGATGGCCGAAAAACTTTATTTTTATTTACATTCTGCTGAATAAATAAAATCTTCCGCATTCCCCCAAATACTACAGACGCGGCCCGTGTAATAATGCATCACAAAACATCGCAATTACGCGCCGATTGTGTGCGTGACTCACACATCCGCAAGCATTTTTGTACTTATACAGTAAACACATGGCTAGAGAGGTACATGTATTATATCGAAAGGACTAATCGATATCGATATTAGAATATCGAGTAGTAAAACTCAGAAATACTTCTGTAAAAATAAGATATTGCCAAGTTCATCTTTTCATCATGACGTGTATTTTTTTAAAACTACATATTATGAAGAACGAAAAATTTTGACTGAATTTGACTGAACTCAAGTCTCAACAATACTATAATTAGTAAAGAAGAAAAAAATAAGTTTGCCCTAGATGTGTATTGAAACTTCTCAAATAATAAAAAAGTCGTGTGGTGCATGGGACACCAGATAGGAACGAAGTTCCTTATTATAAAAATATTAATTTCAAGTTCTATTCGAGGTATAAAGAAAATAATTATTCGGGTATAAATTTTTATCGTGATTTTTTGATCGATAAAAATCAAACAAATTACTTTACAAAATCATCTTAACACCTTTATTTTGTTTACAATGATTTATAAAAATATATAATAATAAGTGTAATTTGTTTTTAATTTTTTACCAATTAATATAAATTATAAAATTATAAATAATAATAAATTAATAATAAAAATAAAATAAATAATATTTATCTGAAGTCAGGATTCGAACCTTTGAACCGATAGTATCTCTCCTTCTTTTTACCGCTGCGCCATCGAAGATTTGATGGAATGTGTAAAATAAACAAGGACTGTGACGAAAAGAAAAGTGTGTGTCAGCTCCGGCCTCCGACGCACGACTGGAGTTTATGTGCGACGCTATATCCTTCTCTATGCGCGCGACTCGGGTCCGAGCGCGTCCCGACCGACTTTCGCTTCGGGGACCCGATCGCTACGCGCTCGGCTACCCGAAGCGAAAGCTCTTTCGCACGAAAACCAACCTTATTTACTCAACGTTAGGGTAGAAATTTCAACGTTGTGAAAAACGTAACGAGGTCATTGATAAATTGATTTTACTGCCCGGATTTTTCTCATACCGGGCTGCTAAAATCGATTCTTAAGGAGTAAACTCCAAAAATCTTACGCTTTTATTTAACGTTACGGACGTCTTTTGCTGGCTAGGGTACCCCTCCGCAACGCCCCATAAGGAACTTCGTTCCAACAATGATTACTTATAGCGAAAAATCGTCTTGTACAATCTTGAGCCCAGAGTTAAAGGACTGGGTGAGCCAAATAAACTTTACATTGGCTCTAGCATTTGGCAATACATTAAAACTGATTCTACTGATAGGTACAGTTACCGTAGCGTTACTATCGATTTTGACATCAACTTGTTTTACGACCGTTCTATATAGGTACATACTGCTGTTTTAATATTTAAAGTACCTTCTATTCGGTAGCATCGCAACTAAATTATCGATACTAATCGAATATCGATACTAGGGGATCTCGCCACCGCACCGTCTTCTCACGTTAGCATTGACCAATATGACGAGCGTACACGGTGACACACTGAAAACGGACGTCGTAATCACGTGGGCAACGTGTAGAGCGAGACGGAGAGACATTCCACGTGAGTGAGAGTAGGACATGCGTCATAACCTTGACCTGCGCAGTAGGTAGTGCCGAGTACCCAAGCGCCCCCCAAGCTGTGACGATTTTCGGTACTATATGTAGGTACGAGTACGCACTAGCCAAATATTATTTAACTATTTATAGACATGCCAAATTTTACTTACGTAGGCAACCAACTTTTAGGCCCGCTTGCAGAAACGCCGGGTTATCCTTTTAACCCAGAGTTAGCTGCTGCTTTGACGACCTCCCTGGCGCAGTGGTGAGCGCTGTGGTCTTATAACTGGGAGGTCTCGGGTTCGATTCCCAGCGGGGTCAATTTGAGAATTTATAATTTCTGAATTGTCTCTGGTCTGGTCTGGTGGGAGGCTTTCGTTGGCCGTGGCTAGTTAACACCCTACCGTCAAAGACGTGCCGCCAACTGCCATGCCCATTCCAAGTTAGTCCGCTACCATCTTAGACTGCATCTTCACTTACCATCAAGTGAGATCGCAGTCAAGGACTATCTTGTCATCGAATAAAAAAAAAAGATTTCGTATTAAAGCTTCTGTCAAAATTACTATTCCTGGGTTAAACCTATCCCGGCATATCTGCAAGCGGGTCTTAACCGTGTACGCTTAGAAAGCGTGTACGGCAACGCAAAAGAATGGTTAAGTCTATTATAGGTGTCTAGTTCTTAGAAGTTCATCTAATTGTTCTAACATATTGAAGTTGCATTGAAAACATTCAATTTGTATGTGTTATATTATAGTGTACAGCACGAAAGTAGTCTTTATAAGATTACTAGATGATGCCCGCGACTTCGTCCGCGTGGATTTAGGTTTTTTAATTCTTCTTATTTGCCGGGATAAAATGTAGCCTATGTGCTAATCCGGGGTAAGAATATCGACTAATTTGTGAGTAAGTCACATCCAACTCGATATTCTGACTAATTTCTTAAACTGGACACTTTCAAGTAAAGATTTTTATATAAACCTATGAAGATGATACTGCCATCGTCGCAATTAGAATGCCATAAGCAAACTTTGTCGCATTAGTTTACAAATTGTGAAAAACCAAATTAAATTTGAATTACAGACCCGTATAATCAACCTTAAAATGTATTGCTGCATCAAGAATAACAATTGTTGGCACCTTCTCCACAATCGACCTAGTCTTATGGCCCCACAGCCCTGTAAGTGTAGCTAACTAGCTATGTTGTCGATGCCAGACCTCAGGGGATGGTTGGAACGTGTCGGCACCCGACATGTTGGCTCATCTGTCTACGCTTTATACGAATCAGTGCTAGGAATTATTAGCGCGCAATATGCCAATTTTATTGTTTGTATTCATTATGCCACAATAACTAATAATAATTGTCCTTGCTCAGCGAGTCGCGATACTGAAGTGGAAATGGGCGGGGCACATAGTTCGAAGAGCTGATGGTCGTTGGGGTCCCAAGGTGCTGGAGTGGCGACCCCGCACCGGGAAGCGCAGTGTTGGCAGACCCCCCACCAGGTGGACCGACGACATCAAGCGAGTCGCAGGGAGCCGCTGGATTCAGGCGGCGCAAGACCGAGGTCTGTGGAAGTCCATGCAAGAGACCTTTGTCCAGCAGTGGACGTCTATCGGTTGATAAAGAAGAAGAAGAAGAATTGTCCTTGAACATCGTAATCCTATGTACAACCTACTTACATAATTCACACCAACTTAATATGTCATTTTTAGTACGTTCGATAGTGTTCTTCAGCTATGAGCTAAGTGTTCTGTCTTCATTCCGTCGAGGTATCTGAATATTGTTATGATATGTCATTCAATGACGACCTTAAGGTTGATTAAACGGGTCTGCCCGCGAAATTCAAATTTAATTTGGTTTTTCGCAATTTGTAAACTAATACGACAAAGCAGGCTTATGGCATTCTAATTGCGCCAGTGGTATTATCATCTCCACAGGTTTATATAAAAATCTTTACTTGAAAGTGTCCAGTTTAAGAAATTAATCAAAATACTGTGACGTGAGTTACTCACCAATAAGCCGATATTCTAACTAATTTCTTAAACTGGACACTTAAATATAAACCTGTGAAGATGATAATACCACTGGCGCAATTAGAATGCCATAAGCCTACTTTGTCGTATTAGTTTACAAATTGCGAAAACAAAATTAAATTTGAATTTCGCGGGCAGACCCGTATAAGACAAGATTGTACAACAGTTTGCAATAGAATCGACCCAGGTACCTAATATTAATTATCACGTCCGTATCTTTAGAAAAATGAGTTCATAAAATTTTCATTGCTTTTATTAACATAATGAGTTAGGACGTAGGTAATTTAAGGCGATTGTTAGAAAATAGGCCTTTAAAGCAGGGTGGCCATTAGTTCACAATGGATCCTTATTATGGAAAAAACTTGAGTCATCCTACATTAACAAAGAATCTCTGCCTAGTGCCTAAATTATTTCAGTCGCACTTTGTGAAATCCATCTGGTAATCAAACTCAGTAGGCGTCAACAATTTCGACTACACACTAGGTGTTTTTAACTGACTTCCAAAAAACACAAAAAGAGGAGGTTCTCAATTCGACGCGTATTTTTTTTTTTTGGTGATGTTACTCCATATCTCCCTCAAATCTTAACCGATTTCGATATTTTTTTTTTATTTGAAAGGGCGTATCTGCAGGTAGGTCCCATTTAAGTTTGGTGAAGATTTGATGAATATCTTCAGAGATGGAGGACGGAACTCTTCAATGAATTAGAGGAAATCGCTCGCGATCAGAGTATGTGTAGACTTTTAACCATGCCTACTACATAACGTATACAAACATTAGCTAAATTTCTATTTATCATCTTATTTTTACAAGCTTTTATTTGTCTTGCAATGTATGTTTAGGTCAAGTCTTGCAAGGTGTATTAGAACCATTCCCGGTTTCCGATTGAGCTGAAAATGTGCATGTACATGTAAATCGGATTACAATCCAATATTATTTTAACATGGAGCTGATCTGATGATGGAGGTGGAAGATGGCTATGGAAATTCTGTAGTAAAACGATGTAACACCATGGAGTTCAGACTCGTTTAATTCGTGTTAAGAAGTACTCTGGTCCTAGATAATATCCAGGGTCTGATGATGAAGCTGAACGATGGTTATGAGCACTCTGTAATGAAACTACGTAACCATATTTATGTTGGGCTCGTTTCAATTGTATTGCGATCTGCAGTAAACTATTGATACTTAGTTGAAACTTGTGCGAGAGTAGTATATTCAAAGTAGGTATACTACATACATTGTAAGTGTTTGACATTGACCGTAGTATCAATTGATAACCTTTTCTTTTTGAAGAGGTTGATAATTAGGGTTCCGTACCTCAAAAGGTAAAAAAGGGACCCTTATAAGATCACTCTCTTATCCGTCTGTCCGTGTGTGTGTCATCAACGATTATCTCAGGAACGGGTGGACCTAGCAAGTTGAAATTTATACCAGATACTGAGGTCTATAGTCCCTATTAGGTGTATAAAAATCAAGGTCCTGAGTTAACACGATAAAAAGATACGGGCAAATTTAGATGTTCACGACAAACTTGTAAGTATGTACCAAAATTTACCGTTAAGGTCTAGGTCAGGGATTCCCAAACTATTTTGGGCAAGTGACCCCTTTACCAAAATGAACTGATACCTCAGACCCCCACAGACTTTACTTTAAAAATCCGAGCTCTAGTTATTTCCTATTGATACAAAATATCAATTTAAAAATTTTGCGTTAGGTTAAGTGAGTAAACTTGACATCATTTTCTCATCAAATTTAATAAAATAAATAGACATACTTCCTACTAAAATATTAATTCTTACTTAACAAGTCGTTACACGTAACACAACTTATACAGTTAACAGTATCTTGAAAGTTTCAAATAAGAACTTGTGTTTATTAATAGGGGTCGATTGTTAGACCTATAGTCGATCCCCAAAATCAGTTTTCGTTTATGTCGACGTCTGGGAAAGCGATTTCAACCCCAAGGAGTCGATATCGACCACTTTGGGAATCCCTGGTCTAAGTCAACCGGAAGTACCATAGAGGTTTTGGGTCGA
Organism: Oeneis ivallda; assembly: GCA_029955525.1. Classification (NCBI taxonomy): domain Eukaryota; kingdom Metazoa; phylum Arthropoda; class Insecta; order Lepidoptera; family Nymphalidae; genus Oeneis; species Oeneis ivallda. Next base: position 24,338,559 of record JARPMR010000009.1, read on the forward strand.
AAACCTATTATCGTATTTCCCGTTGACCTAGAATCACGAAATTTGTTATTTGGCAAAAAGCTAGCACAAATAAAGGAAAATATTCCAAAAAATAAAAAAAGTTGAAAATTATAAGTACATAATAATAATAATATAATGGGGGTATAATGGGTAGGTACGGAACCCTCGGCGCACGAGTTCGACTCGCACTTGACCGGTGTTTTTTAACCTCGAACTCCATAATTCATTGATCTCACGAGAGTCACGCGTACACGAGTACGCCATATCGAAAATAGCTCTGCCCTCGTGTATTCCACATCATTCATTCATCTCAACCCAACACCAGCCTACAGTTCAAGGAGCCTTACTCTGTGCTCTGTACTACCTTACTGGGTATAGCTGTAGGATTGTTTAAAATCTCTGATTGGCTGAATTTATGGCGTTCCTGATTCATCAATGCATTATAACCAATAGCGGGAGAGTGCCAGCCAATCAGAATTCATTGCGATCAAACTGATGCAATCATTTTTCAACAACCTCACAGCAAGTCTCTCAGAATGAGAAGGGTTTAGGCGACAGTTTACCACACTGGACAAGTGCGGATTGACAAACTTTTTTTTTTATTCGATGACCAGCTAGTCCTTGACTGCGATCTCACCTGATGGTAAGTGACGATGCAGTCTAAGATGGTAGCGGGCTAACTTGGAAGGGGTATGGCAGTGAACATTCAACCCATACCCCTAATTGGTTTCTACACGCCATCGTGCCGGAACGCTAAATCGCTTGGCGGCACGATTTTGACGATAGGGTGGTAACTAGCCACGGCCAAAGCCTCCCACCAGACCAGACCAAACCATTCAGAAATTATAAATTCCCAAATGGACCCCTCCGGGAATCGAACCCGAGACCTCCTAGTTATAAGACAACAGCGCTCACCACTGAGCCAGGGAGGTAGTGAAAAACTTCACACACCTTTGAGAATGTTGTGAAGAACTCTCAGGCTCTCAGGTTTCGACGCGATATTTTCCAGTCATAGGCCAAACTGTGACTCATAAGACAAGGCAAGACGCTTCCCGCCGCTTTTGAAAGCAGATTCTGCTGAGAAGAGCAGCAGCAGAGAATTCAATTTTTAATTTACATCACAATTTTCAATGTACTTTTACTTCGTTTTTATAGTGAGATAGAACATTTTTAGGGTTCCGTACCCAAAGGGTGCCAACGGGACCTTATTACTAAGCCTCCGCTGTCCGTCCGTCTGTCCGTCCGTCTGTCAGCGGGCTGTATCTCGTAAACCGTAATAGGTAGACAGTTGAAATTTTCACATATTGTGTATTTCTATTGCCGCTTTAACAACAAACAATAAAAATAAAATTAAATTGAAAAATAAGGGGGGCTCGCATACATGGAAAAGGAGTCGAAATAACCTGTACAGAAATAAATTTTTTACCCTAGCATGTGGGGTGTCATTGTCTAGAGCCCATTAAGTGGAGTTCAAATATATATATTTTTTTATTTTTTAGCTACAAAAAGAAGCTGCAAGAAGAAATGGGGGGCCCTCAAAGTTGTCGGTTTTAGACCAATTTTGTTAGGGGGTGTATCTCAAAAACTAACCTAGTTAGCAATTTGAAATTTTGGTATATTATGTACTTTATAGTGTATTTAAACAACAAATATCTACTGAAAACGCCGATTTAAAATACGGTTTGTAAGTTGTGACCAAAACAAACGAGTATTTTTTCCCCATATGCTATTTTACTAACTTTCTAAGAACTAAAACTAAAACTAGATACATATCTAAATATGTATGTATCTAGTTTTTAAAAAATGATTTGGTTATATTATGTACGGAACCCTAAAAGAGGGAGGCCCGACTCGCACTTGGCCGATTTTTAATTTAAGTACATTACAATTTTCAATGTACTCTTACTTCTTTTTTTAGTGAGATATAACATTTGTTCACTTACTTCAATACCCGGTTCATAATAAAGTAACTAATAATATTATAATAGAAGGTTATATAAACAGAAAATCCGGGCCTGGAACCTTTACACGTGTCGGCCTCCGAGGAAGAGAAAGCGCCCGGGGTCCTATCCCCTGCCCTGTCTATTTAATTGGGTGGATGATATTATAGACCCTACCCTACGTTTGATTTTGGTCATTATTTAACGTAACGTAACGCACAAACAAAAACTTTCTATGAAAACTGTTGTGGGGTTGTCAATTAATAATATATAAAAATTCTTTAAAAAAAACCGACTTCAAACGCGACTGAAAAGTATAAAATAATTTCAGTTTGTACACGTATGTTGAAGTCGGGCGTGTCTTTTCCAGTCACAGTGTTGCCTATTTGAAATAAATAACTTTGTTATTTTTTTTTGTGTTTTGTGAATTTATACCTTCTTTCTTTTAACACTTTCTAGGCGGGTAGGCATACAAAATATTCGGTGATTTGTATTTAATGGAGTTATAGTGAGTTTTAATTTTAAACAGTGTAAAACATTTTCTATTTGTTATTTATGTAGTGTCATTGTTATTGTTCTTATGTGGAAGACTGGGATACACATTTATAAGCCACAATACCCGCGGGAATTAGGAATGTCAACTAAATACAGGTTCCCTAGTTAGGTGACAGACCCGATCACCCATGCATATGCCCAAAATGTAACTTATGTAAGTACTCCGCTTCAATTATTTTATTACTCGTATGTAAAGGTCATGTTTTTAATAAATTAAATACATAAATGAAAATGAAATGAAATGAACTTTATTTCTTACACAATAAGTTGCCAACCCTAGTTACACGTGTCAGCCTGAGTTAAAAGTTAAAAAAATAAGCGTCCGAAGTTATTTTTTTTACCTTAATATTTTATTATTATTGTAAATATTCTTTTTGGCGATTGAGAGAAACTGAATTTGAGAGTAAAACCTATCTGTTTTAGGATCTTAATTTTTTTTACCTCAATATTATTATTTTTTATTGGACATTTATTTGGACATTTTTACCAACGTTCGCTAACTTTTAGGAACTACTTAAGTTAGGTGACGTTTTCTGTTTATTTCGTTTTTATGCACCTTTAGGAAACAACCGAGCTCTTAGGCGACTGCCTAAGTTTAGGGGCTTGCCTGTAAATTCCCCATCTGGAACCCTAACTAATACACGGATTGACGACTTCGGACAACAATCAAGATTTGAGCGTCCTTTTGAAGATATTGATGCTATTGATAGGATAGTTGCTATAACCCTAGGTTTATAAAACGGAATATAGTTATAATACGAGCATGATCTAGTAATATGTATAACTATCTGACTAGACTAATCTAGTGAAATGATTAAAAAAGGAGATTGGCGAGCTCCATAGTGTTTCTGACCCAGACTTGCGGCCCACGTTCACGAATCAAACTTCTGATACTCGTTCTAGTAAACCAGACTAACAAAAAAGTTAATCAAATTCAATCAAATAAAATTGGGAGAAAAATGATATTCAATAGTATATTATTAATATATATATAGCTGCTCGTGCTGATTCACTGACTCACTGACTGATTGATCACCTCTCCTGTAAAATTTTGTATGAAAAATTTTTTTTTCACCTATGGTTTCGTATAGAGGACAAAAATTCATTCAGAGGAAAATTATGGAGAGAGCTGATGATTGAGGATTTCGGAGACGGGTGAAGAGCACGGCCGGGGTATTGAAGATAGGTGGGGTGTGCTCGAACAAATGTCACTCGAAACCTCATCCAATTCGCAGTGAGCTGAAAATAAATTCAAAATGGCGGAAAAAAGATGGCCGCCATACAAATTTCGTCGGTGTCTATCTCGGGGAGTATAAAAGATGGAAGAGTGGTTTCTTGGCAAAAGATGATCAAGACCAAAAGGTCTATTTGATGAATAGAAAAAAAATCCAAGATGGCGGAAATTTTTTTTCTTCATACAAAATATATGGCGAATATTGATGAGACTAGAAGCCGGGAGGCGGGATTCATGCAAGACTTTGATACGGTTCCTTTTCAAGATTTGTTTTTATTGAAGAATTTTCATTATGACAAATGATGACATATGATGATCGAGGGTTTGGAAGGTGGGTGAGGAGCACGGCCATGGTAATAAAGATAGGGTGCTCGAACAAGTCACTCGAAACCTCATCCAATTGGCAGTGAGCTGAAAAAAAATCCAAAATGGCGGATTCAAGATGGCGGCCATACAAACTTCAACGGTGTCTATCTCGGAGAGTATAAAAGATGGAAGAGTGGTTTTTTGATAGACAATGATCAAGACCTAAAAGTCTACTTGCCGAGTAGAAAAACCGCGGTCCGCTTGCGGGCCGCGCACCCACGCGCCCTACTAGTATTATATATTAGTAGTAGTAATAGTTAGTAAATTGTAAAAATGAGGTTAGGTTTCCATTGAATTATTTTTAAGGCAAATAATCATAATAACATTTAATAGCTTTGAAAAATCTAAGAGGTACTGAAGATCGTGAAGATCATTGTCTGAATATACCAAAGAGAACACGCTTTCTTTTAAACATTAAACAGCTAACCTACTAGTGATCTATATTGTAATTCATAGTGCTGCCATCTATATGTCTATAACCACAACAAAACGAAAGAATTACGAAATAAACTGACCGAATGACAATAATTATTGATTGAGTTGACAATTATTGACATTGACATACTTATTTTGACAAGTTAGTTTTCATTCTGGTAAAATGATAATATGTATTGCCATTAGAACTGTTATTTATAACGCGTAATTGTGAATAATTATATTTTTGATCCCCAACTTTTAAAAATATTATGGGGTTTACACAGAAAAATACTTTAGAATAGAATAGAAATATTTTTTATTCAAATAAACTTTTTTACAAGTGCCTTTGAATCGTCGATGAGTCTACCACTGGTTCGGAATGGCCTTCCTGCCGAGAAGAACCAGCAAGAAACTCGGCAGTCGCTCTTTTCAAAACAAGTTTACAATACAATAGATACTATGCTGTGTATGCTTTGTTTATGATGCCATATGTAATCATGTTCAATCAGATATTTGTATTGAACAACATGGGTTTTGCAAGAATAGGTCCACAGTTAGCAATCTTTTAATTTTTAAAAATTATCTCTGCAGTGCCTTTGCAAAAATCAAACAAGTCGATACCATCTATACAGATTTTTCTAAGGCCTTCGACCGCGTGAATCATGAATTATTGTGCCTTAAGCTTGCTGCCTATGGAATCCATGGAAATTTGCTTAGGTGGGTAAAATCTTATCTTACGAGACGTAGTCAAATTGTTGCTCTGAAGGGGTATCTTTCGGCCGCGGCTCTTGTTCCATCTGGGGTACCCCAGGGTTCGCACCTGGGGCCTCTTCTCTTCATTATTTTTATAAATGATATTAAAAGGGTTATACAAAGTGAATGTCTTTTATACGCAGACGACTTAAAAATTTTCACTGAGATCTCGAATACTGAACAGTGTGTTACACTACAGCTCGACCTGAATCGGGTGATGGAATGGTGTCATAAGAACCTTATGACACTCAACGCTAATAAGTGTCAAGTAATAACTTTCTCCTCAAGAAAACAGAATATTTTATATGAATACAAGATTGGTCAAAGTACGCTTGAGCAGAAAAATTTAATAAAGGATCTAGGTGTACTTATAGACAGTAAATTGACATTTCGGGATCACTATGACCACATAGTTAAAAAAGCTAATCAAATTCTCGGTTTCGTATTGAGAAATAGTAGAGATTTTAAAAAACCTAAAAGCGTGCTGACTGTATATAACTGTTTTGTGAGGAGCGTGGTTGAATATGCGTCTGTCATCTGGTCGCCTTATTATTCAGTTCATTCAGATCGCATAGAGCGAGTTCAACGACGTTGCCTCCGAACTTTGGCTTGGCGTATTGGTCAGTATCGCTCTTTGAATAGCTATGCACTTAGGTTAGAATACTTCAAGGTCAAATCCTTAAGAGTTCGGAGGGATATCTCACTGTTGATATACTTACACAAAATTTTGCACTCATATATTGACTCCCCCGTGCTATTATCTTTAATTAATATTAATACAAGGTATCCCATGAAGATAAGTCGTTGTCCTAAGAAATGTAAAACCTTCTCTCTTAACATTTATAAAAATAATACATCTTACTATAACCCAGTGGTTCGCATGTGCCGTTTGTATAATGAGCTGGTTTCCTCTAGCAATATTGACATTTTTAATAATAAATCTGTTGCTTTTGGTAAGTCACTTGACAGCTGCGATGCTTTGTCCATTGTGTAAATAATTAATACTTATCTATGTATACTTTTTTTTTAAATATTTCTTTTCATTACTTTTTTTGTATTTAATTCTCTTTTTGATATCTAAATTACAATTTGTCATAGTCATGTAAAACTTTGTTTAGTTTAAGTTTCTTTTAGTTTTAATTTAAGACACGCCCAATTATTTGCTGCTTTTGTAGACACATTTTGTATTGGAGAGTGGCTAGTTCTTATCATGGCTGTATTATTTTTGTTGTTTTATTGTCATAATCTGTTGTGTGTCTAATAAATAAATAAATAAATAAATAAATAAATGCAGTGTCTCCACAATGAGGGGAAGTTCAAAAAAAAAGATACTACAATTCAATTCACGTTAAGACGGCAGACACAAAGCAGCCCCATTCCTGCCGGTGGAACCCGTTCACGAGCATGACGCATGATCCAGCCGTTCGTGTTGCTTCGCTCGACCATATTTGAGGGAAAATACAACCCGCACCGCAACATTCCGGTATATAGCTATGTATAAACCTAGGTTTATAGCTATATCGCGGCTTCAACTGATACATTGGAGGAGGCTGGAGCTAACTCATGTGCTCACACCTTATTATCCTATACCTATTACCGTCCTAAAACTTGTGGGTAGATACATGTCAGGCACTGAATAGTTAAATCTTAGGTATGCAAGCTATCACTCTTCCTGGTCAAGATCGATTCAGCATTAGTCTGTCTAGTTAACTGTGAGAAGGTTGAACAGATAATAATCCAACCTATTTTTTCTTATTCGATGACAAGATAGTCCTTGACTGCGATCTCACCTGATGGTAAGTGACGATGCAGTCTAAAATGGTAGCGGACTAATTTGGAAGGGGTATGGCAGTGAAAATTAAACCCATACCCCTAATCGGTTTCTACACGCCATCGTGCCGGAACGCTAAATCGCTTGGCGGCACGTCTTTGACGGTAGGGTAGTAACTAGCCACGGCCAACGAAAGCCTCCCACCAGATAAGATCTGAAACGAACTGATAAGGTGTGGAACACTCTCGGCGTCCGTGTTTCCTGCAACGTATAACTCGAGTACCTTCAAAGCAAGAGTGAATAGGCATCTTTTAGGCAAGCGCGCTCCAACCAAGACCTAGGCATTGCTTTCCATCAGGCATGTTTGTTGTCAAGCGCAATTCTATCTTGCAATCAAAATAATGATTAACAAAAATACTGAAGCATGTTCCTAATATCAGTATGAAATATAAGTAAGTATGTTACTATTGACTTTGAAGAACATTTAAATACGAGCCGATAAATCTGAATTTAATCTAAAAGTACCTACTAAATTAGAATTCAGAAATTACTTGAACACCTAAACTTTTGCCTAATCTGTGACCTAGATTCAGTCTAAACACTAAAATACAAAGAGATTAAATCTGTGCTAGAAACTTAAATACCTATTATTGAAATACGAGTACAGTACCCGGCGATATATATTGCACATCGGCCTTTGGAATAAAACGCTATTTCTATTCTATTGCAAGGAAAGCTAGCCAGAAATTCACGTAGTAATTACTGAAATCTCTTCACAATCGGCGAGCACATCACGTAACATATATAAAAAAAATGCAGTCGAACTGTGAATAGAATAGAATAGCGTTTTATTCCAAAAGCCGATGTGCATTGCACATCGGCTGTACTAGCGAATCAGTGATAGCCTAGTGGTTAGGACTGCGGTCTCCTATTCGGAGGGTCGTAGGTTCGATCCCGGGCACGCAGCTCTGACTTCTGAGTTATGTGCGTTAAAGCAATTAAATATCACATGCTTCAAAGGTGAATGAAAACATCGTGAGGAAATCGGCACACCTGAGAGTTCACCATAATGTTCTCAAAGGTGTGTGAAGTCTGCCAATTCGATTTGGGCCAGCGTGGTGGACTATTGCCTAACCCTTCTCTCAAAGGAGACCTGCGCTTTGTAGTGAGCCGTTGATGGGTTGCTGATGATGACGATATGTATTATCTTATTAATTATACTAGTACTGATATACTGTTAACTGATGAAATAATAATTATATATTGCGAATAAATAATAATCATAATATTGTATTGATAGTTACAAATGTAATTTATAATTACATTAATTATTTATTTATTGGGTAATATTAATTGATAATACTGATATGTAATAAATGTAGATATTTCTTATATTTTATTACAATAATAAATAATTAATTAGGTACTTATAATTGCAATAGGTAGGTATATTTTATGTTCCTATTTTACGAGTATCATTATTGAACGCGACTTCATCCGCCTGGAAATCGGTTTTTTAATCCCTTGGCAGCTCTTCGATTTTTCAGTATAAAAAGTTGCCTAAAGCTCCTTGCCTAATTTTTAACCGACTTCGAAAAAGGAGGAGGTTAGTCGGAATCTTTTTTTATGTATGTTCACCGATTACTTGAAGACACCCGATTTGGAAAATTCTTTTTTTGTTTGAAAGGGTATACATTCCAGGTGGCCCCATTTAAATTTTATCGAAATCAGTCGAGCGGTTTTTAAAAATAATCAACAATAAATTATATACTTTGCAGTGGCGCGGGTGTTTGAAGTCGGTTTAAAAAAAAAATTATATTAAATTTTATTATAATGACAAGTATTTGGTTTGAACGTGAAGTCGTACTGAAGAACATTCTTTACTGAAAACACAGTGTCTTTCGCATTTACAGTACCTAATATACTCGTAGTATGGATTGTTATATTCACTGTGCTTTTTTACATAATATAAGATTTTCAAATAGGTTTCATGAATTGATAGAAACGGTTATTTATTAATTTCCTACATTAATACTTAATAAAGTTTGTAGTAGTCAGTAGAGTGTGAGAGTGATAGAGACTGGTATAGATTCTCGAGTGTCATAAGAGCCACAGGTTGGCCAACACTTTGAGTATATAACCAATATATACTCAAAGGGCCAACATGATATTAATAATTTTTGAATTTTCTCTACAGCGGTGTGGGTAGGATCACAAGTTTTCTCCCTTAAATATATAAAATTTAAATAAAAAAAAACATTCTGTCATAAAACAAAGTTTCCAACCTCCTTCCGCACGAGTGGTTTAGTGGAGCATGAGCGAAACAACATTATTCCGACATCGAATTAGAACCTACTTTATCATAACAACGGGAAAATTCTGTTCCGAGAATAAGTAATTTAATATTATTATAGCCTTACATCTCGGCATCCCTTGATGTGCTTGCAAAGGGAGCTATTAAAAGCTTCTTCATCCCCTGATTCCTTACTTATAAAGTACTATTATAAAGTAAATATATTATAATGTAAGCAGTGATAGCCTAGTGGTTAGGACTGTGGTCTCCTATTCTGGGGGTCGCAGGTTCGATCCCGGGTACGCACCTCTGACTTTTCGGAGTCAAGTGCGTTTAAGCAATTAAATATCACTTGCTTCAACGGTGAAGGAAAACATCATGAGGAAACCTGCACACCTGAGAGTTCTTCATAATGTTCTCGAAGATGTGTGAAGTCCGTCAATTCGCATTGGGCCAGCGTGGGGGACTATGGCCTATAAACCTTCTCTGAGAGGAGACCTGCGCTCAGTAGTGAGCCGTTGATGGGTTGCTAATCTATACTTATAAAAAGACTTGTCCTGACTGACTGACAGACTGACTGATCTATCAACGCACAGCCTAAACCACTGAAGCTAGAAACTTGAAATTTTGAAAGTAGGTTCCTTTTATGACGTAGGCGAGCACTAAGAAAGGATTTTTTGAAATTCCACCCCCAAGGGGGTTAAATGGGGGGTTAAAGTTTGTATGAAAGTCCGTCATTTTTCAAGTTAAACCCTTGAAACTCGGTATTTGAGCTTCAAATTAAAAATTAAGAATTAAGTATTTCACAGTTTTTGAAAATTCTACCCCTTTGGGGGTTAAATAGGGGTTGAATTTTTGTATGATGGTCCTTCATTTTCCAAGTTATTTTTCAAGTAATGTTTATAAAACTTGGTATTATTGCTCTTGATTAAAAATAAAGAAGTGCGTATTTTGCACTTTTTGAAAATTTCACCCCCGAATGAGTAAAATAGGGGTTGATAGTTTGTATGTAAATCCGTCTTTTTCAAGTTATGTTTATAAAACTTGGTATTTTGACTCTGGATTAATAATAAAGAAGTACGTATTTAACATTTTTTGAAAATTCTACCCCTGAACGGGTAAAATAGGGGTTGATAGTTTGTATGAAAGTCCGTCATTTTTTAAGTTCTATCTATGAAACTTTGTAATTAGGCTTTATAATAAAACCAAAGAAGTCTTTCACAGTTTCTGGAAAATCTACCCCCAAAGGGGTTAAATAGGGGTCGAATATTTGTAGTCCTTCAGTTTTCAAGTTATTTTTCAAGTAATCTTTATGAAAATTAGTATTTTGGCTCTTGATTAAATATAAAGAAGTAATTATTTTATGTTTTTTGAAAATTCTACCTTCAAAGGGGTTAAATAGGGGATGGAAGTTTCTATGAAAGTCTGTCAGTTTTCAAGTTATATCCACGAAATTTGGTAGTTTGGCTCTTAATGAAGAATTACTTCTTTGACAGTTTTTGATAATTCTACCCTCAAAGGAATAAAATGGGGGATGAAAGTTTTTATGACAGTCCTTTATTCTTCAAGCTATTTTTCAAGTTATGTATGAGAAACTTGGTATTTTGGCTCTTGATCAAATTTAAAGAATTAAGTGTTTCACAGATTTTGTAAAATCTACCCCCAAAGGGGTTACATAACATAGGGAATGGAATTTTTATATGAAAGTCCGTAATTTTTCAAGTTATATCCACGAAACTTGGTATTTTGGCTCTTGATTAAAAACAAAGAAGTACACATTTAACAGTTTTTAAAAATTCTACCCCTAAAAGGTTTAAATAAAGGTTGAATGTTTTTTTTTCATCAAGTTAAAACCAGCCGTTCCCACGGGATTTTTAAAAAACCTAATTCCACGCGGACGAAGTCGCGAGGGCAACAGCTAGTGATTTATATTTTTTATATTTATTTAGATTATAAAGTAGCTGATGCCCGCGACTTCGTCCGCGTGGATTTAGTTTTTGAAATCCCTCGGGAACTCTTTGATTTTCGGAGATAAAAAGTAGCCTGTCACTCTCCAGCTCCTTAACTATATACCTACCCATGCAAAAAAATCACGTCGATCCGTAGCTCTGTTTTGGCGTGATTGAAGGACAAACCAACAAACAAACACACTTTCGCATTTATAATATTAGTATGATAGTATGATATTAGTATGTTATGAGAGTAGCTCTGTCTGTCTGTCTGTTTGTCTGTTATGCTTTCATGCCTAAACCACTGAACCTAGAATTTAACAGATTGGATCAAGAACATAGAACATAGGCTACGTTTACTTGCAAAATAGAACGTGATGGGGATGATAGTTTTTGTCGATTTTTTAATCTATAACTTCGGCAAACCTGATCCGATTTGGATAATTCTTTTTTTATTAGAAAGTTTGTACCACCAGGCAAGTTTTGCCCAATTTTAGTGGAGATCTAATAAATATTATCGGAGATAGAAGACAGAACTCCTCACCGATATCAGCATTAAGTCTATAATAGTGCAGTAATAGTATCTCTGTGGTTTAAAATGGATCTCGCTCTAATTATAGACTTAAGATTTCTTCTTATCATACATGCAAAGCCATTGTAGAAAACAAAACTACATAATTAGCCCCGACTTCACCAACGTCGAGTGAAGTTTTACCGAGGAATAAACTGGGCGGTCTGACAGTTCTTGTATTGAAAATACTGTCAAACAAGTGTAAATTAAAAATTTTATTTTTAAATGCAAGCTTTTAGTAGCTACATCATTAGACTCTGGATATCATCTAGGATCAGAGTACTTACTTGTTATGACGAATCAAACGAGCCCAAACTCGATGGGGTTACGTCGTTTTATTACAGAGTTCCGATAGCCATCTTCCGTTTCCATCATCAGATCAGCTCCATGTTGCAACAATATTGCATTGTCACCCGATTTACACATAAATGCAAAATTTCAGCTCGATCAGAAACCGGGAAGTGGGTCTAATTCTTCTTACAAGATTTGACCCAAACAAACAATCAAATAAATAAGTAAACAAGCTAAATAAAAGCTTGTAAATATCAAATTTACGCTCGGATAAGACTTATTTTACGTTGGTGAAATCGACCCTTAAAGGCAAATTTTTCCAACTAAGCGTGAAGCTTGTGTTAGCAGTGGCCACGATTGGTTCCACAAGTGGGGTTTAACCCCTCGATCTTCAGTCCCCCTCATTCAGTTTTCCCTCATTGTGGAAACTCTGCATACATAGAATATCTGTTAAGTATATTGTAAAAGTATTTTGAAAAGAGCAACTGCCGAGTTTCTTGCTGGTTCTTCTCGGCAGGAACGGCATTCCGAACCAGTGGTAGACTCATTGACGATTCAAAAGTACTTGTAAAAGTTTATTTGAATAAAAAACATTTCTATTCTATTCTATTCTATTCTATAGTCCGGGCCTTGATCGTTGCGCTACTGAAGATGAAGAAGTGACGCAATCTTGGCACCTATAGACAGGTCTCAGGATCAGGTCGGTCTTCCATCGGATATACTCTAGAGAATGCGCTCGGGAACTTCACAACCTCGTGCTCCCTTCACCGTTCTACCACAGAACTTCAAGAAATCGTGAGCGTTGGCACCCATTCAAATTCAAAAAATTCAAAATTCAAAATTATTTATTTCACGTAGGCCAACCTGTGGCTTTTATGACACGTCATGACTCTACCACCGGTTCGGAAAGCGGATCCTGCTAAGAAGAGCCGGCAAGAAACTAAGCAGTTGCTGTTTTCAAAATATAATCATTTTACAATATTATTATGCAGCTATTACATTGTAATAAGTTTTTTATACTATCTTGTGGGCAGCCGGATGCCAAGCCTATTTAAACCATGTAACTTTGTTAGTATAGAATAGAACATTATATTTCCACAATGAGGGTAAGTTCAAAAAAAGCGTAAGTACTACAATTCAATTCATGTTAAGACGGGCAGACAGAAAGTAGCTCCATTCCCGCCGGTGGCACCCGTTCACGAGCATGACGCTTGATCCAGCCGTTGCTTCGCTCGTGAACGTGGTTGAAATCCAACCTTCTCGCACGAAACGCTTTAGTTCATCGTTTCTGAAACGAACAGCTAAGGTGTTGAACGCACTTCCGGCGTCTGTGTTTCCGGCCACTTTTAATTTGAGTGCCTTCAAGGCAAGAGTGAATGGGGATTTTCTAGGCAAGCGCGCTCCAAACTAGACATCATCATTGCTTTCCAGCATCGATTGTCGTCAAGCGCAAGCCTGTTTCGAAATAAAAAAAGCTTATTTTTAATCGACTTCAAAAAAAAGGAGGAGGTTATCTGCAATTCGTCGGAATATTTTTTTTTATGTATGCCCACAAATTTCTCGAAGACGCCTGAACCGATTTGGAAAATTCTTTTTTTTTGTTTGAAAGGGTATACTTCCCAGGTCGTCCCATATAAATTTCATCGAAATCGGTCGAGCGGTTTTTTAAATATCAAGGATAAATTATACTTATATTTTGTATGTGTGTGTGTGTAATGTAGTAAAGGAGGAGTTTGGAGTCGGTTGTTGAATTTTTTTATTTAATTATCTTTTTTGTCCACACAGATGTCCCGATAACATGGTCACAGTCGGTGCGAAACGCGTCCCTGCCGTGCGTGGTGCCGGAGTGGACGCGCGTCCAGCCGCGGAGGCCGCCGCCGCCGCTCGACGATGACCAAGTGCGGGCCAGGCCCTTCACGTGGTTCAGAGGTACTTCGACACGGGAAGAGGTGACCACGAAGCGGTGAGTTCACTGGTTACACATGGCCGTATTGTTTAATGGACGTGCGTCAAACTTGACCGCTGCCGCCGCTCGACGATGACCAAGTGCGGGCCAGGCCCTTCACGTGGTTCAGAGGTACTTCGACACGGGAAGAGGTGACCACGAAGCGGTGAGTTCACTGGTTACACATGGCCGTATTGTTTAATGGACGTGCGTCAAACTTGACCGCTGCCGCCGCTCGACGATGACCAAGTGCGGGCCAGGCCCTTCACGTGGTTCAGAGGTACTTCGACACGGGAAGAGGTGACCACGAAGCGCTGAGTTCACTGGTTACACATGGCCGTATTGTTTAATGGACGTGCGTCAAACTTGACCGCCGCCGCCGCTCGACGATGACCAAGTGCGGGCCAGGCCCTTCACGTGGTTCAGAGGTACTTCGACACGGGAAGAGGTGACCACGAAGCGGTGAGTTCACTGGTTACACATGGCCGTATTGTTTAATGGACGTGCGTCAAACTTGATCGCCGCCGCCGCTCGACGATGACCAAGTGCGGGCCAGGCCCTTCACGTGGTTCAGAGGTACTTCGACACGGGAAGAGGTGACCACGAAGCGGTGAGTTCACTGGTTACACATGGCCGTATTGTTTAATGGACGTGCGTCAAACTTGACCGCCGCCGCCGCTCGACGATGACCAAGTGCGGGCCAGGCCCTTCACGTGGTTCAGAGGTACTTCGACACGGGAAGAGGTGACCACGAAGCGGTGAGTTCACTGGTTACACATGGCCGTATTGTTTAATGGACGTGCGTCAAACTTGACCGCCGCCGCCGCTCGACGATGACCAAGTGCGGGCCAGGCCCTTCACGTGGTTCAGAGGTACTTCAACACGGGAAGAGGTGACCACGAAGCGGTGAGTGCACTGGTTACACATGGCCGTATTGTTTAATGGACGTGCGTCAAACTTGACCGCCGCCGCCGCTCGACGATGACCAAGTGCGGGCCAGGCCCTTCACGTGGTTCAGAGGTACTTCGACACGGGAAGAGGTGACCACGAAGCGGTGAGTTCACTGGTTACACATCGCCGTATTGTTTAATGGACGTGCGTCAAACTTGACCGCCGCCGCCGCTCGACGATGACCAAGTGCGGGCCAGGCCCTTCACGTGGTTCAGAGGTACTTCGACACGGGAAGAGGTGACCACGAAGCGGTGAGTGTGCACTGGTTACACATGACCGTATTGTTTAATGGACGTGCGTCAAACTTGACCGCCGCCGCCGCTCGACGATGACCAAGTGCGGGAAAGGCCCTTCACGTGGTCCAGAGGTACTTCGACACGGGAAGAGGTGACCACGAAGCGGTGAGTTCACTACTAACACTGGTTACACATGGCCGTATTGTACCGCCGCCGCCGCTCGACGATGACCAAGTGCGGGCCAGGCCCTTCACGTGGTTCAGAGGTACTTCGACACGGGAAGAGGTGACCACGAAGCGGTGAGTTCACTACTAACACTGGTTACACATGGCTGTATTGTACCGCCGCCGCCGCTAGACGATGACTAAGTGCGGGCTAGGCCCTTCACGTGGTTCAGAGGTACTGCGACACGGGAAGAGGTGATCACGAAGCGGTGAGTTCACTACTAACACTGGTTACACATAGCTGTATTGTACCGCCGCCGCCGCTCGACGATGACCAAGTGCGGGCCAGGCCCTTCACGTGGTTCAGAGGTACTTCGACACGGGAAGAGGTGACCACGAAGCGGTGAGTTCACTACTAACACTGGTTACACATGGCTGTATTGTACCGCCGCCGCCGCTCGACGATGACCAAGTGCGGGCCAGGCCCTTCACGTGGTTCAGAGGTACTTCGACACGGGACGAGGTGACCACGAAGCGGTGAGTTCACTACTAATACTGGTTACACATGGCTGTATTGTACCGCCGCCGCCGCTCGACGATGACCAAGTGCGGGCCAGGCCCTTCACGTGGTTCAGAGGTACTTCGACACGGGAAGAGGTAACCACGGAGCGGTGAGTGCACTGGTTACACATGGCCGTATTGTTTAATGGACGTGCATCAAACAAGACTGCCACCGCCGCTTGACGATGACCAAGTGTGAACCAGGCGCTGTACATAATTCAACGTTACTGACTACAACGTGAAGAGGTCATCACGAAGCGGTGAGTTCATTACGGTTAAATTGGCGTGTTACCAGACCGCCGCGCCGCTGGCACTCGACGATGAGCAAGTCCAGATCAGGCCCTTCTTGACATTCGACAAGGGTACTTTGATATGGGAAGAGGTGATCATGAAGCGGTGAGTGCACTACGGTTACATTGGCGTATTACCTACCGGATCAGTCACCGCTGCGCTCGACGACGACCAAGTCTTGTCCGGCCCCTTCACGTGGTTCAGAGTTACTTCAACATGGGAAGAGGTGATCACGAAGCGGTAAATTCACTGTAGTTACATAAACGTATGGTCGTAATGGTCGTGCATAGTACCTGCTTCTCCGCTAATATTAGGTATATTACAGATAGAAAACTCTTCGCTTAAATATTTTTTATTCATACAAACTTTTTTACAAGTACTTTTGAATCGTCGATGAGTCTACCACTGGTTCGGAATGCCCTTCCTGCCGAGAAGAACCAGCAAGAAACTCGGCGGGTGCTCTTTTTAAAACACGTTAGAATAAGCAATAGACAACATACTTTCTAACACTAAATTGTAACAAAATGTGGGATCGAAATGGACATAGAAGTGGTGCAGAGCACTATTCGATCCACTGGTGAATGAATTCAGTGGATCCTAGTGGATTGAGCGCTCCGCCAAGCATTGAACCCATCATGTCCCATTATCGTCATTGATCGCGTCCCCATTAATGGGGACAGTGGGATTTTAATAAAAAAGTGTGTGTCTCAGCTCCGACGCACGACTGGAGTTTACTTTATAGTGTACTAGCTGATGCCCGCGACTTCGTCTGCGTGAATTTAGTTTTTAAATTGCCTCGGGATCTCTTTGATTTTGCGGGATAAAAAGTAGCCTGTCACTCTTCAGGTCAACTATAGGTATCCTTGCAAAAAATCACGTCGATCCGTAGCTCTGTTCGGGCGTGATTGAAGGAGAAACCATCACACTATATATAATATTTCACATATAAAGTGCAAGTGCATATAGTTGACGTGGTTTTTTACACAGGTAATGTTGAGGACATGGAAAATAACACAGGCTACTTTTTGTCCCGGGAACATACATTTAAACGACCGCGCCACTACAGTCTATAATTTATTGTTGATTTTTCGATAAAATTTAAATGGGACCACCTGGGACCCTTTAAAACAAAAAAGAATTTTTCAAATCGGTTCAGGTGTCGTCGAGTAATCGGTGAGCAAACATAAAAAAGATTCCGTTAAATTGAGATCCTCCTCCTTTTTTGAAGTCGGTTAAAATAATAATAAAAATTAGTTTAAATTCAACGAAGTTATGGAGTAAAACAGTCAAAATAGTTCAACCCCTATCTCAGAGAACATCCATCCATCCATCCATACATCCCTATACTACAACTACACAAACATACATCCGTATACAATATACATCCATCCTCACAAACTTAACACTAACTTAACAACATTAATAATATTAGTGGGATAAGTAGGATCGAATATAGTTAATGTAGTTATTGGAGGGGGAGGATACAAACATACATACATACATGCATACACACATAGATATGTACATACATGTATGCGTACATACATACGTACATACATACATACAATATACATACATACACACACACACACACATACATACATACATACATACATGCATACATATATACATACACGCATACATACATACAAACATGCATACATACATACAAACATGCATACTTGCATACAAACATGCATACATGCATATTACCGCATAATTTAAGGATAAATATGTGAAAAGTAGGGAGCGGGTATCCCGCGGGAACTGTTTGTTCTGTGCATATATACATACACGCATACATACATACAAAAATGCATACTTGCATACATACATGCATACACACATAGATATGTACATACATGCATGCGTACATACATACATACATATATACATACATACATACATACAATATACATACATACACACACACACATACACATACACATACATACATACATGTATGCATACATATTATATACATATATACACGCATACATACATGCATGCATACATACAAACATGCATGCATGCATATTACCGCATAATTTAAGGATAAATATGTGAAAAGTAGGGAGCGGGTATCCCGCGGGAACTGTTTGTTTTCCCGGGATAAAAAGTAGCCGTTGTTACTTTTCAGTTCCTCAACTATGCCTATCCCAAAAATCACGTCAATATGTAACTCCCTTAGCACATAATTGAAGGATAAAAATGTGAAAGTATCATACGAATATCCCGCGGGAACTGTTTCTTTTCCCGGGATAAAAAGTAGCCTTTTCACTTTTCAGGTCCTCAACTATGCCTATCAAAAAAACTATGTCAATCTGTAACTCCGTTGGCGCATATTGAAGGATTAATATGTGAAAAGTAGCATACGAATATCCCGCGGGAATTGTTTGTTTTTCCGGGATAAAAGTAGCTTTTTCTCTTTTCAGGTCCTCAAATATACCCATACAAAAAACCACGTCAATCTGTAACTCCGTTGGCGCATAATTGAAGGAGAAATATGTGAAAAGTAGCATACTAATATCCCGCGCGAACTGTTTGTTTTCCCGGGTTTAAAAGTAGCCTTTGTCACTATTCAAGTCTTCAACTATGCCTATCCAATAAACCACGTCAATCTGTAACTCCGTTGGCGCATAATTGAAGGATAAATATGTGAAAAGTAGAATACTAATATCCTGCAGGAACTGTTTATTTTCCCGGGATAAAAAGTAGCCTTTGTCACTTTTCAGGCCCTTAACTTTGCCTATACAAAAAAAACACGTTAATATAAAACTCCATTGCGCGAATTTTGAAGGACAAATGCATAAAAAATGGCGATGCTATCCCGCAGGAACTGTTTACTTTTCCGGGATAAAAAGTAGCCTATGTGCTATTCCAGACTATAATCTATGTCTGTGCCAAATTTCAGCAAAATCGGTTCATTAGTTGTCGCGTTAAAGAGTAACAAACATCCATCCATCCATCCATCCATCCATCCATCCAAACATCCATACATCCATCCTCACAAACTTTCGCATTTATAATATTAATAGGAAGTGTATACTTCAGTAGTATTTGTGCTAGTTAATATCAAATACGGCCATCTATTGTAAATAGCTCGAAAGTCGAACTATTATGTTAGCATTGCTGTTATGCAGGGTTTTAGGGCGTACAACAGTGTGCACGGGTCGTCTTCGCTGGCCGTGGCCAGCGGAGGGTACGGGCTTCGAGGCAGGGCCTCATTACCCGGGCGGGGCGCGGGGAAGAGCACTTCCCCGGTGATGGATTTTCAGCCGTCTTGGCAATTAGGTCCATGGCGGCTGAGGCTCCTGGTCCGTGGGGAGCAGGGTCCTTGCGGAGGGACTTCTTGGGAGAGGGCTCCGCTCGCTGGCGGGCAGGATTGCCGCCGCGAGCGGAGCGGTGTCCAGTATGTGGGCCCACGCTACGGGCGATGGTATCGCCACCGTGCGATGGGCCTACATCAATTCAGGGGGTTCCGCTCGCTGGCGGGCAGGATTGCCGCCGCGAGCGGAGCGGTGTCGGGTCCAGTGGGTGGTCCCGCGCTACGGGCGATAGAGTCGCTGCCGTGCGCGGGACCGGTGTCGGTTCGGGGGCCCCGCGTCGCAGGCGACCAAGTCGCCGCCGCGAGCGGAGCGGTGTCAGGTCCAGAGGGTGGGCCCGCGCTACGGGCGATAGAGTCGCTGCCGTGCGCGGGACCGGTGTCGGTCCGGGGGCCCCGCGTCGCAGGCGGGCAAGTCGCCGCCGCGAGCGGAGCGGTGTCGTGTTCGGTGTGGGGCCCCGCGCTACTGACGAAAGGGTCGTCATCGAGCGCGGGGCCAGTGTATCGCCAGGGGCCCCGCGTCGCTGGCGGGCAGATAGCCGCCGCGAGCGGGGCGGTGTCAAGTCCGGTGGAGTGCTCCGCGCTACGGGCGATGGTGTCGCCACCGTGCGCGGAGCTGAGGTCAAGTCCGGTGGATCTCGCGTCGTCGTCGCTGTGGTCGCCTGCGTGCCTCCTCGGTGGTGGCGATCGCAGGAGCTCACGAGGTAGAGGACGCCCGGTCGGTGGTCGGCTGGCTAGCGGTGCGATGCCGTGGAGGTGCTCGTACGGTCCGTTGTCGGCGCTGGCGAACATGCGCCGCGCCAGTGTACGGACGTACTCCTCCACGGTGGGCGTCTTGAGGTCGCGATGGATCACATCGTTCCTCACTTACCTCGGAGCTCCAACGATCAGACGGAGGCACTTGTTTTGTTGGACCTGTAGGCGGCGCTTCTGGTATGCTGAGCAGAGCGCATACCAGGCTGGGGCCGCGTATGTCAGTCTAGAGCGGACATAGGCTCCATAGATGAGGAGCTTGGTCTTCGGCGATAAGCTTGAGGTGAAGACTTGGTGAAGCATCGACAGTGCCGCCTTAGCCTGACTCACCACGTGGTTAACCATGGGAATCAGGTTCAGGCTGAGGTCGATGCGGCACCCCAAGTAGCACACCGAAGTTTGCCACTCTATGTCCTGCCCTCGGAGTCGGAGCTGACGTATAGGCTTCCGGATGCCGAACAGGATCGCGGCCGTCTTCCCCACGTTGACGGCCATCCTCCACTTGTCCAGCCACTCCGGAAGCAGGTCCAACAAGCGCTGCATCTTGTTGCAGGCGACGATCTGGTGGTGCGACGACGCGAGATACGCGCTGTCGTCGGCGTAGAGCGACAACAGCACGTCTTCCTCCCCCTCGCGCAGGTGTCCGGCGAGGGTAGGGATGTCATCGGTGTACAACGCGTACAGGCACGGAGAGAGGCAGCTGCCTTGAGGCACTCCGGCACGGATGGGGCGCGGCTGGGAGTCCGCGCCCTCCACGGAGACGTGGAAGGACCGCCCGTCCAGGTAGGAAGCCACCAGCCGCACGATCGCGGGTGGTAGGTCGGTCGAGAGGAGTTTCGCCAGGAGTCCGGTGTGCCATACACGGTCAAAGGCCTTCTCGATATCGAGAAAGACCCCGACGGTGCAGTGGCCCTTGTTCTTCTCACTGGCGATGTGGTGGAGTCCTCTCGCCAGCTGGAGCGTCGTGGAGTGGTTACTGCGAAAGCCGAACTGCTCGTCCCGTAAGCGAACGTACGGGGTGAGCCTTCGCAGCAACAGACGCTCAAACAGCTTGGCGATGTGCGGCAGCAGGGTGATCGGGCGGTAGCTCCCTGGGAGGCGGCGGTCCTTGCCCGGTTTGGGGATGGTAATCACCTTCCCCCGTTTCCAGGTCTCCGGGAAGTGTGTGGTGCGGAGTATGCCATTGAAGAGCCTCGCTAGCGCTACGAGGGCTCTTCTTGGCAGCTGCTGAAGTGCGGCGACCGGAATTCCGTCGTAGCCTGCCGCCTTCCGTTTGGGGAGACGGATGACGGCTTTCCTCAGCTCAGACGGGGAGATGAACTCGTCCCCCCGGAGCGGAGGAGTCTGGGCCGACAGGAATTCCCGCACTTGATGGTCGAGCTCTGTGTGGTGCCTGTGCGCGTTGTCGTTGGCCGGTGGGTTGGGGGTAAATTGTACTTCCATATATTCCGCCATGATCTCGGCACGGTCACTGGCGGAATATCTTCGCCTACCCTGGTTGTCTAGTAGCGGGTAGACGGGTGAGTCGGATCCGGAGAGTGTCTTGCACAGGTGGTACAGCGTTGTTTCGGACTCGGCTGCCGCGTCGATGGTCTTCTCCCAGTCATCATCTTCGCGGGCGCCGAGTGCTAGCCTCACTTCCTGTGCAAGGCGGTTGAGGTCACGCTTGACCGTCGGACAGCGAGTGCGCGCCCATAGCTTGCGCAGGGCGCGCTTCCTTCTCAGCATGTCGCGGAGCGAGCTCGAAAGCAGGTCACGTCGACCAGTGGGGGGCATGATGGTGGTGGCCTCCTGTTTGGCCGTCTGGATGGCCGCCATGATGGTGTTGGCGGCCCGGTCAACATCCACTGGGGTCGAGATGGGACCTGCGAGCTCAAGCTCCGACAGCGCGGCGGCGAACTTCTCCCAGTTGGTCTTGGCTCTGGGAGGACGCGGTATGGTGAAGTCGCGCTGGAGGTTAAGCGTGACAAGTATTGGCAGGTGTTCAGTGTCGAGGTCATAGAGTGGCTCGACACTGATGGGGTGGTCAATCCGGTAGTGCAGCACGATGTCCAGGACGTCCGGGTGGTAGTGGGGGTTAGACGGTATATTGGTCGGTGCTCCTGGACCCAATATACCGTACTGGTGGCGCTCGCTGTCCTCGAGTAGAGCCCTTCCGGCCGGGGTGATGACGCGCGAGCCCCAGGCTTGGTGCTTCGCGTTAAGGTCACCCACGACTAGTGTGGGGGCATGCGACTCGAGGAGTGTGTGGACGTCGGTGCTGCAGAAAGTCGTGGCAGGTGGTCGGTAGGCGGCATACAGGAGGAGCTCCTCCTCACCGGCGTGAACACGCACTCCCTGCGTGCGCAGGGATGTGTATGGTGCGTGTTCAACTTCCTCGTGTACGATGTCCCTCCGCACCAGGGCCGCCGTTCCTCTGAAGGCGTGACACCGGGGAGAGACTTCGTCGCGCCGGTACACGAAGAAGTTCGGGATACGGAGCTCGACGTGTTCCGCGAGCTTGGTCTCGCCCAGGAGGATGACGTGAACATCCTGCGACTGGGCGAGCGTTGTGAGCTCGCGGATGTGGCCTCTGATGCCGCCCGGGTTCCAGTACAGGACCCTCAGCAGGATGGGAGTCGCGCTAAGACCGCCATCCCTGCTGCGATCGCCTGTACTGCGCCCTGTCCCTGCAGGTAGGTTGTCAGCCCGGTCGTAATTGCCTCTAACACAACCCGGACTATGGCCATGATGTCCGGGCTGTGTCTCGCTTCCCCCTGTTGGGGTGCGGGGGGAGGCGGTTGGGAGGCGGTGTGTTGTTCGGCGGGTGGAGCTGCGCGCCGGGCAGTGCGCGGAGCAGTGCGTGGCGCAGCGCGTGGTGCAGCGCGTGAAGGCGCGGGTTGTTGCTCGCGCGCCTGCTGTTGCACGCGAGCTTGCTCCTGCGCCCTCTCAGGAGCAATCCGCTGCGAGCGGCGAGTTTGCTCCCGAGAAGCGGCAGGCGTCGGCGACTGTGGTCGGGCTGTTGTGGCGGAGGCGGTCGGGGCCGATTGAGTCGGCGCAGGCTGAGTCGGCGCAGACTGAGTCGGCGCAGGTGCCTGGGATTGCACCTGCGCGGCCGGTTGTGTGGGCGGTTGCCTCGATTGCCTCGGTTGAGGCGTGGAGGCGGCGGCTGGCTCGTTACGAGCGGGACGGCGGCCGCGGTTGCGCTTCCTGCGCCTACCGCGCAGCGCCTGTCCTCGCTCGGTAGGCGGGTTGGCTGCCGCTGGGAGAGTGGTGGTGAGGCCCCCAGCGGCGTTAGGCGGGGCAGCTCTCACAGGTGATGGAGGGCGTGAGGCGCGCGGCGCGGCGGTCGCCTGCGCGCCTTCTGCGGGGGCCGACGCAGCGGTCGCTGCGGGCCTGCGTTGCGGTTGCGGGCGGGGACGGCCGGGTGCTTGGGGCGGGGGCGGAGGCAAGGCGATGCCCCTCCTCCGCGCCTCTCGCTTGTACTGCGAGCACCGGCGGTCGATCGCGGCATGGCTTTGCCCGCAGTTCGCGCAGGTGGGCGTGACATCGCGCGGGTGCGGGCAGTCTGCAACCGGGTGGGCTCCTGCACACCGGATGCAGCGGAAGGGCCGGTGGCAGTTGATGGAGGAGTGCCCGTACGCCTGGCACCGGTGGCATTGGGGCGGTTTGGTCCCTCCGCGCCAGGCCTCCACGGTCACCGCGGGCATGCAGAGGAGCTCCGTCACAGCGTACAGCTGACGGAGCTCTTCACCGGTCATGTGCGCCAGCTGCACGAAATAAGTGCAGCCGTGCTTGCCGGCTTTCGGTGGGATAGGTCGCGCGTTTTCCGCCGGGAAGCCGATGTCGCGCAGGGCGGCGACCACCTCCTCAGGCGGTGTGTCGAGCGGCAGTCCTCGCACCGCTATTTTGGTCGGGCGTTCGGTCGCCGGGCTGTAGCAGTACCATGAGATGGTACTGTCCTGGAGCGCCGCCTGGGTTAGGTAGCGCTGCACAGCCCGGAACTCGTCGGCGGATTGCGGCAGGAAGCGGACTCCCCTGCCCAGCGGCCTGGCGTTCGGCGCGAATCCCAGCTCGCGCCGGATGGCCTGGAAGTGCCTCGTCCAGTTTGGGAGGCACTCGACCACTAGCGGCGGGTATTCGGAGCGCGGTGACTGGGCAGCCGCAGGCGCAGCAGGCGGGGCCGCACGGCCCGCTTGCTGGGTCGAGCGGTGTTCGGCGGGCGGTGGGGTGCGGCGTGGCGCGGACGGCGCCGCGGCCGCCGCGGCGTAGGAGGTGCTCGGCTGAGGGGAGGGCGGCCGAGTCAGGTCCATTGGTACGGGCGAGGCGAGGCCCGCATAGCTGGTCGAGTCCTTTGGCCAGCTTGCGGACCCCGCTTGAGAGGTCGATGCTGTTGGTTGACTGGATGGGACGGTGATATGTGCCGTCGCATCCATTGTCGGCGAGCGCGCGACAGGGACGGCGATATGTGCCGTCGCGTCGGTGGTAGGTGGGCGCGCGACAGGGACGGGAAGACTTGCCGTCTCACCTGCGGGCGCGGGGGCGGAGGGCGGGGGGCGCACCTCCTGCTGTAGTGTGGGGGTGATCCGCGGGGGCGGGGGGAGCACCTCTCGAGCGCGGGGGCGAGCCGCTGGGCTGGGTGACCGCGGCGAGTCGTCTGACGAGTGGTATGGTCGTAGGGCTGAGCGGGCAGACAGCTTCGTCCGCTTGTCCTCCTGGCCGTCGGTATTCCCCGAGGAGGACGAGCTCGGGCGCGCGCGCTTGGCCAACTCACCTGCCGGAGCCAATGTTCCGGCTGTGGTGATCGGCCGAGTCTCGGCGTCATCTTCGCTGTCCTCACTGGTGGACGAGGACGAAGGGTCGGACAGACGCGATGGGGGCGCCGTCAACATGGGGGTTGGGCGTCTCTCGGTTGAGAAGGGGGTGACCGATTGGTCAAAGATATCCCGGCGTACAATTGCACGCGGGATACCCTTCCTACCGCTTCCCGCACGTTGCGGGCGAGGCGGTCGAGGCGGTTCGTCGGACATTATGGCATGGAATCGGCGATAATCACGATAAAACGGTGGATGCAACAACACTGCGTCCCTTGCAGGGAGACCGAACGCAATCGCGTGCTACCCAGCCAGGCGAGACCCCTAAGGGAGACCCAGCTTAGGCGCCCGCGTACACGCTCAGTCGACCCCGCTCGGTATGAGGTTTGACGGTTAGTGTTGGCAATCCGACGGCTTTTTATCATTAAAAAGCGCGGGATTTTAGGCCACGCAGTTTTCGCGGGCGGGGCGCAGGGGCGCCGACGCGGGTCGAACCCGGCCGCTTCCTCAAGCCGCACGAGTGCGGCGAGTACCACTGGCACCGGGGAACGCGACGGGCGGCGGAAGACGCGAGCCGCGAGCACTGCGCGTACAACAGAGTTGCTATTCGAAATAGTTTACACATAAGCCGAAAGATGGCGTGCGATACGTGTTTGTAGTAACGCTGTCATAAAAACGTAACAAGGTCATTCATAAGTAGATTTTACACCTCGAATTTTTCTCATACCGGGCGCCTAAAATCGATTCTTAAGGAGTAAACTCCAAAAATATTAAAAATTGGTCCCATTGGCCCCATTGACCGTGTCCCCATTACCGGCGACTGTCGATTTAGTCCCATTGTCCCCATTACGGAACAGCTGTAGTTGAATAACTTTTAAATCTTTGTCAGTGCAGTGCAGCGTCAAGTTGTTATTGTTTGTCGGCAGCATCTCCCACGATGGCACGCTGGAGCTGGTCCGCAAGAGCGCGGGCACCAGCGAAGGCGTGTACCAGTGCGCCGCCGCGCAGCAGGGTGGCCTGGTTCTCGGGTATCCGGTGAACCTCAGGTTTTCATGTAAGTTTATTTATCTCTCTTTATCAACATATTGCCGTGTGGTGACGGCAGATCAGAATACAGTTGTCACCACCCCTGCTCTTCCCGCGGTCGTCGTACGAGGCGACTAAGGGAATATAACGGAGAACGGGCAGCAGCGTCCTCTGTGCTAATATTACCATCTACTGCGATCACCAACCCGTCTGCCCCGCGCGGTGATTATGGGCAAACCCTCCCCTTGGGAGAGGCCTTTAGTCCAGCAGTGGACTGTTATAGGCTATTGATGATGATGATGATCAACATATAGACGTCCACTGCTGGACAAAAGTCTCCTGCATGGACTTCCACAGGCTTCGGTCTTGCGCCGCTTGAATCCAGCGGCTCCCTGCGACTCGTTTGATGTCGTCGGTCCACCTAGTGGGGGGGGGGGGGGGGGGTCTGCCAACACTGCGTTTCCCGGTACGGGGTCGCCACTCCAGCACCTTGGGACCCCAACGACCATCAGCTCTTCGAAATATGTGCTCCGCCCATTTCGACTTCAGTTTCGCGAGCTATGTCGGTGACTTTGGTTCTCCTACGGATCTCCTAATTTCTGATTTGATCTCGCAGGGATATTCCGAGCATAGCTCCTTCAAAATCCCTGAGTGCCTGAAGACTTTGAACAGTGCGTGTTGCCAGTGATGACTTACGTATCCGAGATATAGTCGCTAACTGTGGGCCTCATAAGAAAGCTAAGGGTCACTCAGCGAGCGATGGAGAGAGCTATGCTCGGTATATCCCTGCGAGATCAAATCAGAAATGAGGAAATTCGTACGAGAACCAAAGTCACCGACATAGCTCAGCGTGTCGCGAAACTGAAGTGGAAATGGGCGGGGCACATAGTTCGAAGAGCTGATGGTCGTTGGGGTCCCAAGGTGCTGGAGTGGCGACCCCGCACCGGGAAACGCACTCGGATGAACTCGTGGGCATTAGCTAGTAAGAGAGATATTTAACATGGCTGAAATTCTTAAAAAAAATACAGTTGAAATGGCGCGACATGTTTTCACAAAACCGCTGTATTTTTTTGACGTGATAACGTCTTATAAATCGATGAACACCGGCTGCACGCACGAAAAAGTTCCGCCTGAGCCTGCGCGTGCAAGCGAGAGCGCGGAACAAGCGATAGAGAGGCACGATCGGCCCAAGCGTTGGCCTGTGACTAGAGAAAATTATAATTTTCAATTAACTCCTTTGTATTATACAAAATAATGATAGTTAATCTTTGAGTAATAAACCAAGTAGTTAATAGATAATAATTCAATTCAATTCATAAAAGTATGCAATTTTTCATCAATGTTCCTTTATGACGTTAAAACCACGTAAAACTATCGTCCGTAAACCGACTTTACAGACAACCAATTTATTAATGTATCCGCATAATAAAACCTCGCCACTGGACTCGTAATAGAAACAGGCCCTTGATGTATTGCCTCCTTTGCACATGCATGTAAAATAATGAAAAACGCGCGTAGAATCCCAATGAGGTCCCGCTACCCTCCGCTGACTCCGCCTCCCGAGGGCCGCCACGGTCAGCGGCGGAGTATAGAATAGAATGGAATACCCGCAAGAATATTATGGGTAACATACGATCTTAAGGGCACGATCTCCGGGCGCAGTAGGCATTTAGAGCTACCTCAGTCCCCGCGCGGTGAGATACGCGTAGGCACATTTCAAATGAACTCGCTCACCCCGCCGCTGTGCAAATTTTACATCTTGGATTAAATAACTTTATTGTACCTAACAGTAGGGACGGTTCTAAGTTTTATGAAACATTTTGGTAAGGTATTCAGTTTGATTGTTATTTTACATATTACGTACATAGGTACGTTTTCATTTATGTACTTATTTTTTTTAGTCTTTTTTTGTTATGAGTTATTTCTTTCAAACTCGATACCTGGGGTTCTCTGTGCTTATAAAATAGTTAACCGTTGCCAAAATGTCGGCCATTTTCTCTTTTTTTTGTCGTTGGACCGATTTTTTTCAAAATTGATATCTGGGGATCCTGTGCTGGTCTAGGGATCCTTGTACTCATAAAAGCGGTAAACATCGTCAAAATTAGAAAAAGTGGTGGCCATATTCTTTTTTCTTTTTATGGGATCGATTTCTTTAAAAATCGATATATGAGGATCCCCGTGCTCATAGCAGTGGTAACCGATGTCAAAATTAAAAAAATGGAAAAAAATCCCCAACCTATTTGGGACGAAGTTCCTTAGCCATTTTCTTTGTTGTTGGACCGATTTCTTTCAAACTCGATATCTGGGGTTCCCTGTACTTATAAAATAGGTAACCGTTGCCAAAATGTCGGCCATTTTCTCTTTTTTTGTCGTTGGACCGATTTCTTTCAAAATTGATATCTACCCTCCCAGTGCTTATAAAAAAGGTAACCATCGTCAAAATAAGAAAAAGTGGTGGCCATTTTTTTTCTTGTTATGGGACCGATTTCTTTCAAAATTGATATCTGAGGATCCCCGTGCTTATATCAGTTGTAACCGATGTCAAAATTAGAAAAATGGAAATGTTTTTCTCCAACTTATTTAGGACGAAGTTCCTTATCGGAATAGTAAAAACACCTTTTTAATATTTGACAAATGTTCATAGTACAAAAAAAAATTGCCGGCACTAATTTTGACGACGGCGACCTCTTTTATGAGCATGATGAATCCCTGATATCGATTTTGAAAGAAATCGGTACAATAACAAAAAAAACGAAAATGGCTAAGGAACTTCGTCCCAAATAGGTTGTGGATTTTTTTTCCATTTTTCTAATTTTGACATCAGTTACCACTGCTATGAGCACGGGGATCCTCAGATATCGATTTTGAAAAAAATCGGTCCCATAAAAAGAAAAAAGAATATGGCCACCACTTTTTCTTATTTTGACGATGGATTCCTCTTTTATTAGCACTGGAAACCCCAGATATCAAATTTGAAAGAAATCGGTCCCATAACAAAAAAAAATGGCAGCCACTTTTCTTATTTTGACGATGGATACCTACTTCTTTTATTAGCACTGGGAGCCCCAGATATCGATTTTGAAAAAAATCGGTCCCATAAAAAGAAAAAAGAATATGGCCACCACTTTTTCTTATTTTGACGATGGATACCTCTTTTATTAGCACTGGGAACCCCAGATATCAAATTTGAAAGAAATCGGTCCAATGACAAAAAAAAAAATGGCAGCCACTTTTCTTATTTTGACGATGGATACTTCTTTTATTAGCACTGGGAGCCCCAGATATCAATTTTGAAAGAAATTCGTCCAATAAAAAAAAAATGGCCGCCACTTTTTCTTATTTTGACGATGGATACCTCTTTTATTAGCACTGGGAACCCCAGATATCAAATTTGAAAGAAATTGGTCCAATAACAAAAAAAAATGGCAGCCACTTTTCTTATTTTGACGATGGATACTTCTTTTATTAGCACTGGGAGCCCCAGATATCAATTTTGAAAGAAATTCGTCCAATAACAAAAAAATATTGGCCGCCACTTTTTCTTATTTTGACGATGGATACTTCTTTTATTAGCACTGGGAGCCCCAGATATCAATTTTGAAAGAAATCGGTCCAATAACAAAAAAAATGGCAGCCACTTTTCTTATTTTGACGATGGATACTTCTTTTATTAGCACTGGGAGCCCCAGATATCAATTTTGAAAGAAATTCGTCCAATAACAAAAAAAAAATGGCCGCCACTTTTTCTTATTTTGACGATGGATACCTCTTTTATTAGCACTGGGAACCCCAGGTATCAATTTTGAAAGAAATTGGTCCAATAAAAAAAAAGAAAATGGCTGCTTTTTTTTCTTATTTTGTCGATGGTTACTTCTTTTATTAGCACTGGGAACCCCAGATATCAATTTTAAAAGAAATTGGTCCAATAACAAAAAAAAAAATAGCCGCCACTTTTTCATAGTTACCTCTTTTATGAGCACAGGCATCCCCAGCTATATAAGAATCTTTTAAAACCTATCTTATACTAATATTTACAGATTTATTAATAGATACTAAAAATTACAATATTAACATTCTGGTTTTATTTTAATCTATGATAAAATGAATACGGAATGAAAATAATAGGTACAGCAATAGTTCGCTTGATCAGCGGGGATCGTAGCGAGCCAGCGAAAGCGATACGTCCTACCTCGATGATACTTTGCGGGCTACTCATGGGCTACTGGAGTCTGGAGTGAGCCGTGAGGCGCACGAGCCACGTTGTTATATAAAAAGTAAAAACGTCGTGATTAAAAAAAAACAAATTTTTTAGAGAAAAATTAACCATAAAAGAATCTTCTAAAAGGGTTCACCTATTTCGTGAAATTTGTTTTTTTAGTCTAACTTTAATATTCTATGAACACGACCTGAAAAACGATAAAAATTACACTGTTTTCGAAATTATTTTTGATCGGGTGAAGTTATAAATATAGAGTTTTGAACCATAAAAGAATTAAGAACATATATTAAACTACAACATATATTTTTAACCGACCAAAACAAAGAATATTTCATTGTTAACGATTCAATCAAAAATAGGTCGATGTCGAAGATCCCGCCGTTAAATAAAAACCGGCCAAGTGCGTGTCAGGCCACGCGCAGTGTAGGGTTCCGTAGTTGAAAGTCTCAAATATTATTGCTGACTTAGGATAGTATTTTATTTTGTTTATGAATATTGAATACATTTTGAGTTCCATGGTTTAAATACTATAATATACTACAAAATATGCAACTTACACTACGTGTAATACCTAACTTAGAAAAAACAGATATAACTCCTTAACTAATGAACCCTACTTAGCCGTGATAGTTTTTCTTTAAAATTCGTTATATATACTACTGCTGTGAATTTTTTCTTGTAAGCTATATACAACCATTTAGCTGGCAGAGGGGGGGGGGGGGCACTTGACTCTAATAAAATTTAGCACTTTAAAATATCATATTTCACAAACGGATCCCTGAATTGAAAAATGGTGGTCCCACACCCACAATATTTTTGAAAGACCTATTCAAAGATACCCCACACTATGGGATAGTCAAGATAAAAAAAAATTCATCCCCACTTTACATGTAGGGGAGGTACCCAAAAAAATTATTTTTCAAAATTTTATTTCACCACTTTGTCGGCGTGATTGATATTTATACCCTTGTCAAATTACAGATTTCTAGTACCAATAGTCTCTGAGCTAAACCGCGGACAGACAGACAGACAGACAGACGGACGGACATGGCGAAACTATAAGGGTTCCTTGTTTACTCCGGAACCCTAAAAACAGCATGAAAGTGCTGCACATTCAGTCAGATGATCACTGACTTACAACAAGTGATGATGTGACGATTCTCAAATGTTCACTGCCATACGCCCTTCCAAGTTAGCCCGCTACCATCTTACACTGCATCGTCACTTACCATCAGGTGAGATCGCACTCAAGGACTAGCTTGTCATCGAATAAAAAAAAAATTCTTTTCAAAAAACCGACTTCTAACGCCACTACAAAGTATAAAAATAATTTTAGTTTGTCTACGTTTGTTGAAGTCGGGCGGGCCTAAATACAAACTATGAAACCGATGCGCGACGCTACAGAATATGATAGACTCGTTTGTAGACGTCGAGCGAGCATCGCGAGTCGGTTTCATAGTTTGTATTTTAGGCCCGCCCGACTTCAACAAACGTGGACAAACTAAAATTATTTTTATACTTTGTAGTGGCGTTAGAAGTCGGTTTTTTGAAAAGAATTTTTATTTTAAGCTTTTAAATGTAGTATCCTATGATTGAGGAGCTAGGACCTGGAGCTCCATGATGTAGTCCATACTTGTTACCTACAATATCAATTCGTAATCGAAATTTCCTAAATCGCCATAGTTTTAGCCTGCAGCATCAGGCTTGAGGAGTTGAAGGTTAAAATTTTTATGGGACCATTTCGCAAACATCCTCTGTCGATTAAAAAAAAATCACGCGAATCGGTCCAGTAATCCCGGAGAAATCGGTGGACATACATAGAAAAAAAAAAAGAAAAAAAAAAAAAGATACCGGCCGAATTGAGAACCTCCTCCTTTTTGGAAGTCGGTTAAAAAAAGAATCTATGGATGTCGAGGTTATCAATTAATTGTCATTTAACGATTATATACTGGCACGCGTGAAGCACTTAATCGAGTAATGATACGCCAAAAATGCCTTGCATCATTTTGGAAAAGAGCTGCTACTCTTACACTGCTGGACCGATATTAATCAAACATAGCTAAGAACCACCGCAAGGAAACTGGCTTTCAAATGAAAAAAACCGCATCGAAATCGGTCCGTTTGAGAGCTACGATGCCACAGACAGGCAGACAGACAGACAGACAGACATCGACGTCAAACTTATATAACACCCCTCTTTTTGCGTAGGGGGTTAAAAATCGTTACCTACACACTACCAACCTACATTCAAAAAGTTAATTTAGCGAGTAAAAAGTATAGTGCGTCTATATTTTGCTGCCTCGTTCGTCTAATGGTGTGAATGTTCGACTACGGGTGACTAGGTCACGGGTTCGATTCCCGGATTGGGTAAAAAAGGTATTGGGTTTTTAATTTCACACACACACACACACACACACACACACACACACACGCACACACACACACACACACACACACACACACACACACACACACACACACACACACACATACACACACGCACACGCACACGCACGCACACATCTTTGTCAATAAAATGTCATCTTTGCTGCTGTCGCCTAAGATACAGGTTTTTTTACCTAGTTTAGGGTCAGCAGATTCTTGAATGTATGAATGTACTATCTTTACGCTGGGTTATGACGTACTTTAAGTTGGTGAAATCGACCCCTAATGTTTTTGGAGATATAATGTTTATTTTTACTCATATTTTACTCGTGTTTGATTTTGGTTATGTTTTGAATATATTTTTTAATGTTATTGATAAAATGTGGCCACATCATAAAATGTCCGCTCAAATCGTGGCAATTCACCTTGTAATGCAAGAATAAGGTGAATTCTTACTTGGTAATTTTCAGACTGTAATTAGTATGTAATAATTAGTTATTCAAGTCAGATGTCAATTGCTTTTTAAGAATTGTATATAAATGTATAATAATGTATAAATGAAAACTTAAACTTAAAGCGTACATTAAAAAAAAAAAAATTCTAAGTACTAACCCGGAGTTAGGCAGTTGGTTGTGTCACTCCCGTGCCTCGGAGAGCACTTAAAGTCGTCGGTTCTGCACCTTGAACTCTCTCCGGTAGTGTCGGATTTCCGTCCCATATCAGACTATGAGAGTGCACTTGTGTTTGCGGCGCGCTCACACTTGTGCACTATAATATCTCCCGCACAGATGGCGTATTCCTGTGGAGATTGACCGCCATGAGTGGATTTGGTTAGGAGGACATAATAATTTTGCTGACTGAATAAAAACTTGTTAAAGTACGATATTTCATTTTGTATCGCTTGTATGGAAGGGGCGTTACTTGCAGAAACCCATCATGAATCATGATACACAAGGAATGAGCTTATTTTGCTTCTAGTCAGTTCCACACCAATTTTCTGCTTTATTTTCTGAGAGCCATGACCTTTCCAATAATCACACATGGCAAGATTTATGGAAGTGGTTTTAACTCTCAGTAGTGAGAAAATAAATGAGCAAGTCATGTATGTAGCGTAAATAACGCCCCACTTCTTAACAGTGTTTAAATATTAGAACAGAATAGAATATAATAATTTTTTATTCAAATGAACTTTTACAAGTGCTTTCGAATCGTCAAGTGAATCTACCACTGGTACGGAATGCCATTTTAACCGAGAAGAACCAACAAGAAACTTTTTTTTTTATTCGATGACAAGCTAGTCCTTGACTGCGATCTCACCTGATGGTAAGTGACGATGCAGTCTAAGATGGTAGCGGGCTAACTTGGAAGGGGTATAGCAGTGAACATTCAACCCATACCCCTAATTGGTTTCTACACGCCATCGTGCCGGAACGCTAAATCGCTTGGCGGCACGTCTTTGACGGTAGGGTGGTAACTAGCCACGGCCAAAGCCTCCCACCAGACCAGACCAGAGACAATGCAGAAATTATAAATTCACAAATTGACCCCGCCGGGAATCGAACCCGAGACCTCCCAGTTATAACACAACAGTGCTCACCACTGAGCCAGGGAGGTCGTCAAACTTCTCGGTTGGAATGGCATTCCGAACCAGTGGTAGATTAACAACAGTAATTATTAACAACAAAACTAGAAATTCGCAGGTAATGATGTTACAATCTGACAGCCTTTCTATACTTCTAAAAAGACTTGTTAATAATAATTACATTAAATTCAATTAAATTAACGAAATCAATCAATTTGACACGATTATTTCACAAAGCCATCGTCACAGATTTTCATTCCTTACCAGTACAAAGCTCGTCGGTTTTGCGAGAACTCCCGAATTCCCAATCGCCTCAGGCAATTTGGTTTTCCTTAATTAAAATGACACGAATTCGAAAAATATTTATAGAGATTCAATTTATTAGATAAGCCCAAATTCTTTGTAGAAAAATATTCCATTTATTTGTTAAATGATTGAATCAAGTTCTTCTTTAATTTTGTTCGAACTTCACATTTAATTGATTGACACTAAAAAAAATACGCGACGACTTGAGAAATTCGGGTGGTGTGGTATAAGTAGATTACGATGGTTAAGCCACTTTGACCAAGTCGGTTGTTGGATGGGTGACTTATTTTGGAAGTTTGAATTAGGCCTTTTCGTTTCCTAAGTACCTTAGAGAGCAAGTTAAGACGTCGGTCACGGTTGCCTTAACCTTTGATAATATTCTAGAAACCAAGTCATAACCCAGGTTTTTTATAAGTCTCTTGCAAAAAAGATCTTTTAACTCACCGCATTATTATTTATTATTATTATTTATACATAGAAAATCCCTACTATTATATGATTAATTGCAAAATGTAACAACCTCCAGAAACGTTAAACACAGACAAAGATAAAGAAAAAGAGTTTTCTGGTGGTTTTTAAGTCGTCATAAAAAATTTTTTTTGATGTTAGTTTTAACATGTTTAGTTAAATTTTGTAATGCTGTCACTTTTTGACAATACTATTTCAGAGTTGACATGAGAAGGACAGCATTACAAAATTTATCTAAACATGATTAAGCTGTTTGGTGCAAGTCGGCCTTATACTTGTATATCATTAGCAACCCATCAACGTCTCACTAGTCACTACTGAGCGCAGGTCTCCTCTCAGAGAAGGTCCACCACCACACCATAACCATAGTCCATAGTCCACCATAGTCCACCGCGCTGGCCCAATGCGAATTGGCAGACTTCACACACTTTCAAGAACTCTCAGGTGTGCAGGTTTCCTCACGATGTTTTCCTTCACTCTTGAAGCAAGTAATATTTAAGTGCTTAAACGTACTTGACTCCGAAAAGTCAGAGGTGCGTACCCGGGATCGAACCTGCGACCCCCCGAATAGGAGACCACAGTCCTAACCACTAGGCTATCACTGCTTACACTAGTAACTATACTTGTATAGGTTTCCCATACAAAGATTCGTCCCCCTGATGAAAAGGAGCTGACTCAGCAGACCGCTCCTCTTCTAATGCTACTTACGATGACTGGACAAGATCCATTCACGCGCATGTAGGCTTCAACGATCTTACCTTGTACTTGTTCAGACTAGTTTGAGACCTAAATTCAAATTCAAAATCCAAAACTATTTATTTCACGTAGGCCAACCTGTGGCTCCTATGACACGTCATGAATCTACCACCGGTTCGGAAAGCGGATTCTGCTGAGAAGAGCCGGCAAGAAACTCAGCAGTTGCTCTTTTCAAAATAATCATTTTACAATATTATTATGAAGCTATTACATTGTAATAAGTTTTTTATACTATCTTGTGGGCAGCTGGATGCCAAGCCGATTTAACCTAGCAACTTTGTTAGAATAAAATATAATATTTCCACAATGAGGGGAAGTTCCAAAAAATCAAACTAAAAAAAACTCATCAAAAAGACTCCGTTCACGTATTTTAGAAAAAAATAAATCCTACTATTACCTATCCTTGCCAGATAGGTATATTATATAAAAAATGCGAAATTGTGTTTGTTTGTTGGTTAATCCTTCAATCACGCCGCAACAGGGCTACGGATCGATGTGATTTGCATG
Organism: Oeneis ivallda; assembly: GCA_029955525.1. Taxonomy (NCBI): domain Eukaryota; kingdom Metazoa; phylum Arthropoda; class Insecta; order Lepidoptera; family Nymphalidae; genus Oeneis; species Oeneis ivallda. The sequence continues at coordinate 24,374,967 of JARPMR010000009.1, forward strand.
GGTAAGTAGGTATAGGTGAGGACAAAGTGACAACAGCTTTTTATCCCGGAAAATCAAAGAGTTCCCGTGGGATTTTTGAAAAGTAAATCCACGTGGACCAAGTCCTGGGCATCATTACCACAAAGTAAGATTTAGCAAAGAAGAAAAAAATTGGCCAAGTGCGAGTCGGGCCTCGCTCTTTTAGGGTTCCGTACATATGACCAAATCACTTTTTTTTAAACTAGATACATATTTAGATATCTTAGTTGAAAAAATGCTCGTTTGTTTTGGTCACAAATTTGATGGCCCACCATTTCTTCATTTTTGAAGCTAAAAAATAATAAAAAATGCATTTGAACTCCACACATGCCAGGGTAAAAAAATAAAATTTTATTTCGACTCCTTTTTCATGTATTCTCCCCTTTATTTTTTAATTTAATTTAATTTTTATTATTATTTGCATGGTATGGCAATGCAATACTTTGTGAAAATTTCAACTGTCTACTTATTACGGTTTACGAGTTATAGCCCGCTGACAGACAGACGGACGGACAGCGGAGGCTTAGTATGAACCTTACCTTCGTTACTCTGTGGTAATAGGGTCCCGTTGGCACCTTTTGGGTATGGTACCCTGAAAAAGATCATAATTTTAGTTCAGTTAAAATTAACTGAAGTACAGATACCATCAGAATGATTACAGAAGTACCTTATCCAAGTAACTCGTTTTAATTGTATGCGAATACTCGTAGTACATACTCGGGGCTGGTGAGTGTAGTGCCGCGATCAAAGGCAGCATTGATTGAGTCCGATATTTGCTGCCTCGAGTGCCGATTCATTAGTTTAACCTCAATTCGACGCGCTGCTTAAATGATGCCATAGTTTATTCATAGAATAGAATAGAATAGAAATATTTTTTATTAAAATAAACTTTTTACAAGTGCTTTTGAATCGTCTGACTCTACCACTGGTTCGGAATGCCCTTCCTGCCGAGAAGAACCAGCAAGAAACTCGGCGGTTGCTCTTTTCAAAACAAGTTTACAATATAATAGATACTATGCTATGTATGCAGTGTTTCCACAATGAGGGGAAGTTCCAAAAATGCATACCTACTTACAATGCAATATATCTTAAGATGGGCAGACATAAAGTAGCCCCATTCCCGCTGGTGGCAACCTTTCAACCATGACGCATGACCCAGCCGTTGCTTCGCTCAACCATATTGAGGGAACGTAACAACCCGCATCACACGACACCACCACAGAAATGTTTAGAGAGTGCGTGACATATTTATGCTACCCATGTTAAGGCATTGAATTAAATACTAATATTCAAATACTCATTTTAAGACATCACTAAGACACAAATAAAGTAGGAACACTGAATAGAATATAATTATTTCGTTACACAGGTTAATTTTTACCTACTGACTCATGAATCGCTGGAGCGAATTATATCCACGCTTTTTGTCATTTATAATATAGTCTTCAATTGTATAATAATCTTTTCCATGAGAGTAGTTTTAATTGATTTCTTAAACTCGTGTAAAGGCAAGTCTCAAGAACGTCACGCCCATTCCCAAAAATGTCTTTCGGACTCTCTTGAGGCGCAGTAGAGGAATCACGAACCTATTTGGATCTTTGATTTGCCTATCGTGTAAATCACCCTTTTTTGTGAATGCAAATATTATATACCTCCCTCCCTCTATAGTCGCCCATATTTCCGTCCGTCGAGCGTGCTCTCTCCGATGCATGGGGCTACTGCTATTGAGAATTTCGTGACAGAAAAACCCAATAAATTAAATTTTTGAACAGATCCAGGACCAGAACCCAGGGCTTCATTATCCAAAGCCAACACTCTTGCCAAAAAATAGACCAATATGAGGGTACTCCTGGTAGTATTCAGTGATAGTCAAAGCGATCAAAGAAGGATTCATCATCAAAGCGCTACAGCCCTGGGTGAGCCTTGGCTTGGTCAAGCAAATTTCTCCATCTGAGGCGATCATTAGCGGCCTCTCTCCAACTCCGTACTCCCAAAACTCTCATGTCCGGTGTCGGTGGATTGACGGAGTGGAAAACCACTCCGTCAATCCACCGGCCTCTAGGTCTTCCTCTGCCTCTACGGCTCTCTGGTTTACTGTCAAGCAACTTTTTCGGGGCTCTTGAATCGTCCATGCGTTGCACATGTCCTGCCCATCGCATTCGTGGCAATTTAATGGTTTTGACTACATTCGGTTCTTTAAATAGTCCATAGAGTTCGTGATTGTAACGAATGCGCCTGATACCATTATCAAAGAAGGATTGATTGAGCCAATGTTTTGGACATCGAGTGCCGTTTCATTGGCCTTAATTAGGCAGACGACTAAATGAGGACATAATTTATTCATGCGCAACGCACGGGGACAAAAATGCACTTTGATGACTTCAATATTGCACTCTGACACGATTTCCAGGTACAATTCAAGCTTGTAGCCCCCGACGCCGTTGGCAGTGTAGCAGTGATGGCCTTGTGTTCGGGGAGTCGCGGGATCAATTCTGGGCAAGCACTTCTGACTTTTTGATAAATAAAAGTGAAGTGTTTAGCGGTAAAGAAATGATTGCCTTTCATTAAGCACATATTATTATGTGAATAGAATATAATTAGGGTTCCGTACCAAAATGGTAAAAATGGAACCAATGAAATCGATTATTTTTAATCGACTTAAAAAAAGGAGGATGTTCCCAAGTCGTCGGAATCTTTTTTTTTTAACCGATTTGAAAAGTTCTTTTTAGGGTTCCGTACCCAAAGGGTACCAACGGGACCCTATTACTAAGCCTACGCTGTCCGTCCGTCCGTCCGTTCGTCCGTCCGTCCGTCCGTCTGTCAGCGGGCTGTATCTCGTAAACCGTAATAGATAGACAGATGAAATTTTCACATATTATGTATTTCTATTGCCGCTATAACAACAAATAATAAAAATTAAATTAAATTAAAAAAAATAAATTAAAATATTTCCATGGGTACATGGAAATATTTTTATTTAATTTTTTTTAACGGAACCCTAAAAGAGCGAGGCTCGACTCGCACTTGGCCGATTTTTTTTGTTTGAAATTGTATACTTCCCAGGTGGTCCCATATAAATTTTATTGAAATCGGTCGAGCGGTTTTTAAAAAAAAAACAACAATAAATTGTATACTTTGTACATAGTGGCGCGGGACTTTGAAGTCGGTTTTTTAATTATTCTTTTTTAATATATTAAATTATTTATTCAAATAAACAACAAAGCGCTTTGAAATTGACATTGAAAAAAATTTAAAAAGCAGGATCATTAAAAAGCTTTTTTTTATTAGTATACCTAGGTAGGATACAGTGGATACAGATATAAATATTCGGAATTTATGATGTTGATTCATATTCCCTTACCAACTTCATATATTTTCCAGTCGATTACTGGCTCCCTGTAAACAGTAGAATATTACTCGCTGGAACCGGCCAAGCATGAAAAGAGTTGATGTATCAAAAGGTTATTGTCGCCATAAGTACCATACCATATTGATGTATTGAGTTGGAACATGTAGCGTACTTTGCCTATGTTGAAATGAACAATGGAATGATAGAAAGAAAAGTTTAGACGATATTATTCCTATAATAAATTAGGTACTATAATATTATTATTCCTAGAATACATGTCCTTCCACGTAACATTTGAGTATCTTCAAGGCAAGTGTGAAAAGTCATTTTCTAGACCTCATCATCGATTTCATTCATCGATTGCCGACAGAGGTGCCTCTATCTTTTCCTGTCACCACTGCTTTCATAATATTTAATCATTAGCAACCCATCTACGGCTCACTACTGAGCGCAATAGTCTCCTCTCAGAGAAGGGTTAAATATGCCATAGTCGATAAATGGCCCAATGCGATTTGGCAGACTTCACACACCTTTGAGAACATTATGGAGAACTCCAGGCGTGCAGGTTTCCTCACGATGTTTTCCTTTACCGTTAAAGCATGTGATATTTAATTGCTTAAACGCACATAACTCCGAAGAGAGAGATGCGTGTCCTGAATCGAATCCGCGACCTTCCCGAATAGGAGACCGCAGTTCTAACCACTAGGCAGTAGGCTATCACTGCACTACATGGCTATCTCTTTATTTCAACTGCCTCGTTGGTCTAGTGGTTAGCAAGTTCCACTACGGATGACTAGGTCCGGTTCGATTCCGGGGTCGGGCCGATAAAAAACGTATAGGGTTTTTCTGCCAAGAAATTCTCAATACCGGTCCGGAGTTAGGTAGTGTGTCACTCCCGTGCCTTGGAGAGCACGTAAAGCCGTCGGTCCTGCGCCTGATTTCTCTCCGGTCGTGTCGGATTTCCGTCCCATCGGACTATGACAGTGAGGGAATAGTGCACCTGTGTTTGCGCACACACTTGTGCACTATAATATCTCCCGCGCAGATGGCTGATCTCTGAGGAGGTTGGCCGCCGCCGTGACCAGATTCGGTCGGGAGGACATTATTTATTATTATATGCACAAATAATTGGTCGTTAGTACCAGTACCTGAAAGTAACTCTGATCCTTCCTGGGTACTAATTGTCTAAAAGGTATTCCATTGATCGTATTCGTATTCAATAACATTAGCGTCAAAGTAAAATAATCCTTGACTGTACCGATTTAAAGTCACAAATTCAGTACAACCGATTTTAACATGGCGCGTTATGGAGCGTATCGTACATACTTAAACGTATAAAAATGTATACACGAAATTGAGCTCTAATACAACGCAGTTATGGTTTATATTACTTTGACGCTAACGTCATCGAATACGATTACGATCAATGGAATAACTGTAGACAATCGCACCTCTGATCCTGAGAAAGATGTTGATCCTTCTCGACACCGGTTTCATGTCAAGGCCGAACCGACCTCAGCTCCAATTCGCCCTTAGCCGCCGCTAAGGGCGAATTAGAACGAATTAGGCTGGTTAATGGACGGCGTAATTGGATCCAGTGGTATGGGTAAACAATTGAATTACCTTAAACCTATACTACTGTCGCCGGTGGGGCAATTTAGTGTCCCGATGTGTATTGGTACTGGGAACTATGTGTCCCGGTCATTGTGGCTGGGTCATGCGTCATGCTCGTGAACGGGTCCCACCGGCGGGAATGGGGCTGCTTTATGTCTGCCCATCTTAAGATAGAAGTTAGTCGGTATGCATTTTTGGAACTTCCCTCATTGTGGAAACACTGTATATATAGCATAGTATTTACTGTATTGTAAATTTGTTTTGAAAAGAGCAACCGCCGAGTTTCTTGCCCGGCAGGAAGGGCATTCCGAACCAGTGGTAGATTCGCATAGATTGGCATAGTTGTGTATAATAGTGGCCCAACATCATTGGAATAAAGAAAAATTGAAAATTATTTTTAGTTTTATTAAAAAGGGGGAAAATCGGGGGTTGGAATTTCAAAGTAAAATAAGTATACCGAGTGGGGTATCATATGAAAGGCCTTTACTTGAGCATTTTAAAACAGTTTTTTGGGTTTTGTTTTGGGTAATCGGCCAAAATGTCGAAAAAAATACCGCCCCCCCCCCCCCCCACCTTATCTCCGAAGTTTACCAATCGAAAAATCTGAAATAATTATGGTCAATAGAGGTTTATGTATATTTTACAGGAAAAATAAAATCAATGCGAAAATTATTTTAGTTTGTTTAAAAAAGGGGGAAAATCGGGGGTTTTGAAATTTCAAAGTAAGATAACTGTACCGAGTGGGGTATCATATGAAAGGCCTTTACTTTTTCATTATAAAACAGTTTTTTATTTATTTCTATATATAATAGTTTTTGAGTAATCGGCCAAAATGTCGAAAAAAATACCGTTCCCCCCCTTTATCTCCGAAGTTTACCAATCGAAAAATCTGAAATAATTATGGTCAATAAAGGTTTATGTATATTTTACAGGAAAAATAAAAGCAACGCGAAAATTATTTTAGTTTGATTAAAAAAGGGGGAAAATCGGGGGTTTGAAATTCCAAAGTAAAATAACTATACCGAGTGGGGTATCATATGAAAGGCCTTTACTTGTGCATTCCAAAACAGTTTTTTATTTATTTCTATATATAATAGTTTTTGAGTAATCGGCCAAAATGTCGGAAAAAATAACGTCCCCCCCCCCCCCCCACCCCCTATCTCCGAAGTTTACCAATCGATAAATCTGAAATAATTATGGTCAATAGAGGTTTATGTATATTTTACAGGAAAAATAAAACCAACGCTCTAACTAGCATAGTTTTTTTTATATTAACAATAAACCTCTACAAACAAAGTTAACGATAATTATGCAAATTAATATAATATTATCGTTTTACTTTTACTTTTGGAGTACGGAACCCTCGGTGCGCGAGTCCGACTCGCACTTGGCCGGCTTTTTTCTTTTTTTTTCGGGATAAGCTTGCGCTTGACGACAATCAATGCTGGACAGCACGGATGAGGTGTAGGTTGGAGCGCGCTTGCCTAGAAAATGCCTATTCACTCTTGCTTTGAAGGTACTGAGGTTATACGTGGCCGGAAACACAGATGTTGGAAATGCGTTCCACACCTTAGCGGTTCGATTCAGAAACGTTATATTCGGTTCGTACGGTTCAGAAAGGTCTATTTGAATTGAACAGATATCAAATTCCTAACTGATCTAGCGCACTTTTTGTGTATCTCAGCGCAAATATCTTTAATCTTCAAACATTTTCCTTCCACGGCCCGCTCACAATGGATGTTTACGAGAGCGGAGGCTTTTTTGCCCACCTCAAGTGAGCAGCTTCTACGAAATGTAATTTTATAGAGCCACGACTTTGGCACCGTTAGTTACTGGAATTTCGTTATTGACCGGCGAGCGTACAAGATGTTAGCATGGACCAATTCTTCATAAGTCCATGGAACCAATACGTAGCCTGACTCCTGAGTATTCGCACCAGGTCATCTTCATCAGCACCCATCAACGGCTCACTACTGAGCGCAGGTCGGGGGATATAAGCCATTGTCCCCCACGCTGGCTCAATGCGATTGGTAGACTTCACACACATTTGAGAACATTATAGAGAACTCTCAGGTATACAGGTTTCCTCACGATGTTTTCCTTCACCGTTGAAGCATTAATTTATTGCTTAAACGCACATATCACTCCGAAAAGTCAGAGATGGCGATTTAACGTCCCGTTACGATAACATGAATACGTATACCACCAGTGCTGTTAGTCCGAGTTTTAATTCGTTTGATCGTAAAAGTAAACGATGGCATTAGCATCAGTAGAAGTAAAATGAACCATAATTATTGTATCGACTTAGTCACAAATTCAATACTGACGATTTTAATATGGAGCGTTTACTTTACGTAAACGTATAAGAATACAAACACGAAATTGAGCTCTAACTCAATATTATTATGGTTTATTTTACTTTGATGGTAATGTCATAGTTTACTATTTATAATAATAATAATGTCCTCCCGACCGAATCCGATCACGGCGGCCAACCTCCTTAGAGGTCAACCATCTGCGCGGGAGATATTATAGTGCACAAGTGTGTGCGCAAACACAGGTCCTCTCCCTATTCCCTCACTCTCATAGTCCGATGGGACGGAAATCCGACACGACCGGAGAGAGATCAGGCGCAGGGCCGACGGCTTTACGTGCTCTCCGAGGCACGGGGGTGACTAACCACCAACTTCCTAACTCCGGGCTAGTACTGAGAATTTCTTTGGAAGAAAAACCCAATACACTTTTTTTTTTTAACGGCCCGACCCGGGAATCGAACCCGGGACCTCGTCATCCGCAGTCGAACAAGCTAACCACTAGACCAACGAGGCAGACTATTTATAGTTAACTATCAAATCTTGTACTGAGCGTACAGGTTATATCGCAGTCTGCATCGAATAAAAAAGAAAAGTATAACCCGACGACATTGATATTGTTCGTATAAAATTTAATGTTCGATCACAGAAAAAAAATATAGCCATGTTACCCGGATCATAATAACGAGCGATTGACACCTCATTCATCAAAATCGGCTCAGTAGTTTAGGCGCTACGGTGGAACAAATATTCACATTCATACATATTCTCTGCCTTCTTTCCTTTGACGTAGCCAGCTAAAAAATATTATCATGACAATTTCAGTCAAAAAGCGACATTCTCAGAGTTTCGATATTAGGGTTCCGTAGGGACCCTTTTACCGCTATTACTAAGCCTCCGCTATCTGTCCGTCCGTCCGACCGTCAGCGGACTGTATCTCATAAACCGTAATAGGTAGGTTTTCACAGAATGTGTATTTTTATTGTCGCTTTAACAACAAATAATAAAAAAAAAATTAAAGACGGTCTCCATAAAATAACTTTTATTTTATTTTGCTCGATCTTAATAATAGCTAGTGTTAAATCTTGTAGGATGGTACGGAACCCTCCGTGAGCGGGTTCGACTCGCACTTGGCCGGTTATATTATTTCCCGCGCACGGTGCAGCGTGCTTTGTGCGACTAGCTTTGTTCACCGGACTCGGCCGTCTTTGTCTAGCCTCCATTGTGGGTTTTTCCTATTCTTACAGTTGTGATTATTTCGTGTTTTACTTTCCTTCTTCTACACGGCTTGTAAAGGCTTGGGCATACACAGCCCGTAATGGAAATGGCTCTTCTTCTTGCTGGGCCAGTTTATTTATAAACTGTAAGATCTGTTGTGTATGATACTCAGAAATAACTCATAGAAGTTGTACCTACCTATTGTAAGTACCTAAACTAGCGGCACGCTATGATGGCCGGTTTGACACATTACAATAGTGATGTGGAATGTCAATTTATTCTCGAACAAAAAACAATTAAGTTTTGTTTTTGTACCTGATTAAATAGGTTTAATAAAACAAAAATGTATATGTTTATTTAATTTATTTGAACGAACTGAATATTTGAATGAAAATGAATATACATACTTTATATGCACACAAGAAACATATGAATACAAAAGATACCAAAAAAGGTGCCACAAAAGGTCATAATTAATCAGATTCGTCCATACTACTATTTTCACTGTCGTCACTGCTATCATCACCTACATTAATAATTATATGTTCGTTTTCTATAATATTATCTATTTTCACATCTCTTTCATAATCTTCCCTTATTAATTTAACAGTTCTATTCACAACCTTTTCCCAGTCTCCTTTAGTCACATGTTCACAAGCTTCTTCTAATAATTTTAGCATTTTTTTTGTGGTAAATGGGGGTTCTGTATTGTGTCTTGCAGCATATCCCTTAATTTGAGCCCACACCAACTCAATCGCATTATACTCACAATGGTAAGGCGGTAACCGTATAACTCTGTGCCCATGTTCTAATGCTATTTCGTCAATGACGTATCGGATCTTGGTTGGTTTGTTTTCTTTTAAAAGACGTACTAATTCCGCTTTTAACATATTCATGTTTGTCATTTTGAGCTTCACGATCGAAATAGTTACGAAGGCGTATTACGAACTCACGTGTCTGACTATTTAGAACAGTTCTCTGCGTACGTTCGGTCATATCGACGAAATCCACAACAAAGGGCTTGAACAGAGTCCAAATTAACGAGCAAGGGTCAACAGTAATGCAGTATCAATATTTGAAATCCAAAGCCAGGTCAAAACTATATCACAATCGCATTGCACTGACAGTTTATACTTTTCGAAGCAACGTCAATTCGAAACTGCTTTGTTTTGCATTGAGCATTGACGCGAGTTTGCCGGAGGTAGTAGTTGTGCTAGCCAGCGATCCTATGTGACGATCGTATTAGATTCCATTTTTAAAAATTTTCAATTTAGAAAACCAAATGCCGAGTTGTGGTATATATCATATAAAAATAAAAATTTTACCTTTTGTATGAAACAGCTGATATTTTTTTGCGATTTCAGAGGTTTGTCCACATAGTGAAAATTGTTCATATTCACAAGTACATTCACCCCTTAAATGGTGCAAACTGATTTTTCTACACTTGTATACATTTTAGAAATCAATTTAATAAATAAATTTTGAGTCCTAAACCTAAAACTACATTCGATAAAATTTATGAATCTCTGCACATCACTATCGTCAATAAAGTAATACAATTATTTCCTTCAAAGTCGTTATCAATTAATACGGAACTTCATGAGCGGACAAACGTCAAACCGGCCGTCATAGCGTGCCGCTAGTTTAATATAGAACGCGAGTTTAAATTAGAAAAATAATATATGTATATGTATATATGTGCGACCTGCACCGGCGGGAATGGCGCTACTTTCTATCTGCCCGTCTTAACATGAATTGAATTGTAGTACCTACGCTTTTTTGGAACTTCCCCTCATTGTGGAAATATTGGTGTATATTCAAGTGGTTAAATCGGCTTGGCATCCGGCTGCCCACAAGATAGTATAAAAAAAGCCGGCCAAGTGCAAGTCGGACTCGCGCACCGAGGGTTCCGTACTCCAAAAGTAAAAGTAAAACGATAATATTATATTAATTTGCTTATTTATCGTTAACTTTGTTTCTAGAGGTTTATTGTTAATATAAAAAAAAACTATGCTTATTAGAGCGTTGGTTTTATTTTTCCTGTAAAATATACATAAACCTCTATTGACCATAATTATTTCAGATTTTTCGATTGGTAAACTTCGGAGATAAGGGGGGGGAACGGTATTTTTTTCGACATTTTGGCCGATTACTCAAAAACTATTATATATAGAAATAAATAAAAAACTGTTTTAGAATGCACAAGTAAAGGCCTTTCATATGATACCCCACTCGGTATAATTATCTAACTTTGAAATTTCAAACCCCCGATTTTCCCCCTTTTTTAATCAAACTAAAATAATTTTCGCGTTGCTTTTATTTTTCCTGTAAAATATACATAAACCTCTATTGAACATAATTATTTCAGATTTTTCGATTGGTAAACTTCGGAGATAAGGGGGGGGGGGACGGTATTTTTTTCAACATTTTGGCTGATTAATCAAAAACTATTATATATAGAAATAAATAAAAAACTGTTTTATAATGCTCAAGTAAAGGCCTTTCATATGATACCCCACTCGGTATACTTATTTTACTTTGAAATTTCAAACCCCCGAGTTTCCCCCTTTTTTAATCAAACTAAAATAATTTTCGCGTTGCTTTTATTTTTCCTGTAAAATATACATAAACCTCTATTGACCATAATTACTTCAGATTTTTCGATTGGTAAACTTCGGAGATAGGGGGGGGGTAACGGTATTTTTTTTCGACATTTTGGCCGATTATTCAAAAACTATTATATATAGAAATAAATAAAAAACTGTTTTAGAATGCACAAGTAAAGGCCTTTCATATGATACCCCACTCGGTACAGTTATCTTAAAATAATTTTCGATTTTTCTTTATTTCAATGATTTTGGGCCACTATTATACACAACTATGCCAAATTTCATGTCGATAGCTTTAATAGTTACTGAAATAATCGACTGTGACAGACGGACGGACGGACGGACGGAGAAAGTCTCACCATAAGGCTCCATTTTTACCATTTTGGTATGGAACCCTAAAAAAGACCTACCTTGGTAAGCAGTTGGACACGTAACTGCCTCGTAAGTCCAGTGGTTAGCATGAAGTTCTGGGTTCGATTCTCGGGGTAAAAAAGTTGGCTGTTTCTGTCAATAAGTCCTCAGTAGGCACTAATCGGATGTAAGTTTGGGGTGTGTCGGGGTCTCTTGTCTCGGAGAGCACGTAAAGCGGTGATCCAGGCTATCTCTGATCGGTTATCCGTTCCATCGGACTATGAAAGTGAAAAAAAAGAAAGTGCACCTCTTGTGCACTACAGTAACTCCCCGCTGTCTTATCTCTATGCAGATAGGCAGCCGTGGCCGGATTTGGGAGGACATTATAATTATTAAGGTCATAAAAGCTTCAACCTGGCGTCTCGCAACCCCGTAGTTCCACCGTGACTATGTTCCATGCAACTGGATCGTAGTATCGACAGTTCCATCCATAAGACTATAACGTTCAGAAACGCAATAATCGACGCGGTGATTATGGTGCCTTTAAAGGCCGACTACGCAGTATCGTCGCATTAGTACGACGGGCTCTCAGAAAATTAATTATTAAAAAAATGACGCAGGTACTGTGAAAGGGTGTCATGATTCATCACAATTGCCATCAAAAACGTTATTATAGTAGAAGAAATTATTACATGGCACTCACATATTCATTGGTTGTTTTGAGCCTTCGTACGTTGGAGCGGAACTTTGTTATAAAGTTCTGTTCTAAGCATTATAGTTCAGTTCCAACCAAAATGTTATATTCTGATAAGAACTGAGGATGAGAGCTTGTTTCAACAGATGTACCCACATAATTGTGTATACTGAATTTAATTTTCTTCAGATTGATTGGGGTCTACGGTTTGTTCATGACAACTCGACCGAAGTTTAATTTTCCAAGCAAACGTAAAATAAATGCTGAAAAAACATGTGACCGTCATTACGTAATACCTAAGTAGGTACAATGAGAATTTTTTGTTTCGGGATTAAACTTTTTTTCAGGCCAGACAAAAGAAAAACAGTTTTCCCAGTTTTATTTTACTTCTTCGACGTAATTTTATTCAAATTAATAATTTTCTTCTTTTAAGTAACTTACGACCATCTAATTTTACAACTCACTAGAATTCGCAACTTTTTGAATTCCCATATAACACACACATTAAAAACATTACGGTAGTTTAAATATCATTCGTCTATGATAAATACAAACATTCGTCATAGATTACTAAAATCATAAGAATGGGTTATGATTTATTATAATTTGGCTTTGTCGTATTGATATACGGTTGGACGAAGCAACGGCTGGGGTCATGCGTCAAGCTCGTGAACGGGTGTCGCCGGCGGGAATGGGGCTGCTTTGTGTCTGCCCATCTTAAGATATATTGCATTGTTAGTAGGTATGCATTTTTGGAACTTCCCTTCATTGTGGAACCACTGGATACGTAGCATAGTATCTATTGTATTGTAAACTTGTTTTGAAAAGAGCAACCGCCGAGTTTCTTGCTGGTTCTTCTCGGCAGGAAGGGCATTCCGAACCATTGGTAGAGTCAGACGATTCAAAAGCACTTGTAAAAATTTATTTGAATAAAAAATATTTCTATTCTATTCTGTTCTATTCTATTGTGGAAATATAATTAGTATATTAGGTAGTCGTTGCTTTAAACGAGAACTTACCTATCCATACTAATGTTATGAATATTTTCTTCCAGATATCGGCAAGCAGTTCTTGAGTCAGCCGACGGACGCGGTCGCGCACTTGAGCCAGCCCCTCTCCATACCCTGCAGCATCAGCTCGGGGCCCGCAGCCTCACTATCCTGGACGAGAGATGGCCGGCCTCTTCCGATAAATCATAGGTAATCATGCTTTTTGACGTGATAACGTCTTATAAATCGATGAACACCGGCTGCACGCACGAAAAAGTATCACGTTCCACCTGAGCCTGCGCGTGCAAGCGAGAGCGCGGAACAAGCGATAGATGCACGATCGGCCCAAGCGTTGGCTTGTGACTAGAGAAAATTGTGATTTTCAATTAACTCCTTCTTTGTATTATAACAAAATAATGATAATTCAGTGATAATAATTCAATTCAATTCATGCAATTTTTCATCAATGACATTATGGCATTATCACGTAAAACAGACTTTATAGACAACCAATTTTTTTTACTTCAATTGCTATTTGTAATATTTCATCAAATTTACACACACACACACACGCACACGTACCTATACGCGCATGCAAACACACACACGAAATGCTTCTGTTCAACGTTTCTGAAACGAAACGTGTGTGGAACGCCGGAACAACCTTCCGGCGTCCGTATTTTCTGCCACGTATATTTGAGTACCTTCAAGACAAGAGTGAATAGGCATCTGCCAGGCAAGCGCGCTCCAACCTAGAACCTCATCAGTCTTCCATCAGCTTCATTCATCTTGCAGCTTTCCATCATTAATTGTCGTCAATTCGCCAAACTCGCAATAAAAAAGAATTCAAATTAATTATCATTTGTTTACTAGCTGATGCCTGCGACTTCGCGTGGATTTCGTTTTTAAAATCCCGCGGGAACTCTTTGATTTTCTGGGATAAAAAGTAGCCTATTTCACTCTCCAGGACCTCAAGTACACCCATGCAAAATCACGTCTATCCGTAGCTCTGTTGCAGCGTAATTTAAGGACAAACAAACAAACACACTCACAAACACACACTGAGGGGGAAATCCAAAAATGCATACTTACCTACTTACAATTCAATAAATGTTAAGACGGGCAGACAGAAAGCAGCCCCATTCCCGCCAGTGCAACCCGTTCACGAGCATGACGCATGACCCAGCTATTCGCTCAACCACATTTGAGGGAACGTAACAACCCGCATCACACGACACCACCACAGAAATGTTTAAAGACAGCGTGATATACTATAGGGAGGTCAATGCGTGAGGCCCAAGATATTTAACGCCCACATTCGACTACCAAAAGCTATGGCATATTATTGTAGTAACTGTCCATACTTAATTTAATTTTTTACAGATACTACATTTTGGAGAGCGAGTTACTTATCACAGATGTACAAGAAGAAGACGCTGGAGCATACAGGTATGATAGTTATTTTATGACAACTTTTGGTATACGTTCCAATCCCAATTTCACCCCAACTTAAAAATCATTGGTTGGTAAGTTGGAAAACATCAAATTCTTAGACATCCTATAATTCAGATGACTTCAATAACATATTTTATCAATTAAATAGTTCAAGAAAGACTATGTTTCAACTTTTAGTATTCCTTGAATTTGCTATACAAATTGACAATAGTTATTTGTGTTATATGGGGCCAAAGGAATTTTGTGTTCCCCGAGGGCGCTATTTTGAATTCAGAGCGAAGTGAAGGATTCTATAGCAGCGAGGGATTCTAAAGAAGAATCCTGAGCGTAGCGAGGAATTCAATATACACCGTCCGAGAACAAAAAATTTTGACCCCGAATGACACACACTATTTTTCATCATTACCTATGAGAAAAAGCTAGGAGTATCAACCTACTATGTATAGAGTATAGACATTACCAATACGTAGATATAAAGAAATTTTAAATAAAACAAAAAATATTTTTTTATGAAATAATTAAACATTAATATTTATGTTGGAAGTATGGGCGTATATATCTAATCGACAAATTATTAATTATTTCTATTAGTAATGACATAATATTATTATTAATTAATTTTATTAATTCCAAATCAGAAATAAGTGGATCTACATATTATATAAAAGCGAAAAAATTACTACTAATTATATTTACAAAAAATACACGCCGTCCAAGTGATCGCTAATGGGCATGGTGCCCAAAACACTGGCGCTATTACCTCTCTGAATAGCGAGGCTAAGCCTTTGGGCTAAATAAGCGCCAGCTCTTTGGTCACCAGAGGCGTGGATCAATTTTTGGGACACGATATTTACAAAATTTTTCGTGTCCGATGACCATGGACCCAGAGTCTCAAAAGCAAGCGCCGCAAAAATATAATCCTTAGAAATGGCAGAGTATTTGCGGCGCTTAAGCAACTGAGCGGATTCGGCAGCTGCACCCGCCTTTTGGCACGAGCCCGTTAGGTGGGACGCAGCCAACGTATCAACGCAAGTCACGTCCCACACCAGTGCGCGACCCATCGTCCACGGTACTATAGTCATCCCGTCCGGCCTCTTGCCGTCAACCCTGAACAAACCGGAGGGTTCCAGTTGTGCAGGGATGGAGGCAGTGACCAGAGCGCGACGGACTATATCATTGAGAGCACCGTGGCGATACAAGCGGCCCGCGCTCCGATAACAACTGAGTCCATGGTGACCAAAACGATCCACTTGGCTGCCGCAAGGACAGCGATGAGGCTCACATACCTTAATCCCCAAGCGCAAGCAAACGGCCACACGAAGCGCTGTCCTGTCGAGAATCGTCCCCAGGCTATGAGATGGCAGAGCGTGTAGCCAGTGACCTGACTCCTTTTCGGATACGGCTAAAATACGGGCTTTATCCGTATCTGAGGTACACTGCGCTACGAGATCTGCATGTGTCAAAACAACACGCGGTTTGTCCCAAAGACCCTGACATTCCACAGCCGAAGGAAAACTCTCACCAGGACAAGATGCACTCCATGCTAACTTCGCCTCTGCAAGACTCTCCACTACATCATCAGCCGGATTAGACAGATTAAGGATCTGACTGATGAGAGTGATAGAGCCAAAAGCAGAAGATATGAAAGCCGGAAGCGCTACGCTTGAAATGGAACGTATGCCTAAGCCACCGTATTTAACAGGTAGGCTGGCTTGAGTCCAGGTGCGGTCATCAAACTGTAAATTTAGAATTTTGCAAAGAGTATCTTTAAGAGACACGTCTAGATTATAAGTTAAAATAGGATATTTCCAAATGGGACTGCACCGTAATAAATACATGAATTTTGGCGCAAATAAACATAACCGTAAAATATATATGGCCATCTGTGGCTTTATATCTAAAAGGCGAGGCGAAAATTTATTAAAATGATCTAATTTAGAATTTAGCAAATGGGAAAATGCGACGTCAAATATGGGGGCTCCAAGAAGGGTTAAATCATCTTTTGTAATAGATGAGATGTTGGGAATCAAAGAATTTAGACTATTTTTCAAAACAGTTTTTTCATTTAAACTAACCGAGTCAGGAATGTATACCTCACACTTTGAGAAATTTAGGGAAAGGCCGATTCCAGAAAATTGTTTAATTAATATTTCCAAATCCTGGAGCACTTCCGCCGCACTTCCTCCCAAGGAGCCATCATCAAGGTACCATAAGTTAAATTTGGAATTTAGATTCGAAATAACTGGGTGTATTGCTAAACTGAAAATTGCGGGACCAAGTGGATCACCTTGCTGGCAACCCACAGTAGAATCCAGAACATTTTTACCGTACATTAATTTTGAGGAGGAGCCATAACATTGCCACATATAATCTAAAATTTCAGGAAACTGTTTTTGAATTTCAGTTAACATGGCTCCCCTATCAATTGAATTGAATGCATTACGCACGTCAATTTTTACAAAGACATCGTAATCACAAGTGTTTAAAAATGTCCTGGCTGCATGCACAGCTGCCTCGCAACCTCCCCTGACGCCAAAACCAAGTTGTTTGGGTTTGAGGATGGCCGATGCTTTGTCTTTTAAGAATCGGCAGCAAATCCTAGAAGCTAATCTACGGAAAGTGCTGCCGACTGCAATAGGACGGATCCCACCATCTTTTTTGGTGAGAGCCACCAAATTAGCGCCGTATAAAATTGGCACTATTTGTTGTGGCACACGACCAGAAAGCATCAAATTAATGAGGCCAGTTATCTCCTTCAAGAGCGAGTTGCTCTCTTCACTTGAAGGAGGGCCGATTAGGTCTTTAAGATGTTGAGGTGATAGGCCATCCAATCCCCCCGCAGAACCATTGGGAAATCCAAAAATACCGAATCGCACGGCATCTTCGGAGGCTCGGAGTCGGTTTGTGGGATCAAAGGAAGGCGAAGCAAGCTGGGACGTAGGTGACGGCAAGGGGTGCTTATCCCTTAAAGCGGCCAATGTCTCAGATGTGTCACTGGCTAAGACATCGTCTGAAAACAGCAGTTTAGCAGCATTTTTAACATTCCCATCGCTGACTTTTTGTTCAATTAACTTGGAGATGCTATGCCTGGGTAATGAGAAATTATTATTTTGTTTATGTATAGTTGGAATATTTATACTGTCTAAATTTTGTTTAATTTTTTTTGTGAGAGAATTGTTTCTATTTAAATTTGTTGAAATATCAAAAACTCGGTATGGGAATGTTAATAAATGCTCCCACGCCTCAGTGGAATTTTCAGACGTGATCTTAGCCACACAGTCTCTTAAACTACGAGCCACTAAGGGCCGGGCCCCTCTAGGAACTCGCTTGACTAACCTGATCCCGTGCTTAAGGGATGTGAGCCTCGCCCATAAAGGAGAGTCACTCGAGGGCCCATCATCAGAGCATACAATGGAAGCACTCCCCGCTGTATGCTCTGAGACCAAGAGTAGGGTGTTGGGTATGTGACGACGGCTTTTATGGATATTGAGGCCCCTTTGACCCTTGTACAATTTGCCGTCGACGCATATGGAACACTCGAGAAACTCTGTACAAATGGACGACGTGTTTAAAAAAGGCATAAAATAAAATAAAATAATAAAATGTAACATCTTACATCTGTCATAATGATTTTGAACAAAATCATTATGACAGATGTAAGATGTTACATCAAATTTTTCGGAGTCAGGTTAGAGTTTTCAAACTTTTATGGCCTGTTTCACCACTTGCTGATAAAGTGCCTGATATATATCTAACAGACAAAATATCTGCTGGATAAATCTATGTGATATCTTCTTGAGTCATGTAGTTGAGATCAGATACTTATGAAACAGAAATTTAAACGCTATCCGTCAGATAAGTTGTGGATAGGCTATCAGACCTTTATCAGCAACTGGTGAAACAACCTTGTGATTTTTATCAACAGGTGCATAGCAACAAACTCCAAGTTAAACAAAAGCCGGACCAGCTCGGAAGGTCGAGTGAGTGTGATAGCCTCGAAAGATGAAGATCCATCGTTCCTGCCAGTTCATGTTGAAGAACACATCGCGGTGCCCAGGGGTAGCAGGGTCGTGCTGCCATGCCCTGTGACCGGCTGGCCTCGACCTAAGGTAGCTCTTTTTTACAAGCTTTTATTTAGCTTGACCAGTTTATTTATTTATTTGTTTGTTTGGGTCAAATCTTGCAAGATGAATTAGACCCACTTCCCGGTTTCTGATCGAGCTGAAATTTTGCATTTATGTGTAAATCGGATGATGATGCAATATTATTGTGACATGGAGCTGATCTGATGATGGAGACGGAAGATGGCTATAACTCTGTAATAAAACGACGTGACCCCATCGAGTTTGGGCTCGTTTGATTCGTCATAACAAGTACTCTGATCCTAGATGATATCCAGAGTCTAATGATGTAGCTACTAAAAGCTTGCATTTAAAAATAAAATTTTTAATTTACACTTGTATGTTGTTGTTTTTCATTCGCCCTCTTGATAGGCAAAGATCCATGATCATAAAGCCTATTCAGACGTAAGAAAATATGTCTTGAGTTTTACCCTTTTTTTTTTGATTCCATGACAGTTCATCAGGTGAGACCTGATGTCATCGAACTTTCATCGAATAAAAAAAAAGTAAAACTCAAGAAATCTTGTGACATCGTCACTTACCATCATTTGAGATCTCTCACCTGATTTTAATTACAAGTTCTTGTCCACTGTTATCCCATTTTCCACAATCTTAATATATATAAATTACGTGTCACGTTGTTTGTCGGCGATGGACTCCTAAACTACTTAACCGATTTTAATCAAACTTCGTAACTATCTGTAATTTGGTCCAACTTAAAAGATAGGATAGTTTTTTTGGATTAGGATAGTTTATTTGTTTTATTTATATAGATAAGTTGGCGGTACGAAGTTCGCCGGGTCCGCTAGTATTATATAAGGTGTGCAAGGCATCATCGATTTCGCTACAATACATGCATTTAGCGTCTTGTCTTTTAATAATGCAAAAATCCTTGAATTTTGCAAGTCTTCGCATATTGTAAAATGTTTTATTTTCTTTTTAGCCCCATAGTTTTTCAATTGAAAAATGAAGTTTCGTACGTAGATTGGATATCAACATCATAGGGATAAAAGTTTTGGGAGAAGAGGATTATTGAAATAACTTACTAAGTTAATTTATTTTTCTTTCAGTTAAAATGGGAGTTGACATCTCCGGGCGAGAAGACAAGTGAGCTGGAGTCAACAGAAGAAGTGCTGGTGCTCAACAGCCTAGAGTATGACCAGGAGGGCGTCTACACTTGTTCCCTTGAGGACTATCTCGACATGGTTAAGGTATGGATCAAAAATTAGTTTTTATCAACTCTATCAATACTTGGCGAAAGACAGAGGACAGGCAAAGTTGACGTTACTTAAAAGAGGCCTATGTCCAAAGAAATTTTAGCTGATGATGATCGATACTTAAATCTGCACACTCATTTTCTTAATATTTATCCATGTATATATATCTGGCTGAGTTATGGACAGTAAATGCTGCTTACTTGAAAGACTGTTTTCAAAAAATTCAAAATTCAAAACTATTTACTTCACGTAGGCCAACCTGTGGCTCTTATGACCAATCATGAATCTACCACCGGTTCGGAAAGCGGATTCTGCTTAGAAGAGCCGGCAAGAAACTCAGCAGTTGCTCTTTTCAAAACAAACATTTTACAATATTATTATGAAGCTATTACATTGTAATAAGTTTTTTATACTATCTTGTGGGCAGCTGGATGCTAAGCCGATTTTACCTATGCAATTAATGTTGAGAATATAACAACTTAAAATAAGGAAAAGCTATCAATCATCACCTGTCTAGAGCGGTGCCAGGTCTGCGATACATTGCTTGCCGTAAGGAACTGATGCACATCGCGTGACTTCGTCCCTAGGAGTCTGGTGGAAGGGGTCACGGTTTTCAGTAACGAGTCCCGGTTCACACCAAAAAAAATTAAGTGGCACTCGGGGACTGCCGCGGTAAAGCTATTGCATGGCATTTTTTATCAACTTATGCAATTATAATATTTATGCAATATTTTTTTTTGCCTAATAAAATTATGCAAATAAAAAATTTAAAAACAAACAAGAAAAGAGCACTGTCACTACTTCGCGAGTGAGATTCGAACCTGCGACATCATACACAATACGGTAAAGAAAGCGGCCGCTCGCCCACTGCGCCAAACAGAGCTACTTGTGAACTAGAGATGAAACGGATATCCGTTAACTATCCGGTATCCGGCCTATCCGGCCTTGTTTTCACTATTCGGCCGGATATCGGATAGTATGATGATACCGGATAGTAAAATATAAAAAATATTATTACTATACTTTGGGTAAATTATACAAAATAATAAGTTATTGACACTGTTTATTTTTATAATCGCACATAAAAACATATTTTGTTACAATTTAGTACTCAAAATTAACAAGTGGCAAATTGTGGTGAATGAATACCAAATTTTCCGCATTTGTTGGTAAGAGTCGACTTCGTTACTAGACCAGCTTCCGAAAATAACCTTTCGCTATATATATTCGCCAGCCGAATATTCGGCAGCCGGATATCCGGCGCTCCGGCCTCGTAGATTGCCGAATACCCGTTATCCGGTATCCGTTTCATCTCTATTGTGAACCTCTAAAATGTTGAACGCTTACTGAACGACGGTGTTAGGTTTATTTTCGTTACGGAATTTCTTGATTCGGTCGCCGCGCTCAAACTGTTTGTCCTAGTTCAAAGCCCACGATAAAAGCTATGCAATAGCTTAAAAGTCATTAATTTTTTTTATTTTTAGAATTAGCCCGGAGTTGGGATGTCAGTGAAGTGAATTAATCTCGTTCCTCGGAAGAGACAAAGCCATTGTTTCTGCGTCTGTACTCTCCAGTTGTGTTGGATTACCTTAGCAACGAACCATGAGAGTGAGGGGATGTAAAATGCACCTGTTTTTGCGCACACACCTGTGACCCACTAATATCTCCTGCGAGGATAGTGCCGCTAGTCTCAACCACCTAAGAGTTCTACGTATAGAGCGGCAATTCGGAATAAGAACTGTGTACAGTTTCAATCGCGCGGGCTGGGGTAGAGAGGGAAGCCGGCATGGTAAATAAGGTTGCAATTCGCGCGACCGCGGCGGTCGCAGAGGCGTGTCGCGCCCCGCGCCCCACTCACTGCTCGGTCGTTCGTTTTGTATAAATCAAGAAATAATTTATATTTCGTATCTAGTGTTACGAATTGCGTTGTCGTTATCTAATTATGCACTATAATAACTATACTTTTTTGTCACTTACTTGAATATAGGCATTGATGGCTTTTCAATTCACAATTAGGTACCTAGACAGTTTAATCGCATAAATAGCGCCCGCGTCCGTACGTCGCGAGTGCCGTCGACCACAATAACTGCGTTGTTCGGCATAATAACTCAGTTGAACATGGTAAGTGTTCCGAACACGTCATCTAGTAGGTACTACATTTACAGTACCCGGCGATATATATTGCACATCGGCTTTTGGAATAAAACGCTATTCTATTCTATTCACAGTTCGACTGCATTTTTTTATATAATATATATTACGTGATGTTCTCGCCGATTGTGAAGAGATTTCAGTAATTACTACGTGAATTTCTGGCTAGCTTTCCTTGCAATAGAATAGAAATAGCGTTTTATTCCAAAGACCGATGTATATCGCCGGGTACTGTATATCAGTGATTCCTTACTACTTGTCTCAATGGAGATTCCGTTGACATTCTAACAGACAGCCTAAGTATGTCACACTCTCTTTAACATTTCTGCGGTGGTGTCGTGTGATGCGGGTTGTTGCGTTCCCTAAAATATGGTTGAGCGAAGCAATGGCTGGGTCATGCGTCATGCTCGTGAACGGGTGCCACCAGCGGCAATGGGGCTACTTTCTGTCTGCCCGTCTTGACATGTGTTGAATTATAATTAGAAATAATTACGTATGCTTTTGTGGACCTTTCCCTCATTGTGGAAACTCTGCATACATAGAATATCTGTTAAGTATATTGTAAAAGTATTTTGAAAAGAGCAACTGCCGAGTTTCTTGCTGGTTCTTCTCGGCAGGAACGGCATTCCGAACCAGTGACTCATTGACGATTCAAAAGTACTTGTAAAAGTTTATTTGAATAAAAAACATTTCTATTCTATTCTATTCTATTCCACGTAGCTATCTTGGCGGACATTACACTCTATAAGTAGGTTATGTCAAGACAAAATATTTGTTGATTGGGAAAATATTATGCTTTGAGTAATACAAAGATATTATGTGAATAATGAAAACAGTGTGCGTGCGTGAAAAAGTGGTGGATAATGAAATAGCACGTAACGAATTGTTTTCCACCCACATTTCTTAAAATGTCAAATTAAAGCACACTTCAGTAACAGTTTACAAAGCAAATAGGCAGCTCGTTTACCTTAACGAGGGCCTCTGGCGATCGTTTGGTCCAAGCGATAAAAAAGCGGTACAGAATAGTACCACTGTTTCGGAATATTCTAACTATAGGTTGTGAAGGTGTTATACAACGTTTTTGACGTGATAACGTCTTATAAATCGATGAACACCGGCTGCACGCACGCACGAAAAAGTGTCACGTTCCGCCTGACCTGAGCGTGCAAGCGAGAGCGCGGAACAAGCGATAGAGAGGTTCGATCGGCCCAAGCGTTTATAGAGAGCGCCCGCCGCAGCCCACCAGTCATCAATGTTTCTAGACGTTATCACGTAAAACTATCGTCTGTAAACCGACTTTACACCTTTACACACAACCAATTTTTTTTCAACAGAAAAGTTGAAGCCTCAGACCAAATACGAAAGAGTGACTTAAGATTTTTATCATGGGAAAATAAAATTTCCACGGGATTTAAAAATCTTACCCCAAACGTTCGAGTCGTGGACAAAAGCTGCAAACTACTAAGCTATAAAATATAATGAACTACTTAAAGTTCATAAATCATCTATATATATAAAAGAAAGTGGTGTTAGTTACACTATTTATAACTCAAGAACGGATGAACCGATTTGGCTGAAAATTGGTGGAGAGGTAGCTTAGAACCAGGAGACGGACATAGGATACTTTTTATCCCGTTCGACCGCGTTTCCGTCAAGTCACTATAAAACGTGGTATAACAAAAACGCATCTGACATGGAATAACAAAACGCAAATGACAGTGGAATAATAAAACGTAAATGACAGCTAAACGTAATTTTGTCTTTGGTTAAGTATGGTAAATAATTTGACAATTATAAAAAGTGTTATAATTAAGCATTACTGATAATATTATAAATGCGAAAGTGTGTTTGTTTGTTGGTTTGTCCTTCAATCACGTCGCAACAGAACAGCGGATTGATGCGATTTTTTGCATGGGTATAGTAATGGATGTAGTAGTGGTTCCTCAGACCGGGAGAGCTACTTTTTATCTCGGATAATGAGAGTTCCCGCGGGATTTTTAAAAACTAAATCCATGCGGACGAAGTCGCGGGCATCAGCTAGCAATGTATAATTATTAAAAACGCGTGTGCTCTTTACTTGTAAACGGAAAGTAGAAAAAATAATTACATTTCAAGACAAACCCTCTTTATACCTACAAACTTAAGTTAAGTAAATTACCTAAACTTATTTCTTCAAAATTTTATAAAATTATCTACGTTCAAAAACACCTATTAATTATAAAGTGTTGAACTTTATTTAATTATTAGGCACGGATCAATAAAGAAAAATTTTCAACTAAGTGTACAGGGAAGAGCAGTGAACTGATATTATCGAAAAAATTAATTATTAAGCTATTGCATAGCTTTTATCGCGGGCTTTGAACTAGGAGAAACAGTTTGAGCGCGGCGACCAAATCAAGAAATTCCGCAACGAAAATAAACCTAACACCGTCGTTCAGTAAGCGTTCAACATTTAAGAGGTTCACAAGTTCCTCTGTTCGGCGCAGTGGGCGAGCGGCCGCTTTCTTTACCGTATGGTGTATGATGTCGCAGGTTCGAATCTCACTCGCGAAGTAGTGACAGTGCGCTTTTCTTGTTTGTTTGTTTTTTAATTATTTTTTTGCATAATTTTTATCATGCGAAAAAAATATTGCATAAATATTATAATTGCATAAGTTGATAAAAATGCTATGCAATAGCTTTACCGCGGCAGTCCCCAAGTGCCACTTAATTTTTTTTATTATTTAATACTTACTACTTCATCATTCATCATTAGCAACCCATCAACGGCTCACTACTGAGCGCAGGTCTCCTCTCAGAGAAGGGTTATAGGCCATAGTCCACCACGCTGACCCAATGCGAATTGGCGGACTTCACACACCTTCAAGAACACTATGAAGAACTCAGGTGTGCAGGTTTCCTCACGATGTTTTCCTTCACCGTTGAAGCAAGTGATATTTAATTGCTTAAACGCACTTGACTCCGAAAAGTCAGAGGTCGGGATCGAACCTGCGACCCCCCGAATAGGAGACCACAGTCCAAACCACTAGGCTATCACTGCTTCGCTTACTACTTACTTACTTAATATTTTCGATTACTTACTTAATTAATTTTTAGACAATTGCACTCCATCCTAGTCTATATATTTAAAAAACATGCATTTAAAGCTACCCTATTGTTTCAGACATTCAACGTAACCATGACAGAGCCAGTCGTGATCACCCTTCCGCCTGCGTCGAAGGACGTGACGCGAGCGAGCACGGTCCGCTTCAACTGTACGGCGAGCGGCAGGCCCGAGCCGAATGCCACGTGGTACAAGAATGGGGAGAAACTCACTTTGGCGGGACGGGTGAGGGAAAAAGTTGTCTCTCTTCTCTTTCACACACACTTGACCTTTGCGCCTGCGTCGAAGGACGTGACGTGAGCGAGCACGATCCGCTTCAACTGCACGGCGAGCGGCAGGCCCGAGCCGAATGTCACGTGGTACAAGAATGGGGAGAAACTCACTTTGGCGGAACGGGTGAGCGAAAAAGTTGTCTCTCTTCTCTTTCACACACACTTGACCTTTGCGCCTGCGTCGAAGGACGTGACACGAGTGAGTACGGTCCGCTTCAACTGCACGGCGAGCGGCAGGCCCGAGCCGAATGTCACGTGTTACAAGAATGGGGAGAAACTCACTTTGGCGGGACGGGTGAGCGAAAAGTTGTCTCTCTTCTCTTTCACACACACTTGAACTTTGCGCCTGCGTCGAAGGACGTGACGCGAGCGAGCACGGTCCGCTTCAACTGCACGGCGAGCGGCAGGCCCGAGCCGAATGTCACGTGGTACAAGAATGGGGAGAAACTCACTTTGGCGGGACGGGTGAAAGAAAAGTTGTCTCTCTTCTCTTTCACACACACTTGAACTTTGCGCCTGCGTCGAAGGACGTGACGCGAGCGAGCACGGTCCGCTTCAACTGCACGGCGAGCGGCAGGCCCGAGCCGAATATCACGTGGTACAAGAATGGGGAGAAACTCACTTTGGCGGGACGGGTGAAAGAAAAGTTGTCTCTCTTCTCTTTCACACACACTTGAACTTTGCGCCTGCGTCGAAGGACGTGACGCGAGCGAGCACGGTCCGCTTCAACTGCACGGCGAGCGGCAGGCCCGAGCCGAATGCCACGTGGTACAAGAATGGGGAGAAACTCACTTTGGCTGGACGGGTGAGCGAAAAAGTCGTCTCTCTTCTCTTTCACACTCATTTCTGAAACGAACCGCTGAGGTTTAATAAGTCAATGGCTGAGGTGTGGAACGCACTTCCAATATCTGTGTTTCCGGCCACGTATTAATATAATATTCAAGGCAAGAGTGAATAGGCATTTTCTAGGTAAGCGCGCTCCAACCTGGACCTCATCAGTGCTTTCCAGTATTGATTGTCGTCAAGCGTAAGCCTATCTCTAAATAAAAAAAACATTTAACCCTTCCGCCTGCGTCGAAGGACGTGACGCGAGCGAGCACGGCAGGTCTGAGCCGTATGTCACGTGGTACAAGAATGGGGATAGTTTCCGTTATCTATGGGAGAAACTCACTTTTGTTGGGACGGGTGAGCGGCAAATTTATCTCTATCTTCTCTTTCACACACAATAGTCCCTTTCCAAAGTTCAGTGCTCAATAAAGTTTGTATGTATAATATAAACTTGTATTTACATGAACTCTACTGATGTTTATTGCAGAGAAATCTTCGCAGCTCGGTGGACCGTAAACGGTTGGAGCTGGTGATAAGCGGAGTGACGTCAGACGATGCAGGTACACAATATTTATAATAATAATGTTTATTTAATAATAATAATAATCGTTTATTTTTGAAAAATAAACGATTTTATTTAAATATTATTATTAATATTAATAAATAGATATTGAATTGGGTGTAGTGAGTAAGCAGTGATAGCGTAGTTATAGGTAGTAGGTTAGGACTGTGGTCTCCTATTCGGGGGTCGCAGGTTCGATCCCGGGTACGCACCTCTGACATTTCGGAGTCAAGTGCGTTTAAGCAATTAAATATCAGGTGAAGGAAAACATCGTGAGGAAACCTGACACCTGAGAGTTCTTCATAATGTTCTGGAAGGTGTGTGAAGTCCGCCAAATCGCATTGGGCCAGCGTGGGGGACTATGGCCTATAACACTTCTCTGAGAGGAGACCTGCGCTCAGTAGTGAGCCGTTGATGGGTTGCTAATGATGATGATGATAATGTGGGACGTGTGGCCTAGTGTGACAGTGCATATCAAATGCTCGTGCTGGTTAATCAAAGTTGACCCCAGTTTGTTAACTGGATGGGTGATAGGTATTGGTGTTCTTTGGTCTTTTCGCTGCCTGCCTGCCTTGGAGAGATCCGATCGTTAAGCCGTCGGTCCTGGTTTTTATCATTAAAATTTGATAAAACCCGTTGAACCATGCATGGTAAAACCTAAGAGTCGAAACTGGGAACCCACCGCATTATTATCCCAAGAAAACTCCTACCGTTATAGGAGTAATGTTAAAGGGTCACAACCTTCAGCAATGAGGAATAGGATGCAAAGTGAGAAAGGAAAACTGTGATCGGAACATTTGCTGTTTTCGTCGCATGCCTTCTTTTGCACAGATTAATGATTATGTATACCAGATATTCTTTTGTTGTTTTTACAAACAAATTACTATAGCAATGATTTTTTTACAATTTGACATGTCATTCAATGTCAATCTTAATTTAATTTAAGGTTATCATTATAATAATATGAGATCTCAAAATAAAATTGAAACAATACTTGCTTTAAACGTTGGTAGTATGTGTCCACGTGAATTTTTTACATCAATTCCTATTTAATAGGACTGTCTCAATACAAAAACGAACGATAGCAGCAATTGATGTATATGGGGCGCAGGTGTATACCAGTGCTTCGCGTGGAACGGGCACTCGATGTCGTCGCGGTGGGCGCGTCTCAACGTGACGGGCGCGGGGGCGGACGCGCCGCGCGCGTTGGCCTGCGCGCCCACCGCCGCCGCAGCCGTGGCACTGCGCTGGCTGCCGCCCGCCGACACGGTCATGGCCTACACCGTCGACACCACCCCCACCGGTGAGAGCACCCCACTAGAGCCGATCGTGCGTACCCGTGACCCCTGCGCTGGCTGCCGCCCGCCGACACGGTCATGGCCTACACCGTCGACACCACCCCCACCGGTGAGAGCATCCCACTAGAGCCAATCGTGCGTACCCGTGACCCCTGCGCTGGCTGCCACCGGCCAACCAGGTCAGTACCGGTGACCCCTGCGCTGGCTGCCACCCACCGACCAGGTCAGTACGTGACCCCTGCGCTGGCTGCCGCCCACCCCCACCGGTGAGAGCATCCCACTAGAGCCAAATGTACGCGCCCTGTGGAGTTGGGAGTGGGATCTGGAGTACAACGGTGGCGTCTATACCGACTTGGTGCTTCTTCTTTATCAACCAATTGAGAAACTTTCCACCAGTGGACGTATATGCTGGACGAAGTTATCTTGCATAGACTTGCGACTCGTCTGATATCGTCAGTACACCTAGTGAGGGGGGGGGGGGTCTGCCAGCACTCCAACATGGTGACTATAATATCAATTCACTATAGACAGTTCCTAAATACCCTCAGTTTAGGTGGGGAATACCTCTGCAGCATCAATAGCATAACCCAATGATGATATTGTTTAAATAATCATATTTAAGCTTAATTTACACATTACTGTGCAGATAAACATGGAGGTGCGATCACCGGGCAGCCTCACACCAACACTGAAGAGATAATTAAAGTCAGAGAGCCGTTAACACCCTACCTTTTTCAAGTAAGTTACATGTTATATCTATGGATCCACATGGATTCCTGAATCCATTGGGTCTTCCCGGACGCGTATTGATTTGCAGTCATAGGCGAGAACAGTAATCACTATATTTATTTGAAGACGTTCATTCGTCGTCTTCAAATGATAGTCCTACATACGTTTCTTTTAAGAACTTCCAAACACATGGGTTTTGAGCCATTTCTGAGATTCTTTTGATGTCGTCGTTCCACTAGGAGGGAGTCTGACATCACTGCGTTTTCTGATGCGTGGTTCTGTTAAAGTTCTCCAAACTATGTATCCCACTTCAGCTTTGCATGCGTTGAGCTATGTCAGTGTTTCTAACACTTCTACGGAACTCCCCATTTCGGCTTTGAGAAGCTCTGCGATCTTTTTACAGAGTCTTATGCCATTACTGACATCACATACTGTAGGGGGTCACGTAAAGATGTATATTGCGTTAAGCAGAGGTGGTTGTGGTCCCACATTTTCATTTCATTTCATAGCCTATATTGCCGATTACAAAAATTACATAAATAGTGTTTTTTTTTACAAAGTTTAAATTAAACATCAGCTTGTCCTGCGACATAGGCCTCCTCCAGAGACTTCCAACTGCTCCTCTCTTGTGCTGTTCTGCGCCATGAAGCACCAGCCACCACTCTTAAGTCATCCTCCCATCTTTTTCTTTGCCTTCCTTTACATCTTATCCCATCCCTAGGATACCACTCAGTCACTTCTTTTGTCCATTTTGCAACCTTGTCCCTCATCATGTGCCCAGTCCAACGCCATTTTAACCTTCTTATATGCTCTGTCACATCTTTTACTTTGCTGCGTTTTCTTATAGATTTTAAGTTTATTGTGTCTTTTTTTTAATGTTTTTTTATGTTTATCATACTTCTCTCCATACTGTGTTGACAAGTTTCTAGTTTCTTTATGTTGGTTTTTGTAAGTGACCAAGTTTGGCATCCATAAGTAATACATGGTATTATGCATGAATCAAATACCTTTTTCTTTGCACTTACTGGGAGTTCTTTGCTTTTCATAACTTCTTTTAAAGCCCAGCATCGTTTCCATGTCTTACTTACTCTTTGATTCACTTCTTTCGTCATCTGTCCCACATTGGGCGCCATTGAAAGTTATTTGGCGCCCAATATGGGGCGTCAGTTAAATATCTTTCACTCCATTTCTATCTAACAGAATATCAGTTGTAAAGGTAGTCCATAGTAATTAACTAATTTTATAAAAGCGAAAACGTGCCTGTCTGTCTGTCCAAGACCTTTCACACGTCTTTTTTCATCTATAGGTACGTGCGTACATTCCATCATCAGCTAAAAAGAACATCGCAAGCGACATGTCAGAAAGTGTGCTGTGTCAAGGGCAGGGAGGTAAGTTATTGTAACAAGGATCCTCGTATAAAATTAAAAAACTCGAAAAGGCAGCTTAAGTTTGGGCCATTTTTTATTCTTAAAAATTGTTGCTCCAAATTCTACTTACCTAAGCTGCAAGGTATGTTGGAGGGGCCTGCCAAACCGATTCAGTACGCGGAAGGCTTTGGTTTAATTGTCGTTTCTAACCATAGAAATAGGAAGCGTAGTTCCATGTTCCAACGCACAATGAAAAAAAACGTCACGTAGCAGGCATTAGTATCAGAGATGAAGCTCTATGAAGCCAAGGACGGACGATTATCTCTTTCTGGTGCTTGTTGCCTAGTATTTATTGTCAGGCACTTTATATTAATGTGGCTCAACACTAATAGTTACCTTAAAATGACTCCCCTAATCCTGAACAGTAATTTCTACTAATTTTAACTTAATTCGCCATCTCCACAGTGCCAATTAAATTGTCGAAGTTGGAAGATGACAAGATCCTGGTATCATGGAAGCAGTTTGCAGACCAGAACCCTGGTGTTGTGGAGTGGATCCTGCAGTACAAGCCTGATGATAGAACTGGCGATGCTCCAGAACATAACATCACGTTGGCAGCTCATGTCACTAACTATACATTAATGGGTAAGCAATTTCTTTTGAAGTTCTACTGCCCAAGTACTTATGTCGGGTGGGTCCCACTATTACCGTTGAGCTTTCCCATAGGGCATATTCAAATTCAAATTCAAAATTATTTATTTCATGTAGGCCAACCTGTGGCTCTTATGACACGTCATGACTCTACCACCGGTTCGGAAAGCGGATTCTGCTGAGAAGAGCCTGCAAGAAACTCAGCAATTGCTCTTTTCAAAATAATCATTTTACAATATTATTATACAGCTATTACATTGTAATAAGTTTTTTATACTATCTTGTGGGCAGCCGGATGCCATGCCGATTTAACCCATGCAACTTTGTTAGAATAGAATAGAATATTTCCACAATGAGGTGAGGTTCCAAAAAAAGCGTAGGTACTACAATTCAATTCATGTTAAGACGGGCAGACAGAAAGCAGCCCCACTCCCGCCGGTGGCACCCGTTCACGAGCATGACGCATGATCCAGCCGTTGCTTCAGGCCATAATCCACCCAATGCGTATATATTATCGACCGAGCGAAGCGAAGGTCTTTGAGTCTACTTGAGTGAATTTGCACTTGTCCGTCCGTCCGTCCGTCCGTCCGTCCGTCTGTCAGAGCCTTATAACTTCTGAATTACTGAACGAAATTACTTCAATTTTAGATATAATATGTAAACCGATGGCCTCCAGCCGAAAATGGCTTAAAAAGTTATAAAAATCTTTATTTCAGGGGGGCTCTCATAGAAGCGAATGCGAAGAAAAAAAAAAAATTTTGCGTTTCATAGGTTTACAGTACCTCATTTTAAAGATAATTTGGAACAGAGTACAAAAATATTTTTTTTTAAATTTTTTTCCTAAAATTGACGAAATGGGGGGCTTTCAAAGTGGAGATTATATTTGACCTCAGAACGGAATAACCATTAAAAGCTGGGGCTTGAAAGTTTTACAATTTTAGCGTAATATCATGTACTTGAACAACAAATACTAAAATTAGATAAATGTAATAAGGAAACTAAATTATTTAACTTTTAATGAGCAGCAACAACAGAACTTCACAATGATGTCAATAGATGGCGCTCTCATCTCATATAGCAAATGCAGCTTTATGTAACATACCTATTATTCAATTAAGATTATTATTTAGTCATTTAGCAAACATCAATAAAACTTCACGTTGCAGTTTGTTTTTACATATTTCTGATCGTGTCAATAGTTGACGCTGTGTACAAGTAATTTAATTTGAATGTCCCAAAAAACTATACCTAAGTTTGATTGAGGCCTTGAGGATTTCACTATAACAGTTCCCTAACCTTTACGGGCTACCTATGTTAAGTTAGTTGACACTTTCTGTCAACTTTGTTATTACGAACCTCTACGGGACAACTAAAGGTGAAAATGACATTGGGATGTTAGAATTGTATTTAGGGGCTACCTATGTAAAGAGACTTCTACAAATGGGATGATTTAGGTATGGTTGGTGAAAACGGGCATAATAATAATGTCAATTTTGATCGTCAATTATGGGAAACCGTTACCGCGAGGTCTCAGTTCGGGGCGAACCACTAGTATATTTACGACCATAGATGGATTACCGTCTGTACTTGTATCACTATTCCTGTTGCGTTTTTATACCGCGACTATTCGCGACCAAGAACACGCTTGTTTATTTCAATAATATTCTCGACTCAATATTATGACCTCTTTATCGATTTGACCACTAGATATTCTTTTTGATAATAATTTATCTAATGATAATAAGTTCTCTTACGATGAAGATCAATTTATTATATTTCATTATTATTATTTATATATATTTCATTAATTTGTGAAAATATGGTAAAAATGTATTAGTTGGTTTAATACTCAAAGAGTAATCTTATATTTGTATAATTGGATAATAACCTACAGACACGTGCCTACCTCACTTCAAGGAACTGAAAATCTTGACCTTAACTTCTATTTATATATTCGAAATGTGTAAATTCGTAAGGAAAAACATACAATTTTTGATACTAAAAAAGAAGACAAAACTCGCCGATTCCCCGAGAGACATAAAAACAAATTAATTCTCCCACTATCAAAATTAGCACTGCACAGTTCGAGCCCCTACAATATAATGTCAATAAAAATCTACAATAATCTACCTAACAACATCAGAAACATTGAAAAGGAAATAAAGTTTATAAAAACATTAAAAACGTACCTAATTGAAAAGTGTTACTACGCAATTTATGATTTTTTTTAATGATACGGATAAGCATATCGTGGTAAAATCGGTCTCCCTACCACAATAAATTACACTATTGTTGCTACACCCAAACTGGGTATTCAAAGCTTGTAAAATAAATAAATAAATAAATAAATAAATAAATAAATAAATAAATAAATAAATAAATAAATAAATAATAAATATTATGGACGTTTAAAAAACACTCTGGTAATACTGAGACACTTTGTAGGCGGACCTGAGTCTCACATTTCCTTGGTTTTTATGACATTTTTAGACACTTATCACGGGTTCGGATTTGAGTATCGAAATATGACCAATAGTGGGCCTGCGATGTGTTGAGATGATGATGAAAAAATCAGAGCGAAATGGACCTAAACTGATTGGTTTTTAGGTCGTAAATTCAGTGCTATCTATTTTTTTTCATTCCGCAACGCTTCCCCGTGACTGGCTGTGGATATCTGCCGGATCTCAAACCTTACGTTAGTGCAAATTAGGCCTATTTCACATTGACATTCTTCTTCTTCTTTACCAACCTTTAGACGTCCACTGCTGGACAAAGATCTCCTGCATGGACCTCCACAGGCTTTGGTCTTGCGCCGCCTGAATCCAGCGGCTCCCTGCGACTCGTTTGATGTCGTCGATCCACCTACTGGGGGGGTCTGCCAACACTGCGCTTACCCGTGCGGGGTCGCCACTTGGTACCCCAACGACCATCAGCTCTTCGAACTATGTGCACCGCCCATTTCCAGTTCAGTTACGCGACATTGACATCATAGTTTTTCAATATATCTATTTAGTTCTCTGCTACTATGTTTTCGAAGCGGAGATGGCTTAAAGGTAACCTAACCTAATATTTTCGTCGTAGCTCCCGAATCCCAGCCGCTGCGCGTGCGGCTGCTAGGCTCCAGGACCTTGGAGTGGCTGAATCAGAACCTGACGCTGGTGCCGTGGACTTCGACCACCGCTGCTGGACAGGATACCGACGATGGGTGAGGGTCTGGTCTCCAAGACTGCCATGTTTTAATTTACTTATATTAGTTCAGAGTTGTAGACTTCCCACAAATAACACAACGGAGTCAAAGCTTGCAAAACACAATCGTGCAAAATTACGTGTCAGATTTACACCCAAGTTTTACCTATTTAAAGTAGAAGGTATTTTACTATAGTGAGCATCTGGCGCAATAGTGAGTATCTGGCAAATAGACTTGTATATTGGGAGGTCTCAGTTTCGATTCCAAGTTGAGGAAGGTCTGATCTGATTTGAGGCTTCGGCCGTAGCTGTTTACCGGTAACCGTGCCTCCTCGTAATTTTCCGGTCCGATACCGACACACACACGATACAACCGATTTAGGTGTCATTAAACTACCTATAAGTAATCTATATACTATACTACTATGACTAGTATACCTCTTCCAAGTTAACCTGCCTCCATCTTAGCCTGCATCGTCATATACCACCAACTGAGATCACAGATCAAGAGCTAATTAAAAACGTCATAAAGGCGACACATCCGCTAACCACAGCGCGCACGCGATGACTGGCGGGCGGCGGCGGGCGCTCTCTAGTCACAAGTCAACGCTTGGGCCGATCGTGTCTCTCTATCGCTTGTTCCGCGCTCTCGCTTGCACGCTCAGGCTCAGGCGGAACGTGACACTTTTTTGTGCGTGCAGCCGGTGTTCATCGATTTATAAGACGTTATCACGTCTGTATGATGTAGTTTGTTTGATTTTGTAGTTTGTATGATTAAGGTGGGTTTTTTCCTTGAAACAGTGAGGTGAAGGTCATCCCTCAAGACTTGGAGGTGACTGAGGTCAATGAGAGGAGCTTCACACTGCGCTGGCAGTGTGAAGACGCCACGAGATACACGTTTCTGGTCTGTGTGAGGAGGGTCGATGGAAATGACGACTGTCAAGAAAGGTTGGTTGGTTTATTAAGTACGACCTTTTTAGTACAACTGAAAAAGTATTTTCCTCGTTTAAAGTACCTCGATAGATTCCACGAATTCCGTAGATTTCCTAGCACATGTCACAAAACATTCCACTGCTATAGTTTTGGTAAGATAAGCTTAAGAAATTTTTCTGCTGATCGAAAGCTATGCTATGATAAGATGAGTCTAAGTTATAGTTATTATAATAGCGAATCGTGAATGTTATTTATGAAAAAAAAAAGAAATGATGGCTGTTTGAACGAGCCTTTACAACTACAAGTTGGAAATTATGATCTTTTAACACCACATAAAGTTAGTAAACGGCAATTAACTTATTCTATACATGCCTGTGCCATTTCGGGTGGTTAGCGTTCTATGCGTTTTTTAAGCAAATAATATCACTTGCTTTAAGGTTGATTATATGGGTCTGCCCGCGAAATTCTAATTTAATTTGGTTTTTCGCAATTTGTAAACTAATACGACAAAGTAGGCTAATAATGCCATACATTCTAATTGCGACAATGGCAGTATCATCTTCACATGTTTATATAAAAATCTTTACTTGAAAGTGTCCAGTTTAAGAAATTAGTCAGAATATCGACTAATTTGTGAGTAACTCACGTCCAACTCGATATTGCGGTTGCTCTTTTCAAAACAAGTTTACAATACAATATATTGTAAACTTGTTTTGAAAAGAGCAACCGCCGAGTTTCTTGCTGGTTCTTCTCGGCAGGAAGGGCATTCCGAACCAGTGGTAGACCCATCGACGATTCAAAAGCACTTGTAAAAAAGTTTATTTGAATAAAAAAAAACATTTCTACATTTCAAAACATTTCTTAAAGTGGGCAACCGATGGATGGGTTGACATACATATATATCTGTTAATTTTTTCCCAGTTACGAGACCAGTACAAAAATAGAAGGGCTCCAACCAGACAGTAGATACGAAGTTCGAGTGCAGGTTCGCGTCCCGGGCAGGGCCCTCGGCGGTGCATTTACAGCGCCCTATTTTGTTACCACACTGCCTAAAGGTACGCCAACATTATCATTTTTATGTAAGTAATGAACTAAGTACTCTATTTTATCCTGCAAAATGTATTTACGGCAGGTGGGATGCCTGGGTGGGGCTAACAAGCTATAATTCCCACTAAAACCTAGCGCAGCAGCCAGCGCGGTTTTTTTTATTGGTTTGTCCTTCAATCACCATCATGGTCTTCAATCAGTATTCAGCACCGGAGCGGATCGACGTTATATTCGCATGGGCATAGTTGAGGACCTAGCGAGTGACACGAGCTACTTTTAATCCCTGAAAAAAAGGGTAGGTTAGGATTTGTAAAACCCTAACTCCACGCGAAGTTGCGGGAAAACTTAATATTACAAAGGACCTGCTGGCCTAGCATACGCGTCGAAGTGATATCTCGCGAAGAGAGAGAGATATAATGTCGACGTAGACTGATTTCTCGTTTACCTTAACATGCACGCAACGAGTGACTAATTTTTCGTCGAAGACTTGGCTTTCTCGTGACACTTAGACGTAGACAGACCGGTGTAGCCATTTTACAACACCATTCAATCTAATGTTGCAACACCGCTTTCGTTCATTCAGAAACCATGGAAAGTGACAAAGGCTACTTATCTTATCCTGCGAAAATAATTAAACTCCGCGTGGTTGAATTCGTGGGCAGAAACTAGTAAAGACTCACCCTACTAATATCTATATATATAAAAGAAAGTGGTGTTAGTTACACTATTTATAACTCAAGAACGGATGAACCGATTTGGCTCAAAATTGGTGGAGAGGTAGCTTAGAACCAGGAGACGGACATAGGATACTTTTTATCCCGTTCGACCGCGTTTCCGTCAAGTCAATATAAAACCTGGTATAACAAAAATGCATCTGACATGGAATAAAAAAACGAAAATGACAGTGGAAGAACAAAACGTAAATGACAGCTAAACGTAATTTTGTATTTGGTTAATTATGGTAAAAACAATTATAAAAATTATAGTTTAACGTAATTGATAACATCATCAGTAATATGTTTTCTCTTTGAATCATCATTAACAATGCCGCGAGCAAGACGATCAAATGTTTCCTGCTACAAAGCTACGGATTGACGTGATTTATTGGATAGGTATAGTTGAGAACCTGGAGGGTGACAAAGATTTCCCGCGGGATGTTATGAACTAAATCCACGCAGACGAAGTCGCGGGCATCAGCTAGTAATATAATAAATACAAAAGTTTGTGAGAATAGATGGATGAATAGATGTATGTTTGTTACTCCTTCACGCCACAATTGGACCAAAACGAGTTAAAATAACTTTTAACTCGATTGAATTCACTAGTCCAAAAATAAAAATAAAAATCTGCTTACTAAGAAATATTAAATCTAGGGAAGGGAAAAGGCAAAGGTGACTGACTGACTGACTGACTGATCTATCAACGCACAGCTCGAACCACTGGACGGATCGGGCTGAAATTTTGCATACAGATAGCTATTATGACGTAGGCATCCGCTAAGAAAGGATTTTTGAAAATTCACCCCCCTAAAGGGGTAAAATAGGGGTTTGGAAAATCTAACTTTACGTGAGCGAAGCCGCGGGCAAAAGCTAGTCTAGTAATATATACGAGTGGCAGGTTGCCAGCGGCAGAGGCAACTGCAGCTGACGGATGCCGCCGACGCGCATTCGCCCTGCCGTTGGCAACCTACCCTATGAGTCCTAAGATTACAATACGTGAAACCATCGTCCACAGGGCCGCACCGCTTCAAGGACCTCAAGTACAGTTACGTGAACGCGAGCGCGATCCGCGTGTCGTGGAGCGACGCGCCCGCTCGCTACACCGTGTACCACAGCGCCGAGCTCAAGCTGCCCGTCGAGCAGTGGGCCGCCGAGGAGATCATGGGCAACACTGTACTTGTGAGTTAGACTTAGTTTAAGTACAGTTACGTGAACGCGAGCGCGATCCGCGTGTCGTGGAGCGACGCGCCCGCCCGCTACACCGTGTACCACAGCGCCGAGCTCAAGCTGCCCGTCGAGCAGTGGGCCGCCGAGGAGATCATGGGCAACACTGTACTTGTGAGTTAGACTTAGTTTAAGTACAGTTACGTGAACGCGAGCGCGATCCGCGTGTCGTGGAGCGACGCGCCCGCCCGCTACACCGTGTACCACAGCGCCGAGCTCAAGCTGCCCGTCGAGCAGTGGGCCGCCGAGGAGATCATGGGCAACACTGTACTTGTGAGTGACGTAGTTTAAAACCGACCAAGTGCGTGTCGTGCCACGCGCAGTGTAGGGTTCCGTAGTTGCAACTCACAAATATTATTGCTGACCTAGGATAGTGCTTCTATTTTATTTATGAATATTGAATATATTTCGAGTTCCATGGTTACAAAATATGCAACTTACACTACGTGTAATACCTGACCTAGAAAAGACAGATATATAACTCCTTAACTTATGAACCCTACTTAGCCGTGATAGTTTTCCTTTAAAATTCATTATATATACTACTGCTGTGAATTTTTTCTTGTATCCTTTATACAACCATTTAGCTGGCAGAGGGGGGGGACACTTGACTCTAATAAAATTTAGCACTTTAAAATATCATATTTCACAAACGGATCCCTGAATAGAAAAATGATGTTCCCAAACCCACAATATTTATGAAAGACCTATTCAACGACACCCCACACTATGGGATAGACGAGAAAAAAAATTCATCCCCACTTTACATATAAGGGAGGTACCCTAAAAAATGTTATTTCACCACTTTGTTGGCGTGATTAACATTTATACTCTTGTCAAATTACAGTTTTCTAGTACCAATAGTCTCTGAGCTAAACCGCGGACGGACAGACGGACGGACATGGCAAATTATAAGGGTTCCTTGTTTACTACGGAACCCTAAAAAATGAATGATATGAATGGAACGAACGAAAGGAATGAAATTATGAAATATTACCACACTGTCAATTTAAATCGACTTATTTAAGCACCCCTTCACTTTGAGTATTCCATTATAGTGCTCCGAATTCTTTCGCTTAAGGATGTCACGCACTCTAACAGCAATAAAAGTCAAACACCCACGATATGGTGGAAGAGCACCGTGAGAACCTTCTTTTTAAAAAAAAATATGATACACGTCCTAAATCGGTCGCCATCGTCTGTGGTGTGGGTATTTGGTATGCCGGTTTGGTAAACCTGCCATTTTGAATGTATATAACGAAGTTGCCTCTCTGTTATAGCTCTGACCACAGAATTTGTAGAATAGAATAGAATAGAATAGAAATATTTTTTATTCCAATAAACTTTTACAAGTGCTTTTGAATAGTCGATGAATCTACCACTGGTTCGGAATGCCTTTCCTGCCGAGAAGAACCAGCAAGAAACTCGGCGGTTGCTCTTTTCAAAACAAATTTACAATACAGTAAATACTATGCTATATATGCAGTGTTTCCACAATGAGGAAAGTTCCAAAAATGCATACCGACTAACTTCTATCTTAAAATGGGCAGACACAAAGTAGCCCCATTCCCGCCGGTGGCACCCGTTTACGAGCATGACGCATGACCCAGCCATTGCTTCGCTCAACCATATTTGAGGGAACGTAACAACCCGCATCACACGACACCACCACAGAAATGTTTAAAGAGTGCGTGACATACTCATGTGTGTTGAGAGAGATATAATATCTAGTTGCCGAGACAGTAAAAAAAAAGAAAGGCATGTTATACTAACGTACCAAAGTTGTTCGTAGTGTTTCATTTTTATGCAATTTAAGATTTACCTAAAGTAATATTATGGTTATTACATGTATTATAATTGCCATTTTGTCATCAGATCACCGGTATCGAACCTACCGCGGAGACGTTTGTGATGGTGACAGGATACGAGCCTCTGGGACACAGCCCGATACTGAACGTACCTCCGCAAGTTAGGAACTTGGGTGAGTTCATTGCTTCATAGTCAGACCACCTCTCAAATCTATCCATCCATCTCAAACCTTCACCGCCCTTGTACATACTAGGGGTACAGATCTCCTCTCGAATGAGAAGGGTTTAGGCCAAAATTTCAAATCCAATCATCATCATCAACAACCCATCAACGGCTTACTACTGAGCGCAGGTCTCCTTTCAGAGAAGGGTTATAGGCCACAGTCCACCACGCTGGCCCTATGCGAATTGGTGGACTTCACACATCTTCGAGAACATTATGATGAACTCTTAGATGTGCAGGTTTCCTCACGATGTTTTCCTTCACCGTTGAAGCAAGTGATATTTAATTGCTTAAACGCACTTGACTCCGAAAAGTCAGAGGTGCGTACCCGGGATCGAACCTGTGACCCCCCGAATAGGAGACCGCAGTCCTAACCACTAGGCTATCACTGCTTTCAAATCCAATCGCTGATGTTTATTTATTCTCTACTTTATTGCACCGCGAAACACAAAGTACTGACTGACATGATGACACACTGACGGCAATGCATTATCTTCTTCACAAACGTATTTCCGTCCTTGAGCTGGATTCCACTTTCTCACTTGTGCTAATTTCTTCCTTTTCTTTTACATTCCGACCCCTAAAAGTCTATATTAGTAATTTTTATACTCCGATTTATATTTTTATTTTCATTTAGGTTGGGTATATCTTGTAGCGATCCTATGTTCGACTTCAGGACACATACTACCTCTGCCAAGTATGTTTCAAAAAGACCTTTCGGTTTTTAGTATGTGCCCTACCCGTTGTGCTATTGAAGCTTAATAATATTTTAGTCCAATGGCTGTGGTTATTTTTTTAATATGTATCATTGCAGAGGGTAAAGATCTTACGTACACCTATACGAGTTCTGGAGTATGCGTGTCATGGAACGGGACTGGACCGAGAGTGGTGCGGTTCACGCAGAACATCACGCAGCCAGTCGAGAACTGGTCCGCTGTTAACGTCACTGGCACCAGTGTTGAGGTAAAGGTTAACTATCCTACCGACTGCACCACTTGTGATATTGAGAACTGGTCCGCTGTCAACGTCACTGGCACCAGTGTTGAGGTAAAGGTTAACTATCCTACCGACTGCACCACTTGTGATATTGAGAACTGATCCGCTGTCAACGTCACTGGCACCAGTGTTGAGGTAAAGGTTAACTTTCCTACCGACTGCACCACTTGTGATATCGAGAACTAGTCCGCTGTCAACGTCACTGGTATCAGTGTTGAGATAAGGGTTGACTATCCTACCGACTGCGCCACTTGTGATATCGAGAACCGCTCCACTGTCAACGTTACTGGTACCAGTGTTGAGGTAAGGGTTGACTATCCTACTGACTGCGCCACTTGTGATATCGGGAACCGCTCTGCTGTCAACGTCACTGGTACCAGTGTTGTGATAAGGGTTGACTATCTTACCGACTGCGCCACTTGTGATATCGAGAACCGCTCCGCTGTCAACGTTACTGGTACCAGTGTTGAGGTAAGGGTTGACTATCCTACTGACTGCGCCACTTGTGATATCGAGAACTGGTCCGCTGTCAACGTCACTGGCACCAGTGTTGAGGTAAGGGTTAACTATCCTACCGACTTCGCCACTTGTGATATCGAGAACTGGCCCGCTGTCAACGTCACTGGTATCAGTGTTGAGATAAGGGTTGACTATCCTACCGACTGCGCCACTTGTGATATCGAGAACCGCTCCGCTGTCAACGTTACTGGTACCAGTGTTGAGGTAAGGGTTGACTATCTTACTGACTGCGCCACTTGTGATATCGAGAACTGGTCCGCTGTCAACGTCACTGGCACCAGTGTTGAGGTAAGGGTTAACTATCCTACCGACTGCGCCACTTGTGATATCGAGAACCGCTCCGCTGTCAACGTTACTGGTACCAGTGTTGAGGTAAGGGTTGACTATCCTACTGACTGCGCCACTTGTGATATCGAGAACTGGTCCGCTGCAACGTCACTGGCACCAGTGTTGAGGTAAGGGTTAACTATCCTACGGACTGCGCCACTTGTGATATCGAGAACTGGCCCGCTGTCAACGTCACTGGCACCAGTGTTGAGATAAGGGTTGACTATCCTACCGACTGCGCCACTTGTGATATCGAGAACCGCTCCGCTGTCAACGTTACTGGTACCAGTGTTGAGGTAAGGGTTGACTATCCTACTGACTGCGCCACTTGTGATATCGAGAACTGGTCCGCTGTCAACGTCACTGGCACCAGTGTTGAGGTAAAGGTTAACTTTCCTACCGACTGCACCACTTGTGATATCGAGAACTAGTCCGCTGTCAACGTCACTGGTATCAGTGTTGAGATAAGGGTTGACTATCCTACCGACTGCGCCACTTGTGATATCGAGAACCGCTCCACTGTCAACGTTACTGGTACCAGTGTTGAGGTAAGGGTTGACTATCCTACTGACTGCGCCACTTGTGATATCGGGAACCGCTCTGCTGTCAACGTCACTGGTACCAGTGTTGTGATAAGGGTTGACTATCTTACCGACTGCGCCACTTGTGATATCGAGAACCGCTCCGCTGTCAACGTTACTGGTACCAGTGTTGAGGTAAGGGTTGACTATCCTACTGACTGCGCCACTTGTGATATCGAGAACTGGTCCGCTGTCAACGTCACTGGCACCAGTGTTGAGGTAAGGGTTAACTATCCTACCGACTTCGCCACTTGTGATATCGAGAACTGGCCCGCTGTCAACGTCACTGGTATCAGTGTTGAGATAAGGGTTGACTATCCTACCGACTGCGCCACTTGTGATATCGAGAACCGCTCCGCTGTCAACGTTACTGGTACCAGTGTTGAGGTAAGGGTTGACTATCTTACTGACTGCGCCACTTGTGATATCGAGAACTGGTCCGCTGTCAACGTCACTGGCACCAGTGTTGAGGTAAGGGTTAACTATCCTACCGACTGCGCCACTTGTGATATCGAGAACCGCTCCGCTGTCAACGTTACTGGTACCAGTGTTGAGGTAAGGGTTGACTATCCTACTGACTGCGCCACTTGTGATATCGAGAACTGGTCCGCTGCAACGTCACTGGCACCAGTGTTGAGGTAAGGGTTAACTATCCTACGGACTGCGCCACTTGTGATATCGAGAACTGGCCCGCTGTCAACGTCACTGGCACCAGTGTTGAGATAAGGGTTGACTATCCTACCGACTGCGCCACTTGTGATATCGAGAACCGCTCCGCTGTCAACGTTACTGGTACCAGTGTTGAGGTAAGGGTTAACTATCCTACTGACTGCGCCACTTGTGATATCGAGAACTGGTCCGCTGTCATCGTCACTGGTATCAGTGTTGAGATAAGGGTTGACTATCCTACTGACTGCGCCACTTGTGATATCGAGAACCGCTCCGCTGTCAACGTTACTGGTACCAGTGTTGAGGTAAGGGTTGACTATCCTACTGACTGCGCCACTTGTGATATCGAGAACTGGTCCGCTGCAACGTCACTGGCACCAGTGTTGAGGTAAGGGTTAACTATCCTACCGACTGCGCCACTTGTGATATCGAGAACTGGCCCGCTGTCAACGTCACTGGTATCAGTGTTGAGATAAGGGTTGACTATCCTACCGACTGCGCCACTTGTGATATCGAGAACCGCTCCGCTGTCAACGTTACTGGTACCAGTGTTGAGGTAAGGGTTGACTATCCTACTGACTGCGCCACTTGTGATATCGAGAACTGGTCCGCTGTCAACGTCACTGGCACCAGTGTTGAGGTAAGGGTTAACTATCCTACCGACTGCGCCACTTGTGATATCGAGAACTGGCCCGCTGTCAACGTCACTGGCACCAGTGTTGAGGTAAGGGTTATCTATCCTACCGACTGCGCCACTTGTGATATCGGAAATTATTCGAAAGACGTCAAGCTCAAGACGGATTTATTTTAGCAAACATAATATTATGAAATGTTATTCTACTTACCCTCAATACGTCACAATCACCTTGGGTGAGATAATAATCTCAGTGAGATTATTATCTCACCCAAGGTGAATTCTAGGGTCATCTCACTGGGAATGGGTTCTCAATAGAAAACCCATGTTTAATGGGGGTCTATTAAACAGAGAAAACATACATGCAATACAAAATAAAGATACCGACCGAAATGAGGAACCCGTTTTTTGGATGTCAGTTAAAAAAGGAGGTATTTCAATTCGGCGGTTTACTTCTGTTTTGTTAAACGAATTTTTCTGACATTTAAGCAGGTATCGGCGTTCTTTGTTGCCGAATACATTGCGTGCTCAAAAATTAGAATATTGGTAAAACATAATTTCCGAGATTATTTGTAATTTCACTTTAGGTATGACATTGAGTGTAACC
The DNA here is from genome assembly GCA_029955525.1 of Oeneis ivallda. NCBI lineage: Eukaryota > Metazoa > Arthropoda > Insecta > Lepidoptera > Nymphalidae > Oeneis > Oeneis ivallda. The sequence goes on from JARPMR010000009.1 coordinate 24,419,348, forward strand.
TATTCACAAAGTGTACCTTAGAGAGAGGGCAGACTGCTTATTTTTAGCGGCAGCTAGCCGCGTTTTTATGGGTTTTATAGCGTTTTGCGACTGCATAGGCGATTTTTGATCGTAAAAACGCTAAAAGCCATAAAAACGCCGATCGCTCCCGCTAAAAGTAGCCAGTCTACACTCTCCCTTCGGCCCTGTTAATTATGCCATTAAGCCCCAGTTTCCCCCCAGCTCAGCGGCCTGCGCGCGGGCCCCGTGTTCGTGCTGGTGACGGCGGCGGGCGGCGAGCGGCGCCGCTACCCCACCCCGCTCACCATCCCGCAGCGCCCTCCCGACCACTACTACTACTATTTAGGTACTAGCTGACCCGACAGACGTTGAACTGTCCAGCTTAGCTGTTGCAAAATAATATAAAAATACGTCAGTGTCGTGGAACACTCGGTTGGAACGAAGATTCTTTTAATAATAGAATAGAAATGTTTTTTATTCAAGTTACAAGTGCTTTTGAATCGTCGATGAGTCTACCACTGGTTCGGAATGCCCTTCCTGCCGAACCAGCAAGAAACTCGGCGGTTGCTCTTTTCAAAACAAGTTTACAACTCAATAGATACTATGCTATGTATGTAGTATTTCCACAATGAGTTCCACAAAAGCATAATCATCATCATCATTATCAAGCCATCATCGGCTCACTACTGAGCGAGGTCTCCTCTCAGAGAAGGGTTATAGGCCATAAGTCTACCACGCTGGCTCAATGCGAATTGGCGGACTTCACACACTTTCGAGAACATAATGGAGAACTCTCAGGTGTGCAGGTTTCCTCACGATGTTTTCCTTCACCGTTAAAGCATGTGATATTTAATTTCTTAAACGCACTTTACTTTGAAAAGTCAGTGGTGCGTACCCAGGCGGGATCGAACCTGCGATCCCCCGAATATACAGTGTGTGTGTGTGTGTGCAGGCATAGGACTGGGGTGCGGGGCGTGTGCGTTGTGCGCGGTGGCAGGCGGCGCGCTGTGCTGGTGGCGACGCGTTAAGGCGAAACGCACACCGCAACGGTACGTATTCTGTACTAGCTGATGCCCGCGACTTCGTCCGCGTGGATTTAATTTTTAAAATCTCGCGGGAACTCGTTGATTTTCCGGGATGCCTATGTCACCATGTGCTATGTCCAGGCTCTGAACTATACCTATCCAAAAAATCACGTGAATCCCTAGCTTTGTTGCAGCGTGATTGACGGACAAACGAACAAACAAAAACACTTTCGCATTCATAATTTTGTATTATTATAGAAGAATTAATACTTACGATAATAAAGGCGACCTAATTAAATTTTAGAACACAAAAGCTTCTATTTTGACTTAAATATGATAGTTGAATATATTCTCCCTCGGGAACTTTTTTGTAGAGAATAATGATTACCTACTTTCATCATGTAGTACATAATTTTTGTGTATCATCAATAGTTTTCTCAGCACATACCAAATAATGCATTTTATAGGCAAAATTTTGTTACTTTGGATTACATTATTGCAATTTTCTTAAGGATCTCCAATTTTTTCAAAATAAATTATATTCTATGTTACTTCCTGATAACTTAGCTTTCTATTGGTGAAAAAATGGTTAAAATCGGTCGATAGTTGCAGAGCCTATTTGGTACAAACAAACAAAAAATATTTCCTCTTTATAATATTAGTATAGATTATACTTATAGCGAAGCCTACAGCTACTTTTGATGTGAAACATCTACAGCGGCGGGTCAGACCGACTGTTGGCGTGGCGACGCGTCGCCACAGTATGTATGTAGTATATGTGTATGTAGTACGAAACAGTGTTGTTTACTACGGTTCACGTAACTTGCATCTTACTTAAAATAAATAATTTTAAGAATAAAATATGTCCGATGCAGATAATGCATCGTCAATAAAAAAGCATTATTATTTTATTTTAGACGAAGGTGCGGATATTGACATTTTTTGATATATTTACAAGAATAATATGGTTTCAGGTCTCGTAGAATACACACGGCTACGGCTGCGGGGAATGAGGAAGAGGGCTCCGAAATGAGGGTAGGTGGAATTTATTGATTGTACTTGTACTTTTCAAACACATAATTATCTAAAGCATCTAGGTGCTGGTCTAGGTCTTTTGACGATGTTTGATATTGCTATCGCAACCTATCGTTAACCAACTACTGGGCATAGGTAAGGACTTAAAATAAGGGTTCAAGCCGTTTCTTCTGGCCAAGTGTGGTTTGTCATACTTTGAGAACATCGTGGAGAATCAGACATGCAGGTTTCCTCAAGTGACTGCCTAGTGCTTAGGATTGTAGTCTCCAAAGTCCAAACTCACCAAAGGAATAGAAGAGAAAAGATTTTTTATCCAAAATAAGTTTTCGAATCGAATGGAGATCCCAGATCTGTTTATAGTAAAGATCTGATCGCAGATGGATGAGAGAACAAAAACAAAGTTACTTTTACGAAGTACTTTTGAAAATATAATATTATGTTGGTGTTGTAAATGAGCTCACACACCTGCCACAAATTTTATTTTTTGTTATGAGATAAACTTGGGCTTGACGACAATCAATGATGGAAGGCACTGATGAGGTCTTGGTTGGAGCGGAAGTGCTTTAGAAAATACATTATGTAGATTTTGTAAAAGAGCTCCCCCCACACGTGCCACAAATTTTATTTTTTGTTACGAGATAAACTTGGGCTTGACCAATCAATGATGGTAGGCACTGATGAGGTGTTGGTTGGAGCGCGCTTGCCAAGTTTGCTTGCCCCCCGTCGAGGGTGAGATATAGAGGGTGGTGTAATAAAGCGTCAGATGTTGTGACAGACGGCGCGCGTGGCCAACGGCGGCGCCGGCGAGCCGCTGCTCAACGGACACGTGCACATCACCGAGAACCCCGCCGTGAGTACCCCCTGCCGTGCACACGCGCACACACGCACACATACATACATACATACACACACACACACACACACACACACACACACACACATACATACATACATACATACACACACACACGCCCACTCCACACACGCCCACTCCACACACAATCACACACCCGCCCACGGACACACACGCACACACATACACGTCCACGCACACACCCCGCACACACGCACACACACACACATGCACGGCCTCGCGCACCCACGCACACACACACGCACACGCACACACGCACACGCACACCTATACACACACCTCCCTTATTTGAAACAAACAGTATAATTACACAGGCTAGATAAGATAACGTCGGTAAAGTTTAACACCAATACTAAAGTTATAAAACATCGGTAATAAATACTAAAACAATACAACAACAAACAACTAATAAAAAATTCGAAGTTGTTACAAAAATTAAGAATTATTTCGGTAAAGCCTTAATAGTGCCACTATTATGCGATATTAGTCATTGTAATATATGGGTAATGGGTATGGCAACTCAAATTCTCACTCTTTATATTTTCGTCCAGAGCTTTTTAATGCCAGCGAATAAAATATTTCTCTTTATTTAATTATTCTAGTCCAAAACACCAAACGGGAGGATGAAGAAAAGCCGCCGCTACGAACCGCCGAGCTTCGAGGCGTTCGACGTGTCGCGACACGAGCCCGACACGACCGTCGAGACCGTGCTCGACGACACGACCTCGTACAGCCTCCTCGACACGTCGCGACAGCCCGAGTACGACCTGTCGCGTTCCTCCAACCTCAGCGCCAACGACTCTTTCAACAAGCTCCCCGACGACAATATGAACTCCGAGCTCACCAGAAGCACCGAATTCCAACTCGATAACAGCAAAATTCAGCCCACGCTTCAGCCTAACGGTTGAAACTCGTTCAAACGCATGCTCCATAGAACTACAAGGGGATCAGGCGGCCCCGCCGGGTTGCGACCCGACACCGCGTAGTTAAGGCAGAATAGAATGAGATTTTTATGTACAGAACTTCATTATTTTTTAGTTTGTCGGAGTCACGGGGATTGAGGCTTGGTCGGTTTGCGCGAGGATAGCTTGGCGTGTATTTGTTCCTAATAGACTTTATTTTCAACGACGTAAGGCTGATTTTTTGGTAAACAAACATTACGGGTACCTTGTAATTTAGCTGTCAAAAAATAATTAATCGACGCGCACGTAAAGTTATTCTCGCTTAAACTCTAATGAGTTGAGTCCGTTTTTAAAATCATCCTTTCCATTGTTGTTCAGAGACTGTAAATACATTTTTACTGCCTTTTATGGCGTGTATATAGCGTTGATCGGCCTGAGATTATAAGCATTGAGACAATAAGGAAAAAAAAATGGCGCGGAAAATATAAATTATAACCTCAAAATATTTTGTTACACAATGGACTAGGCGACACGCGACTTCGTACGTATATAACTAAACTAATTATTACTATAGGTTCAATTGCAGTGCCTGCGTATAGTACACACCAAAACACCTAATACAAAATATAAATAGTTCACCATTAGTGCAACATGAGCGTACAAATTATAGACCAAAATGATATCCAAACAGCCTTTATATTATTATCTGAGAACTAAATGTAAATAACGTGAATGTATTTATTGATGTTGAAAAATATTTATTTCTGATTTATTTTTTCATAAACAGTTCTTAGACAAGCCTTAGAAGCTATCAGTTACCTTCATAATTTACATTCCACTTGAAATATAAACGTAATATATTACCAATAATAATAATATATATATTGCAAGCAGATATATAATCCAACTTTTTTTTTAATAAAACGCACATTTTTTCTTATATATACCTGTTAACGTTTTTATTAGCAGTTTTTAATCACGCCACATATTGTTTTTTAAATAGACACATAAAAAGGAATAAAAAATAAGTAGATAGATTAAAAATAAATACGTATAAATACTTATTGGAAAAAAGTATAAATATAGAGAGTAAAAAAAAATATTACAACGAACTACTGATATTATGTAAAATAGTTTTTATAAATAAACGCGTTATCTTTAAAAATGTTACGAAAAACATTATTATAATTATAGTAGGTACCTCTCCGGTGACGATGGACTTGGTTTTTTGAAAATTGAAAACAAGTTCGTTGTTTATTATTCCATATCACAATTTGAATCTACCTCATTTTATTCGTTGTAAGGTTCTTTTAGATGTTACGATTTTGATGTTGAATCGATTAAGTTTTTTACGTGTGCCCATCGACATATTTTGTCCCCAGCGGCAGTTTCTGGTTAGGCAAGTTTTTTTATTTATTTTAGCTGTGTAGGTTTACTTTTCCATGTCCTTGTGTACTTTTTAAATACTTAATTGTTTTTTCTTAGCATTTTGTTTTTGTTTCGTTTTTAACATCCACTTCTTTATGACGCACATCACATCACGAACGACACTCTCCAATCACACGCGTACTTTTATCTTATTTATTATACATAATATACCTAATAATTTTATAAAGGAAAAATTATTCTGCAATATTCCGCACTATAAATTAAAATACCTTTATTTATATTTCTAAGAAATTTTTAATATTATTATGAATGCTAAAAATCCAAGAGAACATCTTAATTTTAGATACATAAACCCAACAATTACATTAAATGTATTGTAATACATTTTTCATTTTTTTATTTCGAGATAGGCTTGCGCTTGACGACAATCAATACTAGAAAGCACTGATGAGGTCTAGGTTGGGGCGCGCTTGCCTAGAAAATGCCTATTCACTCTCGCCTTGAAGGTACTGAGGTTATACGTGGCCGGAAACACAGACGCCGGAAGTGCGTTCCACACCTTAAAAAAATGAATACATATTCATAATTAATAAAAAACAAAGTCACTATGAATTTGGAATGCCACTAAATTAAGAATGACAATAAAAATCTAATAGCGTTAATAATTTTAATAATACTAGTACTACATGTCACGTAATGTACGGAATAATAATATTATGATGTGCGGATGACATAACTCTCCGGAATATTGCATTTCGTTTTTGATGTAATTTACGATTTTCATCATCTAATAATATTATTTTCATATATCCGAAGCACCTAGGTACAATTTATATAATGTATAAAATAGTAAGTATCATAGTCGTTCATAAATAATATTACTTACAATGTTTATACTTAATATGATTCCGTAATAGTTATGAAAAGTTGGAAATTAAAGTCGAGACGTAGTGTTTAATAATCGAGCCGTAGGTATGCGATGGTTTTGAATAGCGTCGAGAGTTTAATGGTCACGTGTATCATACAGCGTTTTTCAATACATTTGAATGTAAAGCAATCATACGACATGCTTGAATGAAAATAGGTCTGTTGCGCACATCCTAGTTAGTGATCACGTCAAATAGCCTCTAATTTAGTTTGAAAATAATTATACTTAATGTTTTTTTTATTCATGATTCAAAATTCTTTAACCACATTCATGATAAATATTTATTTTATGTGAAACATAAATAATTTTAAAAAACTTCTATCAAATACATAAATAATTTGACGAGTTAAAATGTTTAGCGTATATTATAACATCTTTAATTTTGTGTTCTAGTTGGCGGCCATTTTGGTCGCCTTTACCTGTTACTAAACACAAAATATTGACATCAGTGACATTGATATTTAATAGACACGTACCTACTCGCAATAAAACATTTTTGCTAAATAGTCAACTAATAAACCTTAATTTAATAGTAATAGACAATTAACGTTCAGAAAATCATGACAGAATACCCTATTACGAACAAATGTATTGAAAAGCATATATTTAAGTTTTGTACAATAATATTATTAATTATTATTGATTAGGTAGGTATATTACAAAGAAATAATCAAGATACTGGCAGTTAATTTACTTAGTATTAAAATGTGTCTTTTTAAAACACCAATAGCATTTGTAAATATATTAATAAATAAATAGGAAATATAAACTCAGTTTAAATTTTTATTAACGAAAGAATAATCGCCGACTATGTACCTGAATCTTCAATTACACTAAGTTAACTTAGGAGGACTAGTGTTAACTGTTAGGTTATAAAAAACTAGAATTTTATCTTTGACGCTAGGTTTTTTATCACAGGGTCTTAAGCTTCGATTTTGACATTTAGGGCATGTTGAAATGAGTTGGTGTTATGATTTCTTTTTGACTTAATTAATAAATATATATATATATATATATATATGCCATGATTTGCTTTTACGCGTGTTTGAATTTCGCTGTTGTCCTCTATAATAATGAGGAGCATTGTTAAAATGCAAGATTATACGTACCTAAGCATAATTTCATTGATTTTTTTGTGTTTATTGATTACCTATTTTGACAAATATTGTGTAGAATAAATAATAAGAAATTTTATTTTTTAATAGTGATGTTGCTTTAAATATTTATTTATGTGTAATGAATTGTTGAAAAGTTTAGTTCAAAATATTCCCAATGCTCCTCATTATCAACACAAAAGTTTAGTTCAAATATTCCCAATGCTCCTCATTATCAACACAAAAGTTTAGTTCAAATATTCCCAATGCTCCTAATTATCAACACAAAAGATTAGTTCAAATATTCCCAATGCTCCTAATTATCAACACAAAAGTTTAGTTCAAATATTCCCAATGCTCCTCATTATCAACACAAGAGTTTAGTTCAAATATTCCCAATGCTCCTAATTATCAACACAAAAGTTTAGTGCAAATATTCCCAATGTTCCTCATTATCAACATAATTTTACGACACTGTCCTTTGGACCAATCATTGACAAAAAGAATGTAATTTATAAAAATTAAACCATTATGTAGGTACTTAAATATTTCAGTGCTGCCAAATAGGTATATTATTATGTTACTTACAAAATATTTAATTATTTCATCTAATAATAATTATAAAATCACAATACTATTTAAAATCTTGTTTATGTAATACATATTATTAATATGTCGTAGTATGTAAGAGGCACACTGAATTTATTTTGTACCTACCATTTTAATAATAATCATGTATAAATTATATTTTTAAAATATAAAATTACCACAGTTTCGTATTGTAATAAAATAACTCTCAATTTTAAGTACATGGGCCCATAGCTTTTACTCTCAAACTTTTATTATTTGAACCGTACTTTTATCGTATTGTTTTCAAAATACCATAGATACGTAATATTATAGTTATTATTTTAAGTTTAGAGATGTTAATTTATAAGAAAATGTTAGTAACCTTTCACAAGTTCACTCTAGGTTGTGTTTTCTTGCTTTGAACACTTTTTAATGTACATTTTAATCACATAACTAAGCACATTTTCGTTATGTTTCACCCATACGGTGGAATATTATGTTTATGGTTTCACCAAACTCTATGATACTGTATGTATGCTGGATTGTGTCATATTAAATCACTGGCAACCTCTAACTAACAGCAACCAAAGATAATGTAATCACTACGTTTTACAGCAACAACAAACTAAATTTGAAAATCCACATTAGTTTAGTGTAACTACACTGGCCACTTTTATGGGGATATTAAATTTGCTTCTTTTAACGTAGATAGCCTAAATATCCAGCGTACTGATAATCCTATTAGTTACAGCGTGGTGAAAATGTTCCAGCGACTTGTTTTTAAGGTATCCAGTGACTTTCATTAAGGTATCTAGTGATTCGCTTAAAGGTATCAAGTATCCTAGCTGTATAATTTTTCATGCATAAGTTTGCGAACTCAGTTTAAAGTGGCACACGATGTTAAGCTATTGCATAGCTTTTATCGCGGGCTTTGAACTAGGACAAACAGTTTGAGCGCGGCGACCCAATTAAGAAATTCCGTAACGAAAATAAACCTAACACCGTCGTTCAGTAAGCATTTAACATTTTAGAGATTCACAAGTAGCTCTATTTGGCGCAGTGGGCGAGCGGCCGCTTTCTTTACCGTATGTTGTATGATGTCGCAGGTTCGAATCTCACTCGCGAAGTAGTGACAGTGCTTTTTCTTGTTTGTTTGTTTTTTATTATTTTTTTTGCATAATTTTTATTAAGTATGCAAAAAAAAAATTGCATAAATATTATAATTACATAAGTTGATAAAAATGCTATGCAATAGCTTTACCGCGGCAGTCCCCGAGTGCCACTTAATTTTTTTTACTAATGATGGATAACTCCACATAGGTAGCTACTTATTAGATGGTCGTCATAAATTCCAATAAATATTTAGAAAACCAATAGCTTGTAATATCGCATTAGGGAAATACCTACCTGAATTATGTACAACTCTTTTGTATTTATGCATACTTAGTTTGCAAGGTTTTACATTAGTGTAGATCGCTGTACCGGCGATCCTTATTGAGTTTAAATATTAAGAAAAAGTTCATTTTTATTCGCATTTTTGTTATATGTATGTAAATAATAAGGCCCGTAAAAGGCAAGGAATATTATGAAAGGGCTTAAACAAAACTTACGATTTCAGTACTACCGGTTTATTGGTTTAATGTATCCAATTACTCGCTCGGTTCATGTTCAATCTTAGATCTGTAATCTTCCGATAAGTTACCTTATTTCTACCCTTATTATTTTATAAAGATAAAGCTAGGTAACTTATCGACAGATTACAGATAGAATAATTGAATATAGGAACCGGGCGTAAAACGATCTTTTTCGTTTTAGTTTTTCGTTTTACATAAAGCAAGTTATTTAATATTTAAACAAATAAGGATAAATTAAAATTGAACAAGTACAGTTACTAAGTTATCAATCTATATTAAGTATAATATTACATTATTTTTAGTGTATTATAATTACAGACATTTTTTACATAATAATAATAATGGCTTGTCCGTCCTTCAAGTGAATGTTGACATAAGCCTGAACCTCGTGCCTCGGAAAATTATTTCGAATCTCATTTTTTGCAATATTTTATTAATTGTTAACGACTCAAGAGGGAAAGGCCCCATAGATTTTTTAAGCCTATGGTTTGTTAATCTTGGAAACTCAATGGCGATGCTAAATTAAATCTTAATGATTGGTATCTATTGAACCATTTTTTAACAAATAATCCGTGGTCGTTTGAGCCATTTTATTCTTCGATTTTATTACTAAGAAATTTTATATTTATTTTGGCTCTCATGTGTCATTTTTTTTATTTGCATTTTTAATAATATTAAAGAATTAATGGAATGATTAATGAAACAATTAAGTCAATAAAGATTAAGTAAAGATTTACAAAACTACTAAACACTTGCAAAACAGACCTAAGGCCGTAGAGTCTGTCTAGTAAAATACATACAAGTTTTTGGCTTACATTTTATATTACAGACAGCGTCAATTACAGTTTTCACTGCTGGAAATGTTTACGTGGCGATTTTCCATTCCATTATTATAATTTTATTCAATAGCAATTTTTATGAACCACACATTCCATTAGGTGCTGCAATAGTTTTCGAGCCAGATTCTTACTTGTTTTATGTGTAAAACTAACAATCCTGGCGGAAAAGGTCTTTCTTTATTTTTCTGTGGAAATATTTTGTATTTATCAAGATAGGAATAAGAATTTTTTATTACCCTTAGGTTTTACCGCTATTTTTCATTATTGTTTTGCTCGCGTAATAAATTGCTTAAGATTTTACAGTTGTTGAATTGCGGTTAAAAATTCTCCAATTACAAACAAATGAGTGTGTAACGGATGGTAATATTTAGAAATCTTAACCTCATTTCATGTTTCTTCATTAAGCTTATTTATTCGAGCTTATCTTTAAACAGGATTAAATACAGTCCAACGGATCCCATAAATATATTTTTATACATGCATCTTTGTATTTGATTTTCTACCAGTGTTGTTTGTTTTATCACATTTTTAATTTATTATTAAGAATTTGCACCGCGAGAATAATTTTGTGTTTTTATGAATGTATATTAAATTTATTATCCGTGAAAATAAATATTTGTTTTACCTCCATTTTATTTTTTTATATATAAGTATTAATTGTGTATTAACTTTTATCAAATCCTTGAACGAATGACGGTGATGTTAAAAGTACTTATTATTAAGCGTCCAAAAAGGCTCACGTTGTATACCACGATTCAGGGCTGGTTAAAGATATTTATTGTTTTGTACAACCCTTTCTTACATAAGTTTACTGAGAATGCAATATTCTCAACAATTATGTTTGTGTTTTCAGTTTGCTTGCATATTTTATAATTTTGTTCTATTTTTGTTTTGGTACGCGAATAGTTTGTGGTGAATGGTGGTTTGTGATTTCGATATCGCATTTAAGCCCTAAGAAAATACGTATTTTGTCAGAAAATGCTTAAAGGCAAGATTTTTGTAAGAAATTATCTAAAGTAATTAACAATCAAACCACTTATATACAATTACTACGAGTATTTAATTTTGTAGATAAGTTCAGTTTGTTCAAACAGTTTTCTTCAATGCATTTGACAAATTACAGAGCATTATAAGTAGAAGTACTTTAGTATTTTCAAGTAGGTAAGTATATACAATAAAGTACTTATTTTAAAATACTAAAGGGTTTACCTACTTCAAAGGACGTCGGTAGGAAGACGTTTCGTTAGGCTCTTGGTAAGCACTCGGGTATCCCACAAGGTGGCTCAATGAGATCGCTGTTATTCAGTAATTATAGTTATGTTACAAAAAGTAAATTATATAGTAGTAGTTTTTTATCAAGGGTTTCGCAAGGTAAAACTTTATGCCCGGTAATTTATAGTCAATTTATTCTACAAGATAAATTACGACATCAATTAGTCACAAATCACCATCACCTAAGGAGTAAATCAAGAAGTTGTTGTAATTATTATACTTAGGTAACGTAATTGTATTCTATTCGGGGCACAGTGATATAATTCACGGACCCTGCCTATGGGAAACAGGGACTGAACTATTTCGGTTTAGAAAGATAGACTTGGAAGTTTTTGATATTATAATCTGTAATTTTTCACGTCACGAAGTGTTATCAAAATTACCAACAACAAATGCTACATAATGACTGGGATGATGTAGACGGCTTAATGTACAACTGTACACAGTCCAGTGTTGGAAAACACTGGATCCAGTTACTAAAATAATATAAACGGGTCGTCCAGTGATTGGCTAAATTGTACTTTGCAATTTATATTTCTTATACCAGCTTGAAGTAATTTGTAGGGGAATCCCAAAAAACTTTTGTCTACTTTGTGAAATCGAAATATTTCAGTTTCTTGTAGTTTTATAATAAGATTTTTTTTGTGAAAAAATGGCTTTTGAGGACATGGAGATTATGAATTGTAAACTGTGTAAACCTTTTTAACTGTGTAAACCTTTTTTTTAATATTGCTTTCATAATGCCACGATTTAATCCCATATTACAATAATTCGTCACATCCACGGCAAATTTACGAATTTGCATTTTACATGCAAGATTATATTTTTCTATGTTTTTAAAGCATAGATTTTTGAAGTGAAAACTTCTTTAGGTGCGTTGAGCACTTTTTTGGGTGAGCAAAAACATGGGATTTCGCGTCATCGTCACCTTCACAATCGTCACTGGAGATTTCAGTAAGCGTTCAATATTTTAGAAGTTCCCAAGCAACCTTGTACAGCGCAGCGGGCAAGCAGCTGCCTTCCTTACCGTTGAATGTATGATGTCGCAGGTTCGAATCTCACTCACGAAATCGTGACAGTGCGCTTTTCTTATTTGTTTTTAATTATTAGCAAATCTAGTTTTCACTTCCATCGGCAGTCCCTATGACTGCCAATTTTTTTTTGTAATCGGAATTTCGGTATCTGGTACCTACTCTAGGTTATAATGTAACCTGTTAAAAAAATCCACGCGCCCTAATGACTTGATCTAATATAATTTTAAATTCGTCGTCTGTCTTTACGAAAATTGGATGTTAAAACCATGGTCAATTTTAAAGGTGATCGAGTCAACATTGGCAATACATTTTGTTAAACTGAAAATTAGTGTGTTGTTGAATTGGTTGATGCTTCTTGTAAAGCTTGCGGCTTTGTTCCTCTGAGGAAAATATTTGATCCAAAATGGACGCATTGTTACAACAACCAAGACCATTGTTATTACAAGGGAAATAAAATCACAATATTCATGTTCCCAAAAGCCATTGAATTAGTTGTAATGTATAAATTGAATCTACCTCATCCAAATTACCCATTAACGTTGTTTGTAAGTGTTCTCTTGAGTCTTATAATAATTATTACTTATTAATAACTGGATAGTAGTGTTTTTAACCGACTTCAAAAAAGGAGGAGGCTCTCAATTCGTCGGAATTGGATTCTTCGAAAAGGAAATTTTGTTTCAAAGGGTGGTCCCATATAAATTTTATTGAAATCGGTCGAGCGGTTTTTAAAATATCAGCAATAAATTAAATATTACTTTGTATATGTGTTTGTAATGTACTAAAGCGGGAGTTTGAAGTCGGTTGTTTATAAAGAATTTTTTATATTTAATTATTTATAATAACATTATTATAAGTTCCACCTTGACATTTTGATATGGTAACTATTGTTACCAGTCGTATTGAAAGCGGTCGTAGGAGTGTTACTGTGGTGGTGTCAAGATCGAAAAACGATATTAAATTTGAGAATAAACGCTATCGTGTCTTTTATTTCAAACTACACGAGTTGATTAATCGCTTTGTCTCCTCGTTCCTTATCTATTTCATCGTTCCTAAATACACTTTTTTTTTTAATTCGATGACAAGCTAGTCCTTGACTGCGAACTCACCTGATGGTAAGTGACGATGCAGTCTAAGATGGTAGCGGGCTAACTTGGAAGGGGTATGGCAGTGAACATTCAACCCATACCCCTAATTGGTTTCTACACGCCATCGTGCCGGAACGCTAAATCGCTTGGCGGTACGTCTTTGACGGTAGGGTGGTAACTAGCCACAGCCAAAGCCTCCCACCAGACCAGACCAGAGACAATTCAGAAATTATAAATTCACAAATCGAACCCGAGACCTCCCAGTTAAAGGCAACAGCGCTCACCACTGAGCCAGGGAGGTCGTCAAAATTTTGCCAAACACATTGCCAAAATTCGGAAGGTTTGCCGATGGCTGCTTCTCCCCCTGCGCCGATCGCGACCCGCACTCACCTAGTTCTAGGCGAGCGCGGGTTGCGGCCGGCGGGGAGGGGCAGCCATCGGCAAACCTGCGCGCGGCTTTGATCTGTGTAATCAATGTATTGAATTATCACTGGACAGGGTGCTGCCATGCTTTTTTTGGGCCTAATTGGTTGACGCCATTTTGGCGCTGTAAACAGTTACGAGTGTTCAAGGAACTAAAATTACTGAGGGCACTAGTTGACATAGTTGATACCTTTTGGTACTTTCTGCATCCCTCTATTAATTAGTTCCAGAGACACTCGTATGTCAAATGTGGTGTTTCAAATTGATCTTATAGCTGTCATTTATAAAGTAGTCCAGTGTTAATCATAGATTAATTATTTCTAGAGGTCAGTGCTTATACAAGAGTGAATTGGCATCTCTTACGTAAGGTCTTTATCTGAAACTTCACTTATACAAATAGCTCATAGAACTGATACCTAGGTTTTAGTAAGACTTACCTAGTTACTCGAAAATGGAAACCAGGCACTCGGCAAACGCACCTTTGAAAGATCCCCATGTGGACTATGATCGCTAGCAGATTGGGTACATAATGTTGCAGCAACGGTTCAAGGTTACCATGTCTTGGAAATACCACCGAATTAACAGTACACCAAACAAATCAATTGCGTTTCTTTCAATTGCAAGTAGGAAATGAGCTGATATCCTTCAAACGCCTGAAAAGATCTTCATAAATAATAGCTAAGGACCATCTCTATCATGTCAGCTTTCAAAAAGAAAAATCCGCATCGAGCCTAGGAAGTCGGGGGTGTGTCACCCCTATTCTTCGAAGAGCACGTAAAGCCCTCAGTGCTGCGTTTAATCTCTCCGATCGTGTCGGATTTCCGTCCCATCTGAGTATAAAGTTGACGCAATAAACGCACACACACACACACGTGTGCACAAGCACTATAATGTGTCCCCATTTTATCTTTGAGGAGGTAGGCTGTGACCGGATTCGGTCGATAGGGCATTATATACCTCTACGTGAAAAGTGGTGTTATTATGTTTGTGGTTGAAAACGGTTTTATAAACCAGAACTTAGTAGAAGTCTCTTAACGTAGGTAGCCCCTAAATAATACAATCCCTTATCCAATGACATATTCATCATTCTATCTTTCTTTTGGTTGATGGTTTTTCTTAGTCCCTAGGCGTAGCACAATCCAATGTCAAGTAGCTTGGTATTTTTCAGACACAAATACACAATGTGTAACAGCCCTCTTTTTAGGGTTCCGTACATTTTACGTATATTTTACAGGAAAAAAAAATCAACACTCTAACTAGCATGGTTTTTTTGATATCATACTAATATTATAAATGCGAAAGTGTGTTTGTTGGTTTGTTGGTTTGCCCTTCAATCACGCTGCAATAGAGCTGCGGATCGACGTGATTTTTTGCATGGGTATAGTTGAGGACCTGGAGAGTGACATAGGCTGCTTCTTATCCCGGACAATCAAAGTTTCCGAGGGATTTAAAAACTAAATCCACGCGGACGAAGTCGCGGGCATCAGCTAGTTAACAATAAACCTCTACAAACAAAGTTAACGATTAATAAAAAAAAACTTGAGAGGTGTCAGGGGACACCCGGATGGAACGTAGTTCCTTTCGATTACATATGTGTTCGGTATTTTCGCGGTACAATAATGGGTCTCCGTAGCCTTGTGGCTTCTGCAGTCGCCTAACAGCCAAAGGTCGATGGTTAGAATCCAAGCTCGACTGACCGACTTTTGCATTTTCAATTTTATTTTAAAGAATTTCTACATGTGAAACCTTTCCCTAATTTTTTATAACTTATAAGTTAAGTAAGAAAATTCCACATGTAGAAATTATTTAAAATAAAATTGAAAATAGAAAATTCAGTCTGTCGAGCTGGGATTCGAATCATCGACTTTGAACTGTTAAGCGACTGCCGGAGCCACAAGGCTACGGAGACCCAATATTGTACCGCAAAAATACCGAACACAATGCAAAATTCACATTCAACAAAAAAGTGTCGAGTGTCGGTTCCTTAATTTTTTCCGTCTAGATAAGGAACTACGTTCCAATAAATATTAATTAAGTAGGTACGGAAGCCTCGGTGCATGAGTCCGACTCGAACTTTTTCGGTTTTTTTCGTCAGGGGTTAAAAAACAGAGAGACAAAGGGGTAGTAATGAAACAAGGTGAGCTATAATGCTGGGTGTACAATTTATTGTTTCCGCAGCTGCACGAACAGGCTCTGCCGGCACAGCCGCGACACCGCGCTCTCCTCCTTGCGGCGCAGCTTGGCCGCCAGCCGCGCCAGGCTGAACCGCGAGCGGGGCCGCGCCCGGCCGCGACCTGCACGTCAAAACTTAGTATTATGCAAATCAGTGGTCAAAACATAGACTGAGACTTTTTTCCCAATAGTTCGAGTCTCATCAGTCAACGGTTGATAGTTGAACTAATTATAGTTGTGCTAGTTGGAATGAGCCGTTAAAAGTTAAGGAATGTACAAAAGGCTAACAGTGACATGCTAATGAAACTTTCTGAAGAACCTCTTCACAAAGTTTCATTAGCATGTTACATCACGGAAATTATGGGTTTCCGATATTGTATCTAATTTTGAGCACGCAATACATATCACGAACAATGCGATCACAACGTTCTGCGACAATGAAAGCTCCGGTTTCGGAGTGAAACGTAGGTACGTACTACGTAGAGTGTATTGGAGGGTTTGTACTTTGTGTTGTGTTGCGTGTTGGCATAGTACAAACAGAATAGTAGGCTAACTAAGGCCGATCGGCGAGTTAATTACCTACTCTTGCGTTGACGCCTAGGGTTGTCACTTTTATTTTTGACTAGCTGATGCCCGCGATTATTAATAGGTAGGTTACTACTTTTATTGAAAAATTAAACAAACAAAAAAGAGCGAGGTTGCGACGTAATACGCAATTGCGCGCGATTAGCACAGCGGCGCGATATATACAAAAGTACTCTGTGGCGCGCCGCTGGTGTTGGTGTAGAATTGTTATTTGTTCCTGTACCTACTTGTTTACTACTGAAAGAGCAGCAATGTAAAGTGTGAGCAGCGATGTAAAGTATGAGCAGCAATGTAAAGTGTGAGCAGCAATGTAAAGTGTGGGCAGCAATGTAAAGTTTGAGCTACAATGTAATATGTGAGCAGAAATGTCAAGTGTGAGCAGAAATGGAGTGTGAACAGCAATGTAAAGTGTGAGCAGCAATGTAAAGTGTGAGCAGTAATGTAAAGTGTGAGCAGCAATGTAAAGTGTGAGCAGCAATGTAAAGTGTGAGCAGCACGTAAAGTGT
Source organism: Oeneis ivallda (assembly GCA_029955525.1). Lineage (NCBI taxonomy): Eukaryota > Metazoa > Arthropoda > Insecta > Lepidoptera > Nymphalidae > Oeneis > Oeneis ivallda. Next base: position 24,436,715 of record JARPMR010000009.1, read on the forward strand.
GAGCAGCAATGTAAAGTTTGAGCAGCACGTTGTAGGTACTTTACAGATTTTGCTAGTTTTCGGATTGCAGCAAACGAGTTTTGTTTTTCCTTGTAGGTAAGCTTTAAGCTCAGCGTGTCGCGAAACGAACAGTGGAAATGGGCGGGCACATAGTTCGAAGAGCTGATGGTCGTTGGGGTTCCAAGGTGTTGGAGTGGCGACCCCGCACCGGGAAACGCAGTGTTGGCAGACCGCCCACCAGGTGGACTGACGAAATCAAACGAGTCGCAGGGAGCCGCTGGATTCAAGCGGCGTAAGACCGAAGCCTGTGGAAGTCCACGCAGGAGACCTTTGTCCAGCAGTGGACGTCTATAGGTTGATAAAGAAGAAAAGCTTTACAAATCGCGGAACCTTCAGCGATCCTCTGCCACGCGTCTCTGTCCACGTTGACCATGCCGGTGGACGCGCTGCGGCCCAGCGCGGCCTCCTGCGCAGCGCCCTGATCCTCTGCGGCGTCGCTCTCGCAGCTGATGCGGCTTGACCTGATAAGACACCAAACATGAATAACTGAATTCATACCCGACTGTAAATATAGCTTCTTTTTAATGTGGAACACATTCAACGGTCACTGTATCATCCCTTTATTCCTCTGACATGACATGGAGATCGGAGACTATTTTAGGTCGGTACTTTGAATGGCGTTTTTTTTTTCAAGTTTACTCTATTTTCATTGGTGTCTTGCTACACATGTAAGTGCAGTTCGTCAGGGACACTTAATTTAATAATCTAGGGACTAATGTACAATTTTACATCTATACGTAGGTACTTCTTAATTATTACCTTTTTTCCTTTCGTTTTTTTCATTTTCAGTCTTTTTTCCAACTTTAGTAAAGCTCGGGGAACGAACGGTTTGGTTCGATCGCTTTTTAGCGATAAAGTCGCCTATTCTACTCTGTTTTGTTGACATGAATGTTACCTATTAGTTGTTTTTGGTTGTATGGTTAACTAGATGATGCCCCTGAATTCGTCCGCGTGGATTAAGGTTTTTTCAACTCGCGGGAACTCTGTAATTTTCCGGGATAAAAAGTAGCCTATGTGTTAATTCTGGGTATGCGCTATCTCCATTTCAAATTTCAGCCAAATCGGTTCATTCGTTGTCGTTCGTTCGTTCATACATCCATCCATCCATCCAACCTCACAAACTTTCACATTTATAATATTAGTAGGATAGGATGTTAGTAGGATAATAAAGACTATTTTATTAATTCGATCATTCATTCTTCCAATCATTCATAGTGAGCAGAAAACCCAATCGGTTTTGAGACATAAATCGAATCTTCTCAGCGATAAGGTCGCCTATTGTACTCTGTTTCGTTGGCATATTATAATATGGTCTATTTGCTTAGTAATATTTACAATAATAGTACATTGTTCAACGAGGGGTGAAAGTGACCGATTACATACGAGGGCGTTATTTGTGGCCCGAGGCGCAGCCGAGGGCCTTAATACACCCGAGTAAGGAATCGCACTTTCTCCCGAGTGATACATAGTGCTTTATACTACACCTACGAGGAAAATAATAGACAAATCACATAATTGAAATTCATTTATCTATTAATTTACAATTCTCAAACTCAACTCAACTCTAAAAAACTCATGGTAGAATTTTTTCTCGCTTTTCCACTGTAGTAAATCTTCATAAAATGCTTTGTTGTATTTATCGATTTCTAGATTTCTCGGGACATTCATTTTTAGGGTTCCGTACCCAAAGGGTACCAACGGGACCCTATTACTAAGCCTACGCTGTCCGTCCGTCCGTCCGTCCGTCCGTCCGTCTGTCAGCGGGCTGTATCTCGTAAACTGAAATGAAATGATGAAATTTTCACATATTATGTATTTCAATTGCCGCTATAACAACAAATAATAAAAATTAAATTAAATTAAAAAAATTAAATTAAAATGGGTAGGTGGGTAGATGGAAATCTTTTAATTTAATTTTTTTAACGGAACCCTAAAAGAGCGAGGCCCGACTCGCACTTGGCCGATTTTTTCACTATACACAGACATTTTGAATTCACACTGCTATCACCAATAGACATTTTGAGTTATATAGAGTAAAGTTTATGGTTTCTACTAAAAGCTTGCAAGTAATTTTATAAATTCAAAATTTAGATATAACAAAATAATGCGACTCGCGCGAAATTTTTCATTTTTTTAAAATACGTAGGTATGATTACAGAAAACGCAAGTGGCCAGTAACCACAGACCAGGAACAACAAGGTAACAATTTGTTTTTTTTTTTAACTTTGTAATCAGTTTTATTTTATTTCATAGAATAAGTATGAATATGGAACCTCGTTTACTTATATTGTAGGTATATAGAATCCTCTTTATAAAGATTATTATTAGTTATAATTTAGTCACTATTTTATATATTTTTCTAATTATTTATTTAATAGATACTTACTATGAAAATAAAGAGCCTTGTTTGTTGAAACAGATTTCTATTTTTTTTTTATATAATTTTTTAAGTATTGGTATTACTGAACTGATTTTATCAAAAATTAAAAAAAAAAACAACCACGTATGTAATGGATTTTCATACAACTTTTCAGCCCGCTTAAAGCACGTAAGTAATGAAATATCATACATTTTTTCAGCCCGCAGATTTGTCTCGACGTAAAGACGTATTTTCTTTCTCGCTCTTTCTCGATATGACACAAATCAGATGGTACTTTCCGAGCAGGTGTAGTATAAAGAATATTTAATTCAATCATTCTTCCATTCATTCATTTATTCATTCATTAGGCTAAGATAGCAGTACAGCTGACATGAGTGGTAGCTTCTATTATCGGAGGCTATAAGATCTTTTTTGAGTTTGTATGTTTAGGCATACAATGGGGCAAATAAAAGACTAACTTTAGACATTAGCTGCTATATTCTTGATCCGTTGACGGTGAGAAAACGAATGACATTTGACATAAATTGTGTAAAATAGTTTGTAAAACGCCTGTTCTGTATGAATAGCAAATATTGTAGCTTCTCCACTTCTATCACTACAAGACAAGGCGTTTGCGCCGAAACAGAGTTTCTGAGCTAGCGAAATAGTAGAAATAGGTAGTAGTAGGTCTAGGTATATTCTTACCTATCAGCAGGTCTTAAATCACTTGCAGAACTCGTTCCCTCTCGTCTCATAGGGACAGCAGACGGCGATGACAGAAATTTATCCCTGGCCGCCCTGATACGAGCAGCTCTTTCTGAAAGCCTAGCTTTCACAGCTTCTGCCTCTTTGGACAAAACTGGACACTCCATTGCGGACATCGACCTTTCGTAATTACAGGGGTTCTGTGGCATAAACCTGGATAAATTAAGAATTACTATCTCAGATTGCTGTCTCAGTACTGGTAGAAGAATCGGCGATTTTTCGCCTTCCGCAATCGATCTTCCCTGATCTTTCGGTGTGTTGATAGATAAATCCTCCGGTGTATTTGGGACGCCTGTGGTATCTGTGTTTGCTACAATAGTCTTAATAGTTTCTTGGCTACCCTCATTCTTCGGCGGTAATGCTTCAGCCTCTTGTTCTGGGTGTAAAACGTTAGCGCTATGGGATTTGAGCACGCCATCTTGTGTTTGTGGCGTCGGAGTGAGACGTTTTGGTGAGAGACGATCAGCAGATGTCTTGTCCCGTCGGGATAATTGACAGGCGCTGGCTGATTTCTGGACTTCCCTCTCGAGGAAAGGGTTATTTCTGGAATAACGTTACAAATTATTATGAATTTATAAAATCCTCGCTGATGCGATTTTTAATCGATGACAAGACGATGACGATGGCAGTCCTCACTTATATGACAACAGCATTCAACCTCCGCCAGGGAGGGTGACAAAATAGGATATGTCCTGTTTTGGAGATATCCTATCTATTATAGATTTATAACCTATCTATTTGACATAACAAAGTAACAGCCAGAGATGTGCTTCCTGTTGCTTTCTTAAAGATACTCTGCACAATTTCTTAAGACGCGGTTTTGACAATTTTTTAAATCAGGTTTTAAACGCGACCTGGTCGAAGAAAACTTCATAGCTGGATATTCTTTATAATAAGATGGAATACTAATAAAGTAGCTCAACTCAAGTAGTAATAGTAGATTAGTATAATAAGATGGAATACTAATAAAGTAGTTCAACTCAAGTAGTAGTAGTAGATTACTCAATTATTACCTAATATTAACACTAACAGGCATGTCGGGAGGTCGCCTTCGTTCTGATTTCGGCGATCGCCACGCTGGCGAGGACGCCCCGCTACTGCCTCCTGAACCGGGACCTGTCACAACATCATAATCATTATCATCAACACCATCATCATCATCATCTTAAGCCATAGGTCACGGGTCTCGTCTTATTACGGGTTTAAGTTAGCTAGTCCACCACGCTAGCTAAGAGTGGATTAGCAGACATCACACAACTTTGATAACATTATGGGCAACTCTCAGATATGCAGGTTTCCTCAATATGTTGGCTTTCACTGTTAAAGCAAGTGACATTAAATTGCTTTAGAAGCTCATGAAATGGTAGAGGTATGTGTTTAGGATTTCAAACCTTGATCACAGGTTCCATAGTTATTAAAATCGATAGTCGTTGTGACACTGGAATGGCGACTTGAACCGGAGAGTCCCTACAAAAGACTTATGCCCAGCGGTGAATGCCCATGTATTGACGAAGACGACGATGTTAATAATAAAAAAAATCACCTTCTTCATTAATCTTCTGATTATATCGTTGAATCATAATACGAATGGACGGAGATGCTTCTTTCAGTAGAGGTTTTCTTTGTGACGGGGGCGATAGGGGCAACGGGGGCCTTCTGGGTCTCTGTTCTTCTAGAATATCACCCGCGCTTTTAGATTTGTCCAAATCCTGTTTCACTTGTGGCTCTATTTGTCTGCTTTCAGATCTGCGGGTAGTTGGGACTGGTCTGACGTCATCAAGGTCCTCGACGTTAACTGGTATGACAGCTCTAGGGATGGATTCTCCACTTCTTACCACAGGTGAAAAGATTTTTCTTGTTGTTTTTACTATTACTTCAGGCGATACGTCTCTCTGCGGAGGTGCTTTGAGTCTTAAAACAAATACCTGTAACAAAGGTGCAACAGTTAGTGAGGTTCCATTTATTTGTTGATTCGGGTCCGCATAGACAAAACTAAATACATATAATAATATCTTGGAAGAAATTCTGAGGAACTTTTATGTAAAATAGTGAGCCCAAAAGATGGTGAAGGATCGAAATTTAATAATATTAGTTTTTGGGATGATTTTCGTAAAATCATGTTGATTCTGAGGCTGAACTGCATCTACCATTATTTGTACCTTCTAAATGAAATAACTAAGTAATTACGTTTTGCTCAGCAATGTAACGCTGGGACACAAAATCGTGAATATGAGTTAAAACTATCGTCATATTTTCAAACAGTGCCATTTCAAATAAATAATTAAAGCTGCATTAAATGTTTATTAATTGATTACTTACTTCTCCATCAGAATCAGAATGTAGTGATGTGGGAGGAGTTCTAGGCCTTTCGGAGGGCCTGCGTGGTCGTTTACGTCTTCTTGGTATTTCAACGGTCACTGTATCAACCTCTGGATCACTGTCACTTTCTGGCGGTTTGGATTGCTCCCTTTCAAGCCTCGCTCGAGATTTGGACTTCTTTTTGCCATTATTTTTATCAAGATCTTTACGTTTGTTTTCATCTTTCATTTCCTCATTACTATCTTTGTTATTTTTTGTATCTTTCAAATTATCGAGTTGTTTCAAGCTTTTTAAACTTGAACTTTTGCTATTCGACGGAGCTGGCTTTTCGTAAAGGATCTCTTGTTTTTGGAAATCTGATCTTACATCTTCTTTGTAGCGGCTGGAACTACCTCTTTCTATTTCTTCGATAGTTTTTCTGATGAACTTAGCGTCTTCTTCTATGCTTGCTTGCCGTATCATTTTTGACCTGGAAACTCTTTCGTGTCCTGTAACCTAACGTGTAATGGGTAAATTAATAAGGAAAGTAACAAAGTAAGATAACAAATGAGATCTAGAAATAAACGCACTGGGCTACCTGTTCACGAGAAGACATCGCTTTGATTGTTGTTTGTTCTTTTGACATCACGCTGCGTGAATCAGATAGAACAACTGTTGAAAAAGAAAGAATAGACATTAACAATTTACAACTTTCCAAATCGAATTTAGGTCATAGCGACCAGTCTTAAGGGTGAAAAGCCAGCTACGTGATAAAAATTACAGGCATAAATTGCCTGTGCATTCTCATAGTCCAAATTCTGAAGAGAAAGCATAGTGACCGACGAGAGATCAGGCTCTCTGAGGCATGGAGATGTATCTTGAACTTTCTAACTCCGAGCTAGTACATACTATTAACTTTTGACTAACGTGGCAGGTTGTGATACATCTTGCTTTAATAGATTTTTCGATCGATGCTTTAATTTAATATAAAAAAAGCTGGCCAAGTGCGAGTCGGACTCGCGCACCGAGGGTTCCGTAAGTAAAACGATAATATTATATTAATTTGCTTATTTATCGTTAACTTTGTTTGTAGAGGTTTATTGTTAATATAAAAAAACTATGCTAGTTAGAGCGTTGGTTTTATTATTTTTCCTGTAAAATATACATAAACCTCTATTGACCATAATTATTTCAGATTTTTCGATTGGTAAATTTCGGAGATAGCGGGGGGGGGGGGGGGGACGGTATTTTTTCGACATGTTGGCCGATTAATCAAAAACTATTATATATAGAAATAAATAAAAAACTGTTTTAGAATGCACAGTAAAGGCTTTTCATATAATACCCCACTCGGTATAATTATCTTACTTTGAAATTTCAAACCCCTGATTTTCCTCCTTTTTTAATTAAACTAAAATAATTTTCGCGTTGATTTTATTTTTCCTGTAAAAAATACATAAACCTCTATTGACCATAATTATTTCAGATTTTTCGATTAGTAAACTTCGGAGACAGGGGGGGAACGGTATTTTTTTCGAAATTTTGGCCGATTAATCAAAAACTATTATATATAGAAATAAATAAAAAACTGTTTTAGAATGCACAAGTAAAGGCCTTTCATATGATACCACACTCGGTATATTTATCTTACTTTGAAATTTCACACCCCCGATTTTCCCCCTTTTTTAATCAAACTAAAATAATTTTCGCGGACGGGCGGACGGACGGAGAAAGTCACCATAAGGGTTCCATTATTACCAATTTGGTACGGAACCCTAATTATTTATACAAATCCGACTTCAAACGCCCGCGCTACTACAAAGTATATAATTTATTGTTATTTTAAAAACCGCTCGACCGATTTCGATAAAATTTCAATGGAACCACCTGGGAAGTAAAACAAAACAAAACTTTGAAACAAAAAAAGAATTTTCCAAATCGGTTCAGGCGTCTTCGAGTAATCGGTGAATGTACATAAAAAAAAAAGCCGGCCAAGTGCGAGTCAGACTCGCGCACCGAGGGTTCCGTACTCCAAAAGTAAAATTAAAACGATAATATTATATTAATTTGCTTATTTATCGTTAACTTTGTTTGTAGAGGTTTATTGTTAATATAAAAAAAACTATGCTAGTTAGAGCGTTGGTTTTATTTTTCCTGTAAAATATACATAAACTTCTATTGACCATAATTATTTCAGATTTTTCGATTGGTAAACTTCGGAGATAAGGGGGGGGGGGGGGACGGTATTTTTTTCGACATTTTGGCCGATTACTCAAAAACTACTAAATATAAAAATAAATAAAAAACTGTTTTAGAATGCACAAGTTAAGGCCTTTCATATGATACCCCACTCGGTATAGTTATCTTACTTTGAAATTTCAAACCCCCGGTTTTCCCCCTTTTTTCATCAAACTAAAATAATTTTCGCGTTGTTTTTATTTTTCCTATAAAATAAAATATACATAAACCTCTATTGACCATAATTATTTCAGATTTTTTGATTGGTAAACTTCGGAGATGGGGGGGGGGGGGGGGGAACGGTATTTTTTTCGACATTTTGGCCGATTACTCAAAAACTACTAATTATAAAAATAAATAAAAAACTGTTTTAGAATGCACAAGTTAAGGCCTTTCATATGATACCCCACTCGGTATAGTTATCTTACTTTGAAATTTCAAACCCCCGGTTTTCCCCCTTTTTTCATCAAACTAAAATAATTTTCGCGTTGTTTTTATTTTTCCTATAAAATAAAATATACATAAACCTCTATTGACCATAATTATTTCAGATTTTTTGATTGGTAAACTTCGGAGATGGGGGGGGGGGGGGGGGAACGGTATTTTTAGGGTTCCGTACCCAAAGGGTACCAACGGGACCCTATTACTAAGCCTACGCTGTCCGTCCGTCCGTCCGTCCGTCTGTCAGCGGGCTGTATCTCGTAAACCGTAATAGATAGACAGATGAAATTTTCACATATTATGTATTTCTATTGCCGCTATAACAACAAATAATAAAAATTAAATTAAATTAAAAAATTCAATTAAAATATTTCCATGGGTAGATGGAAATATTTTTATTTAATTTTTTTTAACGGAACCGTAAAAGAGCGAGGTCCGACTCGCACTTGGCCGATTTTTTTTTCGACATTTTGACCAATTACTCAAAAACTATTATATATAGAAATAAATAAAAAACTGTTTTAGAATGCACAAGTAAAGGCCTTTCATATGATATCCCACTCATTATAGTTATCTTACTTTGAAATTTCAAACCCCCGATTTTCCCCCTTTTTTAATCAAACTAAAATAATTTTCGCGTTGCTTTTATTTTTCCTGTAAAATATACATAAACCTCTATTGACCATAATTATTTCAGATTTTTCGATTAGTAAACTTCGGAGATAAGGGGGGGGGGGGGGGAACGGTATTTTTTTTCGACATTTTGGCCGATTACTCAAAAACTATTACATAAAGAAATAAATAAAAAACTGTTTTAGAATGCACAAGTTAAGGCCTTTCATATGATACCCCACTCGGTATAGTTATCTTACTTTGAAATTTCAAACCCCCGGTTTTCCCCCTTTTTTCATCAAACTAAAATAATTTTCGCGTTGTTTTTATTTTTCCTATAAAATAAAATATACATAAACCTCTATTGACCATAATTATTTCAGATTTTTTGATTGGTAAACTTCGGAGATGGGGGGGGGGGGAACGGTATTTTTAGGGTTCCGTACCCAAAGGGTACCAACGGGACCCTATTACTAAGCCTACGCTGTCTGTCCGTCCGTCCGTCCGTCCGTCCGTCCGTCCGTCTGTCAGCGGGCTGTATCTCGTAAACCGTAATAGATAGACAGATGAAATTTTCACATATTATGTATTTCTATTGCCGCTATAACAACAAATAATAAAAATTAAATTAAATTAAAAAATTCAATTAAAATATTTCCATGGGTAGATGGAAATATTTTTATTTAATTTTTTTTAACGGAACCGTAAAAGAGCGAGGTCCGACTCGCACTTGGCCGATTTTTTTTTCGACATTTTGGCCAATTACTCAAAAACTATAATATATAGAAATAAATAAAAAACTGTTTTAGAATGCACAAGTAAAGGCCTTTCATATGATATCCCACTCATTATAGTTATCTTACTTTGAAATTTCAAACCCCCGATTTTCCCCCTTTTTTAATCAAACTAAAATAATTTTCGCGTTGCTTTTATTTTTCCTGTAAAATATACATAAACCTCTATTAACCATAATTATTTCAGATTTTTCGATTAGTAAACTTCGGAGATAAGGGGGGGGGGGGGGAACGGTATTTTTTTTCGACATTTTGGCCGATTACTCAAAAACTATTACATAAAGAAATAAATAAAAAACTGTTTTAGAATGCACAAGTAAAGGACTATCATATGATACCACACTCGGTATATTTATCTTACTTTGAAATTTCACACCCCCGATTTTCCCCCTTTTTTAATCAAACTAAAATAATTTTCGCGGACGGACGGACGGACGGAGAAAGTCACCATAAGGGTTCCATTATTACCAATTTGGTACGGAACCCTAATTATTTATACAAATCCGACTTCAAACGCCCGCGCTACTACAAAGTATATAATTTATTGTTATTTTAAAAACCGCTCGACCGATTTCGATAAAATTTCAATGGGACCACCTGGGAAGTAAAACAAAACAAAACTTTGAAACAAAAAAAGAATTTTCCAAATCGGTTCAGGCGTCTTCGAGTAATCGGTGAATGTACATAAAAAAAAGCCGGCCAAGTGCGAGTCAGACTCGCGCACCGAGGGTTCCGTACTCCAAAAGTAAAATTAAAACGATAATATTATATTAATTTGCTTATTTATCGTTAACTTTGTTTGTAGAGGTTTATTGTTAATATAAAAAAAAACTATGCTAGTTAGAGCGTTGGTTTTATTTTTCCTGTAAAATATACATAAACTTCTATTGACCATAATTATTTCAGATTTTTCGATTGGTAAACTTCGGAGATAAGGGGGGGGGGGGGGGGGAACGGTATTTTTTTCGACATTTTGGCCGATTACTCAAAAACTACTAATTATAAAAATAAATAAAAAACTGTTTTAGAATGCACAAGTTAAGGCCTTTCATATGATACCCCACTCGGTATAGTTATCTTACTTTGAAATTTCAAACCCCCGGTTTTCCCCCTTTTTTCATCAAACTAAAATAATTTTCTCGTTGTTTTTATTTTTCCTATAAAATAAAATATACATAAACCTCTATTGACCATAATTATTTCAAATTTTTTGATTGGTAAACTTCGGAGATGGGGGGGGGGGGGGGGGGAACGGTATTTTTAGGGTTCCGTACCCAAAGGGTACCAACGGGACCCTATTACTAAGCCTACGCTGTCCGTCCGTCCGTCCGTCCGTCCGTCCGTCTGTCAGCGGGCTGTATCTCGTAAACCGTAATAGATAGACAGATGAAATTTTCACATATTATGTATTTCTATTGCCGCTATAACAACAAATAATAAAAATTAAATTAAATTAAAAAATTTAATTAAAATATTTCCATGGGTAGATGGAAATATTTTTATTTAATTTTTTTTAACGGAACCGTAAAAGAGCGAGGTCCGACTCGCACTTGGCCGATTTTTTTTCGACATTTTGACCAATTACTCAAAAACAATTAATATATAGAAATAAATAAAAAACTGTTTTAGAATGCACAAGTAAAGGCCTTTCATATGATATCCCACTCATTATAGTTATCTTACTTTGAAATTTCAAACCCCCGATTTTCCCCCTTTTTTAATCAAACTAAAATAATTTTCGCGTTGCTTTTATTTTTCCTGTAAAATATACATAAACCTCTATTGACCATAATTATTTCAGATTTTTCGATTAGTAAACTTCGGAGATAAGGGGCGGGGGGGGGGAACGGTATTTTTTTTCGACATTTTGGCCGATTACTCAAAAACTATTACATAAAGAAATAAATAAAAAACTGTTTTAGAATGCACAAGTAAAGGCCTTTCATATGATACCACACTCGGTATATTTATCTTACTTTGAAATTTCACACCCCCGATTTTCCCCCTTTTTTAATCAAACTAAAATAATTTTCGCGGACGGACGGACGGACGGAGAAAGTCACCATAAGGGTTCCATTATTACCAATTTGGTACGGAACCCTAATTATTTATACAAATCCGACTTCAAACGCCCGCGCTACTACAAAGTATATAATTTATTGTTATTTTAAAAACCGCTCGACCGATTTCGATAAAATTTCAATGGGACCACCTGGGAAGTAAAACAAAACAAAACTTTGAAACAAAAAAAGAATTTTCCAAATCGGTTCAGGCGTCTTCGCGTAATCGGTGAATGTACATAAAAAAAAGCCGGCCAAGTGCGAGTCAGACTCGCGCACCGAGGGTTCCGTACTCCAAAAGTAAAATTAAAACGATAATATTATATTAATTTGCTTATTTATCGTTAACTTTGTTTGTAGAGGTTTATTGTTAATATAAAAAAAAACTATGCTAGTTAGAGCGTTGGTTTTATTTTTCCTGTAAAATATACATAAACTTCTATTGACCATAATTATTTCAGATTTTTCGATTGGTAAACTTCGGAGATAAGGGGGGGGGGGGAACGGTATTTTTTTCGACATTTTGGCCGATTACTCAAAAACTACTAATTATAAAAATAAATAAAAAACTGTTTTAGAATGCACAAGTTAAGGCCTTTCATATGATACCCCACTCGGTATAGTTATCTTACTTTGAAATTTCAAACCCCCGGTTTTCCCCCTTTTTTCATCAAACTAAAATAATTTTCTCGTTGTTTTTATTTTTCCTATAAAATAAAATATACATAAACCTCTATTGACCATAATTATTTCAGATTTTTTGATTGGTAAACTTCGGAGATGGGGGGGGGGGGGGGGAACGGTATTTTTAGGGTTCCGTACCCAAAGGGTACCAACGGGACCCTATTACTAAGCCTACGCTGTCCGTCCGTCCGTCCGTCCGTCCGTCCGTCTGTCAGCGGGCTGTATCTCGTAAACCGTAATAGATAGACAGATGAAATTTTCACATATTATGTATTTCTATTGCCGCTATAACAACAAATAATAAAAATTAAATTAAATTAAAAAATTTAATTAAAATATTTCCATGGGTAGATGGAAATATTTTTATTTAATTTTTTTTAACGGAACCGTAAAAGAGCGAGGTCCGACTCGCACTTGGCCGATTTTTTTTCGACATTTTGACCAATTACTCAAAAACAATTAATATATAGAAATAAATAAAAAACTGTTTTAGAATGCACAAGTAAAGGCCTTTCATATGATATCCCACTCATTATAGTTATCTTACTTTGAAATTTCAAACCCCCGATTTTCCCCCTTTTTTAATCAAACTAAAATAATTTTCGCGTTGCTTTTATTTTTCCTGTAAAATATACATAAACCTCTATTGACCATAATTATTTCAGACTTTTCGATTAGTAAACTTCGGAGATAAGGGGCGGGGGGGGGAACGGTATTTTTTTTCGACATTTTGGCCGATTACTCAAAAACTATTACATAAAGAAATAAATAAAAAACTGTTTTAGAATGCACAAGTAAAGGCCTTTCATATGATACCACACTCGGTATATTTATCTTACTTTGAAATTTCACACCCCCGATTTTCCCCCTTTTTTAATCAAACTAAAATAATTTTCGCGGACGGACGGACGGACGGAGAAAGTCACCATAAGGGTTCCATTATTACCAATTTGGTACGGAACCCTAATTATTTATACAAATCCGACTTCAAACGCCCGCGCTACTACAAAGTATATAATTTATTGTTATTTTAAAAACCGCTCGACCGATTTCGATAAAATTTCAATGGGACCACCTGGGAAGTAAAACAAAACAAAACTTTGAAACAAAAAAAGAATTTTCCAAATCGGTTCAGGCGTCTTCGCGTAATCGGTGAATGTACATAAAAAAAAGCCGGCCAAGTGCGAGTCAGACTCGCGCACCGAGGGTTCCGTACTCCAAAAGTAAAATTAAAACGATAATATTATATTAATTTGCTTATTTATCGTTAACTTTATTTGTAGAGGTTTATTGTTAATATAAAAAAACTATGCTAGTTAGAGCGTTGGTTTTATTTTTCCTGTAAAATATACATAAACTTCTATTGACCATAATTATTTCAGATTTTTCGATTGGTAAACTTCGGAGATAAGGGGGGGGGGGGGGGGAACGGTATTTTTTTCGACATTTTGGCCGATTACTCAAAAACTACTAAATATAAAAATAAATAAAAAACTGTTTTAGAATGCACAAGTTAAGGCCTTTCATATGATACCCCACTCGGTATAGTTATCTTACTTTGAAATTTCAAACCCCCGGTTTTCCCCCTTTTTTAATCAAACTAAAATAATTTTCGCGTTGTTTTTATTTTTCCTATAAAATATACATAAACCTCTATTGACCATAATTATTTCAGATTTTTTGATTGGTAAACTTCGGAGATAAGGGGGGGGGGGGAACGGTATTTTTTTTGACATTTTGGCCGATTACTCAAAAACTATTATATATAGAAATAAATAAAAAACTGTTTAAGAATGCACAAGTAAAGGCCTTTCATATGATATCCCACTCATTATAGTTATCTTACTTTGAAATTTCAAACCCCCGATTTTCCCCCTTTTTTAATCAAACTAAAATAATTTTCGCGTTGCTTTTATTTTTCCTGTAAAATATACATAAACCTCTATTGACCATAATTATTTCAGATTTTTCGATTAGTAAACTTCGGAGATAAGGGGGGGGGGGGACGGTATTTTTTTCGACATTTTGGCCGATTACTCAAAAACTATTACATAAAGAAATAAATAAAAAACTGTTTTAGAATGCACAAGTAAAGGCCTTTCATATGATACCCCACACGGTATAGTTATTTTACTTTGAAATTTCAAACCCCCGATTTTCCCCCTTTTTTTAATAAAACTAAAAATAATTTTCGGTTTTTCTTTATTTCAATGATGTTGGGCCACTATTATACACAACTATGCCAAATTTCATGTCGATAGCTTTAATAGTTACTGAAATAATCGACTGTGACAGACGGACGGACGGACGGACGGACGGACGGACGGACGGACGGAGAAAGTCTCACCATAAGGGTTCCATTTTTACCATTTTGGTACGGAACCCTAAAAAAGATTCTGACGAATTGAGAACCTCCTTATTTGGAGTTATTTCCTTTAGAATTGTAATTAAGCCTCAATAGCCCAACGGTTAAAGGTGCGGACTGAAAACTGAAAGGTCGCAGGTTCGAATCCCACCTGTTGCACTATTGTCGTACCCTCTCCTGACACAAGCTTTCCCCTTATTTGGAGGCGAGAAGAGAATATTACTCAACTTCAACTTGGCTGATATTTAAAAAAAAAAAATACGTGTGGCACTCGGGGACTGCCGCGTAGCATTTTTTATCAAATTATGCAATTAAAATATTTATGCAATATTTTTTTTGCATAATAAAAAAAATGCAAAAAAATAATTAAAAAAAAAACAAATAAGAAAGGCACTGTCACTACTTCGCTAGTGAGATTCGAACCTGCGACATCATACACCATACGGTAAAGAAAGCGGCCGCTCGCCCACTGCGCCAAACAGAGCTACTTGTGAACCTCTAAAATGTTGAACGCTTACTGAACGACGGTGTTAGGTTTATTTTCGTTACGGAACTTCTTGATTCGGTCGCCGCGCTCAAACTGTTTGTCCTAGTTCAAAGCCCGCGATAAAAGCTATGCAGTAGCTTAAGAATGGGTGTGCGCTCGTTAACAGTAAACAGATTTGATTTTTACAGTAGTACAGATCAAGTTTCAATTATCCGAAAAAAAAGCACGCAAGAATTACATCATACTGCCAAGGGACGTGTTTGGGCAAAAACATAAAATGATGAAATTTGTTTGATAATAAAAAATCGCGAAGTTAGGTCTAATTTTTAACCAATATTCATTTATTTTCAATGTGTTGCATAATATTACAGAGTCAAAATTTTTACATTAAATTCCGATTGATATTATCAAGAGAGTAGCCTAGCGAATTGAAAAGAAAATGAATATTTTACGAGAATATTTGGCGCTTACTACACTTATATTCCGCGCAAAACGCTTTCTTTTGTCGCGCCTCACATGAGGTTGTGGCTATGTTTTATCTCATCGCGAAATCTGATTTTTTTTTGGGGTTACACGCGCTCTTAATAACTTTTTACCTGCGCCGTTCGGCTGCACCACGGCAGTGCCGGTGATGGCCGCGCTGGTCTCGCACAGATGCCGCGCCTCGGCGCGCCCGTACGTGTAGACCGGCGTCTGCGGCGTGTGGCGCGGCGTCACGGCCACCAGCGGCGCGGCCGTGCACACCTCCTCCGCTTCCACTTCCACCAGAACCGCCGCGCGGCTGTTGATGCCGTCGCATTCGTCAGCTCCGTCCAACTAACGTGAAAGAACAAACACACTGAAAAAAAGGTATTCTAACAAGTAAGAAGAATGAAAGAAGTACTTAGCAGTGATAGCCTGGTGGTTAGGACTGTGGTCCCCTATTTGGGGGGTCGCAGGTTCGATCCCGGGTACGCACCTCTGACTATTCGGAGTCAAGTGCGTTTAAGCAATTGCCACTTGTTACAACGGTGAAGGAAAACATCGTGAGGAAACCTGCACACCTGAGAGTTGTCCATAATGTTCTCGAAGGTATGTGAAGTCCGCCAATTCGCGTTGGGCCAGCGTGGTGGACTATGGCCTATAATCCTTCTCTGAGAGACCTGCGCTCAGTAGTGAGCCGGTGATGGGTTGCTAATGATGACTAACAAAATTTTGGTGGCAGCGATCAATTTTTTTTTTCAGTGCATCCTTACTAATATAAAGCCTCAATAGCCCAACGGTTAAAGGTGCGGACTGAAAACTGAAAGGTCGCAGGATAGAACCCCACCCGTTGCACTATTGTCGTACCCACTCCTTGCACAAGCTTTCCGCTTATTTAGAGGGGAAAGAACGATATTAGTCAACGTCTCAACTCGGCTGATATTGTTTTAAAAAAAACAATCATCATCATTATCAACCCATCATCAGCTCGGCATCGTATGAGCGAGGTCTCCTCTCAGAGAAGGGTTATAGGCCATAGTCCACCACGCTGGCCTAATGCGAATTGGCGGACTTCACACACCTTCTAGAACATTATGGAGAACTCTCTTTGTGTTGATGTCAAAATCTTTTTGTGTTTTTTGAAGTCGGTTAACAAAAGCATACCTACCTAATTATAATTCAACACATGTTAAGACGGACAGACAGAAATATAATTATAAATGGAAAATAATATTAACATAATATTATTTTTGGTTGGTAGTTTTGTGTGGTTGGTCACCTTTTTGGTTTGTCCTTCAATTACGCATCTATGGAGCATGGGAAACGAAGTCTAGTAATAAATATATTATATTGACTAGCTTTTGCCCGCGACTTTGTTCGAGTGCAGTCAGGTTTTAAAATCTCTGTTTTTCCTCGAGCTCAATACCAAACCAAAAGCCAACCAAACCTCAATAGTTCTGTTGCGGCATAATTGCGATCGTTACACGCACAGTAGCAATCAATTTTGACGTGATAACGTCTGATAAATCGACGAACACCGGTTGCACGCACGAAAAAGTGTCACAAAAAAGTGTCACATTCCGTCTGAGCCTGTGCATGCAAGCGAGAGCGCGGAACAAGAGATAGAGAGACACGATGGACCTAAGCGATGGCTTGTGACTATAGCCCGCCAGTCATAATTGTAATTTTCAATTAACTCTTTCTTTGTATTATTCAAAAATGTTACGCCATACCGCCTCAGCCAATCACAGCGTGCCATATCAGCCAGCCAATGACAGCCAAGCCAGCCAATCACAGCCAAGCCAGCCAATCACAGCCAAGCCAGCCTGCCTTAGCCAATCTACCGGATGCCTTCGACAGCCGACTATTACGTCATACCGCCTCAGCCAATCACAGCGTGCCGTATCAGTCAGCCAATGACAGCCAAGCCAGCCTGCCCGAGCTAATCTACCGGATGCCTTCGGCCCATACTAGTCAGTTTTTCCGTGCGGTTAACTTATAAGCCGAAACTCTGCCCCGTTGTGAGTGTTACGGTTATTGTGATTAATAAACAATTATTAAGCCTGTACATAGCGTGTGTAATTAAATACAATTTACGTGAATGCCTAAAGGGCCTGCTGTTTTTATTTATGCCACTTGTTTCAAAATAATGATAAATTGTTCAATTCAATTCATAAAAGTATGCAATTTTTCATCAATGTTTCTATAAGACGTTATCACATAAAACTATCGTCCGTAAACCGACTTTACAGAGAACCAATTTTTTTAAACAACCCTACAGCTGGGCAAACAGATGATTCATACTCACCGAATGCTCCCTCTCGTATTCTGACTCGAAATCGTCCACATCATTGACGCTGAGGCTCGACGCATGCATTCGGCCAGATCCCGCAGAGGGCGCCACGCTGCCGTCGGACTGCGTACGCGTCAGCTGGGAAGACGACGGCTTGCCTTTCGCCCGGGCTGCGTTGAGGAGGGCAGACGTGGAGGCTTCAGGAGCTATGCCTCTGGACTTCTCCCACTCGTGAAGCTTGCGGGTGAACGAGCGGGATATACCTTTGGATTATTTTTAATTTATTTAGTTTACCAATAGCTCATACATCTCAATACACATAAATTACGTGTCACGTTGTTTGTCCACGATGGACTCCTAAACTACTGAACCGATTTAGATCAAACTTCGTAACTATCTGTAATTTGGTCCAACTTGAAAGATAGGATAGTTTTTTTTGATTATGATAGTTTATTTGTTTTATTTATATAGATAAGTTGGCGGTACGAAGTTCGCCGGGTCAGCTAGTTTATATATAAAATAATAACTTTAAAAAAATGTTAAACTAATTAAAGGTGATAAATTACTTCCTTATTTTACGACTTGAAATACTTGAATTAATAACATGCAAAAAGGATAGTTAAAAACAAATAAGAAAAGCATTAACAATAGTTATTTAGGAAAACATTACAAAAATAAAATAAATACATACAATATAGCTTGCCATACGAATCAGTCATGCAATTGAGGTGGAAGGTGAAGGTTGAATTTCAAGTTTATTACAAAGTAACTTTAATTGCCCGCGCTTTCTCCGCGTGGAGTTAGGTTTGAAATCCTGCAGAAATTATTTTATTTTCCGGAATAAAAAGTTCCGTAATAAACTAGGTTTCCACGGCGCGGTTCGCGGCCCGCACCCGCAGCGGCGGTTGCGGTCCCGCGGCCTCCGTAGAATACAGATTTGTATGGAAAATGAAGCAGCAATTACCACGGCGCGGTTTGCGCCCGCGGCGGGCGGGTACAATTTGGTACCGCAACCGCTGCGGGTGCGGGTGAAAACCGCGGTTACACTGTCTAGGTCCTCAACTGTGTCCACGGAAAAAATCGTGTTGATCCGTTGAAGCTCTGTTACGCCGTGATTAAAAGGTGTCGAATATAACACTCCCATTTATAATATTAGTAGTCGTCGTCACCATCATCAATCCATCAATCGCTCGGTCTCCTCCCAGAAAAGGGAAAGGTTATAGAATAGAATAGAATAGAATAGAATAGAATAGAAATGTTTTTTATTCAAATAAACCTTTTTACAAGTGCTTTTGAATAGTCGATGAATCTACCACTGGTTCGGAATGCCTTTCCTGCCGAGAAGAACCAGCAAGAAACTCGGCGGTTGCTCTTTTCAAAACAAATTTACAATACAGTAAATACTATGCTATATATGCAGTGTTTCCACAATGAGGAAAGTTCCAAAAATGCATACCGACTAACTTCTATCTTAAGATGGGCAGACATAAAGTAGCCCCATTCCCGCCGGTGGCACCCGTTCACGAGCATGACGCATGACCCAGCCATTGCTTCGCTCAACCATATTTGAGGGAACGTAACAACCCGCCTCACACGACACCACCACAGAAATGTTTTAGTACGTGATATTAGTAAATGTAGTAATAAATAATAGTAGTAGGTATTGTTTACCATGAAATTTGAAAAGCCCTGTCGATGTACGAACTAACACCTCATCCGGTTTGGCCTCCTCCTCCCAAGCTGGCACTGAATTTGTTTCTTTCATTCGTTTCCATTCATCTGAAATATTTTGTGTGCATGTATAAATCATTTTTTTTTATTAAAAAGATGCTTGACTACCATCATACCAGACAGTAAAAGTTTCGTGGTCTAGAAGATGGGCTATTATATTAATTCTTGTATTAAAGATTAGATGCGATACCTGCGACTTCGTCCAGGTGGATTTAGGTTTTTTAATTCCTGGGTGTGAGAGTCTCCATTCCAAATTTCAGCTATTTAACCGTTTCATTAACCGACTTCAAAAAAAAGGAGGTTCTCAATTCGACGCGTATTTTTTTTATGGCGTGAAGGAGTAACAAATATCCATTCATCCTCACAAACTTAGGATAGGAAGTAGGATAGGATATCTGAATTGCAGCGCCTGTTGGCCTAGAAGTTATCGATGGATTTCATTCTTGATTTTAAAGATGTCTCTAGTTAGTTGAAAAAGGACATTAAAATTAAAAGAAACGCGGTGGAACGAGGAAGCAAAGCGACAACTTCTTACCCCATTTCTTTAAGAAATCTTCGCTGAGATCTTTTCTGGCAGGCACTGGCGGCGGTTGTCTGACGCCTTTCATCCTCTGCCATTCTGTTAACTTCTTCCTAAAATCTGCCGACAGCTGTTCCTCTGTTGCCACTGGGCGAGGTGCTGAGGAAATATTGTAGTTTTACAATATTTAAAACTAACTGATGCCCGCCACTTAGTGCGCGTGGATTTAGTTTTTTAAATCCCGCGGGAACTCTTTGATTTTTCGGGCCTCCTAGCCTATGTCACTCTCTAGGTTCTCAACTATACCCATGCGAAAAATCACGTTGATCCATAGCTTTGTTGCAGCGTAATTGAAGGACAAACCAACACACTTTCACAGTTTCATGTGTTAAAAGCTGTTAAATTTTAGAAGAGTGGGAAGAGTGTCAGCGGTTACAACGATGATGGCATCGTGTGTGTGCTATGGAGCACACCACAGCATTTGCTGATTTTACGGAAGCTATTTTACATTTGCAGTGATAGCTTAGTGGTTAGGAGTTAAGACTGCGGTCTCCTATTCGGGGGGTCGCAAGTTCGATTCCGGCACCTCTAACTTTTTGGGAGTTTTGTGCGTTTAAGCAATTTAATATCACATGCTTCAACGGTAAAGGAAAACATCGTGGGGGAACCTGCACACCTGAGAGTTTTTCATAATGTTCTAGAAGGCGTGTGAAGTCCTCCAAATCCATTGGGTCAGTGTAGTGGACTATGACCAATAACCCTTAGCTGAGAGGAGACCTGCACTCAGTAGTGAGCCGTTGATGGGTTGCTAATGATGATGCAGACTCTGATTGCATAAGTAGGTAGTATAGCTGAACTTGAAGATACGTGTGTGGAATAATACCCTGTGTGAGTCCACGGTAGTAAATATAATGAGTCTATGGTGAGGCCAAAGTACCGAAAGTCTAATAAAGTAATAGATTTTCTAGTATTATGAGAGAGAGAGTCAGAGTTACTAAGAGTGAGCTATGCTCGGAGGTTTTTGAGTGATCTAATCAGAAATAAGGAGATTCGCACTCAAGTCACCGATATAGATCATCGGGTTTTGAAATGGTTTTAGAAATTGGCACCAATTGCTGAAACGGCGACCTCCAATAGGTGGACCGACGACATCAAACGGTTGCAGAAAGATTTTGGATACAAGTAGCGCAAGGCTGTGTTGAGTGGAAATCCAGCTGTGACGATGGTTGACAACGCCGGCATTATTATTATGAGGGGAGGGCATAATTATTTTATAGTCAAATTATTCTCACCCGGGTAACCAAGTTTACCCCTTCTATCCGAGATCTCTCTTCCCAGGCGGGTCTGAAGTGCTGCATAGTCTCTTGCTATCTCTTCTCTAACTGCGCTCGCTTCGCACCCACTGCTCACGCCTTCTGTATCTGAAATGAATTACGTTTATTTTAATCATCATCATCATCATTAGCAACCCATCAACGGCTCATTACTGAGCGCAGGTCTCCTCTCAGAGAAGGGTTATAGGCCATAGTCCACCACGCTGGCCCAATGCGAATTGGCGGACTTCACACCCCTTCGAGAACATTATGAAGAATTCTCAGGTTTACTCACGATGTTTTCATTGCTTAAACGCACTTAATACCGAAAAGTCAGAGGTGCGTACCCGGGATCGAACCTGCGACCCCCTGAATAGGAGACCACAGTCCTAACCACTATGCTATCACTGCTTCAATTTTGTTTTATTTAAATTTTTTTTTTAATTTTACAAGTATTGGTACAATAATTTGTCTCTTCATGTATTTTGTCTTTCTTTGCCTTTACCTGAAAAAGTTTTCTTTTCGGCTGTAATAGTTTCTCAATTGGTATTAGACGTAATAAAAAGATACTATTGTATAATGTTTAACTCATAATGTTTAAAAGGAACTCAGACCTGTGTTGAACAAGTGTTGAATGTTGAACTCATGTTGTTGAGAATACGAGTAGGGAGTAGGAAGTGTTGTACCCATGGAACTATGAAAACTACTAGTTGTACCCATCCACAGTAACTTTATATACGAAAATTGACAATTAATGATGAAATCACGTGGAAATCACAGAGCATTATATTTAGTTATTGTTCTGGGGATGAAATATGAGTTGAGTAATATTGTGTCAAAATGCTATCAAAATTTGATCGAAACGGCGTACAAAATATTATTGTTTAATAATATTTAATCAAAAATGTAGCTGTTAATTCTAATTTTACACCCGTAATTTAATATTCCTTAATATAAAAAGTCGAAAAAAAATTTGAATAAAATATGGACATTTGCACCAAATAATGCTGGTCAGGATTCCTTCGATACTTTGATTTATTATATTATTAAAATTATTTTAAACAAAAAGAAAGAGGAATAAATTAGTAAAAAATATGATGTCACCGATTACTGAAGTTGGGTTGGGAGCCCCCTTAATTATAAGAATCCTTTAAACGCTTAGAAAAAACGTCTATTATTATCTACAGGCGTTAGATGGGGAAGCATAAGGAGTCCTTTTTTATTTCTAATGTATACTGTCCTCGCTAATATTTACGGCCATTCTAAGCACCAAGCATCATGTTGAGGTCAAACTACCAGTAAAAGAGTCCCCACACTCCGCTGCATTTCTCTGATACCTGAAAGCATTTTTGCGCATCGATTTGCGGCTAAGTTCAGAGCTCCCATAAAGATTGGCGTGGACTGTACGTACGCTTTCGCTCTTCTAAACTACCAAGTATTCCAAGTAAATTCATGACGTCATGAACATTGGCCGCAATAATAATATTTTGTGTTTTGCAGGTTAAACACGGGCCTCCAAACAAATGGTTCCTATTGTAGTCGTGTTCTTAGTATTTGTTCTGCTTTTGTATGCATATGTAAGTTTGTATGATCGAAAAGTAATAATTTAGTAACTTATTGGAACGTAGTTCCTTATCGCGCGGTGCGGAACTCGGAAGGGGGCTAGACGGATCGACACTTTTTTGAAACCGACACTTTTTTGAAGGCATTGTGTTCGGTATTTTCGCGGTACAATATTGGGTCTCCGTAGCCTTGTGGCTTCTGCAGTCGCCTAACAGTTAAAATTCGATGGTTCGAATCCCAGCTCGACAGACTGAATTTTCTATTTTCAATTTTATTTTAAATAATTTCTATATGTGGAATTTTTGTAGAAATGTAGAAATTATTTAAAATAAAATTGAAAATGGAAAATTCGGTCTGTCGAGCTGGGATTCGAACCATCGACCTTTGGCTGTTAGGCGACTGCAGAAGCCACAAGGCTACGGAGACCCATTATTATACCGCGAAAATACCGAACACAATGCCAAATTAATTAATCGAAAGGAACTACGTTCCATCCGGGTGTCCTTTGACACCTCTCAAGTTTTTTTTATCTTTATATACTGTTTGGTATTGTCTCTGTTTAAAATCTTGTCTTCTTTTTCAGATAAATCACAACCGCGAATTCGAGGCGACTGCCTCAGCCATCCGACAAATTTGGTCGGGAAGCTGCCGTTTGTCCTGCAGACAGAGCGAGTATAGCAGTTTCAGTGGACTCAGTGGCCTTGAGAAGGCACCAGCCGAGCCAGATCCATGCCAGAACAGTCAGTCCACTGCTGGTACGAGCGACTGTGTTTGCGAGACCTGCCCATGTGCCCTCATAGAGAATGTCTTGAGGTACGTTTTTGGTGTTTCTTCTTCTTCTTCTTTATCAACCTGTAGACGTCCACTGCTGGACAAAGGTCTCCTGCATGGACTTTCACAGGCTTCGTTCGGTCTTGCGCCGCTTGAATCCAGTGGCTCCCTGCGACTCGTTTGATGTCGTCGGTCCACCTGGTGGGGGGTCTGCCAACACTGCGTTTCCCGGTGCGGGGTCGCCACTCCAACACCTTGGGAGCCCAACGACCATCAGCTCTTCGAACTATGTGCCTCGCCCATTTCCACTTCAGTTTCGCGACACGCTGAGCTATGTTGGTGACTTTGGTTCTCCTACGAATCTCCTCATTTCTGATTTGATCTCGCAGGGATATACCGAGCATAGCTCTCTCCATCGCTCGCTGAGTGACCCTGAGCCTTCTTATGAGGCCTATTTTGGTGTTTACCTGGTGGCATTGACGATGAAGTCTATGGCTGAAATCTATATTCGCACTCTCACTCTACTCGATTTAAGATAGAGATGAATAGAGACGGATATGTATCTCGTTTTAACTCTGTCTCAAGTCCGAGTCAATTAGATAGCGTTCTGCACATAGATTTCAGTATAAAAGGCAGTTATATTACTTAAAGCTTATCCGTAATCGGGTTTAACTCGGCATGGTGCCGGAACGCGAATTCAAGGCATCTCTACCAGTATTCTGTTATTTGCCCCGAGCAGAAGAGCACGAGTATTGTAAAGTGTTAATAAAAAATTCAAATCGCCCTCTATATACATGTATTGTGAAATGTATGTCCTGATAGAACGTCAAGTTTATCAAACCACCACCTTTCTGCTTCATATTCAGACGATAAATAATCACTAGATATACCTATTATAATATGTTTACACGTATGTATGTCGTTTCAACCGATGGATACCTAGTCATCTACTGTTTGACACATAGTATCTCTTGCAATGAACGTAAAACAGTACGATCTTTTGCCATAGTATACCTACCTAATATGTTCAGCTAGTGGAGGGTCTTTTAATGCTTTGTTTCCCAATTCGAAGCCGTCATTAGAGAGAACACCTCAGGACATCAATATCTTTCGGTTCTCCGAGCCAAATCAATTTGTCGCATTACAAATCGGTAGAATTAAGTACGAGGGACTGATGTTGACATAATCTCAATGAAGACTTGTTAAAGACATTAATATTGCTTTGGCCTTTCCAGAACATGCAAGCCCGCTACAAGTGTGTACAATCATTCCATTGAGCTGATATCCAGCGGCTACTATAATGTTGTGAAAGCAGTAAGTACAATTTCCTTAAAAAGTATAAAAGTATTTAACAAAATACCCAACAGTGTCAAAGTATTACCATTAAAAAGATTTAAAACTAAGTTTTTCCAATGGCTTAATATGCATAAGTTTTACGACCTCAACGAATTCTTCGAATTTAAATTAATTATTTATTTAAATAAATCACATCTATTACATTTAATGACAATTGACATCCACAATTATTATTTGACCGAGCGAAGCGAGGTCTCTGAGTTTACTAGAGCGATTTGCACTTGTCCGTCCGTCCGTCCGTCCGTCCGTCCGTCTGTCAGAGCCTTATAACTTTTGAATTACTGAACGTAATTACTTCAAATTTAGATATAATATGTAAACCGATGGCCTCCAGCCGAAAATGGCTTAAAAAGTTATAAAAATCTTTATTTCAGGAGGGCTCTCATAGAAGCGAATGCGAAGAATTTTTTTTTTATTTGCGATTCATAGGTTTTCTGTGTATCATTTTAAAGACAATTTGGAACAGAGTACAAACGTATTTTTTTTTAATTTTTTTCCTAAAATTTACGAAATGGCGGGCTTCCAAAGTGGCGATTTAATACGCTCGCTTGAAGACGCTCTCTGGGAAAATTTTCTATATATTTTCAAGTTGTACTTATTTTCTTACTTCACTTGTATCCTGTACTTGAACAACAAATACTAATATTATATGAATATTATAAAGAAACGAGATTATTTAATTTTTAATGAGCATCAGTAAATTTCACATAGCTTCACAATAATGCTAATAGATGGCGCAGTCATTAACTATTCCATTGAACTAGGAGTTACGACTACGATTTATCCCAAAAACAGTTTTGCGTCGACCATTATTATTTAGGTACATAATATAATAACATATTATTCAATTAAAATTATTCTTTAGTTAAATATCATTTTGTATATTTTCTATTCACGTCGATAGATGACGATTTGTACAGATGCCCCTAACCCGTTTTCACTCGTTAGTACCTACATAATAATTCAATGTTTTCACTGACGTTCCCTAACCTTTACGGGCTACCTATGATAAGTTATGTGATGATTACTGTCAACTTCTTTATCACGATCCTGTACGGGACACCTAAAAGGACATTGGGACGGATGTTAGGACTTAGGATTGTGTTTTGGAGCTACCTACGCAAAAGAGACTCCTACATAGGGGATGATTTAGGTATGTTTAGTGAAAACGGGCATAATAATAATAATAATGTCAGTTTTGGTCGTCATGTATTGATTGAATGAATAATCATGGGATAACGTTACCGCGAGGTCTCAGTTCGGGGCGAACCACTAGTAATATTTTAATATGCATAAGATTAAGATATAATAATTTACGTATATTTATATGATTTCTATTGTAAAAAATAATTAAGATTAACAGTACATAATATGGATTTATATTGCAGTAGTTAATGTGTGCCTATAATTATAATGAATAAAATACTGTAATATTGTACAACGGCAACGACGGTAGAACATGCAGATCCTATTAATATGTTAATGTAACATCTCATAAGTATCAAGTAACATCTATAATATATAACTGTAACTATATTATAATGTACCATGCTCTGGACAAGCTATGAAGCAGTGATAGCCTAGTGGTTAGGACTGTGGTCTCCTATTCGGGGGGTCGCAGGTTCGATCCCGGGTACGCACCTCTGACTTTTCAGATTCAAGTCCGTTTAAGCAATTAAATATCAATTGCTTCAACGGTGAAGGAAAACATCGTGAGGAAACCTGCACATCTGAGAGTTCTTCATAATGTTCTCGAAGGTGTGTGAAGTCCGCCAATTCGCATTGGGCCAGCGTGGTGGACTATGGCCTATAACCCTTCTCTGAGAGAGTTGATGGGTTGCTAATGATGATGATGAAAAATGAATTATGAAAAGAAGGGTAATGTTTTTAGCAATATGTATGTGTATGTGAGTGTTCCGTAGTTGGGTTACGTTGTTTAAAACATAAACTTAATATTCCTTATCTTCTTCTTCTTCTTCTTTATCAACCTATAGACGTCCACTGCTGGACAAAGGTCTCCTGCATGGACTTCCACAGGCTTCGGTCTTGCGCCGCTTGAATCCAGCGGCTCCCTGCGACTCGTTTGATGTCGTCGGTCCACCTGGTTGGGGGTCTGCCAACACTGCGTTTCCCGGTGCGGGGTCGCCACTCCAATACCTTGGGACCCCAAGGATCATCAGCTCTTCGAACTATGTGCCCCGCCCATTTCCACTTCAGTTTTGCGACACGCTGAGCTATGTCGGTGACTTTGGTTCTCCTACGAATCTCCTCATTTCTGATTTGATCTCGCATATATTCCTTATGGTTTTAACTTATTTCTTGATAATAATTATGTTCTAGTTATGTGATGCCCAAAAATATGTGGGGAGAGTGGCGTACTGCGGAGCATCGTGCCAGAAACAGACCCAGGTAATTCCGATGTACGTACTGACATCGATCCGTCTAAATAGAATACGTTCCGTACTTAATCATAATGACTGACTATTGGCTGAATTTCGGCTAGGGTAATCTATTTCGATGAGGAGACACGCACAAGTTTATGAGCAAATAAGGCGCACTCATTGTTCACTCACCCTCGTAGTCCGATAGTACGTAGGCAATCCGAACCGACCGGTAGAGGCGCACCAAAATAATTAAAAAAAAATATATTTATTTCACGTAGGCCAACCTGTGGCTCTTATGACAAGTCATGATTCTACCACCGGATCGGAAAGCGGATTCTGCTGAGAAGAGCCGGCAAGAAACTCAGCAGTTGCTCTTTTCAGAATAATCATTTTACAATATTATTATGAAGCTATTACATTGTAATAAGTTTTTTATATTATCTTGTGGGCAGCTGGATGCCAAGCCGATTTAATCTATGCAACTCTGTTAGAATAAAATATAATATTTCCACAATGAGGGGAAGTTCCAAAAAAAAGTACTACAATTCAATTCATGTTAAGACGGGCAGACACAAAGTAGCCCCATTCCCATAGGCGGCACCCGTTCACGAGCATGACGCATTATCCAGCCGTTGCTTCGCTCGACCATATTATATAGTATAGTTACATAGTAACAAACGAACGAACGTAACGAACATAAGGCCCAGGACCGACAGTACTGATGGTTTTTCGTGCTCTTTAGCAATTAGCACGAGGGTGTAACACCGCCAACAACTCTTACTAATTCCTGGCTGTGGAATGAAATTTTCTGACAAAAACACACAATTTCTAACTTATTGCCTCCACATAATAGCTGACGCTTTTATTAAAAACCAAAAGTGAAATGATGTATTCAAATATTTTTAAGCTATTGCAAAGCTTTTATCGCGGGCTTTGAACTAGGACAAACAGTTTGAGCGCGGCGACCGTATCAAGAAATTCCGTAACGAAAATAAACCTAACACCGTCGTTCAACATTTTAGAGGTTCACAAGTAGCTCTGTTTGGCGCAGTGGGCGAGCGGCCGCTTTCTTTACCGTATGGTGTATGATGTCGCAGGTTCGAATCTCACTCGCGAAGTAGTGGCAGCGCGCTTTTCTTGTTTGTTTGTTTTGTAATTATTTTTTGCATAATTTTTAATTATGCAAAAAAAAATATTGCATAAATATTATAATTGCATAAGTTGATAAAAAATGCTATGCAATAGCTTTGCCGCGGCAGTCCCTGAGTGCCACTTAATTTATTTTTTTCGAGATTATAATGAAACTTTATGATTTTCAGATATTGACAATAAAGCAAGTGTGTTCAGCGGACAACATTAATTTCATAAATCAAACTGCCGTCTTGGCTGAAAGAAAAGCCAAGGACACAGAGCCTGGTCATAGTAAAGAAGTAGAGGGGCCAAGAAAAGAGGTTGCTTTTGGAAATGAATCTGATTCGGAAATTAAAAAGGAACCGCCCAAAACTGTTTCGGTTTCTCAAAAAGATTCTACAAAATATGCCAGTGACTCTGAATCTTCACTAGAAACGATAACTGATCGGAAGAGTTGTTCTAAATGCATTGAAAAGGGTCAAACATGTATAGGTAGTTGTCCACGAGCGAGTGGTAAATGAAATAAAAAGAAGAGATATAGAGATAGTAACTGCAGGGGGTCTTTTATTTTCTTTATAACCGACTTCCAAAATACAAAAAGAAGAGGTTCTCAATTCGACGCGTATTTTTTTTTGTCGATGTTACTCTTTGAGTATATAACCAATTATATACTCAAAGATGTTACTTCCATATCTCCATCAAATCTTAACTGATTTCAATAATTTTTTTTTATTTGAAAGGGCGTATCTGCAGGTAGGTCCCGGTCTAGGCGATCAGAGTATGTGTAGACTTTTGACCATGCCTAGTGCATAGTAGATATCAGACTCATCCTGCTGGTACTAAAACCTGCTGGAAACTACGCACAGATTGACAGTCTTCCTTCTGAGAGAGCATAATAATTATTATGAAGGTCCCACAAACTTATCCTTATCCGGCCCAGTGACAGCGTCGCTGCTATCACATTTCGTGTTGGAAATCTTCTTCTTCTTCTTCTTCTTTATCAACCGATAGACGTCCACTGCTGGACAAAGGTCTCTTGCATGGACTTCCAAAGGTCTCGGTCTTGCTCCACCTGAATCCAGCGGTTCCCTGCGACTCGTTTGATGTCGTCGGTCCACCTGGTGGGGGGCCTGCCAACTACAACTTGACTACAAACCTTCGAGTGGACTTAAGAAATAGGTACTTCCTAATAAGTTCCTAACTTACCAAATCTATGCACAGAATACTACGGAACGGTAAGTAGTAAACATGGAACTAGGATTTGCGACTACGTCTAAAATATAACTTAATTAAGCATGGAACTACGAATTAAGACTACGCATCAGTTCTGTTAGGGTCGTAAGACTTATTTGTCTTCTTCAGAACTGATGAAATGGATTTTTGTTTGAAGCGGAGAGGCTTGTTTTGTAATGGTGGAATTGGGATTTGAAGAAACGGAATTTTGGAAAGGATCAGAAAAACTATGGACTATGGCTCAAACGCTCGACGCGCGGAGCCACTAAACAAGAGAAGAAGAAGAACAGAACCACAAACATATATTCATAGACGAATAATATTTACTACCGTTTTTATACTAGTATGTTTGTGAACAGAATATAGACGTAGTCGTAATTCCATGTTCCATGGAACATATACATTTTTTTATTCTTTAAAGATCAGTGTTATAAAAATGCTATGCTAAACATATATATATCCTACTTCCATGGCTAGAAATTAGAATTTGTCACACGTTTGTCACAAAATATCAAAATCTCATGCAAGTCTTGCAAAATCTACAAAATTCCTGTGCAAAATAAAAACTGATGCATATTAAACTTAACTCAAAATAATGGCCTCAATTTAGTTTAGGGCAATTTAGTCAATAGAAGACTGTTTTGGGGTCACAAATGGACCAAATTATTAGGCTTCGCGGAGGTAAAGTATTTTTTTTGATTTATCAGCCTGCTCTAAAGGTTTAGGTCTTGTTTAGGTACATAATTTGAATGACTTGGCTGAGTTACATTTTGCCGTCTCAAGCCTCAACTGAAAGACGTATCCACCATCCATGATGGAATGCAATGTTGTGCCGCTAGTCTATAGTGTCTCCCATTGATTTATTTGAGATCATCTCTCCATCATGTGGGGGTCTCTAAATGCTTCCCTTTCTGGCGCACCTCTGCACCTCTAGAGTTTGGACCCCAATGCGCTTGTTGCAATGTTGATTGTTTGAGTTTTGTACTCCGACCATTACCACTGATTAGGTTCGCAACTCATGAGTCATGACCTATGTCGGTTAATTAACTAATGATTGCTTAGATCCCTCCGATCATAGCTATCACTCGCTGAATGACTAAGCTTTCTTATCAGGTTAGCTTTAGATAACTGTTTAAAGTCAAGCTGAGCTAAATTTTGATTAGACATTTTTTTTATTTTTAGGGTTCCGTAGGAAACAAGGAACCCAATTTTAAAAATTCAAAATTATTAATTCACGTAGGCCAACTTGTGGCTCTTATGACAAGTTATGACTCTACCACCGGTTCGGAAAGCGGATTCTGCTGAGAAGAGCCAGCAAGAAACTCAGCAGTTGCTCTTTTAATAGTTTCGCCATTTCCGTCCGTCCGTCTGTCTGTCCGTCCGTCCGTCCGTCCGTTTTATATCTATAATAATAATATCTGTTTTTTCTAGGTTAGGTATTACACGTAGTGTAAGTTGCATATTTTGTAGTATATTATAGTATTTAAGCCATGGAACTCAAAATATATTCAATATTAATAAATAAAATAAAAGCACTATCCTTGATGGTCAGCAATAATATTTGTGACTTGCAACTACGGAACCCTACACTGTGCGTGGCCCGACACGCACTTGGCCGGTTTTTTCTTTTGCTGTTACAGCTGTCCGCGATCTGTGGTTAGGAAATGGACATAATCCGACGGGATGCGTTGGGAGGCCACTTTCTGTCACTTTTTCACCCGCACATTCAGGTCTTTCATTATTCATTTATTTATTACTGGCTGATGCCCGCGACTTCGTCCGCATGGATTTAGTTTTTAAACTCCCTCGGGAACTCTTTGATTTTCCGGGATAAAAAGTAAATCCCATCCCATGCAAAAAATCACGTTGATCCGTAGCACTGTTGCGGCGTGATGGAAGGACAAACCAACAAACCAACACACTTGCGCATTTATAATATTAGTAAGGATTTATTATTCATTTATTTATTACTAGCTGATGCCCGCGACTTCGTCCGCGTGGATTAAGTTTTTAAAATCCCTCGTGAACACTTTGATTTTCCGAGATAAAAAGTAGCCTATGTCCTCAACTATAGTACCCATGCAAAAAATCACGTCGATCCGTGGCTCTGTTGTGGCGTGATTGAAGGACAAACCAACAAACAAACACACTTTCGCATTTATAATATTAGTATGATTAGAATATTAAATTGCATAGGAAAACACTGTAGCATTAATTCCATACGATGTATTACATCCATACCTACTATGTAGTATGTAAGTATAATGATCGTTTGGCAAAATCTGACGCCTTTGGACTTGGAGTAGTTTGACTTTGACAAAATAGGGCTATCCACGATGGCTATATACGATAAAGTACAATGGCCAGCTTAAGATGAGCCGTACATTCAAAGTATCTTGTGGATTCTGGGGTTCAAGTTATTTGGCCTTATACTGAAGATCGCGATGTCTATAATTTCTGAACTACCAAATTGACGACCTTGAAATAATTACAGGACAATTTCTAAAGAACCTACTTTCTAACAAAAAAAGAATGGATTAAATCGGAATACGCCTTAATGAATTACAGCGAAATACACATTTTGACTTTCATCCCCTCTCCCAAGGGAACCGTGCTGAATTTCGGGATAAAAAGTATCCTATATTATACCTCGTAGTATTAACTTAAATCGTGCCAAGTTTCATTTAAATCCGTCCAGGCGTGATGCGCGGCCAAGATACAGACAGACAGACAGACAGACAGACAGACAGACAGACAGACAGACAGACAAAAAATTAAAAAAAAATTGTTTTGACTTCAGTATCGATTATAGAGTGCCCTCAAACAAAAATTTTCAAAATATCTTCAATGTACAGAATTGGACCTGTTACAGTTTTATTATATTATAGATTTGCATTCATGCACCCAACCATTTATTTATTATTTGCATTCATGCACCCAACCACATAAAAATAATTATTATCTACCTATTGTTACGTTCCCTCAAATATGGTTGAGCAAAGCAACGGCAGCTGGATCATGCTTCATGTTCGTGAACGGGTGCCACCGGCGGGAATGGGGCTACTTTCTGTCTGCCCATCTTAACATGTATTGAATTGTAAGTACCATTACGAACCAATGCAGATTCATTTATATTATTCATAGACGCGAAAGCACAATGTAAAACTTTATTTATTTATTAGAAGATATTTCTGAATACGAGAATAGAAAATATTTCTGTTCTATTCTAATCGACTTTGCTTCAGCTGATACACAAGATAGATAACCTACATTTTGTAACATTTTTGTTTTGAAAAGACCAACTGCTGAGTTTCTTACCGGCTCCTCTCAGCAGAATCAGCACTCCGAACTGGTGGTAGATTCCTGACTGGTCATAAGAGCCTCAAGTGGGCCTACATGAAATAAATTATTTTGAATTTGAATTTGAATATCTGGAGTGAAATTACAAGAAGCCCCGTCAAGTCGTTGCAACGTCACATTCCTAAATTAAGTACCTAGTTTGGTTTGGTAACAGCTATATTGGGTAATTTATCTCATCGAAATCATTTTTATCTCATCCCGCTTACCAGTGGAACACTAATGTTTGAGTTATTTGTTCTTTGAGTTTTTTGAGTCTTTTGTTAACAATTATTATGTACGTTGTTATTAGTTCTCTAAAAGTTGGATTAAAGATTGAGTCAGTAACTGATGTCACTTCTATTTTGCCACCCTTGCCCCTGTTGCGTCTGCCACCACGCAAACTTCCGTAGCTTTGTTCCCAACTGCCCCTTTATCGCAAATTTAGTTTTAGAGATTAAAAATTGCCGATAAATTGAATAATCGATGACGATGACTTTGAAAGAAGTCATTCAAAGTGGGCGGATGAGAATATTATTGCAAAATACTCATTATATTATATGTGAGACAAATAATATTAAAATAGGGGCTGATGGGAATTCTGTAGAGACCAACTGTTTATGGTAGAGACTCCACTGAATCGTTATAATATTAACAGTTGAAATCGTTATAAACCGTTAATAGTCAGTAAGATGTGCTTATAATAACATTTACACATGAATCAACATTATTTTTTGCAGAAAGTGGTTGTCCGATCCAGTGTTTTATAAAAGCAGCTGTACTCGTTGCTATGATCATGTTTGTGTTGGTATGTTAACTAATTAACTATCCTTATCATTGCCCATCCTTATGTGAACTGCATCCCGATTCAGAGCATTTCGATAACTTACCGTTTCGATACGCTTAGATATCGATGTCGTATCGAAATTGTTTCGTTTTCGTTCATCATAATCGTGATCGACATCGTCGTTTCTTGATCATTTTTTTCGTGCGATTCAGAACGTTCGGTTAGAGAATTCGATTCGATGTCGACTACGTTATCGGTATTGACTACTATCGATAAGATACGAATACATTAAATTACATGTGCATTTATGGAGTATGTTATTTTACCATTACTTTTACTTGATAATAAATTCATGTTAAGGACTAAAGATTAGCTTTGATCATTTTCGAAGGTAATTAAAGTATTATTTAAAATTTTAACTTGTTAAATTATTTACTGATGGCAAATTATTGTCACCCTCGTCGATAGATGGCACTAAGTTCATGTTTCACCCCTGGGTTCTTATTTTGTTTTGTTGTGCTGTACCTGCAAATTATATTATTTTTATGTTAAAATACCTAAAATATGGTTAGTAAACATTTACATCTTATTCGATAAGGTTGTTGTGAATAGCGTTTGATAGAAGAAATCGAACGATATATACTATTATCTACGTCCTTTCGATACGGTGTCGATTTCGACAACTTCTCTGTCGATACGATTATTTGAATTGAAAATTCATCTTATCGTACGATAACAAATCCTAGAACCGAATCGATCGATAATTATGCTATCGTAAGCTTCTGAATCGGGGTGCTCAGCCAAAATTACTGGTATTTTCTACATTTTTTCAGTGTCTGCCGCTAGGGGACCCTTACAAATATTGCAATGAACCGAGAACGAAACACGATCAAATGTTGGCGATGTGTTGTTTATGTGAAATTTATCAATTGTCTACAAAGTAAGTTACATTCCTTTTTTAGGTTTCCGTAGTAAAACTACAAGGAACCAGTTTCGCCAAGTCCGTCTGTCCATCTGTCCGCGGTCCAGCGCAGAGACTATTGGTACTAAAGAGCTGTAATTTGGCATGGTTACACGTACATAATACACACATCAAAAGTGTCTAGGGATCAACATATATTTTTGCAATAACTTTTCTCCTGATTGATATTAATTAAAATTTTCTTTAAGGATTCATCAAATAAAGTGTTTTCGTTTGTCACAGTAACGATAAACCAAGTCACCTTTGCATTAATAAAGAAATTTGCCATTTTCCTAATAAAGGGATTTTTGACATTTGAACCACTAACATTAAAGTTCGAAAAAAAGACTGAAATAACAGTTTTCTTTAAAATTTTATTAGGTAACTTAAACAATTAATAATCCGTGTTTCTACCGCGAACACTAACAACACAAGAACATCGGTTTGGCATACCTACTCAAAATGAGTTCATCCAAATCACGCTGTGGAATGGCCGCCCATGTTCGTTGCAACAACAAAAAAAGGTCTTCTTGCCACTGGATACCCTCCATATTCGGCAGAGCTCTTCTCTGTAGCATATCCCATGCATGCTCAATCGGGTTCAAGTCTGGCGACTGAGCAGGCCAGGGCAGGACATTGATGTTAGCTGCGGCGAGAGTCTGTCTTACAACTCTTGCGGTGTGCGGTCGTGCATTATCATGCATTAACTGAAATAAGGGACCGATTTGCACTTGTAGAGGAACGATGATGTCTGATACAATCGTCTCAGCATAAATTTGAGCGTTGAGGTTGCCTCTGATCCAAATCAACTCAGTTCTTCCGCCGATCCAAATACCCGCCCATACCATGATGGTTCCACCACTATAAGGATGGACTTCCTGGCAGGATATTAATCGCTGTTGGCGTCCAGGGGTTCTCCAGTGTCGTATACGTCTTGTATCCGGTCTCATACCAAAACGAGACTCATCAGAAAAGCACACGAAACGCCATTGTTCTTCTGCCCAATTTCTGTGTTCAAGAGCCCATTGATATCGAATCCTACGATTGTGCATTGCTATAGGTGGTACCCGTAGCGGTCTTCGGGAATGAAGGTTCACTTCATGCAAGCGGTTTCTGACTGTTTGGTCGCTAATTAAGTTCCCTGAAGAGTGATGAAGCCTCACGGCTAACATCATGGCGGTTATTGTTGGAGCTCTTCGAGTTAAGATTTGAATGTATCGGTCTTGTCTCCGTGTGGTGCAGCGATACCGTCCTCCATGGCGCTCAGCCACGGTACCAGTGCTTCGGTAACGTGTCCAAAGTCGACTGATAACACTCTGACTTGTATTCAGAGCTAAAGCCACAGTACGTTGCCGGGAACCAGCTTCTATCATTCCCACGGCTCTGAGCATTTCTTCCCTGCTTAAATGACGTCGCCGCTCCATAATAACGTTGGTTTTAATCAGTAGTAGGGAAACAGTAGCACTGATAATGTCTTCAATGCGTTGTATGTTTTTATAGGGAAAATATTGACAGCTGATTTTCATCTTTTACTCGAATTTGATTGACAGTTCCTGATTCAAATTATGAAATGCACCAAAAAGAATCCATATAAATTTATAAAATCATAAATTTATTACAAAGCCACATCTCAATCTCAAGAAATCCGCATAAAAATGCTTGATCCCTAGACACTTTTGATGTGATTATTTAGTACGCCGAAGAAGTTGTATAATAAAATCCTGAAAAAAGCTTAATTATTTTAGGTATTCCCTACACGTATTACAATATTTTTTTACTCATCTATTCTATTGTGTGAGGTGTCGTTGGATAGGTCTTTTTAAAATATTGGAGGTATATCATGAACATTTTTTTGAAATAAGAGAGTTAATAAGCTTTAAAGTGTTAGGGCCTCTTGCAGGACTCTGCTAACCCAGAGTTAGCCGCTAACTCTGGGTTAAAATGATAGATTTGAAAGATTTCGTATACAGTATCTGTCAAAATAACAAATTTAATCCTGGGTTAGCTAACTCGGCGTTTCTGCAAGTGGGCCTTAGAGTAGTAAGTCCCCCCCCCCCCCTCTAAAAACTAAACCAATATTTTTAGATGTGTGAAAACTATTCACGATAAATATAATATAACGAAATTAAAAGGAAAACTATCACGGGTACAAGTTAACGAGTAGAATGGTAGATTAACTTTTAAAAGTAAAAATTTCATAGTACATGACTAGAGATGGGTACTTTTGTCATTAATATTGAATAGAAGCATTCGTTACTTTGAAACTGCATTTTCAACACACTTGCTCGTAAAGTTGCTATTTTTTTCTTTGGTCTTACGCCCGGAATGCGGTTTATTACACACTAGTGCGTTTTACTTTTCATTGCCGCACTAGTGTTTTTCTTATTCCACTTTTTTTTTAATATCCGTAAAGAGGGTGTTACCAAAAGATTTATTATTTTGTAAATAAATAAACTTGTTGTAGTCAAAATCTGATAAGATAAGATTATACTTCATCTAATTATCTATTAAAACATTTAAAAAATACAATATTTAAATCATTAATTACCGTAAATTCTTATTAAAAATATATAATTATTTAGTTTAATATATTGTGGCTGAATGGCGGTCTTCGGTGCCTCTGGACTTAACCTGCGCGCGCATAGTTATTCAACCAAAGATACGGCGCGCGAAAAAATAAACCTGCGCGCCATTTTGTGCAAACATTTGTTCGTAATAATTGCTTTAATAATTAAATGTATTTTATACCTACCTAATTGTTTTTTTCCTCGCAAGTGTGTTGAAAAACGTCGTATGATACGCGTGTGCTTTGTTCATTACAGTCGAGGCGGTATTGCACAGCCCGAGCCGCAAGGCGAGGGCTGTAATAGAGCCAAGACTAACTTCGCGCACTTGTATCATAATGTACTATTGTTATACTGTGGAGACTCGGCAGTGTACGGCAAGTTGTATCTTGAGTGTTTGCTAGACGCGCATTATTATTTAGTAATGTTATTTTAAAATTAAAAAATAAAACATTTTAAGACATATTGTGTACTAAAAATAATTTCTGATTGACGTATAATACCTATTGATATTTATGATTAAATGCCTCCAAAATCCATCAGTGCCTGAAGACTAAAGTCTTCAAACAGTGCGTGTTGCCAGTGATGACTTACGGATCAGAGACATAGTCGCTGACTGTGGGCCTCATATGAAGGCTCAGGGTCACTCACAAGCTTTGAATATCCCTCCGAGATCAAATCAGAAATGAGGAGACCCGTAGGAGAACCAAAGTTACCGACATAGCTCAGCGAGTCGCGAAACTGAAGTGGAAATGGGCGGGCACGTAGTTCGAAGAGCTGATGGTCGTTGGGGTCCCAAGATGCTGGAGTGGCGACCCCGCACCGGGAATCGCAGTGTTGGCAAACCCCCCACTAGGTGGAACGACGATATCAAAGCAGTCGCATGGAGCCGCCGAATTGGGTTAAACCTAACCCGGCGTCTCTGCAAGCGGGCCTAAGTGTTAAATGACAGTGCGGCTGTGCCGGTAGATTTAACGACGAAGTCTCGAAGACCCTGAAAGTTTGTCTACAGACTAGACTATATTATAATTATAATATTGTAGAAAAATTTCCTTTCAGAGTGGCCTGCAAAATAATGGAAATTTTTAAGTTCATTTCTGAGTGGATCTTATATTTACTTTATGAATTAAAGTTAAAGGTATACTTTCCAAATTTTACTCTTACTAAAAAACCGCTAAAAATGTAAAAATATAAATTTCAAAATAAGGTATTTGACTTATATTTTTTTAATATTTAGTATAAGTAACACAATGACATTTTCTTTTTTTAAATATAATAACTAGTCTCGAAAATATAGAGCTTAAAGTTCCCAGTTAGACAAAGAATATTGAAGTGTGACGTCACAAGACAGTAGCTGCATACAATCTTCATAGAAAATCTCGTTTTAGAAAGCGACAGATACATTCGCAGTAAAACAGATTAAAACATATTTGTTTTGTTGACCGATTTATTTTCTGTTTTTAAAAAATATTTTATTCTTACATGTTACATTTTCGGTTAAAATTAACTAGCTGATGCCCGCGACTTCGTCCGCATGGATTTAGTTTTTAAAAATCCCGCGGGAACTCTTTCATTATCCGAGATAAAAAGTAGCTCTCCCGGTCTGAGGAACCACTACATACATCCATTATTATACCCATGCAAAAAATCGCATCAATCCGCTGTTCTGTTGCGACGTGATTGAAGGGCAAACCAACAAACAAACACACTTTCGCATTTATAATATCAGTACTTAATGCTTTATTATAACACTTTTTATAATTGTCAAATTTTTTACCATACTTAACCAAAGACAAAATTACGTTTAGCTGTCATTTACGTTTTGTTATTCCACTGTCATTTGCGTTTTGTTATTCCATGTCAGATGCGTTTTTCTTATACCACGTTTTATAGTGACATGACGGAAACGCGGTCGAACGGGATAAAAAGTATCCTATGTCCGTCTCCTGGTTCTAAGCTACCTCTCCACCAATTTTCAGCCAAATCGGTTCATCCGTTCTTGAGTTATAAATAGTGTAACTAACACCACTTTCTTTTATATATATAGATGATGAATATCAACACTTTGAGAACAGACCATTCAATTGAAATTGGTTCTGATGCTGGCTAACTCATGATTTTTGTGGCAAGTTAAGAGCCACACCGGTTCAGAAAGCAGAATTAAACTTCTTTACTATAATATTATAAAATGTGAAATTACGTTTACTTGTTAGTTTGTCCTTCAATCATGCTACGGATCGACGTGATTTTTTACGTGAGAATAAGTACCTAGTTGGAGCAACCTGAAGAGTGACAGGTTACCGGTTTTTATGCCGAAAAATCAAGGAGTTCCCGCGGGATTTTTAAAAACTAAATCCAATGGACGAAGTCGCGGGCATCAGCTATCAATATGTATAGTGTATACCTACTTAAGTATTTTTAAACGCATATGAACCATTTTCAGTTTCTCTTTTCAGTCCGCACCTCTAACCGGTGGCTCTTTTTCAGTTCTACAACCTTCTTATAGAAATAGACAAGGACCTCTGTCGTATGACTTGCAGCTGTATCGGATCTACGGTAATTGTATTTATTATCTGGGTACCAATTGTCTAAAAGTTATTCCATTGATCGTATTCGTATTCGATGACATTAGCGTCAAAGTAAAATATTCCTTGATGGTATTGATTTAAAGTCACAAATTCAGTACAACCTATTAGCGTTATGAATCGTATCGTACATACCTAAACGTATAAGAATGCATACACGAAATTGAGCTCTAATTCATTGCTGTGATGGTTTATTTTACTTTGACGCTAATGTCATCGAATACGATTACGATCAATGGAATAACTTTAGACAATTGCATCTCTGTTGCGTACCACCGCGGGAATTGGTTAATAGTTATTTATTTCTGTGACGATGGCAATCATCGGCTGGCTGTTTTTATGACGTTTTTAAAACTCTATAATTAATCTGGAGAAACTGCCGTCATATTTTTTGGACCTACTAGATTGACGCCATTTTGGCGCTGTGAGCAGATACATTCGTATCAAATTCAATATATTAGTTCAAATGCAATATTATTAGTTCCAGAGATATTCATCTCTGGAACTAATAATATTGCAAATGGCGCAGCGACCTCTATAATCATCCTTTAAGGATGATTATAGAGGTATAATCATCCTTAAAGGATATAATCATCCTTAAAGGAGGATCAGCCCGTATAATCATCCTTTAAGGATGATTATACGGGCCTGCCCGCGAAATTCAAATTTAATTTGGTTTTTCGCAACTTGTAAACTAATACGACAAACTAGGCTAATGGCTTTCTAATTGCGCCAGTAGAATTATCATCTTCACAGGATTACCTATAAATCTTTACTTGAAAGTGATCAGTTTAAAAAATTAATCAAAATACCGAGTTGGACGTGAGTTACTCACAAATTAGTCAGAATTAAGCTAAAAATTTTTAAGTAAAGATTTTTATGTAAACCTGTGAAGATGATAATTCCACTGGCGCAATTAGAATTCCATAAGCCTACTTTGTCGTATTAGTTTACAAAATGGGAAAAACCAAATTAAATTTTAATTTCGCGGGCAGACTCGTATAATCCACCTTAAATAATTTCATAGATCATACTAAATATTATAAATGCGAAAGTGTGCTCGTTTGTTAGTTTGTAGTTAGTTGGTATGATGGTTTGTTGGTTTGTCCTTCAATCACGCCGAAGCAGAGCTACGGTTCGACGTGATTTGTCGCATGGGTATAGTTGAGGATCCTCGAAAATCAAAGAGTTTCCGAGGGATTTTAAAAACTAAATCCACGCGGACAAACTCGCGGACATAATATACCTCGATAATTAATCTTTGATTAAATATCATTTATCTTTTTATAGATTAATAATTATAGAGGTCGGTGCGCTATTTGCAATATTGTTAGTTTCAGAGACACTCGTATTTTAAATATGGCGCTTCAAATTGATCCACAATGAAGGTCGATTATACGGGTCTGCCCGCGAAATTCAAATTTAATTTGTTTTTTCGCAATTTGTAAGCTAATACGAAAAAGTAGGCTTATGGCATTCTAATTGCGACGATGGCAGTATCATCTTCACTAGTTTATATAAAAATCTTAACTTGAAAGTGTCCAGTTTAAGAAATTAGTCAGAATATCGACTAATTTGTGAGTAGCTCACGTCCAACTCCATATTCTGACTAATTTCTTAAACTGGACACTTTCAAGTTAAGATTTTTACATAAACCTATGAAGATGATACTGCCATCGTCGCAATTAGAATGCCATAAGCCTACTTTGTCGTATTAGCTTAGAAATTGCAAAAAACCAATTTTTTTTTTTTTTTATATATATCGGATGACATTTTCCAGCGTCTCGGAAAAAATAGGGTGTGATAAGTAAATGGAATAGAAGCTCATGGCATCGTTACTTTTTTTTTTTAATTTTACTAACTTATTATGATTCTTCTAATTCTTCTAATATTATATAAAAGCTTATATAATAAAATTCTCATGTCGGGGTGTTTGTTACCAAACTCCTCCGAAACGGCTGGACCGATTTTTATGAAATTTTGTGTGCATATCGAGTAGGTCTGAGAATCGGCCAACACCTGTTTTTCATACCCCTAAATGATAAGGGTGACCCACCCCTAAATATTTTTGTTGGCGGGACGAAGTTCGCTGGGTCAGCTAGTAGGTAATTCTATCAATATTGCGAAAAGAATGATGCCATGGGCTTCTACTCCATTAACTTATCACACCATATTTTTTCCGAGACGCTGGAAAATGTCATCCAGTATAAGTAATTCCCAAAAAACACGATTTACCAAAAAAAAAATCACCCAGATATTTAATTCTTTAAGCGATCAAATAATTTAACTGTTTATAGGTTTTTTACTATTTAACCTATAGGTACTGTTTAAATTTAGTTTTAACTGATCTATGTTGTCAGACGAGTCGTGAGGAGCTGGAAAAGAAGTCTGAGCGCCGCGCTTGCAAGTGTATGAGGAAATGTAAATTGAAATAATTATGCTAATATTATGAAATCGATAATATTATCTCGCTTTTGTTTATCTGTTTGATTTTGGTTAAAAAGTGCAACTTTATTTTTTAATAAAACTTTTTGAGACAAGCAAGTTTTGAATTTACTTACAGGACCCAGTACTTTATCAGTAGTAATAATATATTATTACTAATCGGCTTTGTACGGAACTGAAAAGAATCATCAAAATCGGACGACTCTGTTAACAGGTATAGTCTTAATTATAAGTGCATACAAAATATGCGACGACTTGAGAACCTCTTCCTTTTTTTTCGTCGGTTGAAATAAGTCAAATTCAAAATTATTTTTTCAATTCAAATTCAAAATTATTTATTTCATGTAGGCCAACCTGTGGCTCTTATGACACGTCAAGATTCTACCACCGGTTCGGAAAGCGGATTCTGCTGAGAAGAGCCGGCAAGAAACTCAGCAGTTGCTCTTTTCAAAATAATCATTTTACAATATTAATAAGTAGCTATTACATTGTAATAAGTTTTTATACTATCTTGTGGGCAGCTGGATGCCAAGCTGATTTAACCCGTGCATCTTTGTTAGAATAGAATATGACATTTCCACAAAACATACTACAATTCAATTCATGTCAAAGACGGGCAGACAGAAAGTAGCCCCATTCCCGCCGGCGGGACCCGTTCACGAGCATGACGCATGATCCAGCCATTGCTTCGCTCGACCATATTTGAGGGAACGTAACAACCCGCACCACACGACACCACCACAGAAATGTTTAAAGAGAGCGTGACATACTTATTCTACCCGTATTAAAGCATCGAATTGAATACTAATATTCAAACACTAATTTTAAGATCCCATGCAACTTTGTCATTAAGAAAGTCATTAACTTTGTAATAACCGCGACT
This sequence comes from Oeneis ivallda, assembly GCA_029955525.1. Classification (NCBI taxonomy): domain Eukaryota; kingdom Metazoa; phylum Arthropoda; class Insecta; order Lepidoptera; family Nymphalidae; genus Oeneis; species Oeneis ivallda. Next base: position 24,480,196 of record JARPMR010000009.1, read on the forward strand.
CAGTAAGTGAGTTTTTACGCATTGTTTAAATTTGTGCAGTGGCAAATCTAGCAATTCCTTCTGAATCATATTATATAAGCGTACGCTCAACCCCACAAAGGATTTTTGCACTTTGCGCAGGCGACATGATGGAATTTCTAGTTTATGACGATTTCTAATAAGTCGATTGTGTGTATTGCCTCTTTGTTTATGCAGATGAATATTTTTTCTCACAAAGACTATATTATTATCTTTTTAAACTTTTCACGAAGAGATACGCGCGAACCGAGTTTATAGATAAATCGAATGGCTCTTTTCTGCAATATAAAAATAGTTTAAATATTAGCTGCTCCGCCCCACAATAAGATTCCATAGGACATTACACTATGGAAGTAGGCAAAGTAGACCAGCCTAGTCAATGATTGAATGGGTGATTGAATCAGTCTTTTTTATGTTTTACTAGATTATGCCCGCTACTTCATCCGCGTGGATTAAGGTTTTGGATTCCCGCGGGAAATCTTTCATTTTCCGGGATAAAAATATGTAGCATGTCTTTCTGATTGTTTAAAAGCTATTACATTGTGAAATTTCATTAAAATCTGTCGAGTAGTTTTTGCGTGAAAGTGTAACAAACATCCGTCCATCAGCAAGCACTGACGCGGTCTAGGTTGGAGCGCGCTTGCCTAGAATCCTCACAAACTTTCGCATTATTTATAATATTAATAGGATTAGTGGGATTAGTAGGAGTCAATCAAATTAACTTTACTAGGTAATGATACGATGCTATCCAGCTGGATCGTTATAATATATCTGAAATAAATGTTTTCTAAAGTTTATTTAAAAAATCTGTTCGTGCTCGTGATATTTACGCAAGTATCTAAACACGCAAAAAGCAACAATGTTTCAGAACTACGAAATTCCTCAATTCGAAAACTATAAAGAGTTAGGTGTTGGTACAAAATCAATTCAATACCCATAAAATATGATTTTACGACCTTTAATATCGTAAACAGTTGCCTATCACTCTGTACAAGTTAGCGAGCGGCTATTTCGGTCTAGCAACGTTTATTTATATCTTTTGATATTGAGAAATTTGTGCGACTTCGATCCGTTACGAGATGAGATTCTGGCGCTCGAGGAATCCACTGTGTTTTATCTGTTTTTTATTGGCGAGTACCTATTTTTAATAGTTTGCCATTATTTCCTTGTCACTACAACATGCTACGCTGTTCTTGTTTCTTACTTTTTATTTTCTTAAACAACAGACAATTAAATAATTTAACAAGTGTAAATTGAAAATTTAAATCACCCCCGACATGTGAATCTACGGCCGGACTGCTGTACTAAACTGTTACCCACTCTTCTGCTCCATCATCAGATACAAGTTCTCCTTGATCCTCGATCCTCTATCATCTATCTAGCACCTACTCATTGAGACCATTCTAATGAACGCAAACACTATGTCTGCTGTAAGTTGATGAAGACTTGTATAATAGTATCCCGCAAATTAGATACCAGCACCAGGTCAACGTGACCGTATTGCAAGACCATAACCTAGGAAAGGTACCTACGAGTGAGTACCTACTCATTGAAACTAATCTATTGAACCCAAATACGAAAGGTCTGCTGTGAGTTTTCAAACCATTCTGGTTGCAGCATCAGGTCAAAGTTATCAATTAATTGTCATTTAACGATTATTCTGGCACGCGTGAAGCACTTAATCGAGGAATCATACGCCAAAAATGCCTTACATCATTTTGGAAATTGCTGATACCTACTCTTACACTGCTCGACCGATATTAACCAAACATAGCTAAGAACCACCGCAAGGAAACTGGCTTTAAAATGAAAAAACCGCATCGAAATCCGTTCATCCGTTTGAGAGCTACGATGCCACAGACAGACACAAACACACACTGACGGACAGACAAAGACAGACAGACATCGATGTCAAACTTATAACACCCCTCTTTTTGCGTCGGGGGTTAAAAAATAAACAAATCTAAAGTAATTATTTAATTAATAAATACTAAAATTAAAACCGAATAAAATCCATCCAAGTCCATAAGCCCCATCGAAGTCACCGCAGTGTGGCGTAGTCTCTCTGGTGTGAAGGTTTCCTCACGACGTTTTCCTTTACCGTTTAAGCATAAGTATACCTAAATGATATTTAATTGCTTAAAAGCACGTAACTTCAAAAAGTCACTGGTGGCTGTGGTGCCCGGGATTGAACCTGCGACCTCCCAAATAGGTGACCGCGGTCCTAGCCACTATAGGTTATCATTGCTGCATGATGTAGGTTATAATGATTAACAAATCATCATCAGTAACCCATCAAAGTCTCACTGCACGCAGGTCTCCTCTCAGAGAAGGGTTATAGGTCATAGGCAGACTTCACACAACTTAGAATTTTAAGCTGAACTGTCAGGCATGCAGGTTACCTCACGATGTTTTCCTTAACAATTATTATTAAGTAAAGCAAGTCATATTTAATTGCTTAAAACGCACATAGGTAACTTTGCCTAGATTCAAACCGCCGATCCCCGAAAATGAGGAATCTTAACCACTATAGAATATCATCGCTAAGATATTAAAGTAATCTTCTTAATGTTTAACTGTCGATGATAATGATCAAAGAAAATAATAACTCCCGTTTTCATGGCTTATTATTTTAATGAATTAAAGAGAATCTTTCTTATGACAGTAACATTAGTTTTACTAATTGGCCGTTCTTGTGCCAACGATCGTGCGAGCGTGCGCCACTAATGACATTATTTTAACCTGAATGATAGCAAGGCCTTTAGCACATTTCCAACGTGAAACCATAATAGATCATCGGTATCATTACCGAGGAGGATTCGGATCTAGGTCTACCTATGGTTACATCAGTCTTACTAGCAAACATAGTACTAGGTATACCCAGCCCTGTGAATCGTCTGTTATCATTGGTCTATAGTCTATACTAGCGGAGAGTCCTCTACACTGTGCTTGATTTGGCCGTTATGTGTGTGTATTATTTAAGTAATTCATTAATAGTGGGTAGATGCACAAGCAATGGAGAAAGATGATGTAGACAAGGTGCTGGAGGATGAAATAACACATAAGCTGGGAGAAGACCTGCTACAGAGCGTCGAGAGAAAGTTCCAGGTCGATCTTGAAAGGTAAACTGACTAAACTTTACGGTTATGTGGGAACTCATTGATTTTTCGGGATAAAAAGTATCCCATGTCCGCCTCAAGGATGCAAGTTATTGCTGTACCAATTTCGTCTGGATCTAGATTAGGCAGTAGACGGACAAACCGACGCACACACAATTTTCTATTTATTTCTTCTTCTTTATCAACCGATAGATATCCACTGTTGAACAAAGGTCTCTTGCATGGACTTCCACAAGTCTCCAGTCTCCGCCTGCTTCCAGCAGCTACCTGTGACTCGTCTGATGTCAGTCCACCTATTGGGTATCTGCCAACACTGCGATTTCCGCTGCAGGGTCGCCAAACCAGCACATTGGGACCATAACGACCATCAGTACTGGTAACTCTGGTTCTCCTATAGATCTCATCATTTCTGATTTGATCTCACAAGGATACTCCGAGCATACCTTTCTTCATCACCCGCTTTCTTTACAATTATTAAACTTATAGTACCTAATTACAGGTCCGTAGAAATGGTGCTCAGTAAGATCAAACTATTGCTACAGAATGGCACTCAGCATATTCAGGACAAGTTACTAGATCTACAGGGAACTTTGGACATGATGAAGAGCCATGGAGAAAACGAGGTAGGTTAGATCTTCTTCATATTTTTCACCATCAGCATTTCAATCCATGGCCGACCTATTACTGGGTCTCCTCGCAGAGTGAGAGAGGGTTAAGGCCATAGTCTACCACGCTGGCAAAGTGCTCATTGAGAGATTTCACACACCTTTGAGCATACAGTGGAGAATTTTCAGGAAGGAAAACATCGTGAGAAAACCTGTACGCCTGAGTTCTCTATAATGTTCTCAAAGTTGTGTGAAGTCTACCAATTTGCATTGGGCCAGCGTGGTGGACTGTGGCCTATAACCCTTCTCTGAGAGGAGGCCTGCGCTAAGTATTGAGACGTTAACGGATTGATCATGATAATGTTGATGATGATGATGATACAATAGCAAAATTCAAATGACATCGATACTCAGCGACACGTAGGCAGAAAAGCGGTTCATCTTTGGCCGTTGATAGCTGATAGATATCCGACCAGCGTTGAAAATCATATCCTTTTTTAGGTAGATATATGCTTAAACCAGAAGCAAAACGAGACATCAGCATTGGCGGAAAAGGCGCTTCACCAGATGGTAGTGTGTGGCTACGCGTTGATAGGACAAGACCCTGCGCAGGCCGTGCATAAAGTGGTTACTCTGAAGAATATGATCAAGACAGGTGTTAAACCAGTAAGAATTAATTATCTATTTTGTTAAAACGCTAATCTATAATCTGTTCATTTTATTTCAATAGGTATGATGACCGATTCTCAGCGAGTCGCGAATCTGAAGTGGAAATGGGCGGACACATAGTTCAAGAGCTGATGGTCGTTGGGGTCTCAAGGCGCTAGAGTGGCGAACCCGCACTGGGAAGCGCAGTGTTGGCAGCCCCCCCACTAGGTGTACTGACGACATCAAACGAGTCGCAGGGAGCCGCTGGATTCAGGCGGCGCGGCGCAAGACCGAGACCTGTGGAAGTCCATGCAAGAGACCTTTGTCCAGCAGTGGACATCTATCGGTTTACAAAGAAGTAGAAGATGACCGGTTTTGAGAAACTGTTGTAAAGTTTGAGAAGCTGGTGAAAAAATGGTTCAAATCGGTCCAGTAGTTACAGAGCATATTCAGTACAAACAAACAAAAAAATCTTTCCTCTTTATACTATTAGTATAGATTAATCAGTTAAATGGCTTAATAAAACGTAATTTTCCAGCTTTACGAACAAAAGAAAGAGATATACGAGCTGCTAAAAGTCTGCGGGCACGATCACGACTCTTTGAAGAAGGTCATCAAATGCGTCATCTCGAAGGTGAGAGCCCACTTATTGAGATTTGCGTGCGTTTGATGATCTGCGTCTTTACTACAGAGGTATAAACATGAAACAATATGTCGTTAATAAAATTTCCACGTATATTTACCTAGTTAGAGAATATGAACGTAATTAAGGTACGGGCAATCCGGGTAAAAGTGATGGTAGCGTAGTGGTTAAGGTACGGGCAATCCTGGTAAAAGTGATGGTAGCCTAGTGGTTAAGGTGCGGGCAATCCGAGTAAAAGTGATGGTAGCGTAGTGGTTAAGGTACGGGCAATCCGGGTAAAAGTGATGGTAGCGTAGTGGTTAAGGTACGGGCAATCCGGGTAAAAGTGATGGTAGCGTAGTGGGTAAGGTACGGGAAATCCGAGTAAAAGTGATGGTAGCCTAGTGGGGTACAGGCCGTCCGCGTAAAAGTAATGGTAGCGTAGTGGTTAAGGTACGGGCAATCCGGGTAAAAGTGATGATAGCCTAGTGGTCAAGAATTCAGCCTCCTTTTTAGGGGAGTCCCAGGTTCGATATCGGAGTTATATGCGTTTAAGCAATTAAATATCACATGCTTCAACGATGAATGAAAACATCGTGAGGAAACCTGTACGCCTGACGTTCACTCAAATATGGTTGAGCGAAGCAATGGCTGGATCATGCGTCATGCTCGTGAACGGGTGCCACCAGCGGGAATGGAGCTACTTTCTGTCTGCCCGTCTTAACATGTGTTGAATTATAACTAGGTATGCTTTTGTGGAACGCATTGTGGAAACACTGCATACATAGCTTAGTATCTATTGAATTGTATACTTGTTTTGAAAAGAGCAACCGCCGAGTTTCTTGATGGTTCTTCTCGGCAGGAAGTTCATTCCGAACCAGTGGTAGACTCATGCGACGATTCAAAAGCACTTGTAAAAAAGTTTATTTGAATAAAAAACATTTCTATTCTATTCTATCCTGAGAGTTCTCCTTGATGTTCTATGACTATGGCCTACAACCCTTATCTGAGAGGAGCCCTGCCCTCAGTAAAGAGACGTTAATGGGTTGCTCACGATGAGGTTCGATCCGAGGCATGCATCTCTGATATTTCCGAGTTATCTGCGCTCGAAGCAATTAAATATGTAAAACTTGCTTTAATGGGCGCTGAAACTGCGGCAGGCCTCCCTGGCGCAGTAGTGAGCGCTGTGGTGTTATAATTGGGATGTCTCAGGTGTGATTCCCGGCGGGGGCAATTTGAAAATTTATAATTTCCGAATTGTCTCTGGTCTGGTCCGGTCTGGCTTTGGCCGTGGCTAGTTACCATTCTACCATCAAACACGTGCCGCCAAGCTATTTAGCGTTCCGGCACGATGGCGTGTAGAAACCGATTAGGGGTATGGGTTGAATGTACATTGCCATTTTAGCCAAGTTAGCCCGCTACCACGTTAAACGGCATCGATCGTCACTTACCATCAAGTGAGAGCGCAGTCAAGAATTAGGTACCTTGTCAGTTGTCATCGAATAAAAAAAGACTAAAAACAGAAAGGTCAACGTGACCATAGTAAGATAGCCGTGGTAGTACATTTACAAATAATAAATTAAAAAAAAAAAAAGAAAGGACATTATCGATTCAATTTTATAATACAATTTATATTTTACCTAATAAGTTATTTTTATATGTATAATATTTATTTATTTTAAATGACTAAGTACCCTCTTATTCGGGCCCTAGCAGAATATCAGCGCTGTGGTTACATATGTATCCGCAGCATTTAGCTGAGCTAGAACCTTTGAGTAATAAAGTGTTGGTTTATTACTCAAAGGCTAGAACCCTTTCATTGGCATGACACATAGTAGACACTAGTTAAGTTAGATTGTAATTACTTTCTGTTTTTCCATTTTCATGTGTATTTCCATTTTGTTTGTTATATTTTGTTTTCATGTCAATGAATAAATAATATTCTATTCTATTCTACTTATATTCTATAAAAAATTTAAAAGTGAAAGAAATAAGATCAAAAATCAAAATTTCACTTCCACAAAAGCGATGACGTAACAAAAAAGGACACGCGAGCTTCTCAAGGAAGATCGATCAAATTCCGTTTCACTTCAAAACATTTACAATTTCCCGGGAAAGCTCTGAACGCCGCAACCAGTAGTGGAACGTTTTCCACAAACTCTGACGTTATCCAGAGCACGATACACGATATAAAACTAAACAGCCAGAACAAAATTGTTTGAAAACTTCTTACGAGCAAAATTACTCATATCCGCTAGTTGACAGGCGCAAAATAAATGGGCTGTACGTAAACGCAAAATTAATATTTAACGGCTCTCGATGGATATTAAAATTAATAAAATAATAAAATTGAAGCGAATGTCTGTGATTCTAAATATACGAGTATGTATAAAAGGAAAAGGCGACTGACAGATGGATTTATAATGCACAGCTCAAACCACTAGACGGTTCGGAGCTATTATGACGTAGGCATCCGCTAAAAAAGGATTTTTGAAAATTCAACCCCTAAGGTTTAAAAAAGGGGTTTGAAAAGGAGTGGACTTAACGTGAACGAAGCCGCAGGCGAAAGATGGTTTAGAAATAAATGCTTATTGTTAACTTAAACAACACAGAACACGACAAAACTGGGTCTCTTGTATGAAATAGTGAGTGTAACATTTGACGCACTTTTTTACTGAAATCGGTATAGTTAAAGTTAACAGCAGATACTACTACAAGTACTACTACTACTACAACAACTAGTAGTAGTAGTAGTAGTAGTAGTAGTAGTAGTATCAGCGTACTTTACTTACTTTGTAAGACCCTCTATTTAATATAGTTGGTAAGAAATATATTTTTTATGATTTTTTTTATTGATACTATTCAATTAACCATTAGGTACTTTTAAATAAAATTAATCAATTGATATATTGTACCTATCTATCTACTGTTTATTATTTTAATCAGTGAGGTAATGATTAGGTAAGTCAATTTGTTTAATTGAATATGTTTATCTGGGAACCATAATTATTTATTTAAACTAGAGCAGATTGGGAGTAATCATTATTTTTCTTCCTAGCAATTCCCCTCTGGTTTTAGCAAGTACGGTTTCAGTATTTATTATATTATTTTCTTCGCATAGAAAAGACTTGTATAAAGAATCGATACTTTTGAATCCACAAATTCAAAGGTAAGGGTAACATTTTACAACCGAAAACGGATCTGATCTTGATGAAATTTGGTACAGTTCTCTAGAAAGGCGTGCTACTTCTCAGTTTTTGAAAACTTCACTCGTTCTTTTGTAATTACTATAAATGCGAAAGTGTATTTGTGTTTTATTAGTCCTTCAATCACGCAGCAACGGAAGAACGGATATGACGTATATAGTTGAGGAGTAGTGAGTTCTATTATCCTTTAAAGGCAAAGGGTTCCTGGATTTTTCCACGTGGATGAAGTTGCGGGTAAATTATGTTTTTTGTCGGTAATATTAAGTTCTACCCACTGAGTTCGTATATTTTCACGAAGGCCGTCTATTAAAGCGTTTGCTAGAAGCCATTTGTTTTGTCAATTACGCTTTAACGCCGTCTATTATTTGCACAACAGTTTAGTAAATGATTTTCTCGAGGCAAACTGGCAATTTGGTATTTGAAGTTTCATAATCTTTTCATAATAAATGAAGTCATGGGTAGTTCTTTAAATATAATTATTATTTTTACGCACCAAGAGAGTTGAAAAAGGGTTAAATCATAAAGACCTGAATGATTAGTAAATTATATACCTAATAACTGACGTGCTAAAAAACATCGATGGCTAAAAAAACAAAGCTCATTGTCATCCAACAGAAAAAGGCAAATAAAAAAAAAAGCCATGTCAGCTATAAAAGATCTCGAATTATCTTCTTCTTCTTTATCAACCTATAGACGTCCACTGCTGGACAAAGGTCTCCTGCATGGACTTCCACAGGCTTCGGTCTTGCGCCGCTTGAATCCAGCGACTCCCTGCGACTCGTTTGATGTCGTCGGTCCACCTGGTGGGGGGTCTGCCAACACTGCGTTTCCCGGTGCGGGGTCGCCTCTCCAACACCTTGGGACCCCAACGACCATCAGCTCTTCGAACAATGTGCCCCGCTCATTTCCACTTCAGTATCGCGACACGCTGAGCTATGTCGGTGACTTTGGTTCTCCTACGAACCTCCTCATTTCTGATTTGATCTCGCAGGGATATACCAAGCATAGCTCTCTCCATCGCTCGCTGAGTGACCCTGAGCCTTATGAGGCCCATTCTTAGCGACTATGTCTCGGATCTGTAAGTCATCACTGGCAACACGCACTGTTCGAAGACTTTAGTCTTCAGGCACTGAGGGATTTTGGACGAGAAGACATCTCGGAGCTTCCCGAACGCTGCCCAGCCGAGTTGGATTCGGCGGTTAATCTCTTTCTCGAAATTGGACCTACCTAGCTGGACTGTATGTCCCAGGTATATATACTCGTCTACAATTTCGAGTGCAGAGTTCTCAACGATTACTGGGTGGAGCGGAGCATGAGCGTTGGACATAATTTTCGTCTTGCTCATGTTCATTTTCAGGCCCACCTGTTGAGAAACCCTGCTGAGATCATTGAGCATTGAATTATCTCAGCTTTACATATTTTTGTGCGCGCATACTATCAGTAATTCAGTATATTATGTACTCACACGCACTCACACACTCACATCGCGTGTAAAGTATAGAATTTAATTATATAAGTACCTTTTTAGGGTTCCGTACCCAAAGGGTGCCAACGGGACCCTATTACTAAGCCTCCGCTGTCCGTCCGTCCGTCCGTCCGTCCGTCCATCCGTCTGTCAGCGGGCTGTATCTCAGTATAAACAGTAAACAGTATATAGTATAAACAGTTGAAATTTTCACATATTGTGTATTTCTATTGCCGCTATAACAACAAATAATAAAAATAAAATTAAAGTGAAAAATAAAGGGGGCTCCCATACATGGAAAAGGAGTCGAAATAAAATTTTATTTTTTTACCCCGGCATGTGGGGTGTCATTGTTTAGAACTCACCGATTGAAAACACCGATTTATAATGCGGACCAAAACAAACGAGCATTTTTTCCCCATATAACAATTTAGTACTTTCTAAGAACTAAGATATCTAAATATTATGTATCTATTTTAAAAAAAATTATTTGGTCATATGTACGGAACCCTAAAAGAGCGAGGCCCGACACGCACTTGGCCGGTTTTTTATTATTAATATAATCTATATTGCGCTAGCGCTTGACTGCAATCTCACCTGATGGTAAGTAAAGATGCAGCCCAAAATGGAGCCCGCTTGCCTAGAAGATGCCTATTCACTCTTGATACCTAACTGGCTTGAAAACTCCACGTGGCCGCGCATATCATAAGCGGGGTTTTCCTACTTTTTGCGATTGTACAATACGAAATTAAGGCCATGGCGCTTATTTTATTTCCGTAGGAATCAATTTTTTTTCCAGGGTAAAAAAAGTAGAATAAACACACAAAACTTTCTCTTTTGCAGTCGCCACTAATAAAATCAGTGATGATGGAGATAACGGGAGAACTTACAAACGGAGTTGTTGATCTAACAAAACTAATGGCTCACGGTGCAATGCATGAAGCATGCCTCATTGAAGTCATCAAAACCATAGAAGACGAAGCTGTCGAATTAATAAAGGCAGTGAAAACCTGCGCTTTTGGAAACCAAGATTTCACTAACATCGAAAGATTTATATCTGATAATAATGCGACAGTCCTCGATATTCCAAACGAAGCAAGCATTAAAACTAGAGGGAATCTGACCAATGTGAAAGAAATGAAACATATTTTACAAAGAATGCTGCAAGGAAATGATGGTAATAGTTTAGATGCAACGTTTAAAGATAAACTGATGAAATTACAAAACGATTTGGACACTGGTAATATGATTGCAAACGATTTGATTAAAGGAGTCCAATAAATTTTTTTGATTATGAATTTTTATGACTAACTCTTTTAATGATCATTTGACCTTGTTTGCAGACTTGCTCTACATGCTAATCTCAGTCTATTTGAAGGTATCGTTAAACATAGGTAGTAGTTTCTAGGTCGAATGCACTACGAATCCAAAGGGGGTCGGATCCGCATCAAACGAGGAGGATATTAGTCAACTTCAATTTGACTAATATTCTTTTTTTAAAAAAAAAAAAAAAAAAACTTAGCCGCACCGCGAATTTATTTAGCTTAGCTCACGTAGCTTAGCGTGATATATAATGTGATGGGGGTAGTTAGAGTTATAAAATTATATACCTACTACTATGTTGTTACTTATGTGTTTCAAATCTTGAGGAGCGGGCAGACTGGTTACTTTTAGCGGCAGCGACCGGCGATTCTGCGACTGCATCGCGTTTACGCGATTCAACGCCGGCGGGAATGGGGCTACTTTCTGTCTGCCCGTCTTTGACATGAATTGAATTGTAGTACGTTTTGTGGAAATGTCATATTCTATTCTAACAAAGATGCACGGGTTAAATCAGCTTGCCATCCAGCTGCCCACAAGATAGTATAAAAACTTATTACAATGTAATAGCTACTTATTAATATTGTAAAATGATTATTTTGAAAAGAGCAACTGCTGAGTTTCTTGCCGGCTCTTCTCAGCAGAATCCGCTTTCCGAACCGGTGGTAGAATCTTGACGTGTCATAAGAGCCACAGGTTGGCCTACATGAAATAAATAATTTTGAATTTTGAATTTTTTTTTGAATTTCAAAAGCGTTCGATATGATGCTAAAAGTAGCAAAGGTCAGTATCGCGAAACGTCGATGCTAAAGAACGCAACTCGGAATGCCCTTCCTGCCGAGAAGAACCAGCAAGAAACTCGGTGGTTGCTCTTTTCAAAACAAGTTTACAATACAATAGATACTATGCTCTTTTCAAAACGTTTCAACACAATAGATACTATGCTATGTATGCAGTGTTTCCACAATGAGGGGAAGTTCCACAAAAGCATACCTAATTATAATTCAACACATGTTAAAACGGGCAGACAGAAAGTAGCCCCATTCCCGCATAAATCCGTCCAGTAGTTTTTGCGTGAAAGAAACATACACACAAACTTTCGCCTTTATAATATTAGTGTGATATTCATACAAATAACCATTTACACGTAGCATTTACACATTTTTCATTGTGTCTTAATTTCTCAACACCATGTGGTATCATTCCAAGTAACTACATACACTGTTTTATAGTCGGCGGATATGTACGGGTGTCCGTGCGTCAGTCTGCAGTTACAACGGGGCTACACTAGCGGCTCGCTATGATGGCCGGTTTGACACATTACAATAGTGATGTGGAATGTCAATTTATTCTCGAACAAAAAACAATTAAGTTTTGTTTTTGTACCTGATTAAATAGGTTTAATAAAACAAAAATGTATATGTTTATTTAATTTATTTGAACGAACTGAATATTTGAATGAAAATGAATATACATACTTTATATGCACACAAGAAACATATGAATACAAAAGATACCAAAAAAGGTGCCACAAAAGGCCATAATTAATCAGATTCGTCCATACTACTATTTTCACTGTCGTCACTGCTATCATCACCTACATTAATAATTATATGTTCGTTTTCTATAATATTATCTATTTTCACATCTCTTTCATAATCTTCCCTTATTAATTTAACAGTTCTATTCACAACCTTTTCCCAGTCTCCTTTAGTCACATGTTCACAAGCTTCTTCTAATAATTTTAGCATTTTTTTTGTGGTAAATGGGGGTTCTGTATTGTGTCTTGCAGCATATCCCTTAATTTGAGCCCACACCAACTCAATCGCATTATACTCACAATGGTAAGGCGGTAACCGTATAACTCTGTGCCCATGTTCTAATGCTATTTCGTCAATGACGTATCGGATCTTGGTTGGTTTGTTTTCTTTTAAAAGACGTACTAATTCCGCTTTTAACATATTCATGTTTGCATCTACGCCATTTTTACGAAGCCATGCGACGATATCAGCTTTCTTTTGGGATTGGGCAGGTGGCTTGTCAATTTGCATCGAGTGGTATGGGGCGTTGTCCATAATTATAATAGATGGTTCAGGGAGGCTACACAACATTGAGGTAAACCATTCAGTAAACTTTTCTCCATTCATGTCTTCATGATAGTCTCCAGTGGTTTTTGACGCAAAAGCCATGAGAGAACCTTCGACAAACCCGTTGATGGTTCCGGCGTGACAAATTATAAGTCGCGATCCTTTTCCTACAGGAACTTTGGAAGTAGATGCTGCTGTGTCATCGTTCCAAGAACGGCCTACAGTATGGTTAGCATTAAGCCATGTTTCATCCAAGAACACAACATTTTGCCAATTTTTGATTTCTTTCACTTGCCGTAAAAAAGTATACCTTGCCATCGCTATATCAAATCTTTCCATCAATATTTTGCGTTTGTTACATTTTTTGTATCGAAATCCAATGGTCTTCAAAATCTTCGTTAAAGAACTTTCCCCACCGAAGAATAATCCAGCTTCCTTCAGTGAATGCACCAACTTTTTTCTTGTTGGATACTCCTTCTGTAAATAGTAGCCGTAAACATGTCTTCGGATAGCATCGGCATCAAAGCTATCGATGCCTACGACTGGTTTTGCTCGTTTTCTCTTTTTTGGTGTGTGAAGTTTATTTTCTTCTGTGCCAGTCTCGCCATATTTTTTTTTAGTTATCCGTCTAACAGTTCGTTGTCCAATATTAAGCGCATCAGCTACGCGTTCAACCACTGACGTTATAGGTAAAATTGGCCCTCCATTTTGAGCTTCACGATCGAAATAGTTACGAAGGCGTATTACGAACTCACGTGTCTGACTATTTAGAACAGTTCTCTGCGTACGTTCGGTCATATCGACGAAATCCACAACAAAGGGCTTGAACAGAGTCCAAATTAACGAGCAAGGGTCAACAGTAATGCAGTATCAATATTTGAAATCCAAAGCCAGGTCAAAACTATATCACAATCGCATTGCACTGACAGTTTATACTTTTCGAAGCAACGTCAATTCGAAACTGCTTTGTTTTGCATTGAGCATTGACGCGAGTTTGCCGGAGGTAGTAGTTGTGCTAGCCAGCGATCCTATGTGACGATCGTATTAGATTCCATTTTTAAAAATTTTCAATTTAGAAAACCAAATGCCGAGTTGTGGTATATATCATATAAAAATAAAAATTTTACCTTTTGTATGAAACAGCTGATATTTTTTTGCGATTTCAGAGGTTTGTCCACATAGTGAAAATTGTTCATATTCACAAGTACATTCACCCCTTAAATGGTGCAAACTGATTTTTCTACACTTGTATACATTTTAGAAATCAATTTAATAAATAAATTTTGAGTCCTAAACCTAAAACTACATTCGATAAAATTTATGAATCTCTGCACATCACTATCGTCAATAAAGTAATACAATTATTTCCTTCAAAGTCGTTATCAATTAATACGGAACTTCATGAGCGGACAAACGTCAAACCGGCCATCATAGCGTGCCGCTAGTGTAATCTCAGATCTATTCGCTAACCCGGGTTTAATAAAAGAGGTCATCTTACGAAACGCCGTTTGCTTACAAAGCCCGCTTTTATTCGTAACTATTACGGCTTTTTTGTTTACATTATACTTTTGAATGTTGAAAATTGGAAGGGCTTCGATAAAATGATGCAAAGGCTAAATACGTGATGTAAACACTTTTTAACCGACTTCAAAAAAGGAGGACGTGGTTCTCAATTCGTCGAAATCTTTTTTTTTGAGTCCAACAAATCCCAATCCATGCGATTGTATGAGAAAATCGTATTTTATTTAACAACGATCTAGGTACAAATCCTTACTATCTTTACTAATATTATAAATGCGAAAGTATGTTTATTTGTTGGTTTGTCTTTCAATCAAAAAAGCTGCGTGTGAGAGTGATTTTTGAACGGGTATAGATATATAGTGCTTTTATCCCGGAAAATCAAAAAGTTCCAGCTGGATTAAAAAAAAATTAAACTCTTTAAAAACTTTTAAAAAAGTGTAGATGGTACTCCCACTCAGCTCAGACTCAAGACTGAGTTAAAACGAGACAGATTTATGTCAAAGATCACTTTGTATTGTATCACATTTTAACTCCCATGGCAAAATGGCAAATGCTTGCTGTGGGACGCGACGTGCACTTGTACATTCGCACCAAGCCATCTCAGCCGGACGGCGCGGGTTGCCGGCGCTGCTGAAGAGTCCGCTGCTTTAAAAAAAAGAGGCAAATACGCCCCTCTTCTGGGCAGCTACCTTTTTGTCCCTCTGGCGGTGGAGACGATGGGATGCTGGAATGAGGAGGCTAGGAAATTTTTATTTGACATCGGTCGTCGTTTAAGGGAAAGAGGCTGCGATCCACGCTCTGGGGCTTACCTGATTCAAAGGCTGTCAATCGCCATACAACGCGGCAATACCGCGAGCTTGATGGGCACCTTTGGCTCAGGGGCAACCAGGGGTGGTCTTTTTGACTAAAATGTGTTTTTGGTTTTATTTACTTACTTGACATTGTACGATTTTGACATTCTCATAGTATAATTTAACTGTACCTTTTAACTCTTGAACTCTTAACATCTTGAATCGATCTCATAAGATGTTATATCGGGCTAACTTGGAAAGTGGTATGGCAGTATACATTAAATCCAGACCAAGCCCCTAACTCATGCTGGTTCTTCAGCGGTTTCGCTGCTAACGGTCTCGTAGCGGGGATGTGCGAAGGGCCTTAGATACGACCCATCTTACCCGTATGGCGTTTCCAGAAACCCAAAAACCCAAAAAGATCCCACAAACGTGTCCGGCATTGCGAGTTGGCGAGTGTCCAGACGTCAGCAGCACATGAATTATATAGGCTGCAAGACGATCAGGACATTAACCTTTCATAGTTTTATGACGGCATCATGTGATATTACGCGCTACTATTTGTAATTCTGGTTTAATCAAACTGTTCAACCGTTGGTTTTACTCAAAGCCATTTTTAGCAGTCTTTGTATTTATGTATGTCTGTGTGTATGTATTTACTTATGTTCCACCGTAGCACCTAAACTATGGAGCTAATTGTTATGACTGAGGTGTCAATCGATTTGTTATAATTATGGTCCGATATTTTATACGAATGGCAGTGAATAAAGCAGTGATAGCCTAGTGGTTAGTACTGCGGTCTCCTATTCGGGGGGTCGCAGGTTCGATCCCGGGCACCTCTAGCTTTTCTAAGTTATGTGCGTTTAAGAAATTCAATATCACAATTTCAACGGTGAAGGAAAACATAGTTAGGAAACCTGTACATCATCGGCTCACTACTGAGCGCAGGCCTCCTCTCAGAGAAGGGTTATAGGCCATAGTCCACCACGCTGGCCCAATGCGAATTGGCGGACTTCACACACACTCGAGAACATGTGTTCGATGTTTTCCTTCACCGTTAAAGCATGTTAAATTTAACAGTCAGAAGAAACGTCAGAGTCAGACAGAAAAGTCAGACGACCCGGGATCGAACCTGCGACCCCTCGAATAGGAGACCACAGTCGTAACCATAAGGCTATCACTGCTTCACTGGACTAACAATCACGGCTTCTAAAATAAATTAAATAATTAGGTACATTTAAATGTGTGTTATTGTTTATATTATACTATTAAATAAATATGAATTTGAAATAGAGAATGTTTTCAAGGCGTGACTTCCGGTTTGTATAAATCTTGGCCCCCTCGACAGGAAATCGTGCTTATAACACCGGATGTTTCGTGACTTTACTCACAACTGTTAGCACAACTAAAAAGTTCTTTAAGGTGGAAGACAAGGGTCTGCCCGCGAAATTCAAATTTAATTTGGTTTTTGTAAACTAATACGTCAAAGTAGGCTTATGGCCTTCTAATTGCGCCAGTGGAATTATCATCTTCACAGGTTTACATAAAAATCTTTATTTGAAAGTGACCAGTTTAAGAAATTAATCAAAATACTGAGTTGGACGTGAGTTACTCACAAATTAGTCGATATTTTGATTAATTTCTTAAACTGGACACTTTCAAGTAAGGATTTTTATATAAACCTGCGAAGATGATACTGCCATTGTCGCAATTAGAATGCCATAAGCCTACTTTGTCGTATTAGTTTCATCATTCATCATCATTAACAACCCATCAAGCAACGGCTCACTACTGAGCGCAGGTCTCCTTTCAGAGAAGGGTTATAGGCCATAGTCCACCACGCTGGCCCAATGCGTATTGGCGTATTAGTTTACAAATGCGAAAAACCAAATTAAATTTGAGTTTCGCGGGCAGAATCGTGTCTTCCACCTTACAGAACTAATTTAAGGCCACCGCACACAAAATGATCTTTAAACATATTATTATATTCTATGTTGAGTTGGTGGTCAGCGATTGACATAAAGTTCATTTTTCAAAAGTTCAAAGATGATAATCCTACTAATATTATAAATAGAATAGAATAGAAATATTTTTTATACAAATAAACTTTTACAAGTGTTTTAGAATAGTCTATGAATCTACTACTGGTTCGGAATGCCGTTCCTGTCGAGAATGCGAAATGTAAGGATGGATAGATAGATGGATGGATGGATGGATGTATGTTTGTTACTCCTTCACGCCACAACGAATGAACCGAATTGGCTGAAACTTCGAATGGAGATAGCTCATATCCAGGATAGGCACAAACCTTAATCCACGCGGACGAAGTCGCGGGCAACATCTAGTATTTGACATGTTATTTAGCACTAGATGATGCCCGCGACTTAATCGGCGTGGATTAAGATTTTTTCAATTCCCGCGGGAACTCTTAATTTTCCGTGATAAAATTTAGCCCTTGTGCTATTCTGATGTAAAATCTATAACATTGTGAAGTTTCATCAAATTCAGTCCAGTAGTTTTTGCGTGAAAGAGTAACATACATCCATCCATCCATCTTCACAAACTTTCGAATTTATATTATTAGTAGGAAGTAGGAAGGATTGAGATGCCAAACTATGATTTTTTCCCAAAATTCTAATTCCATAATATTATAGGCCGGTTTTATTCGAGTCATTGGTAATCTTGAAATTATGTTCGTTTAAATTAACTTTTTCACTTGTGTGTGCATTCGTTTTAATTTAATAAATAGAAACTGCTCTACGATTTGTTATTTCCCTTTTTAGGGTTCCGTAGTAAACAAGGAACCCTTATAGTTTCGCCATGTCCGTCCGTCTGTCTGTCTGTCCGCGGTTTAGCTCAGAGACTATTGGTACTAGAAATCTGTAATTTGACAAGGGTATAAATATCAATCACGCCGATAAAGTCGTGAAATAAAATTGTGAAAAATAATTTTTTTTAGGGTACTACAAAACACATGTAAAGTGGGGATGAATTTTTTTTTTCACGTCTATCCCATAGTATGGGGTGTCGTTGCATAGGTCTTTCAAAAATATTATGGGTGTGGGAACACCATTTTTCAATTCAGGGATCCGTTTGTGAAATATGATATTTTAAAGTGCTAAATTTTATTAGAGTCAAGTGTCCCCCCCCCCTCTGCCAGCTAAATGGTTGTATATAGGATACAAGAAAAAATTCACAGCAGTAGTATATATAATGAATTTTAAAGGAAAACTATCACGGCTAAGTAGGGTTCATTAGTTAACGAGTTATATCTGTTTTTTCTAAGTTAGGTATTACACGTAGTGTAAGTTGCATATTTTGTAGAATATTATAGTATTTAAACCATGAAACTCAAAATTTATTCAATACTAGCTGCCCGGACAGACTTCGTTCTGTCAAAAGTTAAAAGTAAAAATTAAATTTTTTTGTTTTTTTTTCTATTAAAACCTTCCGTGGACCTTAAGGAACATATAAAAAAATAAATTAACCGAATTGGTCCATCCATTCTTGAGTTATGCGCTTACCAACATTCATTTTTATTTATCGACCGAGCGAAGCGAAGGTCTTTGAGTTAACTAGGGCGATTTGCACTTGTCCGTCCGTCCGTCCGTCCGTCCGTCCGTCTGTCAGAGCCTTATAACTTTTGAATTACTGAACGTAATTACTTCAAATTTAGATATAATATGTAAACCGATGGCCTCCAGCCGAAAATGGCTTAAAAAGTTATAAAAATCTTTATTTCAGGGGGGCTCTCATAGAAGCGAATGCGAAGTAAAAAAAAAAAATCGCGTTACATAAAATTGTTACGTATCATTTTAAAGATAATTTTGAACTGAGTACAAAAATATTTTTTTTTTAATTTTTCCCTTAAAATTGACGAAATGGGGGGCTTTCAAAGTGGCGATTTTATACGCTCGCTTGAAGACGCTCTCTAGAAAAATCCGCTATGGATTTTCAAACTGATTTTATGTTTTTAGGTCACTTATATCCTGTACTTGAACAACAAATACTAAAATTATATGAATATTATAAAGAAACGAGATTATTTAATTTTTAATGGGCGTCAGTAATTCATATAGCATCAACATAGCTTCACAATAATGCTAATAGATGGCGCAGTCAGTAACTATTCCCATGGAACTACGAGTTAAATTCAATGTTTGATAAATAATTCAATGTTTTCACTAACGTTCCCTAACCTTTACGGGCTACCTATAAGTTAGGTGATTGATGTTTTCTGTCAACTTATTTATCACGATCCTGTACGGGACACCTAAAAGGATATTGGGACGGATGTTAGGACTTAGGATTGTATTTAGGAGCTACCTACGTTAAGGGACTCCTACTTAGGGGATGATTTAGGTATGTTTGGTGAAAACGGGCATAATAATAATGTCAGTTTTGGTTATCATGTATCGATTGAATGAATAATCATGGGATACCGTTACCGCGAGGTCTCAGTTCGGGGCGAACCACTAGTATATATAGATATAGATATATAGATTCATAAATAAAACAAAAGCACTATCCTAGGTCAGCAATAATATTTGAGACTTTCAGCTACGGAACCCTACACTGCGCGTGGCCCGACACGCACTTGGCCGGTTTATTAAATGCTAGTTTCTTTCTTACATCACCTATTTCATCGTCGAAAACACTACTAAGGAAATAGTACGTACCTATACGATTATAAAATTAGATTCCTATAATGTTAAAATAGATGTTTATTGGAATTAAATTTATGTATAAGAACAAGTTCCATGTATAAGAAATGTATCTCTCTCTCTTTTCGCCGTATTCCCCATTACTGAGGGTCGTGACCCCTTCCACCAATGATCTTTTTATGGACGATGTCGCGCCATGTCGTCCGGTTCTCTGCGACATGGAGAGCTTCGTGGATCTTGGTGTCGAGAGCGGTGCGGATTTGATCCGACCAACGCATCGGGCTTCGTCCCCGAGGTCTCCTTCCATCCACTTTGCCAGTAACGACAATCTTTTCAAGGTTGTGTCCCTCTCTTCTGGCAATGTGGCCGAAATAATCAAGGATCCTCTGGAGACAGGTGGTAGATAGCCGTTTCGTGATCTTTAATTGTTTAAGGATCGATGCGTTGGTTCTGTGCGCTGTCCAAGGGATTCGGAGCATTCTCCTCCAGCACCACATCTCGAAAGCGTCAATGCGGTGTCGGTCAGCAGCTTTTATTGTCCACGTCTCAGCTGCATACATGAATATCGGGAATATGAGCGTGCGGACTAGACGCATTTTGGTACCAGTCGATATCTGCTTGTCCCTCCAAGTCTTATACAACTGTGACATGGCACTTTTGGCCATTCCAATCCGTCTTCTAATTTCCACCTCACATGACCCGGTATTAGTTATGTTGGAACCCAGGTAAATAAAGTTCTCCACAATCTCGAGGTTCAATGAGCCAGTGAGTTCCAACTGTCCGGCACGGTCTACCACCATTACCTTCGTTTTGGATCTGTTTATGGAGAGACCCATTTCCTCACTTATTTGCTCCATCCCGTTCAATAGAGACGACATTTCAGTCTCAGATGCTGCTAGGAGTGTTGTGTCATCAGCGTACGTTACAGCGTAAGAAATGTATAAGAACCTTAAAATGGTCCAGTTTGCTTGACTCAAAAGAGCTTTTAAACCGTCACAGCATGTTTGCACCGACGACGCGACGCGCGACGTGTGATTTATCAAAGTGTTCACGTGTTTTCATAATAATTAAATGTGTTATGAATTTATGGGGTTATGTTTAGCAAGCTTCATGTTTGTAAGAAAACGTTTTACAATTCGTGACGATAATAAAATGTAACCATACCAAAATATTAAGCGCTAGTGTAACAAAACTTTTAAAGTTTACCAGGACTGTAGGGTTAGTATAAGATTTAATTCGATTGATCGTATTAGTATTCGATGACATTAGCGTCAAAGTAAAATGAACCTTAATTTTATTGATTAAAAGTCACAAATTCAGTACAATCGATTTTAATTTGGAGCGTATTCGTATTCGTAAACGTATATTAATGCATACACGAAATTGAGCTCTAATTCAATGCAGTTATGGTTCATTTTACTTTGACGCTAATGTCTTACACTTGTACCGTGCCTCAAACGAACGAACAATCAATAACGATCAAACGAGTCGCAGTGAGCCGCTGGATTCAGGCAGCGTAAGACCAAGGCCAAGAGATCTTTGTCTAACTGTGGACGTCTATCGGTTTATAAAGAGGAAGAAGTATATTATATTGTACTACGGAAGAGCTGTTTATTAGGAAGTTTGTTCATGTGTTCCATTATATTCGCCGAAGTACGGAGCGGCGTCGATTTTGGTAAATGAACTTAGTTCGTTGATTGTAATGCGTTACATGATGATTAGCTGTGGAATGTCTATAGTCTGTTTTTTAACAAACGAATACCGAAAATTTTGACTGCGTTGCTATTGGTCCACGTAATCAACATAGAGTCACAGCCCCCACCCCTAAAATAGCCCATCTCACCCTGTCAATATCGGAAACGTGCGAGAGACATGCTCAGTACCTCACTTCTAACAATGACCCATCTCACTCTGTCAATATCGGAAATGTGCGAGATACATACTCAGTACTCGTTTTTTTAAAAAAAAAATAGACTATAAAAATAATTGCTACAGTGATTGACTGAAGTTTTGGCATAAGATTGACAGAATTTTTGGCATTCATGGGTAAGTGATAAACTCGTAGCAAAATCTCTGTGTAAAAACGAATAGCTTCGCATGAGTTTCGCATTTCATAAAAACAATAGCTTCGAAACTTTGCTGTATTTATTTTGCAGCAAAGGTCTGCTTCAGTTTAAACTGGTACAAACCTACGAAGGCTAGTTAGTTTACAATGGAAACTAACAGAATCAATCAGTAGTAACCTTATCGCGTAAACTATCGAGATTTAATTAAAGTATAGAAGTGCTAGAACAATTTCAGCCATGGGGACCCAAGTTAGAAATGCGTTAGATTTTTATATTCAACTGAACTTAAATTAACGGACACATTTTTAATTGTTTATGTTTTATAAAAATAGTTGAATGTTTAAAAGAGTATTTTTTTAACATCAGGAAAATCCAGGACTTAATAAAATGTTGGTCACCCTAACTACCGAGTCTTGGCACGGACCGCTTCCGGTATTTGATTATTATTCAGTGAACCTGGAAAGTGCTGTCTGGTCTCATTATGTCGGGAAATTCTCGCATTCTTCAAGATTTGTGGAATTTTGTTTTGGATGAACAATTTTTACCCGATTAAGGCCAAAAGAAGGGTTATGATTTTAGCCGCTTAAGCTAATGACCTAATGAGCCGATTTTGGTGAATGAGGTGTCAATCGATTAGTTATGTCTGGGTGACAAAGGCTATATCGCACACCTAGATCAAAAGTGAGACCACTCAAAAAAGGTCTCTGTTCCCTAGACGGAAAAAAAATCTGAATCTTTTGTTTATAGTTATTTAAACTAAATTTATTTATTTCTTAAATTGTGTTGTGAAATGTGACCTAAAATAAAATTGAGTTTAATAACTTTACAAACAAAAGATTCAGAAAGATATTTTTTTTTCGTCTAGGGAACAGACCTTTTTTGAGTTGTCTTACTTTTGATCTATAGTAAATATCATTCGTCTATGAGGTGTGCGAATAATTTATACAAACATATTAATTTAATATAAAAAAATATATTTTTTAAAAACCAACATCAAACACTACTACAAAGTATATAATTTATTGTTGATTTTTTTAAACCACTCGACCGATTTCGTTCAAATTTTAATGGGACCACCTGGGAAGTCTGCCCTTTCAAACAAAAAGAATTTTCCAAATCGGTTCAGGCGTCTTCGAGTAATCGGTGAACATACATAAAAAAAAATTGGTTGTCTGTAAAGTCTGTTTACGGACGATAATTTTACGTGGTAACGTCCGCGTCGCCGAGAAAAGCACACAATATTATAAGAAAAAAATTGCTTAAATTATCTTACTGAGTTTTTTTTATTGAAAACAGATTGTCCGATTCAGCGCGCATAAATTCGTTATTAATATCTTAGTATAATTCGGCCGTATGTTTGTGAGATCGATATTTTAGTAATGTTACTCATCCGGGGTTTGAAGTGGTTAACACATAAACGTCTATTATTACTACCGTGGTTACGATTGAAGACTTTCATACTATTAGATATGCTTAGCCAAAACTGCTCGATTTAAAGGGCGAGGAATTGGGTAAACATAACTCTTCATCTTTATTGTGTTTTACGAATTTAATAGGTACACATTGGCCCAATGCACTCGGCGAAGCAATTGTTCGCAATTATTTTCATACAATTAAAAATTTTGTTCTTGTCCAATATGCGCTGAACGTTTTTGAACCGAAAATCAAAGTCAAAGAAAAATCAAAGAGTTCCCGAGGGAATTTAAAAACTAAATCCACGCGGACGAAGTCGTGGGCGTCAGCTAGTAAATAATATTATGATAATTAAATATATTCCCTCGGAGACTTTTTTGTAGAGAAAATCATGTAGTTTATAATTTTTATGTATCATCAATAGTTTTCTCAGCACACGCCAAATAATGCATTTTATAGACAAAATGCTACTTTGGGTTACATTATTGCAATTTTCTTAAGGACCTCTAATATTTCTGAAAATACATTATAGCCTATGTTACTTCCTGATATCTTAGGCTTTCTATTGGTGAAAAAATGTTTAAAATCGGTCCAGTAGTTTCAGAGCCTATTCGGTACAAACAAACAAACAAAAAAATCTTTCCTCTTTATAATATTAGGATAGAAGTATAGATTAATTTCAAGGTTTTTTTCAAGGTTTTCCAAACCTATTTCCATTTCAGACTCATGATCATCAACCCATCAACGGCTCACTACTGAGCGCAGGTCTACTCTGAAAGAAGGTTTATAGGTCATTGTCCACCACGATGCAGCCCAATGTAAATTGGCAGACTTCACCCACCTCTGAATCTTAACACATTCTTGCCTTTATAACAGGCGAGAATCTAAATATATAAAAGGAAAGTCGACTGACTGACTGACTGATCTATCAATGCACAGCTCAAACCACTGAACGGATCGGGCTTAAATTTGGCATACAGATAAGTACTTAGATATTATAAGACGTAAGCATCCGCTAAGAACGGATTTTTGAAAATTTAACTTCTAAGGGGGTAAAATAGGGGTTTGAAAAATCGAATTTAACATGAGCGGCTTCTCATCAACCCAAAGTCACGGATTGAAGAATAGAATAGAAAAATTTTGGAACGTAAGTTCCTTATCGCGCGGTGCGGAAGGGGGCTAGACGGAAAAATTAAGGAACCGACACTCGACACTTTTTTGAAACCGACACTTTTTTGTTGAATGAGAATTTTGCATTGTGTTCGGTATTTTCGCGGTACAATATTGGGTCTCCGTAGCCTAGTGGCTTCGGCAGTCGCTTAACAGTTAAAAGTCGATGGTTCGAATCCCAGCTCGACAGACTGAATTTTCTATTTTCAATTTTATTTTAAATAATTTCTACATGTGGAATTTTTCCCTAATTTTTTAAAATGTTTTTAAAATGTTATTGTACTACTAACGCCATCTGTTAAAATACTAGAGTAACTCTTTGGTTTTGTAACATTGCTGCAATAGAAATAAACCAAATATAATTCATCGTAGTTAATCAATTTAATACTAGATGACACCACTAGTTTATTACAATTCCTTCACTAATTAATCGAAAGGAACTTCGTGTCCCTTGACACCTCTCAAGTTTTTTTTATTTAAAATAAACTTTTACAAGTGCTTTCGAATCATCAAATGAATCTACCACTGGTTCGGAATGCCCTTCCTGCCGAGAAGAACCAGCAAGAAACTCGGCGGTTGCTCTGTTTCAATACAGTTTACAATAGGTACTATGCTACGTATGCAGTAAAAGATAAAATGGTACCAGGTTGCGTCTAATGGCCACCTAACCCCACGTCACAGCGGACCTTGGCTTCGTTATTAGCTTGGGTTATTAGCAATCAAATTATATTCCGTTCCTATGCTCTTATGTGAAGCGAACATTGCGTGATATTTGTTTAATTTTAGATTAAATCGACGCTTTGTTCTGGTTGCGTTGATGAGATCTATTGAAAGATATCGCTTTAGATAATACTGGAATGTAAACAATTGTAATTTATAATTGTTTATGTTACGATGCATAGGGCTTGGATGAATGCTGTGTATCTCAAAGTGAATCTTACATTTTATAACCAAATTCATGAGCAACCCATTAACGTGTTACTACTGAGCGCAGGTCTCCTGAGCTCAGAGAAGGGTTATAGCCCACAGTTCACCACGCTGGCCCAATGCAAATTGGTAGACTTCACACACCTTTGAGAACATTACGGTGAACTCTCAGGCGTACAGGTTTCCTCACAACGTTTTCCTTCACCTTTGGACCGATTTATATTTAATTGTTGAAGAATAACACACACATCATCAAACCATCAACGACTTGCAGGTCTCCTCTTAGAGAAGGGGTCTTACAGGCCATGTCTACCACGCTGGCCCAAAGCTAATTGGTAGACTTCACACGCCTTTGAGAACATTATGGAGAACTCTCAGGCGTGCAGGTTTCCTCACGACGTTTTCCTTCACCTTTGGAGCGATTCATATTTAATTGTTGAAGAATGACACACACATCATCAACCCATCGGCGGTTTGCAGGTCTCCTCTTAGAGAAGGGTTATTATAGGCCATAGTCCACCACGCTGGCCCAATGCGAATTGGCGGACTTCACACACCTTCGAGAACATTATGGAGAACTCTCATACATATCATCAACCCATCAACGGCTTGCAGGTCTCCTCTTAGAGAAGGGTTCTTACAGGCCATGTCTACCACGCTGGCCCAATGCTAATTGGTAGACTTCACACGCCTTTGAGAACATTATGGTGAACTCTCAGGCGTGCAGGTTTCCTCACGACGTTTTCCTTCACCTTTGGAGCGATTCATATTTAATTGTTGAAGAATGACACACACATCATCAACCCATCAGCGGTTTGCAGGTCTCCTCTTAGAGAAGGGTTATTATAGGCCATAGTCCACCACGCTGGCCCAATGCGAATTGGCGGACTTCACACACCTTCGAGAACATTATGGAGAACTCTCATACATATCATCAACCCATCAACGGCTTGCAGGTCTCCTCTTAGAGAAGGGTTCTTACAGGCCATGTCTACCACGCTGGCCCAATGCTAATTGGTAGACTTCACACGCCTTTGAGAACATTATGGTGAACTCTCAGGCGTGCAGGTTTCCTCACGACGTTTTCCTTCACCTTTGGAGCGATTCATATTTAATTGTTGAAGAATGACACACACATCATCAACCCATCAGCGGTTTGCAGGTCTCCTCGTAGAGAAGGGTTATTATAGGCCATAGTCCACCACGCTGGCCCAATGCGAATTGGCGGACTTCACACACCTTCGAGAACATTATGGAGAACTCTCAGGTGTGCAGGTTTCCACAAGATTTTTTCTTTCAGCGTTAAAGCGTGTGATATTTAATTTCTTAAACGCACATAACTTCGAAAAGTCAGAGGTCAACCTTCGACAATAAAAAGTAGAACGTGCCTTAAAGTAGATTTACTACTAAATAAATTCTGCCACTTTCCGCGTAGTCCAGGGTAGATAATTTTTGAAAACAAAATAAATTATAGTAGGATGAAACCCATTGGAAAAGGAAGAGAACGCAACAAAAATGAAAGGAAAAATAAATTACGGACGATCGGAGGTCGGGAAGTGGGGGGAGGGGGGGGGGGGGGGGTTTAAGGGTAAAAACGGTTTATCTCAATTTCTGGAAAAACTACAAGTCCTATGGAAAAAAGTTAAATGGCAAAGTTGTAGGTAATAAAAAGATCTACAACTTTTGTATTTAGACTTTTTTCACATAACCTCAAAATGTATGTGAAAAATTCAAATAACCAAGTTTTTGGTTTTTTATTTTTATCTTTTACAAAAAACAATGTTTTTTCACGAAATTTGGTGAAAACTTACCTTTTTATGTCTCAAACACACTGTAATTTTTCTGATTTAAAATATTTATTTTTTCACCTGTTTTAGGGTTCCATACCAAAATGGTAAAAATGGAACCCTTATGGTGAGACTTTCTCCGTCCGTCTGTCCGTCCGTCTGTCACAGTCGATTATTTCAGTAACTATTAAAGCTATCGACATGAAATTTGGCATAGTTGTGTATAATAGTGGCCCGAAATCATTGGAATAAAGAAAAATCGAAAATTATTTTTAGTTTTAATAAAAAAAGGGGGAAAATCGGGGGTTTGAAATTTCAAAGTAAAATAACTATATCGAGTGGGGTATCATATGAAAGGCCTGTGCATTCTAAAACAGTTTTTTATTTATTTCTATATATAATAGTTTTTGAGTAATCGGCCAAAATGTTGAAAAAAATACCGTTCCCCCCCCCTTATCTCCGAAGTTTACCAATTGAAAAATCTGAAATAATTATGTTCAATAGAGGTTTATGTATATTTTACAGGAAAAATGAAATCAACGCGAAAATTATTTTAGTTTTATTAAAAAAGGGGGAAAATCGGGGGTTTGAAATTTCAAAGTAAAACAACTATACCCAGTGGGGTATCATATGAAAGGCCTTTACTTGTGCATTCTAAAACAGCTTTTTATTTATTTCTATATATAAAAGTTTATGAGTAATCGGCCAAAATGTCGAAAAAAATACCATTCCCCCCCACTTATCTCCGAAGTTTACCAATCGAAAAATCTGAAATAATTATGGTCAATAGAGGTTTACGTATATTTTACAGGAAAAATAAAACCAACGCTCTAACTAGCATAGTTTTTTTTATATTAACAATAAACCTCTACAAACAAAGTTAACGATAAATAAGCAAATTAATATAATATTATCGTTTTACTTTTACTTTTGGAGTATGGAACCCTCGGTGCGCGAGTCCGACTCGCACTTGGCCGGCTTTTTTTTGGACTTAATATTGAAAAAGCACCTAATTTTCAATCGAAAATTCTCCCGTCAAAATATCTTTTTTTTTTTTAATTCGATGAGCTTTTTGTTCGTTGAAATCTCTACTTTCTGATGATGTAAAAAAATATATACATTACTATGGTAAATGCTCTCAGAAAATGCAGAAACGAAATACGAAATAACAGGTAGTAAGGCCCAGACCCTCCTAGCCCCTTCCCCACTTCTCTATGAAATACCTTTTGATGGGCTAAAATTTTCCGTATGTCACTCAGGTATATAAGTTATCTTAAAATAGCAATAAATAGCCATCTACGCATGTAATTTAAAAGGTATTTCATAGGGGCTAGGAGGGTCTGGGCCTTACTACCTGTTATTTTGTATTTCGTTTCTGCATTTTCTGAGAGCATTTACCATAGTAATGTATATTTTTTTTTACACCATCAGAAAGTAGAGATTTCAACGAACAAAAAGCTCACCAACTTTTTTAAAAAAGCAGATATTTTGACGGGAGAATTTTCGATTGAAAATTAGGTGCTTTTTCAATATTAAGTCAAAAAAACCGGCCAAGTGCGAGTCGGACTCGCGCACCGAGGGTTCCGTACTCCAAAAGTAAAAGTAAAACGATAATATTATATTAATTTGCTCATTTATCGTTAACTTTGTTTATAGAGGTTTATTGTTAATATAAAAAAAACTATGCTAGTTAGAGCGTTGATTTTATTTTTCCTGTAAAATATACATAAACTTCTATTGATCATAATTATTTCAGATTTTTCGATTGATAAACTGCGGAGGTAAGGGGAGGGGAACGGTATTTTTTTCAACATTTTGGCCGATTACTCAAAAACTATTATATATAGAAATAAATAAAAAACTGTTTTAGAATGCACAAGTAAAGGCCTTTTATATGATACCCCACTCGGTATAGTTATTTTAGTTTGAAATTTCAAACCCCCGATTTTCCCCCTTCTTTAATAAAACTAAAAATATTTTTCGATTTTTGGGCCACTATTATACACAACTATGCCAAATTTCATGTCGATAGCTTTAATAGTTACTGAAATAATCGACTGTGACAGACGGACGGACGGACGGAGAAAGTCTCACCATAAGGGTTCCATTATTACCATTTTGGTACGGAACCCTAAAAAGGTGAAAAAATAAAGATTTTAAATCAGAAAAATTACAGTGTGTTTGGGACATAAAAAGGTAAGTTTTCACCAAATTTCGTGAAAAAATATTTTTTTTTGTAAAAGATAAAAATAAAAAACCAAAAACTTGGTTATTTGAATTTTTCACATACATTTTGAGGTTATGTGAAAAAAGTCAAAATACAAAAGTTGTAGACCTTTTTATTACCTACCACTTTGCCATTTAACTTTTTTCCATAGGACTTGTAGTTTTTCCGGAAATCGAGATAAACCGCGCCCACTTCCCGACCTCAGATCGCCCGTAATTTATTTTTCCTTTCATTTTTGTTGCATTCTTTTCCATTTCCAATGGGTTTCATCCTACTATTATTTTTTTTCACTTTTTATTATTTTTTAAGGCTTCTACCCTGGTCTAGCGGGAGGTGAAGTCTCCATGAGCGCACACTAACTGAAAAGCTGTCACACTTACAGAAATTGAGCACACAATCAAATAATTACAAGTACGTCGTACATGTACTTCGGCAGAGGGGAATGCTTGCGCTTGGCAAGTCCTTCTCTCTCGTTAAAGGGAGAACACAGTCCTAACCACTAGGCTAAATTGATGAAGATTACGCCTCATAAAATGCGAGATTTATAGTAGGTGTTTCAACCTGATCTGTAACACGATTGTCTTACTTCTTCTTCTTCTTCGAGTGCCGACTCCTATCGGAGGTTGGCAATCATCAGGGCTATCTGCACCTTGGACGCTGCTGCTCGGAACAAGGATCGGGTACTTTTGCCATACCATTGGCGTAGGTTTCTTGGCGTAGGATTGTCTTACCTGCATCAGTAAAGAAGGCCGAGTGCCGGTTCGGGCTGGAGGGAACGGAGGCAGACGCCGAGGTGAGGAACGCCCTCTTGACCCTGGACCACTTGGAGTCGCGCGGCTGCCGGTGCTGCGGCGGCCGCGCGCCCAGCTCCAGGGAGCGCTGCTTGCGGAGAACTGGGTGTGAGCCCTCGGATTCTAGAAGTGTTTTGAAGAGTTATTGCCTGTTTCACCACTTGCTGATAAAGTGCCCGATATATACCTAACAGATAAAATATCGGATAGAAGCAGGCGTTACTTTGCGGAAGTTCATGATAACCAAGAAATTATTTTGCTATTCGCCAACAGAAAAAATCTGTATGGTCAAACATGCAGTAACAAGCCAAGCACCGCTCACCTTCCCAAGCAAGCAAGAAAGAAAAGTTCCCAAGCAAGATATGCCACCACCACTCACATGGACAGTCTTGTGTGGTGTTGCATGTGAGTGGTGATGGCATTACTTGCTTGGGAACTTTGCTTTCTTGCGCTTGCTTGGGAAGGTGAGCGGTGCTTGGCTTGTTACTGCATGTTTGACCATATAGATTTTTTCTGTTGGCGGATTATATATAGCAAAATAATTCTAACCTATTCTAGATAAAATATCTGCTGGATAAATCTGTGTGATATCTTTTTGAGTATGAATGCCAGATTGACTTATTAGATGCTTATGAAACAGAAAAATAAAAGCTATCCGTCAGATAAGTTGTGGACAGGCTATCAGACCTTTATTAGCAAGTGGTGCAACAGGCCCTTATTGATTTGCTACTTTCAATACCCAACAAACATCTTCGTCTCCCTCTTCTTTGTCAACCGATAGACGACAAAGGTCTCTTGCATGGCCTTCCACAGGTCTCGGTCTTGCGCCGCCTGAATCCAGCGGCTCCCTGCGACTCATTTGATGTCATCGGTTCACCTAGTGGGGGGAGGGTCTGCCAGCACTGCGCTTCCTGGTGTGGGGTCGCCACGCAGCTCAGCTCTTCGAACTACATATGTGCCCGCCCATTTCCTCTTCAGTTTTGTGTCTCGCTGAGCTATGCTGGTGCCTTTAAATCTCCTACGGATCTCATTTCTGATTTGAACTCGCAGGGATACTCCGAGCATAGCTCTCTCCATCGTCCGCTGAGTGACCCTGAGCCTTCTTATGAAGCCCATAGTTAGCGACCGTGTCTCGAATCCGTAAGTCATCGCTGGCAACACAAACACCTTAATATTTGCAAAATCGAGCTCGTACCAATTCGTTCAATTTACTTATTTCATGTAGGCCAGCGTTTGACTTGACAAGACCATCGGTCACCGGTCTTTATCACCGATTTAAAAAGCAGATTCTGATGAGAAGAGATGTTAAGAAAGTCAGCAGTTTGCTCTTTATTAAAACTGATTGGCCGGTACTCTCTTGCTATTTTTAAATTTAAATGTATTAATTCAGCAAGACCACCATAAATTAAGCCAAACCCTTAGAATAAAATACTCCTAGAAGCGCAATAGTCGACGCGGTGATAAGCCATTTTTAGTCGGCCGAAACCATATTCCTTAATAAAATTATTAAAAATAACGTACTGTGCTGTGAAAGGGTGTCATAATTCATCACAATAACCATCAAAAACGGAATTAACAGTACCAGTACAGAAAATAATTATTACATGGCACTCACATTTTCATTGCTCGTTTTTAGCCTACGTTTGGAGCGGAACTTAGAATTATGAGTATTTAATCTAAGACTTAATCTGAACTTTCCAGTCTCTCAGCGTAATATACCTAGTTCCTCGGATGATGGAATGGTTAGCGTCAGTGCGGGCGGAGCATCGCTGTCACCTCCGTCACTCAGGGATCTCCTCCTAGCTGGCACAGCATCCGGAGAGCCTTTGGGCGGCCTGGTCTTCTTCTTGACGGACTCTCGGTGGGTTTGAATGATGTCTCGCATCTTCACCCACGGGCTTTTGTGGAGCTTGTTTGGCGATGGGGACGTCGAACTATCATCCTGGGATGAAAGAGAATGTTTTAAAAGTTGGAACAAAAAAATCAGGGGAAATTTCTTTAATGTCTTTGAAAGAGAAAATTTTAACAATTTGAAAAAAAAGGTGAGGTGAAAGTTTTTTAATATTTTTTTTATAAGGTGTTAATTTTTCACCTGCATCGGGGCTTGGAGGTAGTTAGTTTCGTGGTCGTCACTGCGGATACCACTCCTTCGGCACATACCTAAACAAAAGGTTAATATTTAGAGGGAGATGAACATATCGACATAAAATCAATAAAAGAAGACGAGCATAGAGCAAACACCTACATGGAGCCGATAAACGCTCACGAAAGCAAATTAACAAACATCACTCAGTTTCCCAATGGAGTCTTCACTGAGTCTTCTTCGACTAAGCGGACCCCACCTAGTGGGATAACGCTTAGTCGAAGAAGACTCAGTTTCCCAATGGAATTTAGAAGGCATACCGTACCTCCATGTGGGATTTCACATATTATAGAGCCTTCATCGGACGGACATCCTCCAATACCAACGAAACATTGAGAAAATCTGCTTATGATTGTTACAACTAAGCGCACGATGTAACTAAGAGAATAAGAATTAGAGTAAGATCGGAGTTTTTGTTAGTAGGGCAAAAAATTCTTTACCTGGTGAAACTAGAGGAACTTCTGAGCTTAGGGTTGTGAAAACTACTATAAAGGTATTGCTCCCTTATTAAAGGATTCATGTTATAATGACACGGGTAACGAACGTAAGTTATTGGGGTTTTCTGGTAAGAAGTGTCCCGAGCTATCGCATCTCTATCTCTTGCCCCTACTGTAATATACGAAACGTAACTCTCTCTCTCTCTCTCTTTCTATCTTCACTAACTCCCTCTCAACTTCCGTTCGCCTCGCCCGATCACACTTTTCGTAACGCATTCACCAGCTTACTCCCCAAGTCAAGCGTTCGTAAAAGAGCTTTACTTCAAAAATAATTTAGGCATGCTCAGGACTCTACTACATTCTGTTTGTGGTTTATTGTGTACTATTGCTATCATACTAACCAGCTTCAATCCTCAGTTCCTCACAAGAAGAGTTAGGGGACAGCGAGATGGCGCTGCCCGGCGTCAGACTGGCGGAGTCCCTCGGCTCAGGGTTGGGCAAGGCCCCTGGACCGTGGCTCAGGGGCCCCGGCGTGCTCGGCGTGGAGCCAACGAGGGCCACTGTGGCCATAGCCCCCGCCGCCACCGCCGCCGCGCCGCCGATGGTCGCGGATGGCCATTGCGCTTTCTCCCATCTATATGATGAAATTAAACTGGAGTGTCTCTGTGTGATTTCGTAATAACTACCTTGTTAGGTACTCATCTAGGTTCTATCCCACTAGGTTTCGTAATCAAAACGTAAGGGAACGCCGTGAAAAATGCTATCTTTTTTTTTTTTAATCTTAATTTTTTAAGAGGCTTTCGTCCGACACGGACACGCCAGCCCCATCGTAACCTAACTTACATTTTTCTAAAATTAATTACAATAAAATTCTGGTGGAATGTAACAGAAACCACTGAAGCAGAATTCACTTCAGTGGTTTCTGTTACGCTTTTGGGTAGGTAAAAGACGTTTTTTACCAAGCGATGTGGTAATTTTAAAAAAACATGGACTGAACAAGAACTGTGATTAGAGCAATAATTTTGCACCTTTTCCATAATCGTCCATCCCGCCGATCGACTGACTCTCTGACACTATGAACTAAAACCATAGTAAGTAATACCTACTACCTGTATTAAAAGTTACAACGATAGCTAAAATGTAACAGAAATCTACACTTAAAGAAATTAAACACAAGTTCCGCTTCACCTTTTTCACTAGGTTGAATACTATGCAAGTGCAAATTCAAACAAGAAAATAGCAAACATAAAACATAATGATCATCATCATTAGTAATCCACGTCAAAGATTTTGAAATAACTTACTTAAGCCATTAGTAACATGGTAAATAAAAATTTCCCATGTTACAACTGAGGCAGTTAGTATAGTAACACGGGCAAAAAATATTACCCGTGTTACTACTGCTAGTAAGAGTCCGTGGAATTTTTTAAATTGTGAAAGCGGCCCGTGACTGCAATAAGTTTAAGAAACCCTGCTATAAGGGTAGGTCGTGAGCTAGTCTAAGTTTACAACAGGGATTCCCAAACTATTTTGGGCAAGAGACCCCTTTCCCAAAATGCACTGATACCTCAGACCCCCATAGCCAAATTTTTAAAAATCCTATCTCCAGTTATTTTCCTATTGATACAAAATACTTACCAATTTAAAAACTTTGGGGTTGGTTAAGCGAGAAAACTTGACATCATTTTCTCATCAAAATTTAACAAAATAAATAGACATAAAATATAGTAAATCCGAGTTTTTCATCTTGTACGAACTTGTGCACGCTTATCGACTTGTTGAGTTTTTAAAATGTACAACTAAAATATTAGTTATTCTTATACATAACAAGTTGGTACACGTAACAACAAATACGGAATCTTGAAAATTTTCAATAAGAATTTGTGTTAATTAATTAGGGTCGATTTTTAGACCTCGTCGACCCCCAAAATCAGGTTTCGTTAATGTCAAAACCGACTTCGACCACTTTGGGAATCCCTGGTTTAAAAGATATGAGTAAAATCGTACTACTGACGCTTACTTGAAAGCTGCTTTGACTCTAGTCCAGTTGGAAACTTTCGACTTTTCAACTTCTTTGCAGAACACACCATCAGATCTCCTCCTCAAAAGTGTCCCTGGTGAGGTATCGCTGTCGTCGCCGCCGGCAGATCTGGACCTCTGCTTCCTCAACAACGACCCCCCGAACCTGGAATGCGTCTTCCATCTCGAGCCAGTCCTCTTCATACTCCGACCTCCTGACATCATAGAGTCGAAAAGTGCTTGCCCATACTCACATTCCAATTCCGCATCTAATGCCTCATTTATATGCTCCAATTCCTTGGTCTCATCTTTCAACTTTTCATTTTCTTTATTTATCCTCTTATATGCGCTATGGAGACGTTTCAGATGGTTCACATCTTTTAATCTTCTTAAAATTCTGTTGTTATTCTCTTTCAGTGTAACTAATTGGTCTAATAGCTCCAAAAGCTTCTCCAACTGGTCTAAGGATTCCAACGTATCTTTGGTTCTCGATGCAAGTTCTGTACCACGTTTCGAAAGGGGATCGTCGCGGTCTTTTAGTCTTTGGAGCATACTTTCACATAATGCTTCGGGGTCTATGGTTTCTCCGTCTATACCCCAAGATTCCTCTGGTGTCAGACCGGCTGTACAGGGAGATGAACCCTCTGCATCCGACGGTGTTTGAGGGGATTTCACCGACAAGGACGCCGGTGGTTCTCCTCTTCGTCTCTTGTGAAGAGACGTACCACTCGGGGGAAGTTCGGTTACTTCTTTTTGTTCCTTTCGTGCTGGTTTGTTCATCTTCTCATCCTCTACTTGGCTGGCATCGGCAGCATCACTGCTTTCTTTTTGAGATGCCATCCTAAATAGTGCAGATGCCAGTTTATGCGTGAACTATATTTAGATTAAAATAAATGCACGTGTATTCTTTCACTCGCCAATCGGAAGAATTATAAAGGAATGCATTTTAAAACACGCCTGCCATATTTTATCAACATTCTTATTATTTTCTTAGGAATCTATAATACTGTAATGGCGTATACAAAGAACTATCGTATGAAATTCACTTGATATCGGTAGACATCGATTTATATACGTTCACATTCTAGCATTACACAAATAACTGGGAACGCACATTTCACTGTAACACTGTTTTACGCCGGCACACTGTGTAACTTTTGAGACAATAATATAAACTTTCTTCTTTCACCTCTTTCTTTACAAACGTATTAAGTAGCAAGGTTATCTTGATAAAGGTTAAAATCTTGGAATTAAACACAAGTATCGGTTATTCACTCCCCGCCCAAAGCGCGGGCGCATCGCGTAAGGCGGGCGGGCGCGGACTGCCGCAAACGCTCACGAATATTTACGAAGTATTTTTAACTTGAATCTTTCATCTTTGCTAAGGAATTATAGCCCGTATTTATATTCTCAAAGGGCTTCAAAATTACAAATGGATTAGCACATACATTATAAATACCTACTTTCTTAACGTTCGGGGCTGAGATCCCATTAACCTATGTTTTTAATGGGAATAAATGATATACCTTTTTCATGGTTTAAGGAAGTTGTTTTTTTTTTATGTTAATTACATAAAAGAACTGTTAACCTTGGGTTAACGCTGGATGCTGAGTGGATCCAGCTATGCTCGAAGGAGGAGATCCGAAGGAGAACTACTCGTGGATTACCGCCATACCCAATTGCAAAGCTGCAACTTTAGCTGAGAACATCGAGGCCTATTAGGGCCCGCTTGCAGAGACGCCGGGTTAGGTTTAACCCAGGAATAAATTTGTAATTTTGACAGAAGCTCTATATGAAATCTGTCAAAGCAGCAGCTAACTCTGGGTTAAAAGGATAACCCGGCGTTTCTGCAAGTGGGCCTAAGAGTTTTGTGTCAAAAAGGTTGAATTAGACACTTCTATTTCAATTCTGGCAGAAAAAATATTTCATAAATTTAAAAAGATTATTTTTAAATATTTTCCATTTCCGTCAAATCTCATTCAACTTTTTTTTCATTCTATTTGGAAAATTTGTCATGTGAAGATCTCTAGTTGTGAATTTTACAATTTTTTTTAAATTAATTTTGAAGATTTTATCGAAAATTTGATTTGATGGGTTAGAATGGGTTATTAACTAAATTCTAGTACCTGTGGCTGGCCTTTGAACATCTAGCGGAAAGTGGATCCCAGTTCATCTGTCCCTTCCGCCCCTACTCCCTGGTGTGGTGAGTTAATCAGATTTTATTTCCAGAAACTAGTTTAAAAAAGTCTAGCTTTGCTTTAAAAGAAGATTTATTCTTGTATATCAAATGTTTTATCGATCGAGCGAACTGTAGAACGAGTTGACTCGGAGGGCGAGGTTGACATAGGCTTGCGGTATGCTGTTCAGAGGAAGTTTGCATAGGTTGAGGATTGGTAGTCGCTTCGCACACTACTAGATACCGTTGGCGTACTATAAAAATTGTGGCAATTCATAGGACGCCTGAACTGGCGTACCCACATAGTCACGTAGCAACCAATGTTTGACGTTTTCAAACAAAATTTCAACTCAAAAAATATCACGTTGCCGCATTTAAGGAGCTATTGTTTGTAGGAAGGGGGTATCTAGTAGCAACTAATCTACCAATCCTAAACATCATTTTTGGCTTTTGTAAGTTACGTGCGTTTAAGAAATTAAATATCACAAGCTTCAACGGTGAAGGAAAACATCGTGAGGAAACCTGCACACCTGAGAGTTCATAATGTTCTCAAAGTTGTGTGAATTCTGCAATTTGCATTGGGCCAGCGTGGTGGACTATGGCCTATAACCTTTCTCTGAGAGGAGACCTGCAGGCTTAGCATGCACGTCGAAGTGATGTCTCGCGAAGTAAGGGAGAGAGATATTGTCGATGTAGAGTGTAGACTGATTTCTCGTTTACTCTTCAAAACTTCAAAATTCGAGAAAATTACGTTGCCAATCGCCATGTTAGAGTTCGCAGAGAAAAATAGAGAAAATAATATTATCTCTACTTTTGACGTAACGAGACGAAACATGGTGTGCAACCATGTTAGTTTCGATATAGAGATAATACGAGAAAAGGGGTAGACAAAACTTTCTCGCGCGTGTATGCTAGGCCTGCTGCGCTCCATAGTGAGCCGTTGATGGGTTGCTGATGATGATGAAGATACTTATTCAATTAATCTTTGGCTTAGGTTACAACGAGGTTTCCCGGCCACAGCATGGAGCCCGATAAGGAGAAGGTGCCGGAAAAAAAACCGAGCAAGAAGCTGAACGAAGAAGTGGTCGCGTTTATGATCAGCCGGACCGACAACGAGGCGCCGCGGGCGGCGGCTAGAATGAACTCGTTGATGGAACTGCACCGAAAGTAAGCCCACTTATGCCCGTTCTCACCAAGGTCAACTTTTATGTCATGACGTGGGCCTCATAAGAAGGCTCAGGGTCACTCAGCGGGCGATGGAGAGAGCTATGCTTGGGGTATCGCTGCGAGATCAAATCAGAAATGAAGAGATCCGCAGGAGAACCAAAGTCACCGACATAGCTCGGCGAGTCGCGAAACTGAAGTGGAAATGGGCGGGGCACATAGTTAGAAGAGCTGATGGTCGTCGACCCGCACCGGTAAGCGCAGTGTTGGCAGACCCCCCACTAGGTGGACCGACGACATCAAACGAGTCGCAGGGAGCCGCTGGATTCAGGCGGCGCAAGACCGAGGCCTGTGGAGGTCCATGCAGGAGACCTATGTCCAGCAGTGGACATCTAAAGCTTGAAAATGATGATGATGATGACTTTTGACGTGATAACGTCTTATAAATCGATGAACACCGGCTGCACGCACGAAAAAGTGTCACGTTCCGCCTAAGCCTGAGCGTGCAAGCGAGAGCGCGGAACAAGCGATAGAGAGGCACGATCGGCCCAAACGTTGGCGTGTGAGTTGTGACGCCATTTTGTCGCTGTAAGCAGTTAAACGAGTGTCTCTGGAACTAATAAATTGAAAATAGCGCACCAGCCTCTATAATGAATTTATGATTTCAAAACCGACCTCTAATTTTTCTAATTTCATATGAAATCATAGATTGATTTGAAGAGGTCGGTGCGTTGCATTATTATTAGTTCCAGAGACACTCGTAAATCAAATGTGGCGCTTCAAATTGATCCATAAATTATTACTTATGCTGTCATGTGTATAGATAGGGACAGCCGCCAGTCCTGTGTTAATCACAAATATCCGGGTGACCGAGCTTTGCTCGGTTTTTTTTTGTGAATCGTGTTTTTTGGAAATTATTTAGAAAAAAATAATAATAAAAAATAAATAAATAATAATAATAATAATAATCATGTCTATTTCTCAGAACGGATGTAGGAATGGCTCCCGTGGTACTAAGGAGCTTCTCCTCATTGATATGGCCATTTGTCAACAGGTTCGGCGCTCCCGAAGGGATCTGTCGACATGTTGGATAGACTATAAGAAGGCCTACGACTCTGTGCCCCATACATGGCTCATGAAGGTGCTGGAACTGTATAAAGTAAACTCAGTACTACGCGCCTTCCTACAGACGTGTATAGGGCAGTGGAGGACAGTCCTTCACTATCCAGGGTGTCGCCGGACCCTGGGGAGCGCGGAGCCTATAAGGATTGAGCGAGGCATATTCCAGGGCGATAGTTTGAGTCCTTTGTGGTTTTGCCTGGCTCTGAATCCTCTGAGTACTCTCTTGGAGAATTCAGGGCTAGGTTACCGGTTAAGGAGAGGTGGTCAGGTTATATCACACCTCCTTTACATGGATGACCTAAAACTCATTGCCCCCAACAAATCACATCTACTAGAGTTACTAAAGGTAACTAAAGCCTTTAGTGATTCCATCAGGATGGAATTTGGTGTGGACAAATGTGCGGTCATGCATGTAAAGCGAGGGAAGATTGTGGAATCTGAGGGTGTTGAGCTTTTGGATTCCATATACCTCAGATCGCTCTCCCCAACTGAAACCTACAAATACCTGGGCATGGCGGAGGCGTTAGGTATCAGAGAGGCCGACATGAGGTGAGAGAGCGTTTCCTTGGCCGCCTGAAGAAAGTGCTGAAAAGCCTTTTGTCGGGCGGCAATAAGGTGCGCGCCTTCAACGGTTGGGTCATGCCGGTCTTGATGTATTCCTTCGGCATACTCAGGTGGACTCAGACTGAGCTTGACGCCCTGGACAGACAAGTTCGTGCACTGCTGACCACATATCGGATGCATCACCCGCGCTCCTCGGTGATGAGGCTGTACATCCCGCGGAAGTGTGGGGGAAGAGGCCTTTTGAATGCCAAAACCCTCCACAACCGCGAGGTGTGCAGTCTCAGGGAGTACTTTCTCCACGCCGAGACGGAGATACACCGCGATGTGGTCGCAGTGGACAGGGGTCTGACGCCGCTCTCCTTGGCTAAAGTGAACTGGCGCATACCTGTGGTGCTCAGTACCAATGACCGCAGGGTTGTATGGCAAGGTAAGGAGCTTCACGGACGCTTTTATCGGGTCCTCCATGGGCCTGATGTTGACTTTGAAGCGTCCGTGGCCTGGCTGCGCTTTGGTGACCTCTTTGGGGAAACCGAAGGGTTTGTGTGTACAATTATGGACGAGGTCATGATGACGAACAATTACAGAAAATACATAGTGAAGGATGGAACGGTAGACATATGTCGGGCATGTCGCCGTCCTGGAGAAACTATCCGTCACATTGTCTCTGGTTGTTCTCATCTGGCTAACGGCGAATACTTACACAGACATAACCAAGTGGCCAGGATTATCCACCAGCAACTTGCCTTGAAATACAATCTTGTGGAATCGGAGGTACCCTACTACAAGTATGTGCCCGACCCAGTTCTTGAAAATGGTCATATCACACTGTACTGGGATCGATCTATCATTACAGACAGGACTATTGTAGCCAATAAGCCTGACATAGTGGTGATAGATCGATCAGAGCGCCGTGCAATGATTGTTGATGTTGCTGTCCCGCATGACGAGAACCTCGTGAAAGCCGAGAAAGAGAAACTCACCAAGTATCTCGACTTGGCGCACGAGGTTGTCGCCATGTGGAATGTAGACTCAGCAATCATTGTACCGATAGCCGTCACCGCTAATGGTCTTATAGCCAAGAGCCTCGACCAACATCTTTCGAGGCTCTCGTTGGGTAGCTGGGTCAAGGGCCAGATCCAGAAAGCTGTACTCCTGGACACGGCTCGCATCGTCAGGAGGTTCCTCTCTCTGGGGCCCTGACCGCCGGTTGCTTGGACCCTGTTCCCGAGGCCGGTGGACCGCTATTTTTTATATTTTTAAATGTTTTTTTTTATAATCAAATATTTAAAAATGTAAATTATATGATATAAATGAAATAAATGAAATAATAATAAAATTGATAGGGAAAATAAAATCGTCTGGACTCGAACCGGGGTCTTCTGGTTTCGGGACAGCCCAATTTCCCGAGCTATTGTAAATTTATAGATGATGGCGAAATTTACCTTCGTATTCTAATGATATTGCAAGGGGTTTTTCATTGCCTGAAAACACGGATAAAACGACCTTTTCTAAAAATGAAACCTAGCTAGATCGATTTATCGCCCCCGAAACCCCCTTCATACTAAATTTCATGAAAATCGTTAGAGCCGTTTCCGAGATTATATACAAGAATTGCTCGTTTAAAGGTATTAGATTAGTTAGAGATCATTGATGCTGGTATAGCACATAATTTTCTGTTGTGCCATTTTAGAATTGCTGTAATAATTTTGGCAGGCGTCACCGCGCCGAGCACGCGCGCATTCGCGTGGCAGACGTAGGCCGCGGTAAGAAGGCGCCGGCGAAGAAGCCGGACGAAGGGCGCCCCAGGGACAAGTCAGGCGATAAGGCGTGCGTATTTTGAAATAGAATAGAATAGAAATAGAATAGAATTGTTTTTTAATCTAATAAGCTTTTACAAGTGCTTTTGAATCGTCGATGAGTCTACCAAGAGCCTGTAGCTAAGTTACACTTCTTTGTATCGTTTCTCTTTCTACGATCGTTGTCATTTGAAGTTTTGGCTAGGGCTTCACTAGATGGCGCTGCAGCTGATC
Source organism: Oeneis ivallda (assembly GCA_029955525.1). Taxonomy (NCBI): domain Eukaryota; kingdom Metazoa; phylum Arthropoda; class Insecta; order Lepidoptera; family Nymphalidae; genus Oeneis; species Oeneis ivallda. The sequence goes on from JARPMR010000009.1 coordinate 24,522,298, forward strand.
AAAGACAGAAGTGTATTGATAATATTTTGCGGAATTTTGTATTGTTTTTTTAGCATATAAAACATTTATAATACACTTCTGTCTTTGATAAGCTGCAGCGCCATCTAGTCTAGCCCTAGCCAAAACTTCAAGTGACAACGATCGTAGAAAGAGAAAGGATACAAGAAAGTGTAACTTGGCTACAGGGGCCGGTTCGGAATGCCCTTCCTGCCGAGAAGAACCAGCAAGAAACTCGGTGGTTGCTCTTTTCAAAACGTTTCAATACAATAGATACTATGCTATGTATGCAGTGTTTCCACAATGAGGGGAAGTTCCACAAAAGCATACCTAATTATAATTCAACACATGTTAAGACGGTCACACAGAAAGTGTGACCGGCCCATTCTCGCCGGTGGAACCCGTTCACGAGCATGACGCATGACCTAGCCATTGCTTCGCTCAACCATATTTGATAGAACGTAACAACCCGCAGCAATCGGATGACAACGCAATATTATTGTGACACGGAGCTGATCTGATGATGGAATGGAAGATGGCTTTTGGAACTCTGTGATAAAACGACGTAACCCCATCTAATTTGGGCTCGTTTGATTCGTCTTGACAAGTACTCTGGTCCTAGATGATCCAGGGTCTGATAATGTAACCAGCTACTAAAAGCTTGTTTTTCAAAAATGAAATTTTTAATTTACACTAATTAACAAGACAATTAATGATACTAATATTATAAATGCGGAAGTGTTTGTTTGTTGGTTTGTCCTTCAAGCACGCCGCAACAGAGCTACGGATCGACGTGATTTTTTGCATGGGCATAGTTGAGGACTTGAAGAATGAAATTGGGCTACTTTTTATCCCGGAAAATAAGAGTTTCCGAGAGATTTTGAAAACTAAATCCACGCGGACGAAGTCGCGGGCATCAGATAGTATTAACTAGCAATAAACTAGCTTTTCAATTCCAACCCCTATTTTACCCCCTTATGGAATTTTCAAAAATTATTTCTTAGCCGATGCCTACGTCATAATAGCTATAGGTAGTCTGTTCAATTAGTCACGAGTCTTGAGAGTCAAGTTTTCCATTTGTACCAAGTTCCCAACTCAATGCGTGCATAGTTTATTTTAAATTAAAATCAGATATATTTTCATGTAAATTATTAAACTGACTCATCTAAACTAATTCATCGATGACTCTCACAATGTTGCTACAACCTATTTTTCAATTTAACAATGTTCTAGCTATGAAGTATGTTTGATAGTCAGTCAGTCACCTTTTCCTTTTATATACCTACAGTCTCACATACTTAGATAAGTCACTATAATTTCCAATTAAGTATTCCTATTTCCTAAGATCAAACATAGCACATAGCTTTGATATTTATAAGCGAACTGATTAGTTACTTCTTCATAATCATCAGCCACCCATCGTCTTATTACTGAGCGCAGGTCTCCTCTCAGAGAAGGGTTAGCCATAGTCCATCACGCTGGGCCAATGCGAATTGGCGGACTTCGAACTCTCAGGCGTGCAGGGTTTCCTCACGATGTTTTCCTTCACCGTTGAAGCTTGTGATATTTTTAATTTCTTAAAAGTTAGTTTTTAGTACTTCCCAAAAACAGAGTAAGTTTTAATAGTCAGTATTCTAGATGGTTTTAGGGTGGCTGTGTCGCATTGTTGGTCCAAAAGATGTGACGGCAGCCTCTCCAGTGTTAATCATAGATTAACTAGTGGTTCGCCCCGAACTGAGACCTCGCGGTAACGGTATCCCATGATTATTCATTCAATCGATACATGATAACCAAAACTGACATTATTATTATGCCCGTTTTCACCAAACATACCTAAATCATCCCCTAAGTAGGAGTCTCTTAACGTAGGTAGCTCCTAAATACAATCCTAAGTCCTAACATCCGTCCCAATATCCTTTTAGGTGTCCCGTACAGGATCGTGATAAATAAGTTGACAGAAAACATCAATCACCTAACTTATAGGTAGCCCGTAAAGGTTAGGGAACGTTAGTGAAAACATTGAATTATTTATCAAACATTGAATTTAACTCGTAGTTCCATGGGAATAGTTACTGACTGCGCCATCTATTAGCATTATTGTGAAGCTATGTTGATGCTATATGAATTACTGACGCCCATTAAAAATTAAATAATCTCGTTTCTTTATAATATTCATATAATTTTAGTATTTGTTGTTCAAGTACAGGATATAAGTGACCTAAAAACATAAAATCAGTTTGAAAATCCATAGCGGATTTTTCTAGAGAGCGTCTTCAAGCGAGCGTATAAAATCGCCACTTTGAAAGCCCCCCATTTCGTCAATTTTAAGGGAAAAATTAAAAAAAAAAATATTTTTGTACTCAGTTCAAAATTATCTTTAAAATGATACGTAACAATTTTATGTAACGCGATTTTTTTTTTTTTACTTCGCATTCGCTTCTATGAGAGCCCCCCTGAAATAAAGATTTTTATAACTTTTTAAGCCATTTTCGGCTGGAGGCCATCGGTTTACATATTATATCTAAATTTGAAGTAATTACGTTCAGTAATTCAAAAGTTATAAGGCTCTGACAGACGGACGGACGGACGGACGGACGGACAAGTGCAAATCGCCCTAGTTAACTCAAAGACCTTCGCTTCGCTCGGTCGATAATAGTGTTTAGGGCCTGTACCTTCTGATAAGTGTCGGCTAGCCTAACCGTAAATTTTGTCACTTTCTTACTTTATGTCAATTGACAAAGACAAAATATGCGAATAAGCTATCCGACACTTATCAGAAGGTGCAGGTGAAAATGGCTTTTAAGACTGGGTTTCCACGGCGCGGTTCGCGGCCCGCGCGCAGCGGTTGCGTGATGCAGATTTGTATGGAAAATGAAGTTTCAATTTCCACGGCGCGGTTTGCGCCCGCGGCGGGCGCAGTACTAGCAGCACCGCAACCGCTGCGGGCGCGGGTGCGAACCGCGCCGTGGAAACCCAGTCTTATCTACTTCTTTATTAAATGAGGAAACATAATCATTTATTTAATTACAAGCACATAGCAAAGTATCATACATACATAGCTCTGTGTGTCGCGAAACTGAAGTGGAAATGGGCGGGGCACATAGTTCGAAGAGCTGATGGGCGTTGGGATCCCAAGGTGTTGGAGTGGTGACCCCGCACCGGGAAATGCAGTGTTGGCAGATCAACCCCCACCAGGTGGACCGACGACATCAAACGAGTCGCAGGGGGCCGCTGGATTCAAGCGGCGCAAGACCGAAGCCTGTGGAAGTCCATGCAGGAGACCTTTGTCCAGCAGTGGACGTCTATAGGTTGATAAAGAAGAAGACATAGCAAAGTAATTAGTTAAAGTACTTTTCTTTAATTCAATCCACATCTTACAATTAGCCTCACACATTGACAACTGACAAATGCTTTTGACATTAACTCACAAGTTCGTCTAATAACATTATTCACAAATAGAGCTCTGCAGTGACTCTCCCATCCCCCTTTCAGAGATCAACGGACAAGCAGAAAGCAAGAAGACCGAGGCGGCGAGAAAGACTCTCAAGACGTTCGAAGAGAAGGCTCGCGGTCCCGCTCGCGCTCCGCCGAGCCTGCGGACCGCTGCTGCAGACGCCGACGACGCCGCGGCTGCCGCAGACGACGCCGCCGCCGCTCCTGTCGGGTGAGTTGATAAGAGAAGGATAGAGGAGTGCACGGAGAATAGATAGAATAGAATAGAAATATTTTTTATTCAAATAAACTTTTACAAGTGCTTTTGAATAGTCTATGAATCTACCACTGGTTTGGAATGCCTTTCCTGCCGAGAAGAACCAGCAAGAAACTCGGCGGTTGCTCTTTTCAAAACAAAACTTTACAATACAGTAAATATGCTATATATGCAGTGTTTCCACAATGAGGGAAGTTCCAAAAATGCATACCGACTAACTTCTATCCTAAGATGGGCAGACATAAAGTAGCCCCATTCCCGCCGGTGGAACCCGTTCACGAGCATGACGCATGACCCAGCCATTGCTTCGCTCAACCATATTTGAGAGAACGTAACAACCCGAATCACACGACACCACCACTTAAATGTTTAAAGACTGCGTGACATACTTACGCTTTGATGAGTTAAGAGAAGGATAGAGGAGTGCATGGAGAATAGATAACACAAAGGACGTGTCTTCACTGCACGGCACTGCACCGACACCGACATTAACCATCATCATTAGCAACCTATCAACGGCTCACTACTGAGCACAGGTCTCCTCTCAGAGAAGGGTTATAGGCCATAGTCCATCACGCTGGCCCAATGCGAATTGGCGGACTTCACACACCTTCAAGAACATAGAACTCTCAGGTGTGCAGGTTTCCTCACGATGTTTACCTTCACCGTTGAAGCAAGGGATATTTAATTGCTTAAACGCACTTGACTCTGAAAAGTCAGAGGTACCCGAACCTGCGACCCCCTTGAATAGGAGACCACAGTCCTAACCACTAGGCTATCACTGCTTTAATAGTGGACGCATAATTCTAAGGAGTTGTATGGCACGCTGTCTCACTGGCCCGGCCCGACAACATCTCTGCGACACCATATCGTCGGTAGCAAGGCTCTCACTGATATCGTTAAGAGCGCGTGTAACCCCAAAAAAAAACAGATTTCGCGATGAGATAAAACATAGCCACAACCTCATGTGAGGCGCGACAAAAGAAAGCGTTTTGTGCGGAATAGGAGTGTAGTAAGCGCCAAAATACTTTGTAACTCGTAAAATATTCAATTTCTTTTCAATTCGCTAGGCTACTCTCTTGATAATATCAATCGGAATTTAATGTAAAAATTTTGGCTCTGTAATATGCAACACATTGAAAATAAATGAATATTGGTTAAAAATTAGACCTAACTTCGCGATTTTTTATTATCGAACAAATTTCATCATTTTATGTTTTTGCCCAAACACGCCCCTTGGCAGTAAGTATGATGTAATTCTTGACTGTTTTTTTTTTCGGATAATTGAAACTTTATCTACTATTGTAAAAATCAAATCTGTTTACTGTTAACGAGCGCACATTAAGCTCAAATTAGACAGTTCATCGTTCATCGTTGCGAAAATTTTTGCGAAAATGAACCGTCTTAATTCGCACTAAGGGTGAATTTTCCACGGTTAATATTATTCGAGAATTTGCTTTCATTTTCGAAGGTCATCGGTGAGCCATTAGTCTAAATTCGCCCTTAGGGCAAAGGGTCTTAGGGTTCATTTTCGCAATAGTGAACGATGAAATATCTCGAAAAATGAACTGTCTTAATTTGGGCATCACGGCATCGCTATGCATGTGTTGTGTACGCATGCAAAACTTTGCGTGCGAGTGGCGTGTTCAGTGACCCCGCCCCGCACCCCCGTGGCTGCACACAGCTGCCGTGTCGGGTCAGAGCGTGTCGGTGTCGGTCGTGGCTGTTGGTGTAGTGTCGTTGAGCACTGTCAGTGTCGGTGTCGGACCGGAGCCGTTTCCGGTCCAAAATGTAGATTTTTTTTTAAAACAATATTAGTCACGTTGAAGTTGACTAATATCCTCTTCTCCCCTCCAAATAAGCGGAAAGCTTGTGCTAGGAGTGGGTACGACAATTGTGCAAAGGGTGGGATTCAAACCTGCGACCTTTCAGTTTTCAGTCCGCACCTTTAACCGTTGAGCTATTGAGGCTAATTCCTAAAATGTTGAGTTTTGAATATGCAAAATGTTGAATGCCAAAATGTTGAATTCGCAAATGTTTAAGAATTGGTTTGCAAATTCAAAATTCAACATTTTAGGAATTCCAACATTTTCGACCGGAAACGGCTCCTGCCCGGCACCGACACTGACAGTGCTCAACGACACGACACCAACAGCCACGACCGACACCGACACGCTCTGAGTCTCTGACCCGACAGGGCAGCTGTGTGCTAATGTTGAATTGGCAAATGTTTAAGAATTTGTTTGTGGCGATCGGTTTGCAAATTCAAAATTCAACATTTTGCAAATTAAACATTTTAAGTAGGACTAAACATTTTGTAAATTCAACATTAGATATAAGGAATTCAACATTGTGGGCCGGAAGGCTGAGACCAATCCTACTTGCGGTTCCAAGTCATGTCCTCAACAATGGCTCATACGAAGAGCACATTAACAGGCGTCGGAGAGAGCTTTGCTAGGGACATCCCTTTAGGATCCATCCTCAATCTATGCTAGGATCCACATGTCATTACTGGCAACACTGTTTGAGTATTTGCGTATTCAGACATCGGCTGTGAAGCTTACTGAACGTTATTCAATTGGACTCGGCGGTAGATCTTTCTCAAAAATCGGCCAAATGCGAGTCGGGCCTCGCTCTTTTATTAGCGTATGGGGAAAAAAGCTCGTTTGTTTTGGCCACAATTACAAACTGCGGTTTGTAATTGTGGCCAAAACAAACGAGTAATTTTAGTTTGTCCACGTTTGTTCATGATGCGTCATAAATCGGTGTTTTCAGTATTTGTTGTTTAAATACACTAGGTATATACCTAGCACATAGTACTATAGTAGTAGTAGTAGTTTTGAGATAGACCCCGTAACAAAAGTGGTCTAAAACCGAAAACTTGAACTCTACTTAATGAGTTCTTGACAATGACATCCCACATGCCAGGGTAAAAAAATAAAATTTTATTTCGACTCCTTTTCCATGTATGCGAGCCCCCTTTATTTTTTAATTTAATTTTATTTTTATTATTTGTTGTTATAGCGGCAATAGAAGTACACAATCTGTGAAAATTTCAACTGTCTATCTATTACGGTTTACGAGATACAACCCGCTGACAGACAGACGGACGGACGAACGCACGGACAGTGGAGGCTTAAAGTAATAGGGTCCCGTCGTTGGCACTCTTTGGGTACGGAACCCTAAAAATGGGCCAATCGAGCTGAAGTCTTATTGCCCTCATGAATGACAGAATCGAACAATCGCTGAAGAAGTTTGGACGATGGATGGACAATCTTAAGGTACCCGCTGGCATTAGCTGGATACAAGCTGCGTAAGATGTTGTTCTGTGGCGATTCTGGCAAGAGACCTGTAACTTGCAGTGATAACATAGACAATTGGTGGTTAGGGGCGATCCTTTTTATTAATTGCTTTCTATATATTTCAAAAATTTCAGCGCCGTCGTCGTCGTTGCCGTAGGCGACGAAGCCGCTGTCGCCGTCGACGAAGTCGCCGACGCCGCCGACGAAGCTGCAGCAGGCGTCGACGACGCCGTAGCTGCGCTCGTCGCCGTCACCTCGGTTTTCGTTATCTTCGTACTAGCGCGCCATTGTATACTTAGCCATAGCCATAGCCATAGCTAGTCATTGTTTTAACAAGAATCTAAATTAGTTTTTATGTAAAACGAATTTGTACTTTGTCCATCTTATTGATAGTTTTTTGACAGCTCAGTCTCACTCATTACACACAGCTCATATAATAGTCACACTCACTCTCACTATACGAGAGTAAGTGAGACTGAGTTGTCAAAATACTATTAATAAAATGGACAAATTATAGATTCTTATTAAATAATGACTAAATCTGTCTGTTTTTCAGATTTCCATAAATATTAATAATTAAAATTATTAATATTTACGCAAATCTGATGAACGACAGCCATTAAAAGACAAGAAAAAACTTCATCATAACAATCTCATGGGCTAGTCACAGATCGATGATCCCTAAGTGTTTGTGTGAGTCCTGTACATGCAAGATTTTGGCAGCTGCTAAAGTAGTATTTAAGGCAGACTAGGGTCATTTTGAAAATATTCTATCCAGATTCACAAAAAAACAAACTTTTTTATATTGGTTTATTGTGAATCTGGATCGAATATTTTCAAAATGACTAGTCTGCCTTAAATATAAAAATTATAAAATTATTAGTGTGATATCGTTTATTTATACATCGTGTTTTTGATTTCTGAAGTTTTTTTGTTAAATAAATTATTAAACTTATTAACATGTTTTTTTTGGAGTAAGTACCTTTTTAGGTCCTACTCTCTCGTTAGAGTCGTATTATGTTCTGTGGTCCTACTGCATTTGAACTGCAAGTTGATTTTAAAAATTACAGTTGAGATACACTTCTATTGCAGTTGACTTAACTTCGTAACTGCTAACCTTTCCAAAACTACTACTACTAGTTTTTTTAACTACTACTACTAGTTTTTTTTAAGGGCGAGATGATTCGATAGGTTAGGCTAGCACGTTTGGATAAAAAAGGGTAGATATTTGATATAAAATTAGTTTAATCCTAACCTAATCCTTAAAAATAATTTATTGTTACGCGCGACGGGCGCTGCGGCGCCACTGAGCGGCGAGTGACAGCTGTAAGCTAGCGGCGATGGCGTGTTAGGAGTTTTATTATTCGCAACGGTTTAAAATTGGACTGAGTGCTAAACAAATGTGTTGAAATTGTAACAAAGATGTTGTACGGTAGTGCAATCGTTTGAACTATGTTATCTTTGATAATAGAAGTGATGAACTAAAGCATTTAACGGTAGTGTACTTGATTGAACCATGTAATCGATTGACAATAAAAGTCATTAACTGTACCAAAAGGATGTTTTCTGTAACATTCAGAAGCGGGATTAACGAAAATGAAGAGATCAGTGCCCAATAAAGATACTTTTTATGAAACTCATTTGTCCGACACTACAAAGTCATTTCCTGCTCGGACGTACGAATTTTATAACAAGAATCCAGTTTTGTGGAAGTGAACATAGTAGGGAATGCAGCTGATCGTGATTATGCTCAACATCAAGGTTTCATGATCTAGAAAACAAGTACTTTGGTATTCCTGCAACATTATTACTGGAACAATTGGTTGCCTAAAAATTAATAACATGGGACAGGAAGATGTTCTATGGCGGAAGGGCGAAATTATTACACATGTACATGTACCATATGGACTGATGAACAATGAGGTATTATGGATCGAAGGTGATGAATCGACTTCTCTGCAGGCCGATAATACTGAGGTGCGTAATGATTATTATTATTTAATCTGTCTGATGGCCTTGAGCTTCTGTTTTCTGTAGCATATATTGTATCTGTCTGATCTGAATATTCTGTTTCTGATTCAGATTCGGATTCTGATGGTCTTGAGCTTCTGTTTTCTGTAGCATATATTATATCTGTCTGATCTGAATATTCTGTTTCTGATTCAGATTCGGATTCTGATGGCCTTGAGCTTCTGTTTTCTGTAGCATATATTATATCTGTCTGATCTGAATATTCTGTTTCTGATTCAGATTCGGATTCTGATGGCCTTGAGCTTCTGTTTTCTGTAGCATATATTGTATCTGTCTGATCTGAATATTCTGTTTCTGATTCAGATTCGGATTCCATCGGAAGGCCATCAGCCTTGGGATTCTGTTTTCTGTAGCATATATTATTGTATCCGCCTGATCTGAATATTCTGTTTCTGATTCTGATTTGGATTCTGATGGCCTTGAGATTCTGTTTTCTGTAGCATATATTATTGTATCTGTCTGATCTGAATATTCTGATTCCGTTCTGATTCTGATCCGTTACCGACCCTGATTCCAAACCGACTGCATTCTGATTTCAATCCATTTCTGATTCTGTTCCGATCCCTTTCTGATTCTCATACCGATTCTGATTCTGATACTGAATTTATTTACGTTATTGATGTACATCTGGTTAATCTGTTTCTGCTCCACGTACAAAATATGTTTTGCGAGTCTGATTCACCCATCTCTACCATGATGCTGTTTTATCCTGCTCTATGTAACATTATGTGTGTTTTTTTGATGATGTACTCTTCTATGTTTTTTTTTGTAATTATTATTATTATTATTATTTACATTGTATACATATCTTACTTAAATTGATTTTAACCAGAACGGACTGTAGAAAGTTCCGTAGCTGAATAGTCACCTTCGAAGAGAAATACGCGTGATACTGTATATGATCTTGCGCCAGAGCAAACGTTTGCATACCTACGAACTCGCACAGTTGCAGGGACGCCATTCTCTGAAATTGAAATTGAAAAATCTAGCAAAACAGGATCAGTGTCGACTGTTTGAACTAATTCTTGAAAAATATGAAGATTGCTTTGCGGCTGGCACAAAATACCTTGGAAAAACAAATCCATCAGAAATGAAAATTTGAACTGACCTCTTCGACTCCTGTTTTTCATAAGCCATATAGGCTTGCGAAGAGCGAGCTTGATATAGTGTGGGCTAAGGTTAAAGATTTGTTAGATGCGGGAATAGTTATGGAATCTCATCGAACTATACGTCACCGGGTTATCTAAGTCAGAAAGAAGAATGGTGATAGTAGACTGTGTGTGGACTACAGAGCTTTAAATGCCTTAACAGTCAAGGATAGGTTTCCTTTGCCGCACGTTGATGAACAGTTGAGTAAATTATCAGCAGTTTTTCAGCGCACAATATATGAACTGCTTGGGACATTACGTTATGAAGAAGTTTTGACATATATGGAAGACTTATTATTCCCACCTACTAATGTAGAAAACGGACTCAAAATTCTAGAAAGGGATCTGCAGATTATGTGACAGTCTAATTTGACGCTAAAATTACAAAATGCGCATTTCTGAAATCTGTAGTAAATTATTTAGGACAAGTCGTTTCACCTACCGGTATACGTCCAGGAGATAAGAAATTAGATGCAGTGAACAATTTACTTACCCCTTTATACGTTCACCAGATTTTAGAGGTCTGTGTTCTTATTTCCGCAAATTCATGCAGAATTTTGCTATAGCGAAACCACTCACGAATTTGACCAAAAGAGAACGTAGAATGGGTATTGCAGGCAAAGGTGAGATGAAAACAGTGATATAGTTTAGTAGACTGACAACCAAAGAATAAATGGTCTAGCTATGAGATAGAAGTTTGGGCGGTGGTGGAATCGCTAAAATGTTTCAAAATTTACATAACTGATATCCATTTCAAAGTTACAACTGACTATTCAGCCGTAAGGAGCACATTTACCAAACGAGATTTAGTGGCAAAGATTGCTCGTTGGTGGCCCCAAATCCAAGACTATGATATGTAAGTGGTTTATAGACCGGATACTACTATGAAACATGACGCATTGAGTCGAAATCCGGTCGCTGAGGTTTCTGTGGTGACAAATTAACACTGAAGACTGGTTTCTGACAGCCCAGGTACAAGAGGAAAAACTTCAATCTATTTATAATCAGCTGCAAACTGAAGATCCTAATAATAATGTGAAAAATAATTATTGTATCTGAAATGAGCGTATTTATCGGAAAACATTAAAGGGAGAACGCCCTGCTGTGCCAAATGATGCTCTATGGCGAATCATAAAGATGTTTCATGATGACGTAGGTCACGTAGGGGAAGAGATGCGACGAAGCTATCAAAGCAGACAACTGGTTTTCCCGTATGACGCGATTTATAAAAAAAATATGTCAGTGCCTATTTAGTGTGTCTGTTCAAGGGAAGATAAGGTAAAACGTCTGGTAAATACACCCCATAACTAAACCAGATCAAGCTGATGCTCACTCTGTATAAAGACCACATGGGACCTTTTCCGAACTCCTCTAAAGAAAATCAATATTTGTTAGCGATTACTGATTCTTTTACCAAAATTGGATTACTGTTGTAGCGTTAAGAAAAGTCTTCTCAATACTGGTTTACCCAAACAAAATTATGTCGAATAGGGGATTATCTCATTCATCATAATTTGAATATCATAGCTGTCCCATGAGTGAATGGGCTAGTTGAGCGACCGAACAGAGCTTTACTGGATGCGATAAGATCTAGGGTCAGGAACAACAACATGGGATTCTACAGTTCCTGAAATAGTAATGGCGATCATGCAAACAGTTCACGATACAACAAAATTCAGTCGTTACGCACTCATGTTCGCTCATAAGAAGAGCTTAGTACCGGAAATGACTCGTTATAGTTCAAAAGTAAACAGCGCTACAGAAAGCAAGACTGCGAGTGAAAATATAAGGAAGAAACAGACGTATATGGAGACTAAATGCAATGAAGGCAAGAAAAGAAAGAAACGAGAAAAGAAAAAAGCGAGAAACTATAAAAAGGGTGAATTAGTTTTGAGGAATAACGCTTTCACTAACTCAGAGACTGGGATCAATCGAAAGTTAAACAGTATACATATATCCAGGGCCGTATAAAATAACGCCGGTTTTACAGAATGGCCGATATTTACTGCGAAGTATAAAAAGAATGAAAGGTTACAAGAAGTTTGTAGCAGTGGCTGCTGCTGATGCATTGCGGCCGTACAAAAGTTCTGCTAACTATGGTGCCGATTCTGATAGTGACAAGGGACATTGTAGATATGCAAGATCTTATAGATCTACCAGAAAGTTAACCTATCTCTCAGTCCGATCTGGTTTAATCAATTCAACTGCATTCGGAAATTTATTCCCCACTAATACTCGTATGTGAATACCTGGTGGTATTCACTTTGCAGGATGGCCGATGTTACGCGCGACGGGCGCTGCGGCGCCACTGAGCGGCGAGTGACAGCTGTAAGCTAGCGGCGATGGCGTGTTAGGAGTTTTATTATTCGCAACGGTTTAAAATTGGACTGAGTGCTAAACAAATGTGTTGAAATTGTAACAAAGATGTTGTACGGTAGTGCAATCGTTTGAACTATGTTATCTTTGATAATAGAAGTGATTAACTTTTAACGGTAGTGTACTTGATTGAACCATGTAATCGATTGACAATAAAAGTCATTAACTGTACCAAAAGGATGTTTTCTGTAACATTATATTTAGATTTTTGAATGATAATTTTGTCGGTTTTCAGCTGCCATGGTTAAGCAGATAGCTTTTTTGGAACGTCTGAATCGATTTTGATGACTTTCGCAGGCAGGTTATCACTAATACACAAAAATTCTTTTCAAAAAACCGACTTCTAACGCCACTACAAAGTATAAAAATAATTTTAGTTTGTCCACGTTTGTTCAAGTCGGGCGGGCCTAAATACAAACTATGAAACCGATGCGCGACGCTACACAATATGAGAGACTTGTTTGTAGAAGTCGAGCGAGCATCGCTAATAAAAATAAATAAGATTATTTTTATACTTTGTAGTGGCGTTAGAAGTCGGTTTTTTGAAAATAATTTTTATTTTAAGCTTTGTGTAGTATCCTATGATTGAGGAGCTAGGACCTGGAGCTCCATGATGTAGTCCATACTTGTTACCTACACTATCAATTCGTAATCGAAATTTCCTAAATCACCATAGTTCTAGGTAGGCAGTACCCTGCAGCATCAGGATTGAGGAGCTAGGACCTGGAGCTCCATGATGTAGTCCATACTTGTTACCTATACCTAATAATAATTCGTAATCGACATTTCCTAAATCTCTTTATTTTAGGTGAGCAATAACCCTGCAGCATCAGGCTTGAGGAGTTGAAGGTGAAAATTTTTATGGGACCATTTCGCAAACATCCTCTGTCGATTAAAAAAAAATCACGCGAATCGGTCCAGTAATCCCGGAGAAATCGGTGGACATACATAGAATACATTTTTTTTCTATGTATAGAAAAAAAAAAGATACCGGCCGAATTGAGTACCTCCTCCTTTTTGGAAGTCGGTTAATAAAATTTTAAGTAAAAAGTAGAACTCTGATAGGTAATGGGGACAATATTTGTTGACCCCATCAGTTTGAACCCTAATAACTTAGGCATAGAGAGCTTTCATCCTGGTGATGGATCCCGGGATATCAGTATTCAAGGAATTTTTAGGGTTCCGTAGTAAAAAAGGAACCCTTATAGTTTCGCCATGTCCGTCCGTCTGTCCATCCGCGGTTTAGCTCAGAGACTATTGGTACTAGAAATCTGTAATTTGGCAAGGGTATAAATATCAATCACGCCGACAAAGTGGTGAAATAAAATAGTTAAAAACATTTTTTTTAGGGTATCTCCCCTACATGTAAAGTGGGGATGATTTTTTTTCTCGTCTATCTAATAGTGTGGGGTGTTGTTGAATAGGTCTTTCAAAAATATTGTGGGTGTGGGAACACCATTTTTCAATTCAGGGATCCGTTTGTGAAATATAATATTTTAAAGTGCTAAATTTTATTAGTAAAGTGTGTCCCCCCCCCCCTCTGCCAGCTAAATGGTTGTACAAATACAAGAAAAAATTCACAGCAGTAGTATATATAATGAATTTTAAAGAAAAACTATCACGGCTAAAGTTATATCTGTTTTTCCTAAGTATTACACGTAAAATTTCATATTTTGTAATTATTATAATATATATAGCTCAATTACCACTGACTGACTGACTGACTCACTCACTGATTGACACGATTGTTCTCCTAGAAAGAGACAGAAAACGATACAATGATGTAGGGGAGATATGTCCGGGTGGGGGATTCGAGTAGGGAAAAATTATGACATTTCGGAAAAACAAGATGGCGGCCGACGTGATTCTTGCAACTCTTTTGTTTTCCAACCGATTTCTTTGAAATTTTGGATTATCGTAGAAATTAGTAAACGATTAACAGAAAAAGTGAAAAAAATTAAAAAAACAAGATGGCGGCCGAGCTGTGACGTCTCAAATTTCCGACCCCTCTTCTGTAAAATTTTGTATGAAAAAAATTTTTTTCACCCATGGTGTCGTATAGAGCTCAAAGAATGTGACTCGGAGAAAGGTGGAGAGAGCTGATGAGTGAGGAGTTCGGAGACGGGCGAGGGGCACGGCCAGGGTATAGAAGATAGGTGGAGGGTGCTCGACCAAATGTCATTCGAAACCTCGAGCAGTTGCCAGTGAGTTGAAAAAAAATTCCAAAATGGCGGAAAAAAAATGGCGGCAAATTTTGCCCGTCTCTCTCTCGGAGACTATAAAAGACGGAGGAGCGGTTTCTCGACAAAAGATGATCAAAACCCGGAGGTCTACCTGGTGAGTAGGAAAAAAATTCAAGATGGCGGATTTTTTTTTTTCATACATTATGTATGGGGAATATTGAAGGGACTAGAAGTTGGGAACTATGCAAGACATTGATTTTGATAGGTTCATAGGTGTCTTAGATCTCGGAGAATATAAAAATTAGTAATAAATCGGGTAGGGGTAGGGGTCGGGGTAGGGGAAGGGGTAGGGGTCGGGGTAGGGGTCGGGGTAGGGGTAGGGGTAGGGGTAGCGGTAGCGGTAGGGGTAGGGGTAGCGGTAGCGGTAGGGGTAGGGGTAGCGGTAGCGGTAGGGGTAGCGGTAGCGGTAGCGGTAGGTAGGGGTCGGGGTAGGGGTAGGGGCGGGGTCGGGGAAGGGGTAGGGGTAGCGGTAGCGGTAGCGGTAGGGGTAGGGGTAGGGGTAGAGGTAGTATTATTTTATGGTGTATGGTATTATATTATATTGTGTTATAGTGAGTTATATTATATTATATTATATTATATTATATTATATTATATTATATTATATTATATTATATTATATTATATTATATTATATTATATTATATTATATTATATTATATTATATTATATTATATTATATTATATTATATTATATTATATTATATTATATTATATTATATTATATTATATTATATTATGTTATATTTGTAATATATTTTATCTAATTATATTATATTGTGTTAAATCGTGTTACATGATGTTATATTGCGTTAGATTTGCAATATATTGTATTATATTGTGTTATAGCGTGTTATATTATATTATATTATGTTTTGTTCATAATATATTGTAGTATATCGTGTTGTATTGTAATATATTGTATTATATTATGTTATATCATGTTATATTATGTTGTATTTGTTATATATTGTATTATATTATGTTATATCATGTTATATTATGTTGTATTTGTAATATATTGTATTATATTATATTATATTGTGTTATATCGTGTTATACTATATTATATTATGTTATATTTGTAATATATTGTATCTTACTATATTATATAGTGTTAAATCGTGTTACATGATGTTATATTGCGTCAGATTTACAATATATTGTATTGTATTGTATTATATTGTGTTATAGCGTGTTATATTATATTATATTATGTTATTTTCATAATATATTGTAGTATATCGTGTTGTATTGTAATATATTGTATTATATTATGTTATATCATGTTATATTATGTTGTATTTGTTATATATTGTATTATATTATGTTATATCATGTTATATTATGTTGTATTTGTTATATATTGTATAATATTATGTTATATTTGTAATATATTGTATCTTATTATAATATATATAGCTCGATTACCACTGATTCACTCACTGACTGATTCACTCATTGACAGGGTTGTTCTCCTAGAAAGAGACAAAAAACGATACAATGATGTAGGGGAGATATGTCCGGGTGGGGGATTCGAGTGGGGAAAAATTATGACATTTCGGAAAAACAAGATGGCGGCCGACGTGATTCTTGCAACTCTTTTGTTTTCCAACCGATTTCTTTGAAATTTTGGATTATTGTAGAAATTAGTAAACGATTAACAGAAAAAGTGAAAAAAATTAAAAAAACAAGATGGCGGCCGAGCTGTGACGTCTCAAATTTCCGACCCCTCTCCTGTAAAATTTTGTATGAAAAAAATTTTTTTCACCCATGGTGTCGTATAGAGCTCAAACAATGTGACTCGGAGAAAGGTGGAGAGAGCTGATGAGTGAGGAGTTCGGAGACGGGCGAGGGGCACGGCCAGGGTATAGAAGATAGGTGGAGGGTGCTCGACCAAATGTCATTCGAAACCTCGAGCAGTTGCCAGTGAGTTGAAAAAAAATTCCAAAATGGCGAAAAAAAAATGGCGGCAAATTTTGTCCGTCTCTCTCTCGGAGACTATAAAAGATGGAGGAGCGGTTTCTCGACAAAAGATGATCACAACCCGGAGGTCTACCTGGTGAGTAGGAAAAAAATTCAAGATGGCGGATTTTTTTCCCCCCCATACAAAATGTATGGGGAATATTGAAGGGACTAGAAATTGGGAACTATGCAAGACATTGATTTTGATAGGTTCATAGGGCTTTTTTCTTTTTCTTTTTTTTCATTTTACATTTGCTTTTTTTCTTTTTTTTTCTTTTTTTTTTTCTTTTTTTTTCTTTTTCTTTTGTGAATGAGGAGCACGGCCAGGTTATTGCAGATAGGTGGGGTGTGCTCGAACAAATTTTTTGGAAAAAGATGACCAGAATCCGAAGGTCTACTTGATGAGTGAAAAGTAAAAGATTTAGCGGGCCGCGTACCCACGCGCCCTACTTGTAGTAACAACACTTCCCGCGAGCTGCTTTAGCAGCTCGCGCACCGAGCGAAATAAATAAAGCCGAACAATCGCGGTCCGCTTTAGCGGGCCGCGCACCCACGCGCCCTACTTGTAGCAATAACACTTCCCGCGAGCTGCTTTAGCAGCTCGCGCACCGAGCAAATGCTAGTTATTATAATATATATAGCTCAATTACCACTCACTGACTGATTCACTCACTGACTCATTGACACAATTGTTCTCCTAGAAAGAGACAAAAAACGATAATATGATGTACGGGAGATATGTTCGGGTGGGGGATTCGAGTGGGGAAAAATTATGACATTTCGGAAAAACAAGATGGCGGCCGACGTGAATCTTGCAACTCTTTTGTTTTCCAACCGATTTCTTTGAAATTTTGGATTATTGTAGAAATTAGTAAACGATTAACAGAAAAAGTGAAAAAAATTAAAAAAACAAGATGGCGGCCGAGCTGTGACGTCTCAAATTTCCACCGCTCTCCTGTAAAATTTTGTATGAAAAAAATTTTTTTCACCCATGGTGTCGTATAGAGCTCAAAGAATGTGACTCGGAGAAAGGTGGAGAGAGCTGATGAGTGAGGAGTTCGGAGACGGGCGAGGGGCACGGCCAGGGTATAGAAGATAGGTGGAGGGTGCTCGACCAAATGTCATTCGAAACCTCGAGCAGTTGCCAGTGAGTTGAAAAAAAAATCCAAAATGGCGAAAAAAAAATGGCGGCAAATTTTGTCCGTCTCTCTCTCGGAGACTATAAAAGATGGAGGAGCGGTTTCTCGACAAAAGATGATCACAACCCGGAGGTCTACCTGGTGAGTAGGAAAAAAATTCAAGATGGCGGATTTTTTTTCCATACAAAATGTATGGGGAATTTTGAAGGGACTAGAAGTTGGGAACTATGCAAGACATTGATTTTGATAGGTTCATAGGGCTTTTTTCTTTTTCTTTTTTTTTTCATTTTACATTTGTTTTTTTTCTTATTTTTTTCTTTTTTTTTCTTTTTTCCTTTTTTTTATTCTTTTTTTTTTTTTTTCATTTTTCATTTTCTTTTATTCTTTCTTCTTTTTTTTCTTTTCTTTTTTTTCTCTTTTTCTTTTTTATTCTTTTTCTTTTTTTTATATTTTTCATTTTCTTTTATTCTTTCTTCTTTTTTCATTTTCTTTTTTTCTTTCTTCTTTTTTTCTTTTCTTTTTTCTTTTTTTTCTTTTTCTTTTATGAATGAGGAGCACGGCCAGGTTATTGCAGATAGGTGAGGTGTGCTCGAACAAATTTTTTGGCAAAAGATGACCAGAATCCGAAGGTCTACTTGATGAGTAAAAAAATCGCGGTCCGCTTTAGCGGGCCGCGCACCCACGCGCCTTACTTTTAGTAATAACACTTCCCGCGAGCTGCTTTAGCAGCTCGCGAACCGAGCAAACGATAGAATGATGTACGGAAGATATGTTCGGGTGGGGGATTCGAGTGGGGAAAAATTATGACATTTCGGAAAAACAAGATGGCGGCCGACGTGATTCTTGCAACTCTTTTGTTTTCCAACCGATTTCTTTGAAATTTTGGATTATTGTAGAAATTAGTAAATGATTAACAGAAAAAGTGAAAAAAATTAAAAAAACAAGATGGCGGCCGAGCTGTGACGTCTCAAATTTCCGACCCCTCTCCTGTAAAATTTTGTATGAAAAAAATTTTTTTCACCCATGGTGTCGTATAGAGCTCAAAGAATGTGACTCGGAGAAAGGTGGAGAGAGCTGATGAGTGAGGAGTTCGGAGACGGGCGAGGGGCACGGCCAGGGTATAGAAGATAGGTGGAGGGTGCTCGACCAAATGTCATTCGAAACCTCGAGCAGTTGCCAGTGAGTTGAAAAAAAATTCCAAAATGGCGGAAAAAAAATGGCGGCAAATTTTGTCCGTCTCTCTCTCGGAGATTATAAAAGATGGAGGAGCGGTTTCTCGACAAAAGATGATCACAACCCGGAGGTCTACCTGGTGAGTAGGAAAAAAATTCAAGATGGCGGATTTTTTTTTCCCCCCATACAAAATGTATGGGGAATATTGAAGGGACTAGAAGTTGGGAACTATGCAAGACATTAATTTTGCTCCAACAAAAATTACTCGAAACCACATCCAATTAGCAGGGAGTTGAAAAAAAAACTCCAAAATGGCGGATTCAAGATGGCGGCCATAGAAACTTTCTCTGGTGTCTATCTCGGAGAGTATAAAATATGGAAGAGTAGTTTCTTGGCAACAGATGATCTAGACCCAAAGCTCTACTTGATGATCATGAAAAAAAACAAGATGGCGGATTTTTTTCCCATGCGAAATATATGGCGAATATTGATTTTTCTTTTTTTCTTTCTTCTTTTTTTCTTTTCTTTTTTTTTCTTTTTCTTTTGTGAATGAGGAGCACGGCCAGGTTATTGCAGATAGGTGGGGTGTGCTCGAACAAACTTTTTGGCAAAAGATGACCAGAATCCGAAGGTCTACTTGATGAGAAAAAAAATTCGCGGTCCGCTTTAGCGGGCCGCGCACCCACGCGCCTTACCTTTAGTAATAACACTTCCCGCGAGCTGCTTTAGCAGCTCGCGCACCGAGCAAACGCTAGTTATAATATATATAGCTCGATTACCACTGACTGACTGATTCACTGACTCATTGACAGGGTTGTTCTCCTAGAAGGAGACGGAAATCGATATAATGATGTTCGGGAGATGTGTTTGGGGGGGGGATTCGAGTTGGGGAAAATTATGACATTTCGGAAAAACAAGATGGCGGCCGACGTGAATCTTGCAACTCTTTTGTTTTCCGACCGATTTCTTTGAAATTTTGGATTATTGTAGAAATTAGTAAACGATTAACAGAAAAAGTGAAAAAAATTAAAAAAACAAGATGGCGGCCGAGCTGTGACGTCTCAAATTTCCGACCCCTCTCCTGTAAAATTTTGTATGAAAAAAATTTTTTTCACCCATGGTGTCGTATAGAGCTCAAAGAATGTGACTCGGAGAAAGGTGGAGAGAGCTGATGAGTGAGGAGTTCGGAGACGGGCGAGGGGCACGGCCAGGGTATAGAAGATAGGTGGAGGGTGCTCGACCAAATGTCATTCGAAACCTCGAGCAGTTGCCAGTGAGTTGAAAAAAAATTCCAAAATGGCGGAAAAAAAATGGCGGCAAATTTTGTCCGTCTCTCTCTCGGAGACTATAAAAGATGGAGGAGCGGTTTCTCGACAAAAGATGATCACAACCCGGAGGTCTACCTGGTGAGTAGGAAAAAAATTCAAGATGGCGGATTTTTTTTTCCCCCCATACAAAATGTATGGGGAATATTGAAGGGACTAGAAGTTGGGAACTATGCAAGACATTGATTTTGATAGGTTCATAGGGCTTTTTTTCTTTTTCTTTTTTTCATTTTACATTTGTTTTTTTTCTTTTTTTTTTTTTTTCTTTTTTTTTCTTTTTCATTTGTGAATGAGGAGCACGGCCAGGTTATTGCAGATAGGTGGGGTGTGCTCGAACAAATTTTTTGGCAAAAGATGACCAGAATCCGAAGGTCTACTTGAAGAGTAAAAAAATCGCGGTCCGCTTTAGCGGACCGCGCACCCACGCGCCCTACTTGTAGTAATAACACTTCCCGCGAGCTGCTTTAGCAGCTCGCGCACCGAGCGAAATAAATAAAGCCGAACAATCGCGGTCCGCTTTAGCGGGCCGCGCACCCACGCGCCCTACTTGTAGCAATAACACTTCCCGCGAGCTGCTTTAGCAGCTCGCGCACCGAGCAAACGCTAGTTATAATATATATAGCTCGATTACCACTGACTCACTCACTGACTCATTGACATAATTGTTCTCCTAGAAGGAGACGGAAATCGATACAATGATGTTCGGGAGATGTGTTTGGGGGGGGGATTCGAGTTGGGGAAAATTATGACATTTCGGAAAAACAAGATGGCGGCCGACGTGAATCTTGCAACTCTTTTGTTTTCCAACCGATTTCTTTGAAGTTTTGGATTATTGTAGAAATTATTAAACGATTAACAGAAAAAGTGAAAAAAATTAAAAAAACAAGATGGCGGCCGAGCTGTGACGTCTCAAATTTCCGACCCTCTCCTGTAAAATTTTGTATGAAAAAAATTTTTTTCACCCATGGTGTCGTATAGAGCTCAAAGAATGTGACTCGGAGAAAGATGGAGAGAGCTGATGAATGAGGAGTTCGGAGACGGGCGAGGGGCACGGCCAGGGTATAGAAGATAGGTGGAGGGTGCTCGACCAAATGTCATTCGAAACCTCGAGCAGTTGCCAGTGAGTTGAAAAAAAATTCCAAAATGGCGGAAAAAAAATGGCGGCAAATTTTGTCCGTCTCTCTCTCGGAGACTATAAAAGATGGAGGAGCGGTTTCTCGACAAAAGATGATCAAAACCCAGAGGTCTACCTGGTGAGTAGGAAAAAAATTCAAGATGGCGGATTTTTTTTTTTCATACAAAATGTATGGGGAATATTGAAGGGACTAGAAGTTGGGAACTATGCAAGACATTGATCTTGATAGGTTCATAGGGCTTTTTTTCTTTTTCTTTTTTTTCATTTTACATTTGCTTTTTTTCTTTTTTTTCTTTTTTTTTTCATTTTTTTTTCTTTTTCTTTTGTGAATGAGGAGCACGGCCAGGTTATTGCAGATAGGTGGGGTGTGCTCGAACAAATTTTTTGGCAAAAGATGACCAGAATCCGAAGGGCTACTTGATGAGTAAAAAAATCGCGGTCCGCTTTAGCGGGCCGCGCACCCACGCGCCCTACTTGTAGTAATAACACTTCCCGCGAGCTGCTTTAGCAGCTCGCGCACCGAGCGAAATAAATAAAGCCGAACAATCGCGGTCCGCTTTAGCGGGCCGCGCACCCACGCGCCCTACTTGGAGCAATAACACTTCCCGCGAGCTGCTTTAGCAGCTCGCGCACCGAGCAAACGCTAGTTAATATATATATAGCTGCTCGTGCTGATTCACTGATTCACTCACTCACTGATTGATCACCTCTCCTGTAAAATTTTGTATGAAAAATTTTTTTTTCACTAATGGTTTCGTATAGAAGACAAAAATTCATTCGGAGGAAAATTGTGGAGAGAGCTGATGATTGAGGATTTCGAAGACGGGTGAGGAGCACGGCCAAGGTATTGTAGACAGGTGGGGGGTGCTCGAACAAATGTCATTCGAAACCTCATCCAATTGGCAGTGAGCTGAAAAAAATCCAAAATGGCGGAAAAAAGATGGCGGCCATACAAACTTCGTCGCTGTCTATCTCGGAGAGGATAAAAGATGGAAGAGTGGTTTCTTGGCAAAAGATAATCAGGACCCGAAGGTCTACTTGATGAACAGAAAAAAAAATCAAAATGGCGGAATTTTTTTTTCCATACAAAATATATGGCGAATATTCAAGAGACTAGAAGCTGAGAACTATGCAATACTTTGATACGGTTCCTTTTAAAAAATTGTTTTTATAGAAGAATTCTCATTCTTAAAAATGATGAGATATGATGATCGAGGGTTTGGAAGGTGGGTGAGGAGCACGGCCAGGGTATTGAAGATATGTGGGAGGTGCACAAACAAAAAATACTCGAAATCTCATCCAATTGGCAGTGAGCTGAAAAAAATTCAAAATGGTGGATTCAAGATGGCGGCTATACTTTCAAAGGTGTATATCTCGGAGAGTATAAAAGATGGAAGAGTAGTGTTTAGGTAAAAAATGATCGAGACCTGAAATCCTACTTGATAAGCAATAAAACCGCGGTCCGCTTGCGGGCCGCGCACCCACGCGCCCTAGTAGTATATTATATTTTTATTTATTTGCCTTTATTATCGTAGTATTAATTCTTCCTTACTAATACATATTATAAATGCGAAAGTGTATGTTTGTTGGTTGATTTTGAGATAATACAGTATTGAAAGTCATGTTCGATTAGGAAGTTTTAAGTCATTTATAACTTATGTGTCGCATTAGGTTTCCTGTAAAGATAGATTAAGTTATTTGTAAATAAATAAATAAATCAGTAGGTCGGCCAAACAAACTGTTGTTTTATATGTGAAAAGTATTCGCACTGGTGGGAGATGACTGTGGGTGCATGCCGCACGGGTCGTCCATAGTATTTATAATGTTTATCAAAGTTTAAAGAAAAGCTATCAAGGGTAAGTAGGCTTTAATTTAAAAGTAATTTCATAGTAAATGGCTTAGATGCCATTAATATTGCTGTAATGCTGCTTACTTTGCAGAATTCTATGATAATCAAGGAAAAACTGCATTATTTATACTAATACTGGAGTCGTCTCCAATATTAAATCGTATAAGACCGTATCAAGAAATTCCGTAACGAAAATAAACCTAACACCGTCGTTCAGTAAGCGTTCAACATTTTAGAGGTTCTCAAGTAGCTCTATTTGGCGCAGTGGGCGAGCGGCCGCTTTCTTTACCGTATGGTGTATGATGTCGCAGGTTCGAATCTCACTCGCGAAGTAGTGACAGTTCGCTTTTCTTGTTTGTTAAGTTTTTTTTGCATAATTTTTACTATGCAAAAAAAATATTGCATAAATATAATTGCATAAGTTGATAAAAAATGCCTATGCAATAGCTTTACCGCGGCAGTCCCCGAGTGCTACTTAATTTTTTATTTGGTATTTAGAAAATAATAGACGCATTATTACATTGTGATGTTATTTAGAAGTGGTAAAAAACAGTTCATGATAAAAATTGCATATAATATATAGTACCTATACACCTTTCTAAGTACGCATAATATTGTGACATGCAACTACGGAACCCTACACTGCGCGTGGCCTGACATGCAATTGGCCTTTATTTTTATTTTATCTCCTTTTTTGATTCCAGGGTCGTGGTCCAGCTTCTCAGTCCAAACAGTTTGACTCACGGTCTTTTTCATAATGTTCCATAGAACAAGTGGGTACAGTCAAGAAATCAGGCATTTATCATGATCTGGTCGAGGTGCTTCCGGCTTATGTCTGGTACTGTCGCGTCCACGTGGGGTCGGCCGACCGGCAGCAGTAGCTCCAGGCGCTCATTGAGGGGTCTGGACAGGAGGTCTCGCAGACGAGCGTTGCAGTTCAGGGGGGTGGACGTCAGGGCCACAAGACCGCAGTACTGAAAACGAAACGGACATCTATATACTATATTAAATCTATATCTATATCTATACTATAATAAAACTGTAACTGGACGATTTCTGTACATATAATCTACTAGCTGACCCGGTGAACTTCGTACCGCCAACTTATCTATAAGTATAAATAAAACAAATAAACTATCCTAATCCAAAAAAACTATCCTATCTTTTAAGTTGGACCAAATTACAGATAGTTACGAAGTTTGATCAAAATCGGTTAAGTAGTTTAGGAGTCCATCGCGGACAAACAACGTGACACGTAATTTATATATATTAAGATTTTGAAAATTTTAACCGGGGGATGCTTTACTATCAATACTAATCCCAAAACAGATTTTTATTTAATTTTGTCTGTCTGTCTGTCTGTCTGTCTGTCTGTCTGTCCGTCCGTCTGTCTGTCTGTCTGTCTGTCTGTCTGTCTGTCTGTCTGTCTGTCCGGGCATCACGCAAAAACTACTGAACGGAATTGTATGAAATTTGGTATAGTAGTAGGTGATACTCCGGGTTAACAAATAGGATAGTTTTTAATCCTGATAAATAATAAGGTTACTCCAAGATAGGGGATGAAAGTTTTTATCGGTTTTACTTCATAATTCCGTCAAATTTGAACCGATTTTAATCATTCTTTTTTTATTTAAAAGTGTATAATATCAGGCATAGTTCGTCTAATTTTGATGAAGATCTGATAAATATTATAGCAGATAGAGGACATAATGCTTCACGCAGCAAAAGTCACTCGCATAAATGACAACGGTCGAATACAGGCATTCCATATTTATATGAGGGTTTTAGCCATAGACATAGACTTAATTATTAACCTACAGGCCCTAGATAATCATCTAATGGTATAATCATACCATTGTGTTTGTTTTGTAGCCTACCCGTGCGAAGCTGGGGTGGGTCCATAATATAATAAAGCTGAAGAGTTTGTTTGTTTCTTTGCTTGAACGCGCTAATCTCTATTGAGAACATAATGGAGAACTCTCAGGAGTGCAGGTTTCCTCGCGATGTTTCCCTTCACCGTTGAAGCATGTGATATTTAATTGCTTAAACGCACTTAACTCCGAAAAAACAGAGGCGCGTACCCGGGCTCGAACCTGCGACCCCCGAACAGGAGACCGCAGTCCTGACCACTGAGCTATCACTGCTTTATAATTTTATTATCGACCGAGCGAAGCGAAGGTCTTTGAGTTAACTAGAGCGATTTGCACTTGTCCGTCCGTCCGTCCGTCCGTCCGTCCGTCTGTCAGAGCCTTATAACTTTTGAATTACTGAACGTAATTACTTCAAATTTAGATATAATATGTAAACCGATGGCCTCCAGCCGAAAATGGCTTAAAAAGTTATAAAAATCTTTATTTCAGGGGGGCTCTCATAGAAGCGAATGCGAAGTAAAAAAAAAAATATCGCGTTACATAAAATTGTTACGTATCATTTTAAAGATAATTTTGAACTGAGTACAAAAATATATTTTTTTTAATTTTTCCCTTAAAATTGACGAAATGGGGGGCTTTCAAAGTGGCGATTTTATACGCTCGTTTGAAGACGCTCCCTAAGAAAATCCGCTATGGATTTTCAAACTGATTTTATGTTTTTAGGTCACTTATATCCTGTACTTGAACAACAAATACTAAAATTATATGAATATTATAAAGAAACGAGATTATTTAATTTTTAATGTACATCAGTAATTCATATAGCATCAACATAGCTTCACAATAATGCTAATAGATGGCGCAGTCAGTAACTATTCCCATGGAACTACGAGTTACGACTAACGACCTATCCCAAAAACAGTTTTGCGTCGACCATTATTATTTAGTTACTTATTATAATACAATAATTGTATTGTAATTTTTTTTGTACCATATTATTCAATTAAAATTATTTTTTAGTTAAATTTTAGTTAAATATTGTATATTTTCTATTCGCGTCGATAGATGACGATTTGTACAGATGCCCGTAACCCGGTTTCACTCGTTAGTACCTACATAATAATTCAATGTTTTCACTAACGTTCCCTAACCTTTACGGGCTACCTATAAGTTAGGTGATTGATGTTTTCTGTCAACTTATTTATCACGATCCTGTACGGGACACCTAAAAGGATATTGGGACGGATGTTAGGACTTAGGATTGTATTTAGGAGCTACCTACGTTAAGAGACTCCTACTTAGGGGATGATTTAGGTATGTTTGGTGAAAACGGGCATAATAATAATGTCAGTTTTGGTTATCATGTATCGATTGAATGAATAATCATGGGATACCGTTACCGCGAGGTCTCAGTTCGGGGCGAACAACTAGTTAGCACAGAATATATAATAGTATTATTAGTACAAGCTGACCCGGCGAACTTCGTACCGCCAACTTATCTATAATATAACAAATACATATTATACTTAACAAACTACATTTTATCAAATTTTTTATCATGGTGGAAAATGAACATTTATTCTTCAACATAAACGCGACATTACATTAAATGTTTGACAGTTACGAAACCCATGACATTTTGTATGGGAAAATGTTTTTGACGTGATAACTGATAACGTCTTATAAATCGACGAACACCGGCTGCACACACGAAAAAGTGTCACGTTCCGCCTGAGCCTGCGCGTACAAGCGATAGAGACGCACGATCGGCCCAAGCGTTGGCTTGTGGCGTCTGCCAGTCATCGTCAATGTTTCTTTATGACGTTATCACGTAAAACTATTGTCCGTAAACCGACTTTACAGACAACCAATTTTTTTTTCCTTTTTTTTTTTCGTCAATTTTCCAATGTTATTAATAGTTACTCGGCTATTCGGAACGGAGACAAATACTACAAATCAAAAAATCGGCCAAGTGCGAGTCGGGCCTCGCTCTTTTAGGGTTCCGTTAAAAAAAATTAAATTAAAAGATTTCCATCTACCCACCTACCCATTTTAATTTAATTTTTTTAATTTAATTTAATTTTTATTATTTGTTGTTATAGCGGCAATAGAAATACATAATATGTGAAAATTTCATCTGTCTATCTATTACCGTTTACGAGATACAGCCCGCTGACAGACGGACGGACGGACGGACGGACGGACGGACAGCGTAGGCTTAGTAATAGGGTCCCGTTGGTACCCTTTGGGTACGGAACCCTAAAAACGATGAAAATCGGTCCAGCTATTCTCGAGTTATATGTATTCGAACACACCCGACTTTGTTTTATCTTAATATATATAAATTACGTGTCACGTTGTTTGTCCGCGATGGACTCCTAAACTACTTAACCGATTTTGATCAAACTTCGTAACTATCTGTAATTTGGTCCAACTTGAAAGATAGGATAGTAGTTATTTATTTTATTTATATAGGTAAGTTGGCGGTACGAAGTTCGCCGAGTCAGCTAGTATAATTATTATACAGGGTGGAAAAAAATTATGGGCCCTGGAGGGACCTTAAATCCTTAAGTTAGATGATTTTACTTAAAGGAAACATTCCCTTATTTTTAAAAAGAAACAAAACTGCATTCAAAGTTTTTCGAAAATTCGCTTGTCTCACCCGGGAATCGAACCAGCTAAAAATTCAAAAAATAAACACCCGCTATTTTATTGCACTAGTCGATGCAGTCGATGTTTAAGATAAAATTTCTCCAAGAAACATTATGTCTTACACTCGTCTGTCGTACAAGATATCCATTAAATCGAATATTTAGTATAGGTACAAGTTCTTTAGTCAACATTATCTAGAACTGTTCACTTTTAACAAGTAAAAGACACGTTAGGTATAATTTTCTAATAACTTTAACATCCAAAGACATTGTATGAAGTACAAATCTTGCTAATTTTATTATCTCTAAGTACCTTTTTGAAGACATAAATAAGAAAATCGTTTAATGGTAATAATAATTCTATGCACATTTCCCTCTTACGAAAAGTTTAAAAATTGAAACGTTTAACTTTGCGGTGCGGGACAGCAATTTTGAAATTCAATGACACATTTTGAGCATTTTTATCGATTTAGTAATTGTGTAATAATGACGTATCAAGAAAAATTCGATTAATTAGAAGCTTAAGTACTTTTCAAACAACAAGAATTGTGTGACAGTGTTGAAGCTGAATTGCAATTCTTTTTTTCAATTCACAAAAAAACGATTTTATCTAAATCTTCAACAAGGTACTTAGAGATAATTAGCAAGCTTATACTTCATACAATGTCTTTGGATGTGTTGGATTTATAAGAAAATTATAACGTGTCTTTTACTTGTTGAAGGTGAATAGTTCTAGGGAATGTTGATTAGAGAAATTCGATTTTATGGATATCTTGTACGACAGACGAGTGTAAGACATAATATTTTTTGGAGAAATTTTATCTTTAACATCGACTGTATCGATTAGTGCAATAAAATAGCGGGTGTTCATTTTTTTAATTCTTAGCCGGTTCGATTCCCGCGTGAGACAAGCGAATTTTTGAAAAACTTTGAATGCCGTTTTGTTTCTTTTTAAAAATAATGGAATGTTTCCTTTAAGTAAAATGATATTCTAACTTAAGGATTTAAGGTAGTTCCCCTCCAGGGCCCATAATTTTTTTCCACCCTGTATAGATATAGCTATAGATAGAGCCTAGATTTTTTAATGGATTATCGGTACGTACCTGAATAGCAGCTAAAAGGAACCCAGCAGCAATCGCGACGCTAATCTCATTGTAGTAATGCATCCTCTTCTTTCCGTCTTCCCTCCAAGAGTAGGTCTGCCGGAAGACCAGTATCAGGGCTGGCGCGTCAGAGAGATAGGGCTTTTGGTATGTAGTTGCGAACGGCTTGAGGTCTGTCACCCACTGCCTGGACATTCTCCGCTTGTAGTTCAATTCTTCCTCTTCTTCCACTATGGTTCTTATGGCTTCCTTCATGCTGGCATCTTGGACCACCACGAAAGTCCAGGGTTCTGTGTGAGCTCCTGATGGGGCTGTACCTGGAATAAACGATTGCGGACTCGTATTCACACCCATCGACACACCGTGCGATTGTCTAAGGTTATTCCGTTGATCGTAATCGTATTCTATGACAATCATAATAATAAAAATAAAAAATCGTTTATTTCAATCATTATTATAAGTTACTAGCTGATACCCGCGACTTCGTCCACGTGGATTTAGTATCTAAAATCCCTCGGGAACTCTTTGATTTTCCGGGATAAAAGTAGCCTTCGTCACTCTCCAGGTCCTCAGCTACATCCATGCAAAAAATCACATCAATCCGTAGCCCTGTTGCGGCGTGATTGAAGGACAAACCAACAAACAAACACACTTTCGCATTTATAATATTAGTAAGGATAATACAAATCATCAATTTGATCTTGAACGATTTAAACAATATTTGTGCTTACTGCTTACTACTATTTCAGATATTTATCAAAAAGTACAAGATCAAGAACTGGCTATCCTAGCTTAGTCTTAGGCATTATACATTAAAATTACAACATTAATAGTTTACCTACATAATATGTAATATATCTATAATATATAACATTAGCGTCAAAGTAAAATAAACCATAACAGTATTGAATAAGTGTTCAATTTCGTGGTTGCATTCTTATACGGTTAGGTGTGTACGATACGCTTCATGTTAAAATCGGTTGTACTAAATTTGTGACTTTAAATCAATACAATCAAGGATTATTTTACTTTGACGCTAATGTCATCGAATACGTATGCGATCAATGGAATAACTAAGACAATTGGTACCCAGACGAGGTGCAATTGTCTAACTTATGTTCATGGATGGATAACACATGTAAATGATGTATAAACGATAGTCAGTGATCGCAAAAAAACCATTCGAATTGTGAAAAACTGACGATCTAAGACTAGACGGGTTCTGTGTTTTATCACGGGAGTGAGTAATCCCCCGCTAACTTAGGGACTAACGCCCAAGTTAGAAAATGAACCCAGGGCCTCGACATCTGACTCACATAGACCAACGAGGCAGTTCGCGGTTCAATCATAATTATTATTATTATAATATTATACTGTGTACTGAAATCACCCAACTGAGTAATATTATTTATAGAGTTTTTACATGTACCTACATAAACATGATATTACTTACTACCGGTGTTTACGTATATTATTTTAATTTGGAATAATGTAAAAATTTGGAATAATATAAATAATAGCTACTGTATTATGTAGTCGACTATACAGGGTTAATTTTAATTCACCAACAACCTCCCACATGTAACTTCTATCCATAATACTGAACAACATTTGTTCAACGACTTTGCACATAGCTCAATAAATTCACCAAAAAAGAATTCTAAGTTTTTGTTAAGAGTGTGTCATTTTTTTTAACTCTGATCATTTTATGTAATGTCTCTTCCACACCTGCGTGAAGCGTCGACTACTACTACTAGTTATTAACCTCGCAACAATTAACGTCCGAAGTTATCGCTTCGTATTTACAAATGCTTTGTGATGTGTATTACTAACATCAGGGTGAGCTATCGTCTGCAAGTCCATAATTTCGCGTTTATCGCGAACACCAAAAAGGCTTTCCGCGGCGACAGACGTAAGTATCGGACAAGCATTAAGGTACCGAATATCGAGTGACAGCGCGTCAAATACGCCACCCTTCCCTTTGACACGTGTCGCATAGAGTTTTTAAACTTTTAGAACAGAAAAATAAATGTTTTTTTATTTTTGTATGAAAAAAAACTTTTTTATTTTTAGATTTAAAAAAGTCGTGGAACAAAAGTTATTTACTTTGATGCATAGAAGTTACATGTGGGAGCTTGTTGGTGAATTAAAATTAACCCTGTATAATCGGGATGGGGGGGGGGGAGGCTCGAGGGGAGGGGGTTTGTTCGGGGAACCTAAGTTCACTTACTTGGCTTTTTCGGTAGCCACTGTCACACACACACAATAACATCAATACTAATAATAGGCAATTACTATTCCCTAATCCCTATGACGAGAACCTTGTGAGAGCTGAGACTTCGCTTAAGAACTATGATGTTATTATGTACTGATCGTTTTGAATAGCTAGTTACTCAAAGTATTTTCATATTTTTTGAATATTTGTAGCTGCCCGCGCATTGTCACTCATTTATTAATTCAGAAGTTGGTATTTAATTGTTTTGAAACCTTTAATTTGACTTTAAATTCGCACGTTCCGTTTAATTTTATGCAGACTTGCTAACATTCGTGGCTCGTGGGGCTTACGTTATAAATTATAATATGAAATGGAACTTATATTTTATGTTTACTTTGATACAAAGGATCGTAAAAATATAGTTGCAATAGTGTGGGTTGGCTGGTTTCATAAATAACACTAGCTATTACCCTAGACTTCGCCCGCCTGCTGACTATGCTGCTTGTCTAGTTCTACTTTGGGTTGAATTTTCACTGCCATACCCCTTCCAAGTTAGTCCGCTACCATCTTAGACTGCATCATCACTTACCATCAGGTGAGATCGCGGTCAAGGACTATCTTGTCATCGAATAAAATAAAAAAAAACTTTATCGATTTTGATAAAAAAACATCAGCTCAAGTAAATCTTATGCATTTTTTTATAATAAAACTTTAAAAGTTCTTCAATCAGTAAACCTTGCTTTGATGATTTTTAAACAATGTGCGTTCCATGCGATTCAACTTGATTTAAATGATCACAACATTCATAAGCGGAAAGAAGCCTTACAAAAAAAAGCAGTAAAAAATACCGACAGCAACAATAATGAAAAGAATAAAAAACTGAAGTAAATCTCACGTGTTACCTAACATCGATACCTAACCCTCGCGGGCGTCCCCAGAACACCCTACCAAAGTTTCATCACAATCTGATCAATAGTTTCGGAACTCATATTATATTATACCTATATTATGGTGGTTATATACATAGATTATATTCTCTTGGGTTGGGAACGTCGATCAAGAATGTAATCATCATCATCATCATCAGCAACCCATCAACGGCTCACTACTGAGCGCAGGTCTCCTCTCAGAGAAGGGTTATAGCTGCCATAGCCCACTACGCTGGCCCAATGCAAATTGGCAGACTTCACACACTAAGAACATTTTGAAGAACTCTCAGGTGTGCAGGTTCCTCACGATGTTTTCCTTCACCGTTGAAGCTTGTGATTTTTAATTTCTTCAAACGAACTTAACTTGGAAAAGCCCGGGATCGAACCTGCGACCCCCGAAATAAGAGACCGCAGTACTAACCACTAGGCTATCACTGCTTCTAGAATGTAATATTTAAGTCGTAATTCCTACATCCATGGTAATATTACAAACATGGAACTAGGAATTCTCAGTGACATCTCATCTGATCTCAGTGATATTCTTAGATATAGATATATACCAAGTCTATGGTGATATTACTATATTCCAAAGAGAATATAACCTCTACGTTCTATCTAGTCGTAATTCCTCTTTGAGTATTAAACCTGTTGGTTTAATACTCAAAGTAATTCCTAGTTCAATCAAAAACGCAGTGGTTATATTATTCACTTTGCACCTATTGGTTTTCATTTTGAAGTATATTGAATTTTTTACGTTAGAATGTTGCAATTTAGAAATCACTTGTTAAAGAAATCAAATGTTTTGCCTATACTAGTTATTGCGATATTGATTTACATTTATTTGGACTTCTTTACATATCCGGAGCAGATTGTGTTTATGCTGACCGAAAGCGGTGAAACAGAAAATCCTATAGAGTACACTACAAAAGAGCATATCAGCCGAGACAGGATGAAAATGATACTAAGCCTGAAGAAACAAATCAAGAAAATAAACAAGAAGCAGATAGTTCAAAATACACATTTTGGACCCGAAATTACCCTCGTTATAGTTATACAGGTACACGATAAAAAATATTACTTGGAGCATCTCATAGACTCGTTGAAACAAGCAACTGGGATAGCGAAGACGCTTCTCATATTCTCGCATAGTTATTGCGACGATGATATTAATTTGCTCGTTAGAAATACATCATTCGCGAAAGTGATGCAAATATTTTACCCATACAGGGTCCAATTACATCCATTAGTTTTCCCAGGGGACGATCACAAAGTTTGCGATGACTTAATATTCTGTAGTAAAGGAACTAGAGACCCTCTAGAAATGCAAGCGAAACATCATTGGTGGTGGAAAGCTGAATTTGTATTTAACGAGATACGTTTAATTAAACATTACAATGCATCAGTTCTTTTCATTGATGAAGATCAATACGTTACTCAAGATTTTATATTTATCCTAAAAATCTTGGAACGTTTAGCTTCAACGAGCTATCCGAATTGTGAGATAATAAATTTGGGTGGAAACGTTCGTAATATTTCAGATTACAACCAGCAACATGGATCAGTCACAGTGAAGCCATGGGGTCCGTCTGATATGGGAGTTGTTTTCAACAGATTCGTTTGGGACACCATGAGGTCTTCATCAGAACATTATTGCCGTTTTAACGACAGCAGGTGGATCAACTCTGTAACGTATTTAGCAAGACAATCTACTTCGGACGTATTACTTGTCATGTCTATTAACAGTCCAAGAGTTATTCCATTCAATGGTTGTATTAACAGTAATGGGAATAGTTGCCATATGGTGGAAAGTGTTGAAAAAGTCAAAGGCTTCGCCAAAAGAGTTAGTAAAGGTCTCTACCCGCAGAATATGGTAGTAAAGGAGATATTTGATCAGGAGAAAATTGCGTCGAACGGAAAATGGCACGACGCAAGGGACCAAGAACTTTGCCTATTCTACACCACTAATTTGAAAAAATCACTTCTCATGATATAAACATAATATAAGTGCATATTGATGGTTTTTGTTTCTTTGGATATTTTTTGAGTTCATTCATCGATCTAAGACATTTTTAACCGACATCAAAAAAGGAGGAGGTTCTCAATTCTTCGGAATCTTTTTTTTAATGTACTTATGTTCACCGATTATTCGAAGACGACAAAACCGATTTGGAAAGTTTTTTTGTTTCAAAGGGTATATATAATACTTCCCAGGTGGTTAAATTTTATTAAAATCGGTCTAGTGGTTTTTAAAAAATCAACAATAAATTACATTATACTTTAGAGTAGTAGTCATTATTAAAGCTTCTTGCGAGAAACACCACCTGGCACCTAACACTACGAGTATCTTGCATCGCTTGTGTCCAAATGCGTTAACACAAAACTGGCTCGAGTTCGTTTGTCCACCATCCAAGATACTCGAGTCGAACAGGACCTTGAATTCTCAAATTTTCTCCGAATCATACCAGAGACTTTAACCTGTACCAGTTAGGTCTTCTTAGTATTCGCATAATCCGGTGCACTACTTTTTTCATGATGTCTGCTAGAACAAACGTAACTCACAACGTGGAGTAATGAAAAAAGCATATGGTACCTGCAGTCCTGACAATATTATCCAGTACTTCTTGAGGTATGGGCTCGGTGCTGAAACTCCTGACTGTCCTCCTCTTAGCCATCAGTTCATAGTAGTCCAGGGACCTTTGGACCACCTCTTCCATGGACCGTTTGACTGGCTTGTAGGGTATGTGCGGCGTGTCTTCGGGTATCGCAGGTACCAGCCAATCTGGATCATCTTCATCATCGGGATGTTCTTTTTCTGAAAATAACAGGATTTAGTGCTCTTCCTTATCGCGCTTATGCCTACACCAACTTTTAACTCTTTTTAGAGTTCTGTACCCAAAGGGTGCCAACGGGACCCAGATATTACTGAGCCTCCGCTGTCCGTCCGTCCGTCTGTCAACGGGCTGTATCTCGTAGACCGTAATAGGGAGAAAGTTGAAATTTTCACAGAGTGTGTATTTCTATTGCCGCTATAACAACAAATAATAAAAATAAAATAAAATTAAAAAATAATAGGGGTACATGAAAAAGTAGTTAAAATAAAGATTTATTTTTTACCCTGGCATGTGGGGTTGTCTCTGTCAGCTCATTAAGTATAGTTCAAATATATTTTTTATTATTTTTTAGCTACAAAAATGAAGGAATTGGGGCCGTCAAAGTTGTCGGCTTTAGACCATTTTTGTTACGGGGTCTATCTCAAAAACTAAACTATTCTACGGCCGTTCAGAGAATGCGTTCCTGACACGTCGCGATTGAACTGACGACGTAACTTTGTAATGGCGTTGCAGTTACGATAAAAATATTATTGCTGGTTGTTTACCGTTTTAACAATTGATGAGCATTAAAACAACATTATTATATCAATAATCAATTAATGTTATAATTTTGTGCCAAACTGAGTGTCAAATAACTTGGTAAACAATATTTTTCTAAATCTAAACTGCGCTATTACAAGGTTATGTCAGCGCTTTATATTTGTAGTGCTGTGCTAACAATAACAGGCAATAATAGTATCGTAATCTGTTCTTATACAGTTATACTTTATAAAATAATACGTTTTGTTTTTCTTTTTAAGAATTTGAAAATAATGGACTATAAGATAACTTTTATTAAATATAAAAATAAAACTACGACCAAACCGAACACGCGAAAGAAAGTAGCATTTTTATATTTAGGTTGAAAATGGTAACCCCAAATGGCGTTACTAGCATTTTTATACTTAGATTAAAAACGGTAACCCCAAATGGCGTTATGGGCCGCCATTTTGTGACGCTAAAATAGTCGTCTGTTGTCGTTTCGTGCGCATAGACCACGTTCTTCAAGTGTTTTCGATCTGTTTTTATTTGATTACCCGGCTTTCGTTTAATGGACTGTTTCTGCTTTTCAAACTGACATCGGCGCTAAATCGGACTTCGATTGTGTTTTGTAATGCGTTCTTTTTACTTTTGGTGCATAATAATGCCTAAACGTGGACAAACATTGAAAAGTGGAGAACGTGAGTTAATCATCAAGCTGCAAGATTACTTTGAGCGGGAGCGGCAAAATGGCGGACCCTTGGTACCTGTCGAACAAGTACAAGAACGCGTCTCTCAGGCGCTTGGAGTTAGCAAACGAACGATAACAAATATTAATAAAGAAAAGTTCGGCTCTACTGGCATGGAAGATAATATTTTACGTACTCCGAAGAAGAAACGTAGAACTAAACCCGTGACAGATATTGACACCTTTGACGCCGATGCAATCAGAAATCATTTATATGGTTACTATTCCAGAAATGAATATCTCAACTGGAAGAAGCTTTTGGCATCGTTAAGAGAAGCTGGACTGTTTAGTGGGGGTAAAACTGCTTTAACCAAAATCTTAAAAGATATTGGTTTGATTCTGATTTGAGATATATAGAGATTGGAGATATCAGAATTGATTCTGTTATTGATAATAATATAATTATACATGTAGGCGAAGATGATGATGAAGACACCACCTCCTCAAGCGAATCGGAGTCTGACTCTAA
The DNA here is from genome assembly GCA_029955525.1 of Oeneis ivallda. Taxonomy (NCBI): domain Eukaryota; kingdom Metazoa; phylum Arthropoda; class Insecta; order Lepidoptera; family Nymphalidae; genus Oeneis; species Oeneis ivallda. The sequence continues at coordinate 24,559,026 of JARPMR010000009.1, forward strand.
TATTCTGTACGCACATTCAATTCAATGTACTTTATTGCATAGAAATACAGATTGTAACTTTGTAACAAAGAATAAATAAAACAATTTTATTATATTAATATTACCCTTTTTTGGTTTCCACTTAAATAACTAAAATATAAATTTTAAATGATTCCGCCAATTTAAAACGAAAATAATCTTAAAAATAACGCGGCGGTTCATTTTGGATGAACGGTAACGAACTCAGTGTTATGTTGTGCCCATCACTAGTCGTGACTCGTGACTAACTGATAGGTGTCAGGAACGCATTCTCTGAACGGCCGAACTTTAGTTAGGAATTTGAAATTTCTGTATAATATTTACTTTATAGTGAATTTAAACAAAAAATACTGAAAACAAAGATTTATAATGCGGTTTGTAAGTTGTGACCAAAACAAACGAGCATTTTTCCCCATATGCTAATTTAGTACTATCTAAGAACTAAGATATTTAAATATTTACCTATCTAGTTTAAAAAAAATGATTTAGTCATATTATGTAGGTACGGAACCCTAAAAGAGCGGTGGCCTGACTCGCACTTGGTGGATTTTTTATGCGTAGTTTATACCCGCATCTTCATGCGCGGAGTGAATTGATTTTCCGGGATCAAAATTACCCTCTCATTTTCAGGTCCTCAACCTCAAAGGGTTCAACAGATTCTCAGAAAAACAGATTCTCGTAAAAGGACAGATTTACCCATGTAAAAATTTCTTATTGCTTCGTGGCTGCGTGATTGAATGACAAATTCAAATTCAAATTCATTTATTAATTTGTGAATATGGTACAGTCAAGATGTTATAATTATACAATTTAAAATGCGCATATCCTACCAAAGTGTGGTGTACAAATATAGGAATGTTATTATATGTCAAAAAAAAAAAAATTAAAATAAATGTCACAAAATAATATACAACAGTTAAAATTTTTCCATAAGGTAATCACAAATTGTATAATATGTCTTATCTATCAAAAAATTTTTTAACTTTTTTTTAAACATAGGGATCTCCTGCGTTTCAATAATGTCTCTGGGTAAGTTATTATATAAACGAGGCCCAGTGCAGAAGAAGCTTTTTGTAAAATGGGCACATCTACTGGGTGGCTGTCGCAGCTCAATGGCATGTCTTTTGCTATTGCGATTTTGAAATAAATTTAAATTACTTTTAACAAATACAATAGTTTCATAAATATACAGACATGGCATTGTAAGAATTTTATACTTTTTAAAATAGGGCTTACAACTATCTGTCGTTTTTAATTTAAATATGGCCCTTAAGCATTTCTTTTGTGCCTTAAATACAGCTTCTTTTTCAGTAGAATTACCCCAAAATAAAATACAATATCTCAATAGCGAAGCCACATAGCCATGGTAAACCGTCAGTAGCGCGCCGACACGTTTACTGTTTTCCGCAACATATGAAGTGCAAAGGAGAATTGCCTTAACTTAGTACAAATATGATTTAAATGTTCCTTCCAATTTAAAGTAGAATTAATATTCAGACCTAAGAATTTTGTTACATTGACTTCGTTGATAGTTTTACCTTCATAATTTACATTCAAAGCATAGGGCATATTTTCTCTGAGCTTAAAAATCATTAAGTTTGTTTTATCTAAGTTGATTGTTAGTTTATTACGATTAAGCCAGTTTATTATTATATCCAGTGTATTTTTAACATTAATAATGAGGTCATTTATGGTTTTATTTTCAAATATAATAGTACTATCATCAGCAAACAAGACCATATCATGGTGAGTTACGTATTTTGGTAGATCATTGATATATATAATAAATAATAGTGGGCCTAAGATACTTCCTTGAGGAACGCCGCGTTGAATTACTCTCGAGTGTGAATGGTAATTAACAAGCTTTTTATATTTCCAGTTGACTTTAGTAATCTGTGTTATTTGTTTTCTATTTGTTAAGTATGAATTTAGAAGGTCCAATACGTTTCCTCTCACACCATAGGCATAAAGTTTGTTTAATAGTATTTTATGATCGACAAAATCAAAGGCCTTGGTTAAATCCATAAATAAAGCACAGACTGGAACCCTGTCATTTAAATTATGCATGACAGAATTAAGAAATTTATAGACTGCCATATTTATATTTTTGTTTTTACGAAAACCAAATTGTTCCTCTGCAAACAATTTATTTTTTTCAAAGTAACTATTCAAGGACTCATAGATAATCTTTTCAAAGACTTTAGAAAGAATGGGGACAAGTGCTATGGGTCTATAGTTGTTCATCGATTCCTTGTTAAGTTTCTTGAAGAGTGGTTTTACTATAACAGTCTTAAGTTTATCGGGAAACACACCTTCAGAAATACAAAGATTAATGATAAAACTCAGTACGGGTGAGATTGTAAGTGACACAAATTTTAAAACCTTAGTGGTTATTTGATCATATCCAGTACTATTTGTATTATTGAGTGATTTAATAGTTTTATTAACATCAAATGGGGTAGTAGGCTTTAAAAATATAGAATTGTAATTATTACCGTTAATCGCTTTGGTAACTGATGTATTGGCATTTTGGATGTCATTATTAGGAGTTTGGTTAATAAAGAAATTATTAAAAGAATTTGCTATCTCTAAAGGATCTTCAATTATATTACTTCCAATAATTATTCGATTTATCTCTTCCTTGGGTGCCTTTACTTTGTCATAATTAGATTTGACAATGTTCCATGTTGCCTTGGATTTATTAGTAGCACAGTTAATTTGATATATGTTCTGAGATTTTTGCGTTAATTTTATGATTTTGTTCAACCGTTTAGAGTATTCTTTCAGTTTAGTTTTATTATTTTCATTTCGGTTTTTCCTGTATTGCCATAGTAATGCATGTTTTTTCTTAGAACAATTTTTAATACCCTTAGAAATCCACCTAGGTCGTTTTTGGACATAATTTTTTATTTTTATTACTGGGAAGCATAGTGAATAAAAAAGAATAAATAGATCGTAAAAATGATTAAAAGCAGACTCAGGATCGTTAGTCTCATAAACCTCTTTGAAGCTAAGACAACCCAGATATTCTTGAAATTTTTCCAGATTTTCTTTACTATAGTCACGTGCTTCTGAAAACCAATATTTCAAAGAGTAACTAAGTTTAACCGGACACGATAATAATTGCGCCGTATGATCAGATAAATCAAAGTCAAAAATGTTTCCTTTGCACCCTTTAATATTATGGATAAAATTATCAATGCAAGATCCACTGATTAGCCTTGTAGGTTCATTAAAAGCAAGTTTAAGATTAAATGTATTTAAAAGCTGAAGAAAAGTCCTAGCTTCTTTGGTGTCAATTAGAGTATTGATATTGAAATCACCGCAAAGAATAATTTTCTTTTTACTATAGCAGAACTCTTGTAGGAGAGAATCAAGATTGAGAAAAAAGGTATTAAAATCACTTTGCAAAGTTTTTGGCGGTCTATAAATACTTAAAATTATAATTTTATGTTGCAAAAGCTCCACTGCACAGCATTCTATTGTATTGCTATGACAAAATTTAGTTACGGGTAGAGTTTTAAATTTATGTTGCTTGTGAACTAATATGCATGATCCTCCATATCTATTATTTCTTGTAAAATGAGCTCCTAGGGTATAATTAGTGATATTAAGTGAGCTGGTATCATTAATTGTCATGTTGTGCTCAGTGATGCATAAAACGTCAACTGAAATTTTTTTATCAATAAAAGAATCTAACGTTAATAGTAGAAGATCTGATTTATTGATGAGTCCGTTGATATTCTGATGTAATATATTTATTTCATTATACACGAAAAAGATTGTCAGGTGTCGTGGATATATTACATTTATTAGAAGTGTTATTTTTTAGATTTTCTAAACTGGTTGTACGTAGCCTGTTATCAATATTAGTTTGCGCGTTAGCATCGGAACACTCTTTATTCATCAGTTGGTGATCTTTAGGAAGATTTAAACATTGTTTTGATGGTAATAATTTAAAGTAATAGGGGATTGTCCCTTTTTTCTCTTGACTCATTGAATAAAGTTTATTCAAAGGTTTATGTGAATTAAGTAAATCATTTTTTTGGGAATGAAAGTAATATGGGATGGTCCCCTTTTTGTATATTTTTCTCTTGTTATTAGATTTTATAATTGTTTTAAAACCGTCTAAATATTTTTTTTTATAGTGAATATAGTCTATTTCTATGTTTAATTTTAAGCACAAGTTTCTTATTCGGTTTTCGTGTGTATTTCTTATATTGTAATTGAAGTTTGGCTGAACAAAAGTGCAGTTTTCATAGTTTTGTGTTATCAATTTTATATTTTTATTTAACAAACCACAGTTAAGGAAGCGATTTTCATATATATTTACTACAAAAACTCTAGTGTTTCTCAGAATAGATAAAACATGGCTAAGCTCAGAGAACAATTTATAGGGATTTGTATCGTTAGCCCCAATTCCGATTATTACAATATCATGTTTAGAATTTTTTTTACAGTAGTTTTCACAATTAATTAATAATTCTGACGAATCAGCGAACGGTTTTATTAACCCATAGATTGAATATTTATTACTCATCGAATTGAGCCTACTTTGATGCAATGCACTCGACAAGTTACATAGTTGCTGATCGCCTATTATGAAAATATTAGGTATTTTAGAAATGTCCTCATTACTCCGTAGCTTCCGCGTTGCGCGGTCGTGACTGGAACATTGTTTATTTACTAATTTAAAGTTTTCATTTGTGCGGTCCAATTTGTCTTGTTCGGGTACTATCTGCTGGTTATTTCTCAATGGTGTAGAACATTCCTTGTAAAGATTCCTACATATACCATCAGAGTGTAATGGTGAACTTCTTGGTGTTTTAATGTTGCGATATGTTAGTCTTTGTGATAGTGGCGAAATATGAACCTTATGGACGGGAGTCACCATGGATGATGAACGTGGATCGGAAGATATTCTTTTCAACAGTGAAATCGTTTTGTCTTTCTCACGAATATCACACTTCAATGCTGTATTCTCAGAATTTAAGTTTGCAATTTCCTGGTGTGCACTGGTAAGTTCTGCATTCAGTTTATCGATTAGGCGTTTAAGTTCATGTATTTCTTCAAAGTCAATTAATGTTCTGTCTGGTGCACTGTGTGTTGAAATATTTATTACGCTGGAACTTAGTATTGAATCATCATCAGATAAATATTGATCGGATAGATCTTGCTCAGATAAAGTTTTTGATGTAGGACGTCTATTTGTAATATTTTCCATGGTAATTTATCCTTGAGAATAAAATAGTAATATTCCTTTAAGTAGGCATTGATCGCGAAGTATAATAGTATTCAACCCGGATTCAAACCCAGGAATGGATTTCCAGTCTGCTATTAGCAATTGGTACCTGTTCACATTCAGTCGATAACGCGGCGCGGTGCGGCCGGTGTGTTGACAAATTTTTTGTTCACCGTCACTTCTACGTAGGTACTCAGATTGTTTATATATATTATTGTACTTTTATTTTCGTTTTTTATTGTAATTATACTGTAATGTGTTATATATTATGTTAACTGATGTAACTTCTTTTATTAGAATTAAATTTTCGAATAGAAACAAGCTCAAGTTCTGAATAATAGAAAGGTATTGTAGGTACCTACGTTTGTAACTGATGCACTGAAAAACTATGGCACGTCCGTGTCGTGGAAAAATCACTGTTTATACGTAGTAATTCACTATATTTGGCCTAGATAACGTTTACACATGCTTGGTTTACGTCCACAATTTAATAATTACGTTAAGTAAGCACTGAAATGTGATTTTATTATTTTTAAAACAATTTAGTTCACGGAGCTAGTTCACACCGTTGCGCTTGCAGCGCCCTCCTCTGACAAACCAACCAACACACTTTCGCACATATTAGGAGGATTTTAAAGAGTGCTCTCTTCAGTATCACAATAATGTGATGATAATATTATAGTATTAAGATCTAGGTGTGATGTGTCTGATAGGTACTCTTTAGCAGTAAAAGAAAGGACGAAGTCGTTGGAAAAAGTTAGTTATTGATATGATAGTGACTATTGACCCAAAAAGATTGTAACTTAATAACCTTTGCAATGTACCTACGCAATTAATTAACACAACCTTTTATCAAAAGATCAAAGTTATGTGGAACGGCCATTGCAGAATAATTATTATTATTGTTGTTAAAAGCGGAAAATATTATCTTTTAGCAGATATTATATCTCCTTGAAAAAAAAACTTACTACAAAATAATATATCTCTTGTTCATTATCATTACTATATTTACTCGTATTACAACTACCTTTAGCCCGCAGCTTCGTTCACGTTAAGTTCGATTATTCAAACCCCTATTTTACCCTTAGGGGTTGAATTTTCGAAAATCCTTTCTTAGCGGATGCTTACGTCATAATAGCTGTATGCCTTTCAGCCCAATCCGTCCAGTGATTTGAGCTATGCATTAATAGATCAGTCAATCAGTCAGTCAGTAAGTCACCTTTTCCTTTTATATATTATACTAGCTGATGCCCGCGACTTCGTCCGCGTGGATAGAATTTTCTTTGCTATAAACCTCACGGAGCCCGAGACCTTTCCAACGAATGCAAAACCGTGGAAATCGGTTCGTGCGTTCTGGAGTTATAGCATAGTACAAGTTATAGCGTCAGGAAGGAAAACCAGACTTATTTTTATATAGTAGATATAGATTAAAGATGAATTAATGTAAAAGTGTGTTGTTTGCCGATTTGTTGGTTTGTCTGCAACAGAACTACGGACCGACGTGATTTTTGCATCGGTATAATTGAGGACCTGAAGAGTGTTATAAGCTGATTTTTATCGCGGAAAAATCAAAGAGTTAACGGGAATCAAAACTAAATCCAAGCTATCCAATCTAAAGACGAAGCGTCGTATTCGTCGTATTTCTACCTGTCTGTTCACTCCTTTTCACTCTTTTCACTCCTTACTAAAGCGATAGTGTAAAAACCATTGGTTTTATAATTGGCTTTGTGTTTCTTGAAGGCATTTTACTTAATAAAATATACCGTAGATAAAGCAATAATTAGCACTCGGTTCAGTGTATTATTGCAAAAAAAAAATCGGCAAAAAAAGAACAAAAGAATAATTTGTTTTCGTATGTTATTTTGAATTTTTATATTACGTTTGAATCTTTTTAGCTGACTTCTAAAAAAGGAGGGTTTCCATTCGGTGCTTGGAATGGAGAGGATATAGATAACGTACCTAAGGTTGGGTTCACACGGCATTGCATTGCATTTGCACGTTTTTTGTGCAGCACAAACCTTATCAAATAATTGTTATTGGTGCATAGTTGGTCACGCAAAAATCACGTCGATCCGTTTTTTAACCGACTTCAAAAAAGGAGGAGGTTATCAATTCGTTAGATTTTTTAAAATTTTTTGTATGTATGTTCACCGATTACTCGAAGAGGTCTGAACTGATTTGGAAAATTATTTTTTTGTTTGCAAGGGTTTAATACTTCCCAGGTGGTCCCATTGAAATTTTATCGAAATCGGTCGAACGGTTTTTAAAATATCAACAATAAATTATATACTTTGTAGTGGCGCGGGCGTTTAAAGCATCGATGTGTTTAAAGTCAGTATTTTAAAAAGAATTTTTTATATTAAATTATTCGTTGTTGCGCGATTGAAAGACAAATCAAATAACTAACAAACAGACTATCGCATTTATAATATTAGTTAAGATGTCCGTTAGCCAACTGCGGCAAAGCCAAAAGAAAGGGTTATGATTTCAGCAGTCTATGTATGTATGTATGTGATTATTTACGAATGTTTCACCATAGCGCATAAACTACTGAGCCGATTCTGATGAATGAGGTGTTAATCGAATCGCTATGATGGTGCGTGTGATATGGGCTCCATTTTAAACGAACAAAATCAATATTAAGGGTGTTAAATCCAATTTTGCGTAGTCGGGATACAGTTTTTAATCATTTATACTTGGTAGAATACGTAGCTGCGAACTAAACGGGGTCTGCATGCGAATTCAAAGTTTTGCAATTTGTAAACTAATACGACAAAGTAGGCTTATGGCATTCTAATTGCGCAGATGGCAGTATAATCTTCACAGGTTTATATAAAAATGTTTACTTGAAAGTTTCCAGTTTAAGAAATTAGTCCGAGTATCGAGTTTGATGTGTGTTACTCACAAATTAGTCGATACTCGGACTAATTTCTTACACTGGTCATTTTCAACTTTCAAATGAATATTTTTATATAAACCTGTGAAGATTATACTGCCATTCACGCAATTAGAATTTCGTATTATTTAGTTTTACTTTGTCGTATTAGTTTACAAATTGCGAAGAACCAAATTAAATTTGAATTTCGCGGGCAGACCCTTTTAGTTTTGAAGCACCGCGGGCTGATTACGTAAAACTTTGCAGTAGCGACAGCAGTAGCAACGCGACAGCAATAGCAAAGCGATCGGTCGCAAAATGTCAAATAGTATGTAAAAATATTTACGTAATACAAAAGTGACGTTTAAATTGACGTTTGACAGCAGCAATCGCGAGATTTACGCCTGTCGCAAGCCTGTCGCGAGATACGTAATCACCCCGCCGATTTGGTTCTACGAAGCGTGTTGAACCGTCTCGCGTCGCGCATTCTGTGTGTCCACGTCTTTAGATAACTACGTCCCTATCATTAGTTTGATAAACGAAACTGCTTTACAAAGGTCAGTAGCTAAACCCGAATACATGTTGATGTACATTTACGTGTAGGTTCTTATCTATGTTGTCACTTATCACTGCAGTGACTGGTAGAAATGTCCTCCCGAGTCCCGACCGAATCCGGTCACGGCGGCCAAACTCCTCAGAGATTAGCGCGCGGGAGATATTATAGTGCACATGTGTGTGCGAAAACACAGGTGCTTTCTCCATTCCGTCACTCTCATAGTCCGGTGGAACGGAAATACGACACGACTGGAGAGAAATCAGGCGCAGACGCTCTCCGAGACACGGGGGTGACACTCAGACTAAATTTGCAAAAATCTTTTATATTAGCGGATGCCTATACGTTATAATAGCTATCTGTAGATAGGTACACCAAATTATTTCAGCCCGATCCGTCCAGCAGTGGTTTGAGCTGTGCGTTGATGGATCAGACAGTCAGTCATGCTCGTGAACGGGTTCCACCGGCGGGAATGGGGCTACTTTCTGTCTGCCCGTCTTAACATGTGTTGAATTATAATCGACCGAGCGAAGCGAAGGTCTTTGAGTTAACTAGAGCGATTTGCACTTGTCCGTCCGTCCGTCCGTCCGTCCGTCCGTCTGTCAGAGCCTTATAACTTTTGAATTACTGAACGTAATTACTTCAAATTTAGATATAATATGTAAACCGATGGCCTCCAGCCGAAAATGGCTTAAAAAGTTATAAAAATCTTTATTTCAGGGGGGCTCTCATAGAAGCGAATGCGAAGTAAAAAAAAAAATATCGCGTTACATAAAATTGTTACGTATCATTTTAAAGATAATTTTGAACTGAGTACAAAAATATTTTTTTTTTAATTTTTCCCTTAAAATTGACGAAATGGGGGGCTTTCAAAGTGGCGATTTTATACGCTCGCTTGAAGACGCTCCCTAAGAAAATCCGCTATGGATTTTCAAACTGATTTTATGTTTTTAGGTCACTTATATCCTGTACTTGAACAACAAATACTAAAATTATATGAATATTATAAAGAAACGAGATTATTTAATTTTTAATGTACATCAGTAATTCATATAGCATCAACATAGCTTCACAATAATGCTAATAGATGGCGCAGTCAGTAACTATTCCCATGGAACTACGAGTTACGACTAACGACCTATCCCAAAAACAGTTTTGCGTCGACCATTATTATTTAGTTACTTATTATAATACAATAATTGTATTGTAATTTTTTTTGTACCATATTATGCAATTAAAATTATTTTTTAGTTAAATTTTAGTTAAATATTGTATATTTTCTATTCGCGTCGATAGATGACGATTTGTACAGATGCCCGTAACCCGGTTTCACTCGTTAGTACCTACATAATAATTCAATGTTTTCACTAACGTTCCCTAACCTTTACGGGCTACCTATAAGTTAGGTGATTGATGTTTTCTGTCAACTTATTTATCACGATCCTGTACGGGACACCTAAAAGGATATTGGGACGGATGTTAGGACTTAGGATTGTATTTAGGAGCTACCTACGTTAAGAGACTCCTACTTAGGGGATGATTTAGGTATGTTTGGTGAAAACGGGCATAATAATAATGTCAGTTTTGGTTATCATGTATCGATTGAATGAATAATCATGGGATACCGTTACCGCGAGGTCTCAGTTCGGGGCGAACCACTAGTTAGATATAATTATGTATGTTTTTGTTGAACTTTGTTGTTGTGGAATTTTGTGGAACTTCCCCTCACTGTGGAAACACTGCATACATAGCATAATATCTATTAAATTGTAAACTTGTTTTGAAAACAGCAACCGCCGAGTTTCTTGCTGGTTCTTCTCGGCAGGAAGGGCATTCCGAACCAGCGGTAGACTCATCGACGATTCAAAATTAAGCACTTGTAAAAAAGTTTATTTGAATAAAAAACATTTCTATTCTATTCTATTATATTCTAGTCATATTATAATACATAATATTTAGATAAATAAACAATTTAATATTTTAGATATATTTTTTATAAAATAATACTAGGTAAGTGTTATACATAATAGAAAATAAAGAATTTCCTGAATTCATTTCATGCACGCATATCAAATTGGTTTCATGATTGCACGAGGAAGGTAAAACACATTAACTCATAATCCTAATGTTACAACTACAAAATATGACACATTCAACAATTGTACTAAAATGAGAATTAAACTGCCCAAGGTAATTGACACCGCCGCCGCGCGCCGCGCCACTCCGACTGGACAGAATTAAAGTTTTTAGACCCAAAATCCATTAAGGCGCGCTTGCAGAAACGTCGAGTTATCCTTTTAATCCAGAGTAAGCAGCTAACTCTGGGTTAAAAAGACAGATGTGACAGATTTCGTTTAAAGCTTCTGTCAAAATTACAAATTTATTCCTGGGTTAACTAACCCGGCGTCTCTGCAAGCGGGCCTAGGGGTCTTTAAGGGTCTTGGTTTTTCTGAAATAAAAAATCCTACTAATTCCTACTAATATTATAAATCCGAAAGTGTGAGGATGGATGTTAGTTACTATTTCACGCCACAACAATTAATGAACCGATTGTCAGCCTAATCTTACCCTAATCTACATTGCTTTTGTGTGTAGATCCACATGAGAGTTCACATATAGGTTCAGTGTGCTCCTGAACACGGTGGTGGTCAGAAAAGAAAACTCAATAGGTACGAAAATATATTAAACGACGCGACCGACGTAGGTAGGTACAAATGTGGATGTGTACATAGTTTATGTTACCTACTGTATAATAAATAATTTACTTCGTGGAATTTACTCATGTTTACTTCATGTTCAAACATCATATAATTAAATCTAAGCTTTGATCTCACTGACATTTCGTTGATTGGATACGTTATTAATAAAAATACTAGTTTAGGTAACAATTTTTTTATCAAATCATTTTGTTTCCTAGGCTATACCATCTATACCTATACATCACAATTATTTTCATTTGGCCTTATACTCCATCTAGAACCCGTTTCATTTCATCTGATAGGGTCATAGGATGTATTGTCAGTTTGGTCTCAATATAGATTTGGTGAAAATCTGGTGAATACCTTCTGATACCAAGGATGAATCCTCAACAGTACGAGATAGAGATTTTTATTATTTAACTTATCCTTACTACCCTATTAATAATATCATAAATCCGAAAGTGTGCTTGTTTGTCCTTCAATCACGCTGCAACAGAGCTACGGAATTACGGATCCTCGTAATTTTAGTTGAGGACCTGGAGACTGGAGATGTGACATACGCTACTTTTTATCCCGGAAAATCAGAGTTCTCGTGGGAATTTGAAAACTTAATCCACGCGGACGAAGTTGCGGGCATCAGTTAGTTGACTTATAATAATTAATGCAATAAAGTTGCAGTAAGCATATTACATTAAGTAGTAGGTACATTACGCCAACCACAACAATTTCCAATGCAGTAATGTGATATTATGATTAGGTCTAAAATATAGGTATATTATACCTACTAATTTTGTGTCATAATATAACATTGTTATCAGCCAGCCGCAACTTCATCCACGTGGAGTAAGGTTTTTAAATATCCCGCGAGAACCCTTTATTTTTCGGGATAAAAACTAGTCTTTCTCACTGTCCACTGCCTCAACTATAGCCATGCAAAAAATCACATAGATTCGTTTTTGATCCTTTATCAATATTTCTTCAAAAGGTACTCATTTAAAACATTAGGTACACCTACCCTACATTTCAAATAAAGCACCGCATGTTTAGTCCGAGTTTCGTTTGATCGTAATAGTAAACGATGACAGCATCATAGTAAAATGAACCATAACAGTATATAATTAGAGCTCAATAATTTTGTGCATGTATTCTTGTCCGCCAATTCGCATTGGGCCAGCGTGGTGGACTATGGCCTATAACCCTTCTCCGAGAGGAGACCTGCGCTCAGTAGTGAGCCGTTGATGGGTTGCTAATGATGAATGATGATGATTCTTATACGTTTACGTATACGAAAACAGTCCAAATTAAAATTGTCTGTATTGAATTTCGATACAATTTATGGTTCATTTTACTTTGATGCTAATGTCATCGTTTAATGGATGGTCTGAAAAAAAAGTCAAAAAAAGATGCTTATTTTCAAATTACATATAGGTTGAAGAGGAACCGAACATTCAGAGACCTTATGCCACTTTATAATTTCAGTTTACCTACTCACTTTCGAGGGATACTGGAAGAAAATAAAAAGGGAACTAATTTTTTGAGCTGTTATTAAAATATTCGAGACGCTATTATGATCAGTTCAAAAACATATTCTTCAATGTCTTCCATATTATGTAATAGGTAGAATTAAGCTTACCTTTGCCCACTTCATTTAATATTCCACTTCTTTTGTACAAAAAATGATAAAAAAATAACGCTCACCTCTCCCGGTATCTCGGATCGCGAATTTCTTTCTGGCGCCAATTCTATTTTGATTAGCCTCCAATCTATTCTTGTGGAACATTGTAAACGCAATGAAAAACACTATCATAACCGTGTAAACTATAAAACAATTACTTTCCAGAACCCATACTGTTAGCGAAATCACATTCATGTTTTCTTTGCTTATCGCTCGAGCGTTACTTTTTTTTTAATTCGTAACACAAGCAACGGTTGGCAACGCACGCGATCGACTAAGTTTGTTGTCATGTATAGTTCTTTTATTACAATTCAGTTTGCGCTCAATAAAATATACTGTTTTACCGAAAATAGTCTTTATCACAGTGTGTTAAGTTGTTAGGAATAGTTTATCGACGGTAAATAAAGCTGGTAAATTAAGTAAGCGCATTGCAGTGCATGGATAAACGGCCTTGACTTAACATTGCAGACGAGAAAAAAAGGAAGTTTGAGCTCCATGGGGCCGTATGACTAGAAAAGCTCGTGCTAAGTTGGTACTTGCCTCGTCTTATCGACTGTTGGATATCAACTATCGATAGATATCTCGAAGGTGATATACACAGGTGATACGATATCGCAATAGGTGTCTGTGCGTTAATACATAATAAGTCTATGGTGTCTGTGTAACTTTTCCACTAACTTATTTGTTCTAAGGACGGGGTCATTAGTGGAAATATTTAAGAGGAAATCGGTACTGGATTTTCACCACCTGCTGCACACCTGAGAGTTTTATTTATTTTTATTCGATGACAAGCTAGTCCTTGATTGCGATCTCACCTGATGGTAAGTGACGATGCAGTCTAAGATGGTAGCGGGTTAACTTGGAAGGGGTATGACAGTGAACATTCAACCCATACCCCTAATTGGTTTCTACACGCCACATTGCCGGAACGCTAAATCGCTTGGCGGCACGTCTTTGACGGTAGGGTGGTAACTAGCCGCGGCCAAAGCCTCCCACCAGACCAGACCAGAGACAATTCAGAAATTATAAATTCCCAAATTGACCCCACCGGGAATCAAACCCGAGACCTCCCAGTTATAAGGCAACAGCGCTCACCACTGAGCCAGGGAGGTCGTCAAAACTTGACTTGCGCTCAGTAGTGAGCCGTTGATGGGTTGTTGATGATATTTTAAAATAGCGGCCTTAGTTAAAACTTTTTGTCCACCTGATCAAATAAGCTAGTGAGTTGGTGGCAACTGGCACTGTAGAAGAGTTCTGTTGTATAATTTCATACGATAGGTATACCTTCCTTTATTTGCATTGTGTGTACATTCCTAGTGTTTATTAACTAAACAAATTTTTCAAAAAAAATTATTAGCACAAAAAAAGAATTAAATGTGATTATAATGAACAAAATGTCAAATGTTTTTAGATACATAATTAAAAAAATATTATATGTATATAGGTAAGTAAATTACTAGTGAAGTGAAATTACTACTCTTGCCAGTGACTTTGTCCGTCGTTAGTTTTAAAAAAAATTCCGGGATTAAAGGTTGTCTACATCACTCTCCAAGTCTTCGCAAGTCGCAACTAAACCCAATTACCCACCATTGATTGAAAGACAAACCAACAAACTAATACTTTCTTCCTTTTTTATCATCCACTGCTGAAAAAAGGTCCCTTGCAAGTTGGATCGGCTTCAACAGGCCTCGTTCTTGCGCCGCCTGAATCCGGCGGCTCCCTGCGACTCGTTTGATGTCGTCGGTCCACCTAGTGGGGGGTCTGCCAACACTTCACGGTGCGGGGTTGCCACTCCAGCACCTTGGGACCCCAAGGACCTGGGGAAGAAAGTTCGAAACTCACTTTTGCCTTTAATAGTTATTAGTAAGGAATTAGTGTCTATAGATTTCTCTGCCATTGGGTCAAGGGTCAAGGCGCACAGGAACAGACAGTTCTTAGCATGTGGTAACTCCAACACGTGATCTTATACCAGTTATAGCGGACACGGCGGATTCCTTTCGCCAGGTATATCGATAAGGCAAAACTAGTTGGCTAAAGTTTCGAAAGATATCGGTGTGTCAACGCGATCTGTTGTGCAACGGTGCGATACCTCACAGCCACAACTCAAGTGTTCTAGGTTCGATTCTCAGTTGATTGGGAGCGGTATTTGAGGGGCATAACGTAATGAATTCCGCGAGCGCAAATTGCAAAGCCTAGGTACCTAGGTCAGCTACTAGCCAGGTAATTAAATTAAATAAAAAAAAACCTCAGTGAACGCTTAGAAGTTAGAACAGAAGTTTCTAACAAAGTTTCGCTCCAAAACCACCAATGAATTTGTGTGAGTGCCATGTAGTTATTTTCTGGTACCTACTAAAATCTATTGATATTGTTTTTGTTGATTCTTTTCATCACAGCACAGTACTTACGGCATTTTAAAAATTTTCTGCGAGCTCGTCGTTCTACGCGACGACGAGAATCGGCCTTGAAAGGCTTACTAAAAATGGCTTATCACCGCGTCGACTATTGCGCTTCTAAGCATTGTAATTCGATGATGTAGGTACCTAGACACTCAAATTCAGGAATAAAGCAGCCACAACGTTGAACATAAAAAGTTCTATAAATAAATGAACCTGGTTTTGAACAAACCCATAAGTAGCACATACGGATGTGCTCTAATCAAACCGGAAACTCAAACATCAAAATGCTTGCATATAGCGGCTAGTATGAAATAGTTAACTATGACGTCATAAACATTTGATACACTTTTACCTAGTAGGTATAGAAAGAAAAAAAAAAAGAAAGAAAAGAAAATATATTTATTCATCAATGGTGACACTGACAAAACTAGATACAAACAAATGTAACATTTTCGTCTGCGACACCACCCAGAAAGGGTGTACATCTCAGCACTATGCCTTATAGTTTAATCGATAAATTTTTTAGAGTTCCGTAGTAAACAAGGAACCCTTATAGTTTCGCCATGTCCGTCCGTCTGTCTGTCCGCGGTTTAGCTCAAAGACTATTGGTACTAGAAATCTGTAATTTGACAAGGGTATAAATATCAATCACGCCGACAAAGTGGTGAAATAAAATTGTGAAAAATATTTTTTTTTAGGGTACCTCCCCTACATGTAAAGTGGGGATGAATTTTTTTTTCTCGTCTATCCCATAGTGTGGGGTGTCGTTGAATAGGTCTTTCAAAAACGTTGTGGGTGTGGGAACACCATTTTTCAATTCAGGGATCCGTTTGTGAAATATGATATATTAAAGTGCTAAGTTTTATTAGAGTCAAGTGTCCCCCCTCTGCCAGCTAAATGGTTGTATAAAGGATACAAGAAAAAATTTACAGCAGTAGTATATATAATGAATTTTAAAGGAAAACTATCACGGCTAAGTAGGGTTCATTAGTGAAGGAGTTATATAGTTACACGTAGTGTAAGTTGCATATTTTAAGCGGGTTGCAGACCGAAAACTAAGTTAACTTAGTTTAGCTTTGCTCGCATAGCTGACGCAGTTTTTCATACTGGTTAACTGAAATAGCTTAGTTTGTAGTCTGCACACAAGTATGAAAAACTGCGTCAGCTATGCGAGCTAAGCTTAAACTAAATTAGCTTAGTTTTCGGTCTGCAACCCGCATTAAAGTATACATATTATAGTATTTAAACCATGGAACTCAAAATATATTCAATATTCATAAAGAAAATAAAAGCACTATCCTAGGTCAGCATTCAGCAATAATATTTGAGACTTTCAACTATAGTGGTGGTTACCACTATAATGCCCAGCTCTTACTGGAATTTCTCAGCTCTTCATAAATAAAAGATGGTTCACAACTTGATAGTATATTTGCTATTTACAGACTTGTAGCACAGGTAAAATCACTTAAGAAAATATAACTATTATTCGCGCGGTTGTCTATTTGCTAAGTTACGAGGTACGTCTTCTTCGAGATGCCGAGATAGAATGAATAAATAATCACTGGTAATTTAGTACAAGGAGGCCGACCTATCTTGATAAAATCTAGAATGAAAATGACCAACGCGCACCCTACACACGCATCCGCTTAGCATCCGATTTCAAATTACGAGCGTGTTCTTTATATAAAAATAACATTTGTCGAAGTAGAGACTGTTCGGAGAGGACAAGCGGCCAGCATCAGGAAAACGGCCAGCTATGAAGTAGGTTGCTCCACCACATCGCTCCCCCACGGAGATTGGAAATGCAAGGAAAGAAAAAGAAAAATGTTAGTAAATTCTATACAGCGAAATGTACCCTTCGACCCGACCGGGTCCTAACGACCGGTCTGTCCAAGTGGTCTAATTCAGTAGTACCTAATATAAAAGCAGGTTTCAGCCTATCCACTGAAACCTTTTCTGTTCTACCGCTAAAATCTAAACTAAAATACTTATCACCTCTCTCCAATACTTTAAATGGGCCAACATAAGGGGGCTCTAACGCCTTACAGAATGGACCTCTACGAACGAAAACAAATTCCGAGGATAGAAGATCCTTCGGAAAATGAAAAATTTTCTTACTATTGTGATCAGAAGCGGGTACTGGAGATAGGTCTCTAAAATACGATCTAAGTCTATCTACAAAAGAAGAATAATCAACTACACGATCTACTATAGGGTTAAAAAACTCACCCGGTAATCGCAGGGGCTCACCATACACGAGCTCTGCGCATGATGCTCCGAGGTCCTCCTTCCACGCACTCCTGATGCCCAGGAGTACCCATGGAAGCACCTCGGTCCACCTCGGGCTAGCGTGGCACATGATAGCTGCCTTCAGCTGCCGGTGGAGTCTCTCTACCATCCCATTCGCCTGGGGATGATATGCGGTGGTCGACTGATGCTTGGTGCCAGTCAACTCAAACACCTTCTGAAACAGATGCGAACCAAATTGAGATCCACGATCAGTTTGAATAGACCTAGCTTGGCCAAAGCGACTCTGCCAACCCGAAATGTAGGTTGATACACAAGTCTCAGCAGTAATGTCTGGCATAGGAAGAACTTCAGGCCAACGTGTGAACCTGTCGATGATAGTTAGACAATACTTCATGCCAGCTGAAATGGGTAACGGGCCTATAATATCCATATGAATATCTGCAAATCTCTCAGAGGGACAGGGAAATTTAGAAAAAGGGGCACTAGTATGACGTACCACCTTAGATGACTGACACGCTTGGCACGCGCGTGTCCAAACACGGCAGTCCTTTCTCATAGACGGCCATACAAAACGTTCCGAAATCAATTTATAACTAGCACGAGAACCAGGATGACTTAAATTGTGAAAACTTTCAAAAATACTTTTCCTAAACTGCGGAGTTACATAAGGACGTGGTTTACCTGTTGAAACGTCGCAAGTAATTCTTACTCTAGTACCAGGAATAGTGATACGGGTTAATTCTAACGATGTCGAATCGCCCAGCGTTTTCAATTCTTCATCGGATGCTTGCGACTTCGCCAGCGCCAAGAGTATGTCTTCGGCAGTGACGGCCTCAACACGAGAGAACGTGTCGGCAACAATGTTCTCCGCACCCTTGACATGTTGGATGTCCGTAGTGAACTGCGAAATGAAAACTATTTGGTTAAGCTGTACGGGCGGAAGCTTGTCACGTTTTTGTGTAAAAACGTAAAGGAGAGGTTTGTGATCTGTATAGATCGTTGCGTGCTGAGCTTCTAGAATGTGTCTAAAATGTTGGACACTTTCATAAATCGCTAGGAGCTCACGGTAATAAGCCGGCCAAGCCGATTGCTTGGTAGTCAGCTTTTTACTGAAAAATGCGATAGGTTGCCAACCCTGCTTAATCTCTTGCTGCAGGCATGCACCGACATGAGAGCTCGACGCATCTGTGAACAAACCTAATCTAGCTGTTGAGACTGGGTGAGCTAAAAGAGTTGCATTAGCTAAGCTATTTTTGCACTCCGAAAAACACTGCTCTAAGTCAGGGGTCCAAGTAAAAGGTTTAGCGCCTTTACCTTGGATCTCCGATAAAGCATCTATTAAAGGAGCTTGGAATCGCGCTATACTGGGGAGAAATTTACGATAAAAATTTATCATACCCAAGAAACACCTTACACCTTGAACGGTTTTGGGTAGCGGAAAATCCTGCAGACTTTTAATGCGGTCAGCAGGAGGGCAAATCCCCGCAGCGCTTATCTTGTATCCCAGGAAACGAACTTCTGGAACATTAAAATGACATTTCTTCTCGTTAATAACAATGCCGTATTCTTCCAAGCGTTTGAAAAGAATACGTAAATGCTTTGCATGTTGTTCGCTGTCTTTTGAAAAAATTAAAATATCATCAACATATGCGAAACAGAAATCTAAGCCGCGGACAACCTCATCGATGAACCTCTGGAATGTCTGACCTGCGTTTCTCAAACCGAAAGCCATAAAAGGGAACTCATATAACCCGAAAGGTGTCGCCACCGCGGTTTTACATATGTCCTCTTTTGCTACTGGGATCTGGTGATATGCTTTTACCAGATCTATGGTGCTGAATACCGATGAACCAACCAAATTTTGGTTAAAATCACCAATATGCTTTACTGGGTAGCGGTCTGGAATTGTCCTCGCGTTTAATGCGCGATAATCACCGCACGGGCGCCAATCCGATTCACCTTTTGGAGCTAAATGCAAAGGGGAAGACCACGGACTATCAGACGGCCTAGCATAACCGCAAGCTATCATGTTGTCGAATTCCTTCCTAGCGATGGCCAACTTGAGCGGACCAAGACGACGTGGTCGGCAGCACACCGAAGGACCATCAGTGGTCCGAATATAATGCACGGTGTTATGTTTAATTTCCTTATCCGGACCAGGTGGACGAGTAAGCGCGGGAAATTCCGATAAAATTCCGTTCCTTGAAGCTATAGTTTTAATGCTCGCTTGCCCGTGCGAATGAATCAATGCAACACACGTGAGACCAGTGGAGTTATCTATAATTCGACCTGATCTGCAATCCGGCAATAAATTAAAATAGGCGAGAAAATCTGCACCAATAATCGCAGTTGTAACATCGCATATAATAAAATTCCACCTGAAATCGCGCCTTAGCCTAAAATCAAGCGATAATAAAACAGTCCCGAACGTTTTAATGTCGCTGCCGTTAGCGGCGCGCATGCAATAATCCGCTACCTTAGGACGATGACTTAGCCACGAAACGGGGAAACACGAAACATCAGACCCTGTATCTATTAAAAAACGTTTACCAGATTTCCAATCACTAATGAATAAACGACGGCTGCGCGATGGAGACGAGCAGGGAACCGCCTTTACATTGTTGCTGTTGTTATTGAATCTTCGCTGAAAACGATCTGGTTTATTAAAATATTTACATGGCATCACGCATTTAGCAGCGCGCGATGCAAACCTATGATGATACCAACACAAATTAAAATTGCGACCATCTCTCGGCCTATGTGAATTTCGCGAAAAATTACGCGATCTTCGCTGCACAAACTCTTCGCTCCTTTTAAAGGCTGAGACCTCCTGGCTCAGCTCTTCAATGCTGGCGAGTATTGCCTCCGTCATGCTAAATAAAAATTGCTAAAAATGTAAAAAAAAAAATTAAAAAATGTAAAAGGTTTTATATATAGGTGTTATCTGATGCGGGGAGCGGTGTGGATGTGGATGCGCTAGCCAGCTGAGATCGTAATAACTTATTTTCTTTAAATAAGGGAATAGCTTTGTCCGCAAGCTCTTCGAGGCTTGCCTTTAGTTTGCTGTTCTCTTCCTCAAGTTGTCTAAATCTATCCTCCATATTGAGGAATTACGAAACTGTTATTGTAAAAAAAAAAAATTTGAAATTACATTATTTCTTTTTTTTTAAAAAACAAAGATATTTACCTAAAATTCCTGAAAAATAAAATAAATATTATGGTTAATAGTATTTAACAATTTCAATGTTTATTTCCTAATAATATCACATTATAGTCTTTAAAATTTTCATGATTCACGGCGAAAATTTTCAATATAAAATGGCGGAATGAAAATTCTTCTGAAAATTATTTATTGACAGTTGTCCTCTTCAAAATATTTATTTCCTTTTGATATTATTCTTCAAAGTCAATATTTACTCCAAAATGTCCGAATTGAAATTGAATTGTCACAATGAATTATTTTCCCAAAGATTATTTTCAATTTGTTTTTCCCAATATTTAAATTCACATGTTGGCATATAACAAGGACCCCCTCCACGCGCGGGGTCTCTGTTGGGTATGGAACCTCCAACTCCTCAACATACTTCGTAAAAATTTGTAAAAATTTTCTTCAAACACTTCAATCACTTTAATGAAAATTCATCATACAAAGTGGACCCCTTACGCGCGGGGTCACTGTACTGACCTTAAATTGACCTTGTGCGGGGTCACCAAATTATAGTGGTGGTTACCACTATAATGCTCAGCTCTTACTGGAATTTCTCAGCTCTTCATAAATAAAAGATGGTTCACAACTTGATAATATATTTGCTATTTACAGACTTGTAGCACAGGTAAAATCACTTAAGAAAATATAACTATTATTCGCGCGGTTGTCTATTTGCTAAGTTACGAGGTACGTCTTCTTCGAGATGCCGAGATAGAATGAATAAATAATCACTGGTAATTTAGTACAAGGAGGCCGACCTATCTTGATAAAATCTAGAATGAAAATGACCAACGCGCACCCTACACACGCATCCGCTTAGCATCCGATTTCAAATTACGAGCGTGTTCTTTATATAAAAATAACATTTGTCGAAGTAGAGACTGTTCGGAGAGGACAAGCGGCCAGCATCAGGAAAACGGCCAGCTATGAAGTAGGTTGCTCCACCACATCGCTCCCCCACGGAGATTGGAAATGCAAGGAAAGAAAAAGAAAAATGTTAGTAAATTCTATACAGCGAAATGTACCCTTCGACCCGACCGGGTCCTAACGACCGGTCTGTCCAAGTGGTCTAATTCAGTAGTACCTAATATAAAAGCAGGTTTCAGCCTATCCACTGAAACCTTTTCTGTTCTACCGCTAAAATCTAAACTAAAATACTTATCACCTCTCTCCAATACTTTAAATGGGCCAACATAAGGGGGCTCTAACGCCTTACAGAATGGACCTCTACGAACGAAAACAAATTCCGAGGATAGAAGATCCTTCGGAAAATGAAAAATTTTCTTACTATTGTGATCAGAAGCGGGTACTGGAGATAGGTCTCTAAAATACGATCTAAGTCTATCTACAAAAGAAGAATAATCAACTACACGATCTACTATAGGGTTAAAAAACTCACCCGGTAATCGCAGGGGCTCACCATACACGAGCTCTGCGCATGATGCTCCGAGGTCCTCCTTCCACGCACTCCTGATGCCCAGGAGTACCCATGGAAGCACCTCGGTCCACCTCGGGCTAGCGTGGCACATGATAGCTGCCTTCAGCTGCCGGTGGAGTCTCTCTACCATCCCATTCGCCTGGGGATGATATGCGGTGGTCGACTGATGCTTGGTGCCAGTCAACTCAAACACCTTCTGAAACAGATGCGAACCAAATTGAGATCCACGATCAGTTTGAATAGACCTAGCTTGGCCAAAGCGACTCTGCCAACCCGAAATGTAGGTTGATACACAAGTCTCAGCAGTAATGTCTGGCATAGGAAGAACTTCAGGCCAACGTGTGAACCTGTCGATGATAGTTAGACAATACTTCATGCCAGCTGAAATGGGTAACGGGCCTATAATATCCATATGAATATCTGCAAATCTCTCAGAGGGACAGGGAAATTTAGAAAAAGGGGCACTAGTATGACGTACCACCTTAGATGACTGACACGCTTGGCACGCGCGTGTCCAAACACGGCAGTCCTTTCTCATAGACGGCCATACAAAACGTTCCGAAATCAATTTATAACTAGCACGAGAACCAGGATGACTTAAATTGTGAAAACTTTCAAAAATACTTTTCCTAAACTGCGGAGTTACATAAGGACGTGGTTTACCTGTTGAAACGTCGCAAGTAATTCTTACTCTAGTACCAGGAATAGTGATACGGGTTAATTCTAACGATGTCGAATCGCCCAGCGTTTTCAATTCTTCATCGGATGCTTGCGACTTCGCCAGCGCCAAGAGTATGTCTTCGGCAGTGACGGCCTCAACACGAGAGAACGTGTCGGCAACAATGTTCTCCGCACCCTTGACATGTTGGATGTCCGTAGTGAACTGCGAAATGAAAACTATTTGGTTAAGCTGTACGGGCGGAAGCTTGTCACGTTTTTGTGTAAAAACGTAAAGGAGAGGTTTGTGATCTGTATAGATCGTTGCGTGCTGAGCTTCTAGAATGTGTCTAAAATGTTGGACACTTTCATAAATCGCTAGGAGCTCACGGTAATAAGCCGGCCAAGCCGATTGCTTGGTAGTCAGCTTTTTACTGAAAAATGCGATAGGTTGCCAACCCTGCTTAATCTCTTGCTGCAGGCATGCACCGACATGAGAGCTCGACGCATCTGTGAACAAACCTAATCTAGCTGTTGAGACTGGGTGAGCTAAAAGAGTTGCATTAGCTAAGCTATTTTTGCACTCCGAAAAACACTGCTCTAAGTCAGGGGTCCAAGTAAAAGGTTTAGCGCCTTTACCTTGGATCTCCGATAAAGCATCTATTAAAGGAGCTTGGAATCGCGCTATACTGGGGAGAAATTTACGATAAAAATTTATCATACCCAAGAAACACCTTACACCTTGAACGGTTTTGGGTAGCGGAAAATCCTGCAGACTTTTAATGCGGTCAGCAGGAGGGCAAATCCCCGCAGCGCTTATCTTGTATCCCAGGAAACGAACTTCTGGAACATTAAAATGACATTTCTTCTCGTTAATAACAATGCCGTATTCTTCCAAGCGTTTGAAAAGAATACGTAAATGCTTTGCATGTTGTTCGCTGTCTTTTGAAAAAATTAAAATATCATCAACATATGCGAAACAGAAATCTAAGCCGCGGACAACCTCATCGATGAACCTCTGGAATGTCTGACCTGCGTTTCTCAAACCGAAAGCCATAAAAGGGAACTCATATAACCCGAAAGGTGTCGCCACCGCGGTTTTACATATGTCCTCTTTTGCTACTGGGATCTGGTGATATGCTTTTACCAGATCTATGGTGCTGAATACCGATGAACCAACCAAATTTTGGTTAAAATCACCAATATGCTTTACTGGGTAGCGGTCTGGAATTGTCCTCGCGTTTAATGCGCGATAATCACCGCACGGGCGCCAATCCGATTCACCTTTTGGAGCTAAATGCAAAGGGGAAGACCACGGACTATCAGACGGCCTAGCATAACCGCAAGCTATCATGTTGTCGAATTCCTTCCTAGCGATGGCCAACTTGAGCGGACCAAGACGACGTGGTCGGCAGCACACCGAAGGACCATCAGTGGTCCGAATATAATGCACGGTGTTATGTTTAATTTCCTTATCCGGACCAGGTGGACGAGTAAGCGCGGGAAATTCCGATAAAATTCCGTTCCTTGAAGCTATAGTTTTAATGCTCGCTTGCCCGTGCGAATGAATCAATGCAACACACGTGAGACCAGTGGAGTTATCTATAATTCGACCTGATCTGCAATCCGGCAATAAATTAAAATAGGCGAGAAAATCTGCACCAATAATCGCAGTTGTAACATCGCATATAATAAAATTCCACCTGAAATCGCGCCTTAGCCTAAAATCAAGCGATAATAAAACAGTCCCGAACGTTTTAATGTCGCTGCCGTTAGCGGCGCGCATGCAATAATCCGCTACCTTAGGACGATGACTTAGCCACGAAACGGGGAAACACGAAACATCAGACCCTGTATCTATTAAAAAACGTTTACCAGATTTCCAATCACTAATGAATAAACGACGGCTGCGCGATGGAGACGAGCAGGGAACCGCCTTTACATTGTTGCTGTTGTTATTGAATCTTCGCTGAAAACGATCTGGTTTATTAAAATATTTACATGGCATCACGCATTTAGCAGCGCGCGATGCAAACCTATGATGATACCAACACAAATTAAAATTGCGACCATCTCTCGGCCTATGTGAATTTCGCGAAAAATTACGCGATCTTCGCTGCACAAACTCTTCGCTCCTTTTAAAGGCTGAGACCTCCTGGCTCAGCTCTTCAATGCTGGCGAGTATTGCCTCCGTCATGCTAAATAAAAATTGCTAAAAATGTAAAAAAAAAAATTAAAAAATGTAAAAGGTTTTATATATAGGTGTTATCTGATGCGGGGAGCGGTGTGGATGTGGATGCGCTAGCCAGCTGAGATCGTAATAACTTATTTTCTTTAAATAAGGGAATAGCTTTGTCCGCAAGCTCTTCGAGGCTTGCCTTTAGTTTGCTGTTCTCTTCCTCAAGTTGTCTAAATCTATCCTCCATATTGAGGAATTACGAAACTGTTATTGTAAAAAAAAAAAATTTGAAATTACATTATTTCTTTTTTTTTAAAAAACAAAGATATTTACCTAAAATTCCTGAAAAATAAAATAAATATTATGGTTAATAGTATTTAACAATTTCAATGTTTATTTCCTAATAATATCACATTATAGTCTTTAAAATTTTCATGATTCACGGCGAAAATTTTCAATATAAAATGGCGGAATGAAAATTCTTCTGAAAATTATTTATTGACAGTTGTCCTCTTCAAAATATTTATTTCCTTTTGATATTATTCTTCAAAGTCAATATTTACTCCAAAATGTCCGAATTGAAATTGAATTGTCACAATGAATTATTTTCCCAAAGATTATTTTCAATTTGTTTTTCCCAATATTTAAATTCACATGTTGGCATATAACAAGGACCCCCTCCACGCGCGGGGTCTCTGTTGGGTATGGAACCTCCAACTCCTCAACATACTTCGTAAAAATTTGTAAAAATTTTCTTCAAACACTTCAATCACTTTAATGAAAATTCATCATACAAAGTGGACCCCTTACGCGCGGGGTCACTGTACTGACCTTAAATTGACCTTGTGCGGGGTCACCAAATTATAGTGGTGGTTACCACTATAATGCTCAGCTCTTACTGGAATTTCTCAGCTCTTCATAAATAAAAGATGGTTCACAACTTGATAATATATTTGCTATTTACAGACTTGTAGCACAGGTAAAATCACTTAAGAAAATATAACTATTATTCGCGCGGTTGTCTATTTGCTAAGTTACGAGGTACGTCTTCTTCGAGATGCCGAGATAGAATGAATAAATAATCACTGGTAATTTAGTACAAGGAGGCCGACCTATCTTGATAAAATCTAGAATGAAAATGACCAACGCGCACCCTACACACGCATCCGCTTAACATCCGATTTCAAATTACGAGCGTGTTCTTTATATAAAAATAACATTCGTCGAAGTAGAGACTGTTCGGAGAGGACAAGCGGCCAGCATCAGGAAAACGGCCAGCTATGAAGTAGGTTGCTCCACCACACAACTACGGAACCCTACAATGCGCGTGGCCCGACACGCACTTGGCCGTTTTTTTTTATCAAACTTTGGAAGTGTATTTACATATTTTGGAAATCCAAATCCAATCCATCTATTCATTAAATAGGTATAATCAATGCATAAATATTATCCTTAATAATAAAAATGCGCAAAAGTGACCGTTTATTTTTTGGTTTGGCCTTCAATCATGCAGGAAGTTGAGGACTTGGAAAGCGACATAGGCTACCTTTTATCCTGGAAAACAGAGTTTCCGTGGAATTTTTAAATTTGAGGACTTGGAAAGCGACATAGGCTACCTTTTATCCTGGAAAACAGAGGGTTTCCGTGGAATTTTTAAAGCTGAGGACTTGGAAAGTGACATAGGCTACCTTTTATCCTGGAAAACAGAGGATTTCCGTGGAATTTTTAAAGTAGAGGACTTGGAAAGCGACATAGGCTACCTTTTATCCTGGAAAACAGAGGGTTTCCGTGGAATTTTTAAAGTTCAGGACTTGGAAAGCGACATAGGCTACCTTTTATCCGTGGATCCGTTTCCGTGGAATTTTTAAAGTTGTGGACTTGAAAAGCGACATAGGCTACCTTTTATCCATGGATCCGTTTCCGTGGAATTTTTAAAGTTGAGGACTTGGAAAGCGACATAGGCTACCTTTTATAATGGAAAACAGAGGGTTTCCGAGGAATGTTTAAAGTTGAGGACCTGGAAAGCGACATAGGCTACCTTTTATCCTGGAAAACAGAGGGTTTGCGTCGAATTTTTAAAGTTGAGGACTTGGAAAGCGACATAGGCTACCTTTTATAATGGAAAACAGCGGGTTTCCGTGGAATTTTTAAAGTTGAGGACTTGGAAAGCGACATAGGCTACCTTTTATCCTGGAAAACAGAGGGTTTCCGTGGGATTTTTAAAGTTGAGGACTTGGAAAGCGACATAGGCTACCTTTTATCCTGGAAAACAGAGGGTTTCCGTGGAATTTTTAAAGTAGAGGACTTGGAAAGCGACATAGGCTACCTTTTATCCTGGAAAACAGAGGGTTTCCGTGGAATTTTTAAAGTTCAGGACTTGGAAAGCGACATAGGCTACCTTTTATCCGTGGATCCGTTTCCGTGGAATTTTTAAAGTTGAGGACTTGAAAAGCGACATAGGCTACCTTTTATCCGTGGATCCGTTTCCGTGGAATTTTTAAAGTTGAGGACTTGGAAAGCGACATAGGCTACCTTTTATAATGGAAAACCGAGGGTTTCCGTGGAATGTTTAAAGTTGAGGACTTGGAAAGCGACATAGGCTACCTTTTATCCTGGAAAACAGAGGGTTTCCGTGGAATTTTTAAAGTTGAGGACTTGGAAAGCGACATAGGCTACCTTTTATAATGGAAAACAGCGGGTTTCCGTGGAATTTTTAAAGTAGAGGACTTGGAAAGCGACATAGGCTACCTTTTATCCTGGAAAACAGAGGGTCTCCGTGGGATTTTTAAAGTTGAGGACTTGGAAAGCGACATAGGCTACCTTTTATCCTGGAAAACAGAGGGTCTCCGTGGGATTTTTAAAGTAGAGGACTTGGAAAGCGACATAGGCTACCTTTTATAATGGAAAACAGAGGGTTTCCGTGGAATTTTTAAAGTTCAGGACTTGGAAAGCGACATAGGCTACCTTTTATCCGTGGATCCGTTTCCGTGGAATTTTTAAAGTTGAGGACTTGAAAAGCGACATAGGCTACCTTTTATCCATGGATCCGTTTCCGTGGAATTTTTAAAGTTGAGGACTTGGAAAGCGACATAGGCTACCTTTTATAATGGAAAACAGAAGGTTTCCGAGGAATGTTTAAAGTTGAGGACTTGGAAAGCGACATAGGCTACCTTTTATCCTGGAAAACAGAGGGTTTCCGTCGAATTTTTAAAGTTGAGGACTTGGAAAGCGACATAGGCTACCTTTTATAATGGAAAACAGCGGGTTTCCGTGGAATTTTTAAAGTTGAGGACTTGGAAAGCGACATAGGCTACCTTTTATCCTGGAAAACAGAGGGTTTCCGTGGGATTTTTAAAGTTGAGGACTTGGAAAGCGACATAGGCTACCTTTTATCCTGGAAAACAGAGGGTTTCCGTGGAATTTTTAAAGTAGAGGACTTGGAAAGCGACATAGGCTACCTTTTATCCTGGAAAACAGAGGGTTTCCGTGGAATTTTTAAAGTTCAGGACTTGGAAAGCGACATAGGCTACCTTTTATCCGTGGATCCGTTTCCGTGGAATTTTTTAAGTTGAGGACTTGAAAAGCGACATAGGCTACCTTTTATCCGTGGATCCGTTTCCGTGGAATTTTTAAAGTTGAGGACTTGGAAAGCGACATAGGCTACCTTTTATAATGGAAAACCGAGGGTTTCCGTGGAATGTTTAAAGTTGAGGACTTGGAAAGCGACATAGGCTACCTTTTATCCTGGAAAACAGAGGGTTTCCGTCGAATTTTTAAAGTTGAGGACTTGGAAAGCGACATAGGCTACCTTTTATAATGGAAAACAGCGGGTTTCCGTGGAATTTTTAAAGTTGAGGACTTGGAAAGCGACATAGGCTACCTTTTATCCTGGAAAACAGAGGGTTTCCGTGGGATTTTTAAAGTTGAGGACTTGGAAAGCGACATAGGCTACCTTTTATCCTGGAAAACAGAGGGTTTCCGTGGAATTTTTAAAGTAGAGGACTTGGAAAGCGACATAGGCTACCTTTTATCCTGGAAAACAGAGGGTTTCCGTGGAATTTTTAAAGTTCAGGACTTGGAAAGCGACATAGGCTACCTTTTATCCGTGGATCCGTTTCCGTGGAATTTTTAAAGTTGAGGACTTGAAAAGTGACATAGGCTACCTTTTATCCGTGGATCCGTTTCCGTGGAATTTTTAAAGTTGAGGACTTGGAAAACGACATAGGCTACCTTTTATAATGGAAAACCGAGGGTTTCCGTGGAATGTTTAAAGTTGAGGACTTGGAAAGCGACATAGGCTACCTTTTATCCTGGAAAACAGAGGGTTTCCGTGGAATTTTTAAAGTTGAGGACTTGGAAAGCGACATAGGCTACCTTTTATAATGGAAAACAGCGGGTTTCCGTGGAATTTTTAAAGTAGAGGACTTGGAAAGCGACATAGGCTACCTTTTATCCTGGAAAACAGAGGGTCTCCGTGGGATTTTTAAAGTTGAGGACTTGGAAAGCGACATAGGCTACCTTTTATCCTGGAAAACAGAGGGTCTCCGTGGGATTTTTAAAGTAGAGGACTTGGAAAGCGACATAGGCTACCTTTTATAATGGAAAACAGAGGGTTTCCGTGGAATTTTTAAAGTTCAGGACTTGGAAAGCGACATAGGCTACCTTTTATCCGTGGATCCGTTTCCGTGGAATTTTTAAAGTTGAGAACTTGAAAAGCGACATAGGCTACCTTTTATTCGTGGATCCGTTTCCGTGGAATTTTTAAAGTTGAGGACTTGGAAAGCGACATAGGCTACCTTTTATAATGGAAAACAGCGGGTTTCCGTGGAATTTTTAAAGTAGAGGACTTGGAAAGCGACATAGGCTACCTTTTATCCTGGAAAACAGAGGGTCTCCGTGGGATTTTTAAAGTTGAGGACTTGGAAAGCGACATAGGCTACCTTTTATCCTGGAAAACAGAGGGTCTCCGTGGGATTTTTAAAGTAGAGGACTTGGAAAGCGACATAGGCTACCTTTTATAATGGAAAACAGAGGGTTTCCGTGGAATTTTTAAAGTTCAGGACTTGGAAAGCGACATAGGCTACCTTTTATCCGTGGATCCGTTTCCGTGGAATTTTTAAAGTTGAGAACTTGAAAAGCGACATAGGCTACCTTTTATCCGTGGATCCGTTTCCGTGGAATTTTTAAAGTTGAGGACTTGAAAAGTGACATAGGCTACCTTTTATCCGTGGATCCGTTTCCGTGGAATTTTTAAAGTTGAGGACTTGGAAAACGACATAGGCTACCTTTTATAATGGAAAACCGAGGGTTTCCGTGGAATGTTTAAAGTTGAGGACTTGGAAAGCGACATAGGCTACCTTTTATCCTGGAAAACAGAGGGTTTCCGTGGAATTTTTAAAGTTGAGGACTTGGAAAGCGACATAGGCTACCTTTTATAATGGAAAACAGCGGGTTTCCGTGGAATTTTTAAAGTAGAGGACTTGGAAAGCGACATAGGCTACCTTTTATCCTGGAAAACAGAGGGTCTCCGTGGGATTTTTAAAGTTGAGGACTTGGAAAGCGACATAGGCTACCTTTTATCCTGGAAAACAGAGGGTCTCCGTGGGATTTTTAAAGTAGAGGACTTGGAAAGCGACATAGGCTACCTTTTATAATGGAAAACAGAGGGTTTCCGTGGAATTTTTAAAGTTCAGGACTTGGAAAGCGACATAGGCTACCTTTTATCCGTGGATCCGTTTCCGTGGAATTTTTAAAGTTGAGAACTTGAAAAGCGACATAGGCTACCTTTTATTCGTGGATCCGTTTCCGTGGAATTTTTAAAGTTGAGGACTTGGAAAGCGACATAGGCTACCTTTTATCCTGGAAAACAGAGGGTTTCCGTGGGATTTTTAAAGTTGAGTACTTGGAAAGTGACATAGGCTACCTTTTATCCTGGAAAACAGAGGGTTTCCGTGGGATTTTTAAAGTTGAGGACTTGGAAAGCGACATAGGCTACCTTTTATAATGGAAAACAGAGGGTTTCCGTGGAATGTTTAAAGTTGGGGACTTGGAAAGCGACATAGGCTGGCTACCTTTTATCCTGGAAAACAGAGGGTTTCCGTGGAATTTTTAAAGTTGAGGACATGGAAAGCGACATAGGCTACCTTTTGTCCTGGAAAACAGAGGGTTTCCGTGGAAATTTTAAAACCTAACTCCTCACGGATGAAGCGGAGGGCATCATCATCAGAGTAAGACATAATTTATCCTAGTAATATTTGTGAGGCAGAATGGATGTTTGTTACTCCACGCCACAACAAAATCACCGATTTGGCTGAATGGAGAGAGATCCAGGATTAACACATGGACTACATTTTATCCCGGAAAATTAAAGAGTTCCCGCGGGAATTCAAAAACCTTAATGCAAGTGGACGAAGTCGCAGGTATCTTCTAGTTAACATAGGCAACCTAAGAATATTTACTATACTACATATTACTATACTATTTTTTGAGTTATTTATCTAAGTAGGCAACATTCCCTGCAGTAGATATTGTAACCCGGCCCAAACGCCTAATATAATGAGTTTATACTTTATAACAATTAACTATTGTTTCACTATAGGTTTCAATATTGAACAATCAAGATGATGTTATGTGTGTTAATGATATTCGTGAAGCAACTTCGACATTCTGATTTCCACTAAGTATAATAATTATGTAGATAGGTAAATAGCTACGTACCTACTGAATTACTTACCACTTTATTACTAAGAATACTAGGATAAAATTGAAAATTTAACACTCTCACCGCCATACGTATATAAGGTTTTTTGGAGCAAGATCCCAGTGCCGCCAGACCTAAGTTATTTTCTCAGCAATTATTTGTGTACGATAGAGTACTGTTCGAATGTCCTTTCAGTATATGCGTACCAGTTAGATGGCCAATTTCTAGATACCAGGTGCTAAAGGTAGGTAAAAACTAGAATAACTTATCTTAAATTCTCAGGGCTGATTTTCATATATGTTTTAAAGAATATTGTAAAAATTAATAAATTAATACTGCCAGACGCTTACCGCCGGGCGGTTACTTTAGCCAGACGCTTTGAAGCTCCCAAAAAAATATATAATTTAAGTTAACTTATATTCTCAGTTCTGATTTTTATACATGATACTCAGGGAACTATTGCGATAATATCTGTAAGCTGCCAGACCTATTGGAAGGGTCAAACATCCCCCCAGACACACATTATGCGTCCCCATATGTATGAGCGCTATAGAACATGATTCACTTGTTTAAGTGTGTGAGAGATAATATCATCATACTATAATTGACCGAGCGAAGCGAGGTCTCTGAGTTTACTAGAGCGATTTGCACTTGTCCGTCCGTCTGTCAGAGCCTTATAACTTTTGAATTACTTCAAATTTAGATATAATATGTAAACCAATGGCCTCCAGCCGAAAATGGCTTAAAAAGTTATAAAAATCTTTTTTTCAGGGGGGCTCTCATAGAAGCGAATGCGAAGAAATTTTTTTTTATTTGCGATTCATAGGTTTTCTGTATATCATTTTAAAGACAATTTGGAACAGAGTACAACCGTTTTTTTTTTTAATTTTTTTCCTAAAATTGACGAAATGGGGGGCTTCCAAAGTGGCGATTTAATACGCTCGCTTGAAGACGCTCTCTGGGAAAATTTTCTATATATTTTCAAGTTGTACTTATTTTCTTACTTCACTTGTATCCTGTACTTGAACAACAAATACTAAAATTATATGAATATTATAAAGAAACGAGATTATTTAATTTTTAATGAGCATCAGTAAATTTCACATAGCTTCACAATAATGCTAATAGATGGCGCAGTCATTAACTATTCCATTGAACTAGGAGTTACGACTACGATTTATCCCAAAAACAGTTTTGCGTCGACCATTATTATTTAGGTACATAATATAATAACATATTATTCAATTAAAATTATTCTTTAGTTAAATATCATTTTGTATATTTTCTATTCGCGTCGATAGATGACGATTTTTACAGATGCCCCTAACCCGTTTTCACTCGTTAGTACCTACATAATAATTCAATGTTTTCACTGACGTTCCCTAACCTTTACGGGCTACCTATGATAAGTTATGTGATGATTACTGTCAACTTCTTTATCACGATCCTGTACGGAACACCTAAAAGGACATTGGGACGGATGTTAGGACTTAGGATTGTGTTTTAGAGCTACCTACGTAAAGAGACTCCTACATAGGGGATGATTTAGGTATGTTTGGTGAAAACGGGCATAATAATAATAATGTCAGTTTTGTTCGTCATGTATCGATTGAATGAATAATCATGGGATACCGTTACCGCGAGGTCTCAGTTCGGGGCGAACCACTAGTATTATAAATGCGAAAGTGTGTTTGTTGGTTTGTCCTTCAATCACTCTGCAACAGAGCTACGGATCGACATGATTTTTTGCCTGGGTATAGCTTGCAGAAGATATTGCAATAGTTCTCTCTCTCTAGATCCTAAGCTATACCCAGACAAAAAATCACGTCGATCCATAGCTCTGTTGCAGAGTGATTGAAGGACAAACCAACAAACACACTTTCGCATTTATAATTTTATAGTATGATGATATTATCTCTCACACACTTAAACAAGTGAATCATGTTCTAGCGCTCATACATATGGGGACGCATAATGTGTGTCTGGGGGGATGTTTGACCCTTCCAATAGGTCTGGCAGCTTACAGATATTATCGCAATAGTTCCCTGAGTATCATGTATAAAAATCAGAACTGAGAATATAAGTTAACTTAAATTATATATTTTTTTGGGAGCTTCAAAGCGTCTGGCTAAAGTAACCGCCGGCGGTAAGCGTCTGGCAGTATTAATTTATTAATTTTTACAATATTCTTTAAAACATATATGAAAATCAGCCCTGAGAATTTAAGATAAGTTATTTTAGTTTTTACCTACCTTTAGCACCTGGTATCTGGAAATTGGCCGTCGGCACAATCTAACTGGTACGCATATACTGAACGGACATTCGAACAGTACTCTATCGTACACAAATAATTGCTGAGAAAATAACTTAGGTCTGGCGGCACTGGGATCTTGGACCATTTACAGTGCAGCAGGCCATGTGGGCGGCCGGCGGGACACGTCGTTAACTTTACCGGCAGGCCATGAGGTCCGCTGTGATCCCACAAATTCATCTAATTTTATAGAGCTTGGCTTGCTAGATAAAGATTCGAAAATTATTGCTTCGATTAGTTTAGTCAAAACGCTACCCATAAAAAAAGTTTGATGAAAATTGGACTATATTTAAAGAACTATAGGGGTGAAAACTGAGTAAGTAAATCTAGTACCAAAAAGCATAATATTTATTTTTATTTCTTTAAAAACAAATTAAAATCAAAAATCTTACTGTTAATATTTATTAGATAAAATTAGGTTTAACTTGAACATGGATTTCTGCGTAACATTGGCCACAAACACTAGATTGAGTTGGGCATTTCAGGCATACAGTGTTTACTTTTTTGTTCGATCCCTGGCTTGTTTTAGCTGACAGTCCACCATTTTTATTGTTTTCATAACAATGTATACATTTTTGGCTAATAAGTCTTCCTCTATGATCAAACTGTGATGATTTTTTGAAAAATTTATGAAAAAATTCTTTCCCAGCAGGTCACGTGGGCGGCGCGCGGCCAACTGACCTAATTATACTGATGGCCTGTCAGTTAAAATTCAAAAAACCGATAGTGGCCTGCTAGGATAGAATTTTTGTGGGCCGCCGGCAGCCCACGTGGCGGTGAGAGTGTTAAAACACCCCCGGCATGGCACGCGTGAAGCATTTTTAATCGAGTAATCCTTGCCTTACATCATTTTGGAAAAGAGCTGATACTCTTACACTGCTGGACCCATATTATCCAAACATAGCTAAGAACCACCGCAAAGAAACTGGCTTTCAAATGAAAAAACCGCATCGAAATCGCTCCATCCGTTTGAGAGCTACGATGCCACAGACAGACACACACACAGACAGACATCGACGTCAAACTTATAACACCCCTCTTTTTGTGTCAGGGGTTAAAAAGACGTTTAACTTTAATCCGACTACAGAAAATTGGATCTAATATCTGTCACATTGATTTTGTTCGAATAAAATATAGCTTAAGTCACCCGGACTTACGTAACCTAACAGACCATCGTAACGAATTGTTTGACTCCAGATTCATCAAAATTGGCTCAGTAGTTTGTTCGCTACGCGACGGTGGAACCTTCGTAAAATAGTCACAGAAATTTCATTTCAAATTATTTATTTTATTTATTTCCATAAAACAAAAATAATACAAGGACAGTACACTTTGGTGTAAACATAAACTCATTTGAGTTTTTCCGTACACCATTGCCGTCGACATCGATACGCGGGAAAATACAGATCCATACCTGACTACGCGATGCGTTTGTGCCAAATCCTTGCGACGACGGCTGAAGCCTTTTTGAAGCAGTAAATGGGGAATACTAGATGCAATCCGATAGAACCGCCACCTGTAAGAATTTTAGCAAAGAGTCGATTCAAATTTATTGCTGAAAAAAATAGCGCAGGCGCTTTGTAATTTTTCTTACAAAATATATTTTGATATTTTCATACACGTCATACAGACGCATTGTATCTTGTTGATTGGTACCTATAAATCAAATCTATAATATAATAAAACTGTAACAGGTCCAATTCTGTACATTGAAGATATTTTGAAAATTTTTGTTTGAGGGCACTCTATAATCGATACTGAAGCCAAAACAATTTTTTTTTAATTTTTTGCCTGTCTGTCTGTCTGTCTGTCTGTCTGTCTGTCTGTCTGTCTGTCTGTATCTTGGCCGCGCATCACGCCGAAACTACTGGACGGATTTAAATGAAACTTAGCATGATTTAAGTTCATACTACGAGGTATAATATAGAATACTTTTTATCCCAAAATTCAGCACGGTTCTCTTGGGAGAGGGGATGAAAGTCAAAAGGTGTATTTAGCTGTAATTCATTAAGGCGTATTCCGATTTCCTTCATTCTTTTTTTGTAAGAAAGCGGGTACTTTAGAGATTATCCTGTAATTATTTCAAGGTCGTCCATTTAGTAGTTCAGAAATTATAGACATCACAATCTTCAGTATAAGGTCCAAACAACTTGAACCCGGAATCTACAGGATACTTTGAATGTACGGCTCATCTTAAGCTGGCAAGCGTACTTTATCGTATATAGCCATCGTGGATAGCCCTTTTGTCAAAGTCAAACTACTACCTACTACTCCAAAGGCGTCAGATTTTGCTAAACGACCATTATACCTACATACTACATAGTAGGTATGGATGTAATACATCGTATGAACGTAATGTTACAGTGTTTTCCTATGCAATTTAATTATCTAATCATTCTAATAAATGCGAGTGTGTTTGTTTGTTGATTTGTCCTTTAATCACGCCGCAACAGAGCCTCGGATCGACGTGATATTTTGCACGGGTATAGTTGAGGACCTGAAGAGTGACGGAGGCTACTTTTTATCCCGGAAAATCAAAGAGTTCCCGAGGGAATTTAATAACTAAATCCACGCGGACGAAGTCGTGGGCATCAGCTAGTGTTATAATAAAAAGCATGTAAGTAGGAATTTCCTAACACAAATAAATAATTATCTCTAAAAAAATAATCAGCCAAGTGCGAGTCGGGCTTCGCTCTTTTAGGGTTCCGTACATATGGCCAAATAATTTTTTAGGGTTCCGCACCCAAAGAGTGCCAACAGGGCCCTATTACTGAGCCTCCGCTGTTCATCTGTCCGTCCGTCCGTCCATCCGTCTGTCAGCGGGCTGTATTTTGTAAACTGTGATAGATAGACAGTTGAAATTTTCACATAAATTGTGTATAATATGTTGCCGCTATAACAACAAATAAAAAAAATAAAATAAAATTTTATTTCTAAATCTATCTTTAAAGGCAAACCTGTTTGAATTTACAGATATAAATCTGAATCAGTGGCTAGATAGAACTAAAACAATATGGAATCTACGTTGATTCGATAAAACACTTCCTTCGAGTTGATAGAAACCTCCACGTGCATTGTTAATGTTCTGCTCATTCAACCAAGTTCATATGACGTGTGGATATGCTCTATCAAGTTTAACTCGTGCAAAAACGAATACTTACCTAGGTATGGAACTATGGAATATGGATGCACGAGGTATATACTAAGCGTCTTCTCAAACAAACACACTTTCGCATTTTATTATATTAGTATGAAGTATGACTAGATGGACTAAACTAAATGATGCCCCCGGGATTTTAAAAACTAAATCCGATATATATACCTATAGACCAGGGTAGAAGCCTTAAAAAATAATTAAAAGTGAAAAAAAATAATAGTAGGATGAAACCCATTGGAAAAGGAAGAGAATGCAACAAAAATGAAAGGAAAAATAAATTACGGGCGATCTGAGGTCGGGAAGTGGGGGGGAGGGGGGGTTTAAGGGTAAAAAACGGTTTATCTCAATTTCTGGAAAAACTACAAGTCCTATGGAAAAAAGTTAAATGGCAAAGTTGTAGGTAATAAAAAGATCTACAACTTTTGTATTTAGACTTTTTTCACATAACCTCAAAATGTATGTGAAAAATTCAAATAACCAAGTTTTTGGTTTTTTATTTTTATCTTTTACAAAAAATAATAATTTTTCACGAAATTTGGTGAAAACTTACCTTTTACTGTCCCAAACACACTGTAATTTTTCTGATTTAAAATATTTATTTTTTCACCTTTTTTTTTTGACTTAATATTGAAAAAGCACCTAATTTTCAAACGAAATACGAAATAACAGGTTGTAAGGCCCAGACCCTCCTAGCCCCTTCCCCACTTCTCTATGAAATACCTTTTGATGGGCTAAAATTTTCCGTAGGTCACTCAGGTATATAAGTTATCTTAAAATAGCAATAAATAGCCCATATTTCATAATTCTATAGGACTTGTAGTTTTTCCAGAAATTGAGATAAACCGTTTTTTACCCTTAAACCCCCGCTCCCCCCACTTCCCGAACTCAGATCGCCCGTAATTTATTTTTCCTTTCATTTTTGTTGCATTCTCTTCCTTTTCCAATGGGTTTCATCCTACTATAATTTTTTTTGTTTTCAAAAATTATCTACCCTGGACTACTATCCTAAATAAATAAAATTATTAGTTCTTATAACCCCGCGAGAACTCTTTTTCGAGATTTTCTGGGTTTAAAATGCATGTCACTCTCCAGGTCGACTCTGTTGCGGCGGTATTGAAGGACATCAAACAAACATACTTTCGCATTTATCATACATATTAGTCTAAAATTATAGATTACCATCCCGCGACTTCGTCCATGTGGGTAACGCGTTCGCTCAGCGAGCTATGTTCTATTCATAATGTAGTGCAAATTACGATTTTCATACAAGGTAAAATTACGCTTAGCTGCATTAGAATTTGTAAATGGGAAAACACTTGTACATACTCGTAATCTGATTTCATCCAATAAACGACAAAAGCTGACTTGAATGTGAATGAAATATGTAGGTATAAATGAATGGTAAGTAAGCTGTAATATACCTTGTTGAATACGCAGCGCAACATAAAAATCGGCCAAGTGCGAGTCGGGCCTCGCTCTTTTAGGCTCTTTTCTTTTTTTCTTTTAAAAAAAATTAAATTAAAATATTTTCATGTACTTACCCATGGCAATATTTTAATTTAATTTTTTTAATTTAATTTAATTTTTATTATTTGTTGTTATAGCGGCAATAGAAATACATAATATGTGAAAATTTCATCTGTCTCTATTACGGTTTACGAGATACAGCCCGCTGACAGACGGTCGGACGGACGGACGGCGTAGGCTTAGTAATAGGGTCCCGTTGGTACCCTTTGGGTACGGAACCCTAAAAACGATCTTGCGATTAGATGCAATACTCAAAGTTATAAATGGCACCCTAATAACTGATCCCGAAATGCCACTGGCTACACATACTACAGAAAGCCCCAAAGGCTGTTGCAGGAATGGACCTAGAGATATTTAATAGCATCCCCGACTGTTGAAGATTGACCCAATTACTGAAGACTGATTTTATACTCTATAAAATTAATCTATCAATTGCTTTTGAATTACCTGATTAAATGATTAGACCTCGCAATAGATCACAACGTAGCTTGCGGGACTAGTTCCCAGACTATCAAATCATAGGTGTACATAATCAGATTTTGTTTATATAATTCTTAAGTAATAGTTAAGCATTAATGTAGTTAAATAAGTAGAATAGCTGAGGTTTACTTACCTCTTTGAAATAGATATTTAATATTGTATAAAGTTATAATAAGTCTATCTCTCTCACACTCATAGTTTTGCGCCATCTCTTTCATGTATAAACTTATAATAAGTCTATCTCTCTTACACTCATAGTTTTGATAATGTTGTCTCATTTTAAGCGCCATCTCTTTCATACGCATTGTTTTATTCTCACTCTAACTACAACTATACCTGTCTCACTTACACTTGTTAATTGTAATACTGTACTCTTCTTTTGATCAATAAATGATAACGAGTTGCGAGCGCTTGCAAACAAATAAAACTAGCCCGCCCCGGTCCCCGGGTCCAGTCACGCCGGAGTCGTCACGTGTGCCGAGTTGGACGCCCGATAAACCGCGTAATACTGTGCACGGACCGATACACCCTTCGACTGTCTGATGCGTTTTGTTTGAAAACGATACCAGACATCGGCCCGTATCGCACGGTCGCGTTCCGCGATCGCGGTACGGTGGGGACCACCTTCCCCCTGTACGAGCGCCCGGCCTTCCCGTAGGCTGACGGTCGCACGTCGGCACATGTCCCCGCGACATGTCCCAGGACCCGGGTCCTGACGGCCAACGAGGCCCGCCTGCCTCCAGAGCCGCGCAACTAATCCTAATCGCGCGCCATAGATCGCGGTCATCATCATTCGATGCTAGCCGAGATCGCTCGCGCCGACTAGAGGAGCACGGCACACCGCGCGAGAGCGAGAGGCGAGATGCGACCACACGCACCTCCCGCCCGCCGCCCGCTGCGGTACCGCACCCCCAGCGCACCGGCCCTGTTTCCAGCGAGGCCCCACCACCCCGCACCCCCGCCCCGCAAACACCCGGGACGACCAAAGATGACCCAATGCATCGCGCCTCAAGCCTGCCTCAACAAGCGCCGGCTCGGACGCATGCAGAATCCCTCGGATTGCCACCGGTTCAGTCCGACACCATCCCCGCCACACCAGGGCAGGCGCTTGACGTGCCTCAAACTGCTAGGCCGGCCAGATCCCCGAAGTCGGACTTGGAGTGCGACTTTATCATCACTTCTCGCCTTATTAAGGTAGGAGCGTTGTCGGCGGATCTGCAGAGGATTGTAGTTTCGAGCCTGAACGAACGCCAGCGCCGTCTGGAGGAAGAGGGAGCCAAGACGCCCACAGATGAGGAGATGGAACAAGCGCGACAATTTGCAGCGCTTACTCCAATACCCACGACCGCGCCGACCACTTTAAAGCGTCAGCGCACAGAGCTAGAAGTCGCGGAGAGTAATAAGCTCGCACGCACCAAGGACTCAGCTCCGCTCCCGCCACGAGACCCTCGCCTACGCGCCCGCGCCGCAACACGCGTGGTGGCGATGGACGCAGAAGACCTGGACAGCTCACGCCCTTCGGCTGCTGAGCAAGCCTCGCGGCCAAGCACCGCGGACACCGCACGACCGTCAACGTCGTTCGCCGACGCCGCTAGAACTCCGCGCCAAACACCAAGCCAGCCAAGTAGAGGTGACCCGGCAAGCCAATCTAGCCAGGCCTCTCAGCCAGATCCCTCGGGAGCTCCCGCACCAGCCGCAAAACCCGCTCAACCCAGATACCCACCGCTCATTGTGGAGTCTCTGCCGAATTGGGCGCATCATCTGAAGACCCTTAAAGGCAAGCTAGGCAGATCGCCCAACGCCCGCCCTTTCGGCAAGGGCATAAAATTTTCTCCCAAAGACGACCAGGAGTACCGCCTCATCCAGAGGTATCTC
Source organism: Oeneis ivallda (assembly GCA_029955525.1). Classification (NCBI taxonomy): domain Eukaryota; kingdom Metazoa; phylum Arthropoda; class Insecta; order Lepidoptera; family Nymphalidae; genus Oeneis; species Oeneis ivallda. Next base: position 24,600,266 of record JARPMR010000009.1, read on the forward strand.
ACGGAGCTGGAGAAGACCGAACGGATCTCCTGGTTCTCGTACTCGCTGCCCCAGGAGAGGAGTCTCAAGGTGGCCATCCGTGGAGTGCCCGTCGACACGGACCCCGACGAGATCGCAGACGACCTCCGCGACCAGGGTTTCGAGCCGGAACTCGTGCGCCCTATTAAGGCGCGTAAGGGACGCCCTGGCTGCATATACTTTGCGGTATTGAAGCGCACCCCTAACCTCATACCGGCAATATACAAGGTCTCCGAGCTTCTATGCATGCCGGAAGTACGCATCGAGGCTTGGAAGGGGGAAAAAGGTCCAGCCCAGTGCCACAGGTGCCAGTTGTTCAGGCATTCGAGCCACAACTGCCACAGGAAGCAAGCCTGCGTGCGCTGTGGGGAGGAACACAGCGCACACGAATGCCCACGCCCACGCGAGGAACCCGCCACCTGCGCTAACTGCGGTGGCCCACATCCCGCCAATAATGTATCATGCCCTGTGTTCCGCCGCGAAGCGCGGAACAAACGCGCGGGCACAGTGGCAGCTACCACAGGTGGCGGCGAACCCTGGACCCGGTCACAAACCCGGACAGAGGACGCCGCTCCAATCCAACCGGGTGGGTCCAATATTAGGACCCCCGCGAACGACCCGCAAACAAAAACAGACGGGCAAAGAAGAAAGAGGAAACCCAGGTCGAAGAAACCGAAGCCCAAGGGAACCTCCACTGCAACAACAGCAGCTCCGCCCCCGGCGGCCCCTCAGGGGCGCAAGGAGGACAAGCCGCAGCAGAAACAGCAGCAACCTGGTCCAGGACCAGCTACACAAGTGACGTCGGAAGGACGAATGGCCATAATCGAGGCCGCCATTCAAGTCCTGTCCGACGTCCTACAGGCCCTGCGTGCGGGCGAAGACCCCGCAACAGTGGTTCTCAGAGGGATGAGCGTACTCCTCAACATACGCTAGTCCCCTGAGAACCATCTATTGGAACGCCTGCGGTCTACGACCCAAGTCCAAGCTTCTCCGCGCACTGCTCATCGAACAGAACGTGGACGTGGCGCTCATCAGTGAGTCTTATCTCAACCCAAAAGTTAAAGTGAACTTCCCGGGATACTTCACCTACAGGCTGGACGACCCCGACTCGGATGTACGCTCGAAGAGAGGATTAGTGGTGCTGGTACGTCGCCGTATCACCCACCAAGTCCTCCCGCCGAAGTCATCGAAAACCATACAGGCCCTCGGCATAGAGTTGCTGATCGGCGACATCCCGCATCGCTTCTATAGCATCTATCGCCCTCCCTCAGAAAGATTGGTAGCATCGGAGGTTCACCAACTTCTGGACTCCAGTATCCCCACGGCGTTGGCAGGAGATTGGAATGCCAAGAGTCCCGCGTGGTACTCCAGCCGGACATGCGCCACCGGAAAAGCTCTCTTGCACGACGCCGAGATTCGGGGATACACGATCACTGGACCGGACACGCCGACCCATTACCCATTCTCTGACAACCAGCTCCCAGACGTTATTGACATCGTTGTCTCTAAGGGCTTCCGCACATTGCCAGCGCTCGAGGTCCTCGTTGACGCCATGGGATCGGACCATGTCCCTGTCCTGGCGATATTCAATAATGCAGCTGCATACATCCCCAGGATCACTACCAGACGTCTCATTAACTGGGACGCCTTCGAGAGGAGTCTGCACAGCACTAAAATCCTCAGAGCCGCCTCAACACCAGCACACGTGGAGTCGTTTGCCGAAGAACTTTCGGCAGAGATCGGAGCAGCCCTAAGAGCAGCCACTACCGACACACTCTCCACTCAGAAGTCCCAACTACCAAACCATTATAAAGAGCTGATTGATCAAAAGAGAAGACTTCGACGGCAATGGCAAACCTCGAGATGACCAGTCCTCAAAACTCAATTGAACAGGCTGAGTAGCAGAATAAAAAGAGCTCTCAGTGACAAAGCCGCAGAGGACTGGGACGACACGATTGACTCCGCGGCAGACGACTCAACGTCTCTACACAGGCTGTGCAGACGCTTCACCAGGACACCAGAACCAATCAGACCGATATACCACCCGGACGGCAACCTGCGATATCGCGCTGAGGATAGAGCGGGCATCCTCGCGGACTAACTGGAGCAGCAGTTCCAGCCGTTCCCGTCCCCTGATTCTACCCACACAGAAATGGTCTAGAGGCAGGTAGAGGATCATTTCTCTACAGCCCGACCGGAGGAAGGATTACCTACATTTTTCTCGCCGGGCATGGTTAAACGCGCCATCCGGAAACTAAAACCAAGGAAAGCCCCCGGAGGCGATGGCATCACCAATGCCGCTCTCCGTCATCTACCACGACCCACAATTGTCGCGGTTACAGGCCTGTTCAACGGAGTCCTAAGAACAGGCCACTTTCCCAGCGCATGGAAGTCCGGCGTTGTAATCATGCTCCCCAAGCCCGGCAAAAATGTACTCCGGCCTGAGAGCTACCGCCCCATAACCCTGCTTCCGACCATTTCAAAAGTATTCGAAGGCCTACTGCTTGAGAAGCTGGTCCCACACATAACCCCCCGCCCGGACCAGTTTGGCTTCCGAGCTGGACACAGCACGACTCAGCAGCTTGCTCGAGTCCTGCACAGCATCACGGCGGCGTACAACAAGAAGGAGAAGACTGTGGCCGTCTTCTTGGACATGGAGAAGGCGTTTGACCGTGTGTGGCACAGCGGTCTGCTCTACAAGCTCGCCAACACGTCAACGCCTCTCCAAATACAGAGGATAATCCGCTCGTTCTTGGAGGATCGTAGATTCAGAGTGAGGGTGGACACTGAACTCTCCTCCGAGAAACCCATACTGGCGGGCGTACCACAAGGCAGTTGCCTATCGCCTGTGCTGTACGCCCTACACACTGACGATATCCCCTGCTCAGAGAACGTTAGCCTGGCCCTGTACGCAGACGACGCTGCCTACGTCGCGTCATCACTGACCCGGGCCCACGCCGCGGGGAAAATCCAAAAGGCGCTGGATCTCCTCCCGCCCTGGCTCCAGAAATGGAGGATGAGCGCCAACCCCAAAAAGACGCAGGCGATCCTCTTTGGCGGCCGAGTCAAAGAACCGCCCCCAGAACTCACTCTGCTGGGTGAGAAGATACCATGGAGTCCAACAGTCAAGTACCTGGGGCTGACTCTGGATAGCAAGCTCTCAATGCGTCCACATATCAAGAGGATCGCCGCCCTCACTAGGGCCTCCACACACGCTCTCCGCCCAATACTCAGCTCTCGGCTCCCGCTACGCACCAAGCTCGGCGTGTACAAGACATATATACGCACCCGACTCACGTACGCGGCCCCCGCGTGGTATGCGTTAGCGAGTGAGCCGTCGAGGAAGACCCTACGAGCCCAACAGTCCATCACACTACGGAGGATAGTGGACGCCCCTCGATACGTGAGAAACTCCACTATCAGGAGGGATTTACGTATCGAGGAAATCGACGAATTTATCATCAACCTGACGAAGAAGCTCTTCGAGCGGGCTGACAGTTCGTCGCATGATCACCTTCGGCAGATCGCCCCGTGGCACGCCCGCCCTCCAGACCGGAAAGCGTTCCCTCGGGATCTCCTCCCGAGCAGGGACGCCGACCCTGAGGACGACTGAAGCAGAGGTAGAATCAAACTGATCCCGTAAGGGACCACTCCAAGGACCGCGCCGTAGTTACGGCGCGCGGAAGACCCCATCCGCAGGGGGCACACCTGCCCTGAACGGATTACCCCACTTCCCATGCGGGAAGTGTGCGAAGACCACAAGTACCCAGTCACGCCAGTCCAGTCAGGAAGGGACCAGCGCAGTGCCATCGATGCCAGCAGTTTCGGCATTCGTCCCATAACTGCCACCGGCCCATTGCCTGTGTGCGGTGTGGGGGCGACCATCCAGCCCGAGACTGCCAACGCCCCAGGGAGGACCCGCCGACGTGCGCCAACTGTGGCGGCGCACACACGGCGAACAACGCCACCTGCCCGGTTTTCCGAAAGGAAACGCGCAACCGCCGGGCAGGCACCACCGCGCGCACCGCCGCATCTGCGCGCGCGCCATCTGCTACCGCCACTGCCCACGCGTCGGAGGCCAACGCGCCCGGCTCGCTTATGGCTGCCGCCAACCAGCCAGGGCAGACGGGCAAACGCCGCCGCAAGCGCGGCAAGCGCGCCCAAGCGCGCAAAGACGCGCCGCCCGCCGCACAGCCCACCGTGCCGCTCACCGCACCGCGCGACGCGTCATCCGTCGCGCCGCGCACAGCTCCGCCCGCCGCGCCGAAACCTACTCAGCGCAGCAAGACGTCCAAGCCCACCGTGGTCGCCGCCCCAGCAGAGGGGACGAAGGCGAAACGAGTAGCGCCGCTGGACCCACGACTCACCAAGGTCATCAGCACACTCAACCAGGTGCTGGTGGCCATCCAGGAGCAGCGAGACCCTATCGCGCTGATCCTGGGATGCATCGCTGAGCTCTGCGCCTTTTATGGCTGAGCTCCGCATCGCGTTTTGGAACGCCGACGGGCTTTCGCCACAAAAAGCCCGTCTCTTCAAGACCTTGCTCTCTCAGCGTCGAGTGGACATCGGCCTGATCAACGAGACTCACCTCAGACCAGTGGACAAGTTGAAGGTTTCCGGATACTATGTCTACCGGGAGGACCACACCTCGCCGATCGGGACTGCTTACAGGGGATTAGCAGTCTTAGTCCGTCGGAATGTCATCCACCAACTGCTGCCAGTACCACAGCTGCAGACGTCGTACGCCTTGGGCGTTGAGATCTGCATCGACCGCCAGCCCACCCGCGTGTTCGCCTTCTACAAGCCGCCGCAGAATCGACTCGCAGTGACTGATGTCCGCACCTTGCTGGACTCGCCGCTGCCCACGATCCTCGCTGGCGACTTCAACGCGAAACACACGGCGTGGAACTCCACCATCGTGAGCCCGGACGGCAGACGCCTCCTGGACGACGCAGACCGCCACGGCTACGAGGTGCTAGGACCAGAGGTCCCGACGCACTACCCGTACTGTGCAGCCCACACGCCGGACGTCATCGACATAGCAGTCGCTCGCGGCCTAGTCGCCGCACCGTCGCTTGACGTCCTGGATGATCATCTCATTTCCGACCACCAAGCTGTCCTCTTGACGCTGAAGACGATCCCGATGACGACATCGATGCCTTCTCCGAAACATCGCCAGGACTGGCGAATCTTCGCCGAACACATGGCCGAACATTCGCCGTCCTTCAGAGTAGAGAGTCCTGCAGACGTCGACCGACTCGCCACGGACCTCAGCGCAGTAATGTCCAATGCGCTTCGAGAGTCCAGACTCGACGCTGCATCTACTCGCAGACAACCCCAGCTCCCTGCCTACATTCAAGCGATGATAGAGGAGAAGAGGAAGCTGCGAAGGCAATGGCAACACCTGCGGTGCCCAACCATGAAGACGCGGCTCAACGCTCTGGCCGCTAGGATCTCTGACGCACTGGAGACAGTCGCAGTCGAGTCTTGGCACTCCGCCATCGAGCGAGTCGGCGATGACTGGTCCGGCATTCACCGCCTCTGCCGCCAACTCTCCGGGAAGCCGCCTCCGATTAGACCCCTCATGGCCAGTGACGGTTCCCCACGTTACCGCGCCGAGGATCGAGCGGAGATCTTCGCGGATCACCTGGAGACGCAGTTTACACCCAATCCGACTGCGGATGTGCAGCACGTAGAGACCATCGAGCGACATGTGAAGGACTACTTCGAGTCGCCGATACCTCCGACAGAAGACCCCGTCGTGTTCTCCCCCGGACAAGTCCAAAGGATGATTCGACGAACTAGACTGCGCAAAGCCCCCGGCCCCGACCGAGTCACCAACGAAGCCCTGCGTCACCTACCCCCGCGAGCAATCGCGACGCTGACGCGGCTCTTCAATGGAATCCTCCGTACCGGGCACTTCCCATCGTCGTGGAAGCTCAGCCGAGTCATCCTGATTCCCAAGCCTGGCAAGAACATCATGCTGCCTGGGAGTTACCGTCCCATCACTCTTCTGTCGTGCACCTCGAAAGTCTTCGAGAAGCTACTGCTGCTGCACATCACGCCCCACCTCCAGCCACGCGACGAACAGTTCGGTTTCCGTGCCGAACACTCCACCACTTTACAAGTGGCGAGGGTACTGCATCACCTCGCGGCCGCCTACAACAAGCGAGAGCAGTCAGTCGCAGTATTCCTCGACATGGAGAAGGCGTTCGACCGCGTTTGGCACACCGGCCTCGTGTACAAGCTGTCCACGTCTACTACTCCGCGCCGAGTAGTCAAGACTGTGGCCACCTTCCTGCAAGACAGACGTTTTCAAGTGGCGGTTGAAGACGCCCTGTCCACGGAGCGCACCATCCGAGCCGGTGTACCTCAGGGAAGCTGCCTGTCGCCCGTCTGCTACAGCAGATACACGGACGACATCCCAGTCGCTGACGGCACCATGTTAGCGCTGTATGCCGACGACGCGGCCTTCATTACCTCCTCGCTGAATGCCCCGCATGCAGCGCTGAAGATGCAGCGAACACTGGACGCGCTTCCCACATGGCTGGAGAACTGGAGACTCAAGGTCAACGTGGCGAAGACTCAGGCGATCTCCATCGGGCGGGCGCGACTACTGCCGCCCCCGATGTCACTTATGGGCGAGACCATCGAGTGGTCCCCGAAGGCCAAGTACCTCGGCGTGACCGTCGACAAGACCCTCTCGATGCGGCCCCACGTGAAGAACGTAGTCAACCAGACGCGCGCCGCACGGAACCTCCTTCGACCCGTGCTGGCGTCCCACCTGCCTCTCCGTACGAAGCTGTACATCTACAAGGTGTACGTTCGCACGCGACTCACCTACGCGGCCCCCGCGTGGTTCGCGCTAACCAGCGAGACGGACCGCAAGTCGCTGCGAGCACAGCAGTCGCTGTCGCTCCGCACCATCTCCGGAGCACCACGCTTCGTACGGAATCAGGTCATCTCCAGGGACCTGCGCATGGAGAGCCTGGACGACTTCGTTCGCCGCCTGAGTGCCTCTATGTTCGCACGCGCCGACGGAGCGCGATCCCAGCACCTGCGTGGCATCGCGCCATACCATCGACAACCGCCGGACATAAGAGGCCTGCCACGCGACCTAGTCACATAGGACACGACTGCTTCCTCGCCGCTGGCTGATGGGCGCTCACCGGTACACTACCGGTGGGCTCGACCTCGCTGAGCGGCGGGCGAAGCCCACCACGGACATACCACCCTGCCGCAGTCCGCAGATCGCCCGCGACACTACGCGGGCTCGATCGCACTGCAGCAGGATAACACCGGACAAGACTCCACGGACACGACACCCCGGACCAACTGGTCCCACCCAGTGCCCCGCCTGTAGTTGCAGGCGGCGTTGCAACCACTGTAGGGGGCCATCGCCCCGAACAGTCACCCCGAGGCCTGTGAAGGCCTGCGTGGAAGACCCAGGATTGATGGCCAGTCACGCACTTCACTCGCTGACTTGGAAGCGAACGCATCTCCGCTCTACAAGAAGAAAAGGTGTTTTATTTATCACCTCACCTCACCGCATCTCCTCGCTGTGGTTGGATATTAATTTAAATCCGCCACAGTGCATGGTCCTTCGAGCCGGATTCAACGAGCCAGCCTACCAAGGGAGACCAGCTACCAGTCAACGAAGATCAACGGGCAGTTAGAAGAATCAACCTATAGCCTCGGAACGGGGTTCGCGGGCCGGGAAGATAATTCAAGACAAGAACTGCAAGTCAGAAGTCAGCGTCAAGACAAAACTGCCAAGCTAACGAAGAGGAATCCACCATCGCTGCGGGTGCATTGAGGCATCACCGCCGAAGACCGCGAGGCTGTTGGGAAGATCGCTTCGCCACGCTGCAGAAGAACTCAAGCGCATCAACACCACGAAGAGGAATCCACCATCGCTGCGGGTGCATTGAGGCAACGCTGCCGAAGACCGCGAGGCCGTTGGGAAGATCGCTTCGTCGCGCTGCGGAAGACCGAAGCGCATCAACACCACGAAGAGGAATCCACCATCGCTGCGGGTGCATTGAGGCATCGCTGCCGAAGACCGCGAGGCTGTTGGGAAGATCGCTTCGTCGCGCTGCGGAAGACCGAAGAGCATCAACCACTATGAAGAGGAATCCACCATCGCTGCGGGTGCATTGAGGCGTCGCTCTGCGTGGCTGCCGAAGACCGCGAGGCCGTTGGGAAGATCGCTTCGACGTGCTGAAGATCTCTAAGCGGTTTACCACGGCTCCTTTGTTTACCACCTAACGGTGCCAAACGGTAGACAAGGAGTTTAACGCCTAACGGCGGGAGCAGTATACCAGACGGTACTGCCAGCTTGCCTTGATTGGCTATAAGTCTGTAACAGTCTGATCGCGCCAGTACGGTGCAAGCAAGAGGGTGGCCTCCTGGAAGGCACGTTAACGGTGCGGGTATATTCCCCCTCGCACCTGAGCAACACCCTCAAACTTGTACTCTCTGCCGGGCGATTCCCACCTACCTTACCCTATTTTCCATCCCTGGGAGAGCGTGTCTTTCGGGACCCTCAAACAGGACTGCTAGGGCTGCTAGGGAGGTAGGGCTGTAGGGCTATAGGGAAAGTTAGGACCAAGAAGACTGAGGACCTACAAACAAGATGAGCACCATCGAGACCCGAAGCAAGAAGATACAGCCTAAAGAGAAGGAATTCAGTGGAGAAGAATTTACAAACACGGACACCAGTACTGAAACCACAACTGGCACCGAGCAAACATCAAGTACCGAGCAAACAACAAGTACCGAGAACACAGCTGAAACGGAGAGCACGGCAAAAGCCAAGACAAGCTCCACGAGTCAGACGAAAAAAGCCACGTGGTCTCGCACCTCTCAAAATAAACGCGCCGAGCTAGAAGCGCGATTAGAGCTAGAAAAGAAAACCATAGAAAAGGCAAACGCCGAAGCCGCTGCTGCTCGCACTCGACTAGAGCTAGCACAACTTGCCGACCACTCCGACGACGAAGATGAAGTCGAACAAATCGAAGCGGATGACCCAGCGACAGCACCATCCAAACAAGACACCGAGCTAAGCAAAGGCATCAATATGCTATCAAAGTTAATATCAATGGCAATGAAGCAGTCGAGTCATGACACCACGCCCAAGGAACCGCCCGCATACATGAGCGAACTTCCAATTTTTGACGGGGATCCCATCAATTGGATACCTTTCATAAAACACTACGAGAGCACTTCATCGTACTTCATTGACATCGAAAATATTTCAAGATTAAGAAAAGCTCTTAAGGGACAAGGCAAAGAAGCTGTCAAATCACTATTGTATACGAGCGCAACGCCGGACAGTATACTCGCAGAACTAGAGAGAAGATTCGGCCAACCAACATATATTATCAAAGGACTGATAGCAGAACTTCATAAGCTACCTCGTATGTCAGAAGATCTTAAGGGCATCGGCGCTTTCGCTAGCGCAGTATTCAACACGGTACACACCATCAAGCAACTGGATCAACTGGAATACTTATATTCGACAGAGATATCAGATAAGATCATTGAGAAGATGAACACTTTGGTCAGATTCCGATGGCAGGAGTTCAAAGCAAACAGAAAGAGAGAACCAATGTTGAAAGTATTGGCTGAGTTTTTAACGAAAATATCCAACGACTTTGACGAACCAAACTTGACCGAAAGAACTCGAGTCAAACCAGAGAACTCAAAACATCAATCGTTTAGAAAGGCGAGAGTTCACGTAGCCCAACACGAAGATAGCGACTCGGACTCAAGTAATGACAGCGAGTTTGAAGAAGAAATGAGAATAGTACTTGCAACGTCAACCACATCAATAGGAGAAAGATGCCCGGTATGTGAACAAACTCACGAAATCACCAAATGCGGCAAGTTTAACAACGAAACAATAAAAGATAGATGGGAGACAGTCAAGAAGCTCAAGATGTGCTTCATGTGCTTAAAAAAGAACCACCGACATCTCGTCTGCAAAGCCAAACCATGTGGAAAAGAGGGCTGTGCTAGGACACATCACGAACTCTTGCATCAAGATAACCCCAAACCGGAAGCAAACCAGATAGTGTCAGTAAACCACATAGGCGCCTCGAGAGCATACTTAAAGATCGTACCAGTGGAACTAAGTGGACCAAAAGGATCAGCCACTGTAATGGCTCTATTGGACGAGGGATCTACAGTGACGCTCCTACTGGACGAAATAGCCGATCAAATAGGAGCCACAGGTCCAAGCAGAAGCTTGCTCATAGAGGGAATTGGAGGTTACCAAACAGAAACAGAACACTCAAAGCATATCAAGTTGAGAATAAAAGGTTTACTCACAAGGAATTACGAAGATATACAAGCGCACACCATTGACAAACTTAACTTGAGTTCACAATCCGTGCGGAAAGAAGATATAGAGGATTGCCCCCACCTGATAGACATAGAGGATCAACTCATATACAATGGATCACCACCCAAACTACTCATAGGCCAGGATAATTGGCACCTCATAGTAACAAGAGACCTGAAAGCTGGTAACACATCTAAACCAGTGGCGTCCCGTACAAGACTCGGACGGATACTACATGGTACCAAAACTCGATCTACGAAACCCGTGCTATTCATCAATCACGTTTTCGAAAGGAAAAACGAAAACATAGACGACTTAATAAAGGACTTGTTCGCGCCATGTACCTGTCCATAATTCCTAGTTCCATGGTCGCGACGCTGGCAATCTCTTTGGCTCGCAATGAAGTTGACAGATGCGAGTTTTAAACTTGCCGCGGTTTTGGGGCGTGGTTTTTGCAAGTTCACCTTTTGTTTTTTGACAGCTAATACGTACATGAAAAATTCCCGAGTCGCCTCGCGCCCGGTTTTGCTTTTTAAGTGTCTAAATTTAGTTTATTTTACGGTTTTGTTGAGCCGTCAAGCGGTCTATGTGTCGACCTAGCTATAAGCATAATTGTTACTGTTGTCTGTAACAAAGAACCTCTTTTTTGGAACTCGCCGAGCTTTGCTCGCCACGCGATCGGCGAAAGTGTGTGTGATTAAGGTTTTGGACCCAACTAGTGACAAACCAAGTGTACAGTGCTACACCAGCCCAACGTCCACAGCTGCAGGCCATAACTAGCTGCCTGCCTACTGCTGCGAGTGGCCTGAGAAGTTCACCTCACACTTAACCTCACAATATACTCACTCACATACTCACCACTCTCATACTATCTCAGGCCGTACAAGGATTGACTGCTGCAAGGAAGGTCAGTGCAACCCTACCATCATTAAGTCACCACTACGTTGAGAACAAATCTGACCGCGGTCAAAGGCCGCTAGGGCAGCGACCCTGGACTCAGGTTATAGCTGATGGGCCCCTATAACCAGGGTTCCAGGCCTTGACTCGTTGGCCAAGCCGTTGGCCTCAACATTTGGTAAGCAGAGCGCGGTTAAATTGATTCCGCGGACAGATTTGGCATTACTGTGACTTAACTTGGCCGTTCTAGGGTTAACTCATTAATTGTAAACTTATTGATTTATAACTTGTTAATACACAGGCTTATTGAGTTGCTAGTACGTGGCCTACCTTGTCACATGTAGGCCTGTATAATGATTGCAATTATTGAGATTTTGTTTTGTTAATTTTTGTTGATTAATAATTAATAGTATCTAATTGTTGTTTGTGGCCCGTAACTGGCCAACAGTTAGATGTAGATTGTAATAAATAAACTTAATATTAATATAATTTGATAATTGTAGGTTCTCAACCAACCAATTTGTAATTTGCAGTGCCTAGTATGAGTCTAGTGGCTTAGTACGGGTAATTAAAAACTTAATTTTTCTTTTATCTTAATTTATGTTATTGATTGACTTAACATAAATTATTGATAGCTTAATTTGTATCTTTTGGAACTTTTAACCAACAAATACTTTGTTTGTTTACTAAAACCCCTCGTGGTTAGGTAACAGAGTAGTTTGTTTGATGTATTTAAAATAAATAATTCTAATTAATAAATAGTATTTAAGTAGTAATTTGTTTGTGTTTAAAGTGGGTAATTCTTGTTTGATTATTAATTTGTTTGGTTGAAGTTGAAACATAACTTGTAACAAATAACTTTGTTTTGATTTTGTTATCTATTTGTTGTAACTACCTTTATTTAAGTTGTTTTGTACCTACCTAAGATGTCAGCCCACAAAAAATTGAGCGTGCAAATTCAATCAGAGCTGCGTTGGGCTGCTACAGCCAACGCCTTGGTAGGCCGGGTGGACCGGGCATCCGCACTGCTCCAGCGGTGCGAGCAGGTGCGGACCAGGCAGGCGGTCGTCGAAGAGGCCTTCCGAGACCTCATGGCATTGGAGCTACCTCCGGAATCGCTGGAGTCCTCAGTGCGGGACTACGAACAGTTTTTTGAGCTGACAGACGGTCTGGTGGAGGAGGCCGCGAGGCTCAAGAAGGAGGCGAGAATGAGCTCTATTCTTGAGTCTCCCACCAGACCCACCACGCAGCCTGCGTTACAGGGCAAGTTGCCAACAATAAACTTGCCCCACTTTTCTGGCAACCTGAGCGAGTGGCTAGGCTTTCTCAGCCTCTTTGATAGCCTGGTGGACGCGAGAAGGGACCTGTCTCCCTGCCAGAAACTGGCCTATCTACTCTCTTCCCTGCAGGGAGAGGCTCTGGGTTTAGTTAGCCACCTAGACCTCTCCGAGGAGAGTTATACCACCGCGCGGGAACTACTGACTCGGCGGTATGCCAACGTGCGCCGGTTAGCAGACACACACGTGGCACAAATTCTAGCGCTGCCACGTGTCTCTGGGGTGTCCCATTTAAGAGAATCGCTCTTAAATCCACTGATTGTAGCCTGCAACGCTCTTAAGCGTTTAGAGCTTCCCGTGGACCAGTGGTCCTTCCTTTTATTACACATTGTGTTGTCCCGCCTACCTCCCGAGTTGAAACTGCGTTTTGAGCAAAGGTATGGTGGGGACAGGGCCAGCTACCTGCCCCCCTTTTCGGACCTTTTAAAGTTCCTTGAGGAAGAGTGCCGGCAGGCTGATAACTCTGGTATGGCTGGTCCTTCAAGGACCCCAGAGCGGCCTGCCCAGCTGAGGAAGGAAAAGGGTCACACTGGCGTCCCTGGTAAAAGGGCCTCCGACCGGAGACCAATGCCCGTTCACACTGGACTTGCTGCCACTGAACCCGCCCCCTGTAACTATTGCAGGCGTCCAGGCCACCGGGTGCTTTCTTGCCCCCAGTTTCTCTCTAAGCGGATCAAGGATCGGAGGGGCATTGCAAGAGACCGCCACTGGTGCTATAGCTGTCTGGAAGCTCACATGCAACGGGACTGCCAACAGCGACGGCCATGCCCAAATTGTAGGGGTAACCACCTGGAGATTTTGTGCGCCAACAAGAATGGTGTTGGCCGCCGGGTGGAGAGTGAGGGCGCGCCCCGCACGGGCGGGGGCGCTCTTACCGATCGCTCCCCGGATTACTTGCGTCGGTCTCCTGATCAGGGCCATGAATCCCGACGCGTCCGGATTTCGACCCCGCCTATGGGGGCTTCACCCCCCCGTGAGGGGGGCGCCAACCCCCCTCGACGTTCTGATGGCAGATTTGTGGCGGCTCCGTCTACGGTTCAGTCTGCCCGCTATTCACCTCCGCTTCATGAGTGGCCACGCCTCGAACGCCGCCCACCTCGAGCGGGTCGACAGCCTTACTACGTCCTACCGACCTCAGCCCGTATGACTAGGCCCGTGCTGCCGCCACTAGATGACGCATGGGTTTACCCAAATGGAGGTCCGTCCCCCTCACCTTTGGAGGTCCCCCCTGAGTCTCAATATGAGATTCCCCGGTCAGAGGACCGGTTTGATGAGGACGACCACCAATAGGTAGTTGCCGCCCTAGCCCCCACCACAGCAACTTCTCCTGAGACCTTGAATCTCCGGCAGTCCGTCTGTCAGACCATTCTTTTGCCGACTGTCTCAGTGAAGGTATTCAACCCGAAGGGTGAATTTTTAATCGTTCGCGCCCTTTTGGATTCGGGTTCACAGCGCTGTATTGCTTCTTCTCGTTTGGTGGGTGAGCTAGGGCTCCCTTGGAGTCCTCGAACAGGACGGGTGATAGGTATCGGGGGTATAGAGCCCTCGACTCTTAACGGGGAAGCGGAATTAATGTTTGGCCCCGTTACGGGCAATCTTAGGGTCTTGGTCAAGGTGTCAGTCCTTGACAATATCTTAGGTCCCCTACCGCAGGTCCGAATAACTGACGCTGCGGTGTCCTGTGCATCAGACCTAAACCCAGCTGACCCCCACTGGACTGAACCCGGTCCTATGGACCTTTTGTTGGGTTCCGATGTGTTGGGCCTGGTCTTGTCAAGGGAAATTAGGGTTTTGCAGAAGGACGGCCTATGTGCCATGTCCACTATATTCGGTTCTAGCTTTTTTGGACCCGTGCTATGGTCTTCGGACCTACCGGTGCTGGACCAATTGCAAGCAGCCGGCTTGACGCTGTCGGACGTGGTCCAGCGCTTTTGGGAAGTTGAGGAGCCGCCGCATGCCGCACGAGTTGACCCTCTTGACCTTGAATGTGAGTTGTTTTATCAAAACAACACAGGCCGCCGTGTTGATGGGCGATTTGTAACTCGCTTGCCCTTTCTCGCTTCTCGCCCCCCGCTTGGTCAATCGCGGGCCTTGGCGGAAAAGAGGCTCTTGTCTATGGAACGGCGCATGCGGCGCGACTCCACCTTCCGCTCCAAGCACGTTGAATTTATGCGCGAGTACGAGGGCCTGGGGCATATGTCACCATCCAATTTTGATTGGCGCGCACACGAGCACTACTTCTTACCCCACCATGCCGTCTTGAAGACCCCTGGGGGGAAGATTCGAGTGGTTTTTGACGGCTCCGCGGCCACATCCAACGGGGTGACATTGAACCAATGCTTGCACTCCGGTCCTAAGCTGATCAAGGATATCTCCGATATCCTCACGCATTTCCGCCGGCATCAAATTGTTTTCGTAGCTGACATCAAGATGATGTTTAGACAGTCGATGGTACATCGCGATGATCGGAGATACCAAATGATTCTGTGGCGCGAAAATCCTAATGAGCCAATGCGTGTCTTTGAATTGAACACCACGACCTATGGACTCAAGTCAAGCCCCTATATTGCTATCAGGACCTTGTTAGAACTAGCTAACCGGGAGCGACTGAATTACCCTCGCGCATCAGCCACCTTGGAATCGTCAGTCTATATGGACGATATTTGCACGGGAGCCTCGAGCGTTGAGGAAGCTCTGACTCTTCGCGATGAATTGATTGCAATACTGAAGTCCGGAGGTTATGAGTTGGGCAAGTGGCTGTCCAACTCCCCTCACGTCTTGAAGGATCTTCCGGGAAAGGATCAGCAGGATCCTCATATTTTTGAAAATCCCGAAAATCCCAATTTGCTGACGGTCCTTGGAATACAGTACCAGCCCGTCCAAGACGTTTTCACCTACCGGGTCAAATTAGACCCACCTCCTAAGGTCTGGACTAAGCGTTCCGTATTGTCTACGGTTGCTCGCACCTTCGATCCCAATGGATGGATCACTCCCGTAATATTTTTGGCTAAATGTTTCCTCCAGAAGCTTTGGATTGCTGAACTCGGTTGGGACGAACCACTCCCTGGGAAGTTATTGAAGGAGTGGAACTCCCTTGTGTCTTCACTTCCTGAAGTTAACCGAATTTCCATGCCTCGACGCTTCCTACCAACAGGAAGGTGTCATGCCAGTCTCCACGGGTTTTGCGACGCCTCCGAACGAGGATACGCCGCCGTGGTATATTTGAGGACTGTCGATGTCGCCGGTGAGGTCGCGACGCATCTCGTCTTGGCAAAAAGCAAGGTGGCCCCTATTCGGTCACGGTTAACTATCCCGAAATTAGAATTGTCTGGCGCCGCCCTTCTGGTACGCCTCTTGAACCACGTCCGCTCCTCTTTGGCATCTGCGGTCGATCTGACCGACGTTTATGCTTGGACGGACAGTGAGATTGTCCTTTGCTGGCTACGAGCCGCGCCTCACAACTTAGAGGTCTTTGTTGCGAATCGGGTCTCCCAAATTCAGAGCTCTGCAGTACCGGTGATTTGGAGACACGTACCCGGAGAACTGAACCCGGCCGATTGCGCCTCCCGCGGCTGTGAGGCCTCTTCACTGGTCCACCATCACCTTTGGTGGGATCCAAGTTGGCTATCCCAATCCGAGACGACTTGGCCTCAAAATAGGTTTTCCGCTCCCGAAGTATTGCCGGGCTTAAGAGTCGGAGTGGTTGAGGACAAACAGATCCCCGACTTGAACTTTCTTTTGAACCGTTACAGTTCCCTTGATAAACTAATTGGTGTTACCGGTTGGATTCGACGTTTCATCCATAATGGGCGGAATTCAGAAAATAAAAATTTGAGTCCTGTGCTTTCCCCTCTTGAACGCCAAGACGCCCGGAACTACTGGGTGCGTGTGGTTCAGGTGGAGCATTTTTCATCCGTGATTGACACCCTAAAGAGAGGTTTAGTTTTGAAGGGCCCCCTTGCTCGCCTAAGCCCTTTTTTGGACAATAACGGAATGCTACGCGTTGGAGGACGCCTCAAGAATTCCAATCTGCCCTATGGTGCTCGCCACCCCCTTTTGCTACCTAAGGACGGCACCTTTGTCAAATTGCTAGTGACACACTACCATCTTAAAAATGCCCACGCTGGTTGTAATGCACTCTCGGCTATCTTACAGCGCGAGTTTTGGATTCTGGCAGGGAGACGCACCATCCGGAACGTCACTTTCAAATGTATTCCGTGTTACCGCTTGAAGGCTAATACTTCACAGCCAATGATGGGTGATCTGCCCTCCAACCGCGTTCTAGCCACTCGACCCTTTGCTGGGGTTGGCACTGATTTTGCTGGCCCGTTTGCCATCAAGAGCTCTAACCTCCGCAACGCCAGATCGCTCAAGGCCTACCTCTGCGTTTTTGTATGTCTCGCTACCAAGGCGGTACATTTAGAACTTGTGAGTGCCTTAAGCACTGAAGCTTTTGTAGCCACGCTAGGTAGATTTGTCTCTCGTCGAGGATTGCCTGACCTGATTCGCACGGATTGTGGCACAAATTATAAGGGCACTGATAGATATTTAAAAGAGATTGTCGAATTCCTGTCTAGCAATAAGATTAGATTAAGTACAGCATTGTCCAAGATGGGGGTAACCTGGAAGTTTGACCCCCCAGCTTGCCCTCATTGGGGTGGAATATTCGAAGCTGTGGTTAAGGTGGCCAAGACTCATCTCCGGCGCGTTATAGGCGAAACTGTTTTAACCTTTGAAGAACTCGCCACCGTGTTTTGCAAAATTGAGACTGTACTCAATTCTCGGCCACTCTGTCCCCTCTCATCTGACCCCAATGACCTGGAGGTCTTAACTCCCGGTCATTTTCTGATTGGTCAGCCCCTTAACGCTCTACCCGAATACCCCTTCAGGGACGTGAAGGTCTCACGTTTGTCCCGGTTTGAGCTGCTGCAACAGATGACTCAGAGTTTTTGGCACCGTTGGTCACTAGAGTATTTGCATCTTTTGCAGCAGCGGGTTAAGTGGGCTGACAAATCTGATCCACCCAAAGTTGGTGACCTAGTGCTGATTAAGGAACCTAATTTGTTGCCTTTATACTGGCGCCGTGGGCGCATTCTTAAGCTGATCTACGGGTCTGATGGGGTTCCCAGGGTTGCCGAGGTAATGGTCGGAGACTCTGTCTTGCAGCGAGCCGTTTGCTCCTTATCACGTTTACCTATTTACTAGTAAGTGGACGTAAATCCTTACGACCACAGGCGGGGGGATTGTTCGCGCCATGTACCTGTCCATAATTCCTAGTTCCATGGTCGCGACGCTGGCAATCTCTTTGGCTCGCAATGAAGTTGACAGATGCGAGTTTTAAACTTGCCGCGGTTTTGGGGCGTGGTTTTTGCAAGTTCACCTTTTGTTTTTTGACAGCTAATACGTACATGAAAAATTCCCGAGTCGCCTCGCGCCCGGTTTTGCTTTTTAAGTGTCTAAATTTAGTTTATTTTACGGTTTTGTTGAGCCGTCAAGCGGTCTATGTGTCGACCTAGCTATAAGCATAATTGTTACTGTTGTCTGTAACAAAGAACCTCTTTTTTGGAACTCGCCGAGCTTTGCTCGCCACGCGATCGGCGAAAGTGTGTGTGATTAAGGTTTTGGACCCAACTAGTGACAAACCAAGTGTACAGTGCTACGCCAGCCCAACGTCCACAGCTGCAGGCCATAACTAGCTGCCTGCCTACTGCTGCGAGTGGCCTGAGAAGTTCACCTCACACTTAACCTCACAATATACTCACTCACATACTCACCACTCTCATACTATCTCAGGCCGTACAAGGATTGACTGCTGCAAGGAAGGTCAGTGCAACCCTACCATCATTAAGTCACCACTACGTTGAGAACAAATCTGACCGCGGTCAAAGGCCGCTAGGGCAGCGACCCTGGACTCAGGTTATAGCTGATGGGCCCCTATAACCAGGGTTCCAGGCCTTGACTCGTTGGCCAAGCCGTTGGCCTCAACAGGACCACTATTTACAGAGCTTCATGACCACTGAAGAAACAATGAAAACCAGTAGAGAAGACCTCATACACAAGGTTGGAAACGTCGAACTGAAGGGATGGACGTCCAACCACCCGTCAACAGTAAAAGACCTGGAAAACGATCAACCCAATCACGTGCAAATAAGCGACGATAACCAAAATGGAAAAACACTTGAGAGACTCGACATACCAAGATGTACCGACTCCAAAGACGAGGGGGAGCTGCACACCTTCGTGGATGCCAGTGAGAATATTTACGCTGCGGCAACATATTGGCGAACAACCCATGAAAACAAAACTACAGTTAAATGGACAGCTGCAAAGGCCAAAGTGACGCCTTTGAAACCCACATCAATACGATTAGAACTTCAGGCTGCATTGTTGGGCTGCCGTTTGCCCTCCAGTATACAGAATGAAATGGACAACAATATAAAAAGAAAATACTACTGGTCAGACTCCAGAACAGTATTAGCATGGATAAAGTCCGACCCACGAACATTCAAAACTTTCGTCGCACATCAACTAGCGGAAATCGAAGACCTCACCAAAGCTTCGGAATACGTACCTACAAAAAATAACGTCGCTGACTACGCCACCAGAACATCTCCTAAGAACTTTGATATGAATCACCGATGGTTTATCAATCACCGACCGTTTAACGGACCCGAATTCTTGACACGAGACACACAAGAATGGCGAAATCGTAAAGACTTACCCTGGCTCAGACGGACGAACACGAACAGTCGATGTTCGCACCACCGCCGGCATCTTGGAAAGACCCGTTGCACGACTAATAAGAATAACACAATCTTCTTCCTCAAATTAATGGTGCTCCAGATCTACATCTCCGCACGAGGGGGAGAATGTTGAAGATTGACCCAATTACTGAAGACTGATTTTATACTCTATAAAAATCAATCTATCAATTGCTTTTGAATTACCTGATTAAATGATTAGACCTCGCAATAGATCACAACGTAGCTTGCGGGACTAGTTCCCAGACTATCACATCATAGGTGTACATAATCAGATTTTGTTTATATAATTCTTAAGTAATAGTTAAGCATTAATGTAGTTAAATAAGTAGAATAGCTGAGGTTTACTTACCTCTTTGAAATAGATATTTAATATTGTATAAAGTTATAATAAGTCTATCTCTCTTACACTCATAGTTTTGATAATGTTGTCTCATTTTAAGCGCCATCTCTTTCATACGCATTGTTTTGTTCTCACTCTAACTACGACTATACCTGTCTCACTTACACTTGTTAATTGTAATACTGTACTCTTCTTTTGATCAATAAATGATAACGAGTTGCGAGCGCTTGCAAACAAATAAAACTAGCCCGCCCCGGGTCCAGTCACGCACTTCACTCGCTGACTTGGAAGCGAACGCATCTCCGCTCTACAAGAAGAAAAGGTGTTTTATTTATCACCTCACCTCACCTCATCTCCTCGCTGTGGTTGGATATTAATTTAAATCCGCCACACCGACAGCCTAAGAAATGTTAAAAAAATCGGCCAAGTGCGAGTCGGGCCTCGCTCTTTTAGGGTTCCGTTAAAAAAATTAAATTAAAAAATTTCCATCTACCCACCTACCCATTTTAATTTAATTTTTTTAATTAAATTTAATTTTTATTATTTGTTGTTATAGCGGCAATAGAAATACATAATATGTGAAAATTTCATCTGTCTATCTATTACGGTTTACGAGATATAGCCCTCTGACAGACGGACGGACGGACGGACGGACGGACAGCGTAGGCTTAGTAATAGGGTCCCGTTGGTACCCTTTGGGTACGGAACCCTAAAAAACTTGAGAGGTGTCAAGGGACACCCGGATGGAACGAAGTTCCATTCGATTAATTAATTTGGCATTGTGTTCAATATTTTCACACTACAATATAATTTAAATATTAATAATATTTTAAATAATTTCTACATGTATATATATTATTTAAAATAAAATTGAAAATAGAAATTTCAATCTGTCGAGCTGGGATTCGAACCATCGACTTTTAACTGTTTAGCGACTGTAGAAACCACAAGGCTACCGAGATCTTATATTGTACTGTGAAAATATTGAACACAATGCCAAATTCACATTCAAAAAAGTGTCGGTTTCAAAAATATCGGTTCCTTAATTTTTTCCGTTTAGCCCCCTTCCGTACCGCGTGATAAGGAACTTACGTTCCAATACCATCCAAACTTTTAAATTTTCCAGAGGATGCCTAACATTTTCTTTCGAAAAAACTGTACGCTTCTGTACATTCGCTGTAGCTGGGTTGGTTGGGTAGCAAGGAAAACTCTCGAAGAACTTTTCTTCCTTTATTGGGTACCGCTACCGCTTGCCGATGGGAACTGAGCCGGCTTACAATTCAGCCCGGTATTTATACAAAAATAGCAGAAAAAATGTAGCCCCTCTGATTGGTGTAATTTTGCTATCGATCAGTGCACCAATCAGAGCGCATTATCTTAAACCAATCACAATTTAGTAATAATAATAGGTATTATTACATAATTAGGTATCTTTACTACTATGAGCTGTACCGTAGGGAAAGCCGCGGCATTTCTTGGAATTACAGAGGTGTCTTTACGGTTCCTAGCTGTACCGTTGGGAGAGCCGCGGTCTATTTCTAGGAATTAATAAGGTATCTTTTCGGCTCGTAGCTGTACCGTAAGGAGAGCCGCGGCCTATTTCCCTATGGGTTTCCTATTTTAATCTTTATTTATTATTTTTCCTATTCACTTATGAGATAATACATGAGACTTATGTACTTAAAACTATAAACAATTGCTAAACTATACATGACACATTAATTACTAACTAATTATGCTATTTAATCAGTCCACTATTATGCTGTCTCTTTATTACACAAACACTTGCACTATATCGTCCCGCACATCTCTCCCGCCGTGCGACTATGTCGCATCACTTGTCGGTGTGGGCGCGTCGTCTGTAGACAGGGGCAGGACCACCAGCTTCCTCACCGGCCGTCGCAGCACTCCTCCCTTGGTCTGGATGTCCACTGCTCGCACGACGTCGTCTGGTCCCGGGTACGTGGCGATGACTCTTCCTCGGATCCACACGTTGCGCGGTAGGTTGGCGTCGACCACTTGCACGAGGTCGCCGATCTGGATCGCTGGTCCTCGTCCGTGCGGCTCCCGCCGGTGTTGGAGCTCCGGTAGGTACTCCTTCACCCAGCGCGTCCAGAACACGTCGGCCAATCTCTGCGCGGCTCGCCACGTCGATCTGGAGGCGGCGTCCTGCTCGTCGAATGTACCTGGCAGCGGTACACGTCCCGGGCCATCCAACAGAAAGTGGTTGGGCGTCAGTGCTTCAGGATCCTCGGGGCTGACTGAGACGTGTGTCAGCGGCCTGCTGTTGACTGTATATTCCACCTCAGCCAGTAGGGTGGAGAGGACTTCTTCTGTAGGATGCCGTTCATGTAGCGTGGCTGCGAGTGCTGTCTTCACGGAGCGTACCATTCGTTCCCAAGCTCCGCCCATGAATGGAGCTCCTGGTGGTATGTATCGCCAGGAGATCGTCTTCTTCGCTGCTTCTTCTGCTGTTGCGCTGTCCATCGCCTGCCGAAGTTCCTTGTCAGCCGCTCTCAGGTTGCTGCCGTTATCTGACCAGATTTCCGTCGGGAAACCCCGGCGAGCCATCATTCTCCTCAACGCCATCACTGCCGAATCAGCGCTGAGTGAGCCAGCAATCTCCAGGTGTATGGCTCTCGTGGTGAGACAGGTGAAGATGGCCACATATCTTTTCTGTCGTGTTCGGCCGACGGTCACTGAGAGAGGACCGAAGTAGTCGACGCCAGTGAAGGTGAAGGGTCGCTTGTGATGAGCCAGGCGACACTCCGGCAGGTCCCCGGTTCTGGGGTATGGCGGCTTCTGTGTCTTCATTCTGCAGAACAGGCATCTTCTTATGATCATTCTTGTGACTGGACGCACTCGTAGCACCCAGTACTGTTGTCTGCAATCGTTGACTGTAGCTTCGACTCCGGCGTGATGCAGCTGATGATGTATAGCCTTCACCCAGAGCTTGACTGTTGGATGATCACCGTCGAGTACCATGGGGCTCTTGAAGTTTTCTGTTACGTCTCGTGTTGCTTGAATGCGGCTTCTTAGCCTGATTGCATCGTTGACGTATTCGACGCTCAGCTGGTACAGACGGCTCTCCTTGTTGAGTGTCTTGCTGTTTCTTAAGTCTTCTATTTCTTCTGTGAAGGAATCTTCTTGGGATGCACGCATCAGAAGCTCTTCCGCTCTTCTGAGCTGTTCGGCAGTGACTGGGAGAAACTTTCTATTAGGCGACGTTGTTTTCTTGACTGTTGGCTGTTGCTTCGTCGCAGGCTTGTTTGTTTTCTTCCAGCTTGGATCCTTTTCTGTGTTCTTTCGCGTCCTTTTGTAATTGACGCTTTCCTTCTTGGCTCTACAGAGTTGGATGAACTGTAGAACCCGAGCTGTGGCGTATCGGAGTCTGTCCCAATTCGAGAAACGAGATGCTTCAGGTAGGGCTTCTGCGAGTTTCTGTTTTCTGTCGTCGGCGATGTGATTCACTTTCTCTTCGCCCGAAGGTTCTTCTTTTTCTGTTGCAGTGACTTCTACGGGCCAATGCTCTTCTGTTTGGTAGAGGAAGTCCGGTCCCTTGTACCATCGATGATCTTTATTGAAGGACGTTGGGACGTCTCGTGTGGCGTCGTCCGCTACGTTCAGCTTCGTCGGAACCCAACGCCACTCGGTGACTGTGGAGGCCTCTTCAATCGCAGCCAGGCGATGGGCTACGTATGGCTTGTACGAGCGTGATCCAGTTCTTATCCAGGTCAACACGGTCTTGCTGTCTGTCCAGAACACCTTGCTGTCCGGTTTTCTTTCGTGCTCTTCTATAACTGTTTCGGCGAGCCTGGTTCCCATGACCGCCGCTTGTAGCTCCAGCCTCGGGATGGATGTCAGCTTCAACGGCGCAACCTTCGCTTTGGCCATGACGAGAGATAGGTTGACTTCACCATTTGGCGCCACTGTTCTCCAGAAGACAATTGCTGAATAGGCTGCTTCGCTGGCGTCGGTGAACACGTGTAGCTGTATCGAACTGGCGTCGCTGTATTGGAGATATCTTCTCGGGATCGTCACGTTGCTGAGATTCTTCAGGTGAGCAATCCAGTCTTGCCATTGTTCAGCCAGGTCTTCATCCAGCTCGTCGTCCCATGATGTTCCTCTTCGCCATACTTCTTGCAGCAGCTGTTGCCCTTATGGTGACAGGCGATGCGAAACCGAGTGGGTCAAACAGTGACATGACCACTCTTAGCGCTTCTCTCTTCGTAGGCGTCTTCCCATTGATGAGCGTTGGTGCGACGCGCGCCAGGTTGAGGTTGAAGGTGAGCTCGTCCGTGTTGAGTTTCCAGATAACGCCCAGTACACGTTCTGTCTTCTCTTCTGACTTGTAGAGTTCCATATCCTCCGACTGTTTACTTTCACCCAATGCTTCTAATAAATGTGGTGAGTTCGACTTCCACTGTTTCAGTTCAAAGCTGGCCTTAGAGTGCACTTCACGCACTGACTTCGTGATGCGCACTGCGTCTTCGAGGCTTCTGAAGCTGTCCAAGTAGTCGTCAACGTAGTGCTTCTGTATGATGGCAGCTGCAGCCTCAGGGTGGGTGTCTTCATACTGTTTGGCGTTCAAGTTCTTGATGTAGATTGCTGTAGATGGAGAACTTGATGCACCGAAGATCAACGAAGTCATTCTATATTCTTCAGGTGGTTGGTCGTCTCGTCGCTCTCCGCGCCACAGGTAGCGGAGTGCATCTCTGTCTTCGGCTAGCAGCTTGACTTGTATGAACATCTCCTTGATGTCTGCTGTGACTGCTATCTCGTGTTGCCGGAACCGCATGACGACGCCAGGTAGTGACTGTAGAAGATCAGGTCCTTTGAGTAGCATATCGTTGAGAGCTACTCCCTTCGTCTTCGCTGCTGCATCATGTACCACTCGGAGCTTCTCAGGCTTCATTGGGTTAACCACCGCGAAGTGTGGCAAGTACCACGTCTTGCCGGTAGTCTTCTGTTTCGGAGCGAGTTCAGCGTATCCTTTTGAGACGAGAGCTTCCATCTGTTCTGTATACTTCTGTTTTAGCTTGGGGTCTCGAACGATCTTCTTCTCGATGTTGAAGAGTCGCTTCAGTGAGTTGTCGTAGTTGTCAGGGAACGTGACATCTTCTTTGCGCCAGAGAAGTCCTGTTTCATATCTTCCTTCTTCTGTTCTTATGGTGGTCTTCTCCAGGATACGAAGTGCCCGTTCTTCTGGATCTGTCTTCGGTTTCTTTGGCTGTATGCAGAGCGCGTCCATCTCGAAATATTGCTTGACGAGGCTGTCCAGGTTATCTTCTGTTTCTTCTGTGACGTGTGACACGAAGTCGATGCTGCGTCCGATGGCACGAGTCTGGCTGCCATGTAGCACCCACCCCAGCGGTGTGAGAGAGGCCACTGGTTGGTTGTTGTCTCCTCTTCTCACTTTTGTTGTCAGCAGAAGATGCCAATTGTCTTGACCAATCAGCACTCGTGGCTTTACATCTGCATATACGAGGTAGTCGCGGATGTCTGCCAGGTGTTTGCAGCCATCTACCAACTCTCTTGAAACCCGTTGTGACGCCACTTGAAGGTTCTTCACTGTACGTGCTTGTACACGCTCTTCATGATCGTTGAGACCTCTTAACCTGATGTTCACTCTTCTTGAAGCTGACTCCGATGTCTTCAAGTCGTTGATGGTTTCTATCTTCAAAGGATCGACGGGTCCTGTTGCTCCGATGCACTCGGCTACGCTGTTGTCGATCAATGTAACTGTTGATCCGTCGTCCATCAAGGCGAAGGTGTTGAACGTTCCCTTGGGCCCCTCAACTTGAACTGGAAAAACAGATAAGATTGTTTCTTCTTAATAGTCCACGCGGAGTTGATTACTTCTGTAGCTTCCTTGTCTTCTTTCTTCTCCGGAGCCTTGGTGTAGTGCAGCATCTTGTGGTGGAAGTACTTGCAGCTGTTGACACCGCACGCCTTAGCCCGGCAGCTATGGGTTCTGTTTCTGTATCGAAGACATCGGAAGCATAGGCGCTTGGACTTGGCTATATCCCATCTTCCATTCGCATCTGAGTTCTTGAACTGTTCACACTCCGTAGTAATATGCTCTTCATCGCATATGGGGCACTTGGGTGTGTACGTCTTCTCTGTAACGTTATGTATCTTCTGTCTGCGAGGGTCGTCTTCGTTGGCCATAGCCAGCGGAGGGTACGGGCTTCGAGGCAGAGCCTCATTACCCGGGCGGGGCGCGGGGAAGAGCACTTCCCCGGTGTTGGTTTTTCAGCCGTCTTGGCAATCCACGGCGGCTGAGGCTCCTATTCAGCTTGAGTAGGGGCCTTGTGGCTGAATGTCAGTTCAGTGGCCCCGTTCGCTGGCGGGCAGGGTTGCCGCCGCGAGCGGAGCGGTGTCAGGTCCAGGGGGTGGTCCCGCGCTACGGGCGATAGGGTCGCTGCCGTGCGCGGGACCGGTGTCGGTCCAGGGGCCCCGCGTCGCAGGCGGGCATGTCGCCGCCGCGAGCGGAGCGGTGTCGTGTTCGGTGTGGGGCCCCGCGCTACTGACGAAAGGGTCGTCATCGAGCGCGGGGCCAGTGTATCGCCAGGGGCCCCGCGTCGCTGGCGGGCAGATAGCCGCCGCGAGCGGGGCGGTGTCAAGTCCGGTGGAATGCTCCGCGCTACGGGCAATGGTGTCGCCCCCGTGCGCGGAGCTGAGGTCATGTCCGGTGGGTCTCGCGTCGTCGTCGCTGTGGCCGCCTGCGTGCCTCCTCGGTGGTGGCGATCGCAGGAGCTCACGAGGTAGAGGACGCCCGGTCGGTGGTCGGCTGGCTAGCGGTGCGATGCCGTGGAGGTGCTCGTACGGTCCGTTGTCGGCGCTGGCGAACATGCGCCGCGCCAGTGTACGGACGTACTCCTCCACGGTGGGCGTCTTGAGGTCGCGATGGATCACATCGTTCCTCACGTACCTCGGAGCTCCAACGATCAGACGAAGGCACTTGTTTTGTTGGACCTGTAGGCGGCGCGCCTGGTACGCTGAGCAGAACGCATACCAGGCTGGGGCCGCGTACGTCAGTCTGGAGCGGACATAGGCTCCATAGATGAGGAGCTTGGTCTTCGGTGATAATCTTGAGGTGAGGACTTGGTACAGCATCGACAGTGCCGCCTTAGCCTGACTCACCACGTGGTTGACCATGGGAATCAGGTTCAGGCTGAGGTCGATGCGGCACCCCAAGTAGCACACCGAAGTTTGCCACTCTATGTCCTGCCCTCGGAAGCGGAGCTGACGTAATGGCTTCCGGATGCCGAACAGGATCGCGGCCGTCTTCCCCACGTTGACGGCCATCCTCCACTTGTCCAGCCACTCCGGAAGCAGGTCCAACAGGCGCTGCATCTTGTTGCAGGCGGCGGCTTGGTGGAACGACGACGCGAGATACGCGCTGTCGTCGGCGTAGAGCGACAACAGCACGTCTTCCTCCCCCTCGCGCAGGTGTCCGGCGAGGGTAGGGATGTCATTCGTGTACAACGCGTACAGGCACGGAGAGAGGCAGCTGCCTTGGGGCACTCCCGCACGGATGGGGCGCGGCTGGGAGTCCGCTCCCTCCACGGAGACGTGGAAGGACCGCCCGTCCAGGAAAGAGGCCACCAGCCGCACGATCGCGGGTGGCAGGTCAGTGGCGAGGAGCTTTGCCAGCAGACCGGTGTGCCACACACGGTCGAAGGCCTTCTCGATGTCGAGAAAGACCCCGACGGTGCAGTAGCCCTTGTTCGTCTTGCTGGCGATGTGGTGAAGTCCTCTCGCCAGCTGGAGCGTCGTGGAGTGGTTACTGCGAAAGCCGAACTGCTCATCCCGTAAACGGACGTACGGGGTGAGCCTTCGCAGTAACAGACGCTCAAACAGCTTGGCGATGTGCGGCAGTAGGGTGATCGGGCGGTAGCTCCCTGGTAGGCGGCGGTCCTTGCCCGGTTTGGGGATGGTGATCACCTTCCCCCTCTTCCAGGTCTCCGGGAAGAGTGCGGTGCGGAGTATGCCATTGAAGAGCCTCGCTAGCGCTACGAGGGCTCTTCTTGGCAGCTGCTGAAGTGCGGCGATCGGAATTCCGTCGTAGCCTGCCGCCTTCCGTTTGGGGAGACGGATGACGGCTTTCCTCAGCTCAGACGGGGAGATGAACTCGTCCCCCCGGAGCGGAGGAGTCTGGGCCGACAGGAATTCCCGCACTTGATGGTGGTGGTTGAGGTTTCCCGCACTGGATTTATGTGCTTACGGTATTGCTTGCCACCTGTATTGTGTTTTGTGCTTTTGTTTTTGTTTTGTGTTTTATTCTATTGTTTTTCTTTTACCTTTTAATAGTTTCTTTTAAATTTGTATTTCGTTTATTTTAATTAATTTTTCTGTTCACTTAATTTTAATTTGTTTTTATAAATAATTGAATAACGTGTCCGTGATTGCACTCAAATAAGGCTCCCACTGAAAACCAGCGCTGCAGCTTGCTGCAGCACAATGCTGAGTGGGAGACCTATTTGATCATTCTAAATTGTTATTTTTTATTTTTATTTTAGTATATTTAGTTATGCTTTTTATTTCTTTTTCTTTTCATTTGTTTAATTTTGTTGATCAAATAAAATAGTTTTCTTTCTTTCTTTCTTTCTTTCTTCTTTCTGATGGTCGAGTTCTGTGTGGTGCCTGTGCGCGTTGTCGTTGGCCGGTGGGTTGGGGGTGAATTGCTTCCCCATATACTCCGCCATGATCTCAGCTCGGTCATGCGCGGAGTATCTTCGCCTACCCTGGTTGTCTAGTAGCGGGTAGACGGGTGAGTCAGATCCGGTGAGTGTCTTGCACAGGTGGTACAGCGATGTTTCTGACTCGGCTGCCGCGTCGATGGTCTTCTCCCAGTCATCGTCTTCGCGGGCGCCGAGTGCTAGCCTCACTTCCTGTGCAAGACGGTTGAGGTCACGCTTGACCGTCGGACAGCGAGTGCGCGCCCATAGTTTGCGCAGGGCGCGCTTCCTTCTCAGCATGTCGCGGAGCGAGCTCGAAAGCAGGTCACGTCGACCAGTGGGGGGCATGGTGGTGGTGGCCTCCTGTTTGGCCGTCTGGATGGCCGCCATGATGGTGTTGGCGGCCCGGTCAACGTCCACTGGGGTCGAGATGGGACCTGCGAGCTCAAGCTCCGACAGCGCGGCGGCGAACTTCTCCCAGTTGGTCTTGGCTCTGGGAGGACGCGGTATGGTGAAGTCGCGCTGGAGGTTAAGCGTGACTAGTATTGGCAGGTGTTCAGCGTCGAGGTCATAGAGTGGCTCGACACTGATGGGGTGGTCAATCCGGTGATGCAGCACGATGTCCAGGACGTCCGGGTGGTAGTGGGGGTTTGACGGTATATTGGTCGGTGCTCCAGGACCCAATATACCGTACTGGTGGCGCTCGCTGTCCTCGAGTAAAGCCCTTCCGGCCGGGGTGATGACGCGCGAGCCCCAGGCTTGGTGCTTCGCGTTAAAATCACCCACGACTAGTGTGGGGGCGTGCGACTCGAGGAGTGTGTGGACGTCGGTGCTGCAGAAGGTCGTGGTAGGTGGTCGGTAGGCGGCATACAGGAGGAGCTCCTCCTCACCGGTGTGAACACGCACTCCCTGCGTACGCAGGGATGTGTATGGTGCGTGTTCAACTTCCTCGTGTACGATGTCCCTCCGCACCAGGGCCGCCGTTCCTCTGAAGGCGTGACCCCGGGGAGAGACTTCGTCGCGCCGGTACACGAAGAAGTTCGGGATACGGAGCTCGACGTGTTCCGCGAGCTTGGTCTCGCCCAGGAGGATGACGTGGACATCCTGCGACTGGGCGAGCGTTGTGAGCTCGCGGATGTGGCCTCTGATGCCGCCCGGGTTCCAGTACAGGACCCTCAGCAGGACGGGAGTCGCGCTAAGACCGCCATCCCCGCTGCGATCGCCTGTACTGCGCCCTGTCCCTGCAGGTAGGTTGTCAGCCCGGTCGTGATTGCCTCTAACACAACCCGGACTATGGCCATGATGTCCGGGCTGTGTCTCGCTTCCCCCTGTTGGGGTGCGGGGGGAGGCGGTTGGGGGACGGTGTGTTGCTCGGCAGGTGGGGCTGCGCGCCGGGCAGTGCGCGGAGCAGTGCGTGGCGCAGCGCGTGGTGCAGCGCGTGAAGGCGCGGGTTGTTGCTCGCGCGCTTGCTGTTGCACGCGAGCTTGCTCCTGCGCCCTCTCAGGAGCAATCCGCTGCGAGCGGCGAGTTTGCTCCCGAGAAGCGGCAGGCGTCGGCGACTGTGGTCGGGCTGTTGTGGTGGGGGCGGTCGGGGCCGATTGAGTCGGCGCAGGTTGGGCCGGCGCAGGCTGGGTCGGCGCAGACTGAGTCGGCGCAGGTGCCTGGGATTGCACCTGCGCGGCCGGTTGTGTAGGCGGTGGCCTCGTTTGCCTCGGTTGAGGCGTGGAGGCGGCGGCTGGCTCGTTGCGAGCGGGACGGCGGCCGCGGTTGCGCTTCCTGCGCCTACCGCGCAGCGCCTGTCCCCGCTCGGTAGGTGGGTTGGCTGCCGCTGGGAGAGTGGTGGTGGAGCCCCCAGCGGCGTTGGGCGGGGCAGCTCTCACGGGTGATGGGGGGCGCGAGGCGCGCGGCGCGGCGGTCGCCTGCGCGCCTTCTGCGGGGGCCGACGCAGCGGTCGCTGCGGGCCTGCGTTGCGGTTGCGGGCGGGGACGGCCGGGTGCTTGAGGCGGGGGCGGGGGCAAGGCGATGCCCCTCTTCCGCGCCTCTCGCTTGTACAGCGAACACCGGCGGTCGTTCGCGGCATGTCTTTGCCCGCAGTTCGCGCAGGTGGGCGTAACATCGCGCGGGTGCGGGCAGTCTGCGACCGGGTGGGCTCCTGCGCACCGGATGCAGCGGAAGGGCCGGTGGCAGTTGATGGAAGAGTGCCCGTACGCCTGGCACCGGTGGCATTGGGGCGGCTTGGTCCCTCCGCGCCAGGCCTCCACGGTCACCGCGGGCATGCAGAGGAGCTCCGTCACAGCGTCAGCTGACGGAGCTCTTCGCCGGTCATGTGCGCCAGCTGCACGAAATAGGTGCAGCCGTGCTTGCCGGCTTTCGGTGGGATAGGCCGCGCGTTTTCCGCCGGGAAGCCGATGTCGCGCAGGGCGGCGACCACCTCCTCAGGCGGTGTGTCGAGCGGCAGTCCTCGCACCGCTATTTTGGTCGGGCGTTCGGTCGCCGGGCTGTAGCAGTACCATGAGATGGTACTGTCCTGGAGCGCCGCCTGGGTTAGGTAGCGCTGCACAGCCCGGAACTCGTCGGCGGATTGCGGCAGGAAGTGGACTCCCCTGCCCAGCGGCCTGGCGTTCGGCGCGAATCCCAGGTCGCGCCGGATGGCCTGGAAGTGCCTCGTCCAGTTTGGGAGGCACTCGACCACTAGCGGCGGGTATTCGGAGCGCGGTGGCTGGGCAGCCGCAGGCGCAGCAGGCGGGGCCGCACGGCCCGCTTGCTGGGTCGAGCGGTGTTCGGCGGGCGGTGGGGTGCGGCGTGGCGCGGACGGCGCCGCGGCCGTCGCGGCGTAGGAGGTGCTCGGCTGAGGGGAGGGCGGCCGAGTCAGGTCCATTGGTACGGGCGAGGCGAGGCCCGCATAGCTGGTCGAGTCCTTTGGCCAGCTTGCGGACCCCGCTTGAGAGGTCGATGCTGTTGGTTGACTGGATGGGACGGTGATATGTGCCGTCGCATCCATTGTCGGCGAGCGCGCGACAGGGACGGCGATATGTGCCGTCGCGTCGGTGGTAGGTGGGCGCGCGACAGGGACGGCATGACTTGCCGTCTCACCTGCGGGCGCGGGGGCGGAGGGCGGGGGGCGCACCTCCTGCTGTGGTGTGGGGGTGATCCGCGGGGGCGGGGGGAGCACCTCTCGAGCGCGGTGGCGAGCCGCTGGGCTGGGTGACCGCGGCGACTCGTCTGACGAGTGGTATGGTCGTAGGGCTGAGCGGGCAGACAGCTTCGTCCGCTTGTCCTCCTGGCCGTCGGTATTCCCCGAGGAGGACGAGCTCGGGCGCGCGCGCTTGGCCAACTCACCTGCCGGAGCCAATGTTCCGGCTGTGGTGATCGGCCGAGTCTCGGCGTCATCTTCGCTGTCCTCACTGGTGGACGAGGACGAAGGGTCGGACAGACGCGATGGGGGCGCCGTCAACATGGGGGTTGGGCGTCTCTCGGTTGAGAAGGGGGTGACCGATTGGTCAAAGATATCCCGGCGTACAATTGCACGCGGGATACCCTTCCTACCGCTTCCCGCA
Organism: Oeneis ivallda; assembly: GCA_029955525.1. Lineage (NCBI taxonomy): Eukaryota > Metazoa > Arthropoda > Insecta > Lepidoptera > Nymphalidae > Oeneis > Oeneis ivallda. Next base: position 24,632,208 of record JARPMR010000009.1, read on the forward strand.
CGTTGCGGGCGAGGCGGTCTTGGCGGTTCGTCGGACATTATGGCATGGAATCGGCGATAATCGCGATAAAGCGGTGGATGCAACAACACTGCATCCCTTGCAGGGAGACCGAGCGCAATCGCGTGCTACCCAGCCAGGCGAGACCCCTAAGGGAGACCCAGCTTAGGCGCCCGCGTACACGCTCAGTCGACCCCGCTCGGTATGAGGTTTGACGATTAGTGTTGGCAATCCGACGGCTTTTTATCATTAAAAAGCGCCGGATTTTAGGCCACGCAGTTTTCGCGGGCGGGGCGCAGGGGCGCCGACGCGGGTCGAACCCGGCCGCTTCCTCAAGCCGCACGAGTGCGGCGAGTACCACTGGCACCGGGGAACGCGACGAGCCGCGAGCACTGCGGAATGTATCGCAATTCAATCGCTCGACGAGGGCTCGACGAGACGGTCTCGGAGCACACTCGGAGCGAACAAGGTACAAGAAAGCAAACTACTCAATCGAATAGCGAATTGCGTATCTTCTGTGGTCTCTTCTGTTGAGTGGCTGATGTAGGTGGCCCCCCCGCCGCCAGGGAGGTTCCCGTTACAGTACAGGGGCGTACTCGAGATGCAGACACGTCTACAGTAAGGAGGAAGAAAATAGTCAACACAGAGGAGTCGAAGCAAGTACAGGTGCCCCGCCCCCCTAGCAAGAGGGGGGGTGGATCGACACACAGCAAGGCCAAGGCTCTCAAGATAGCTAAGGCCAAAGAAGAGATGCTACGACTGCAGATCGAATTAGCTGCCGCCCGTCTCGCCGCCCTGGAAGCAGACGATACAGAAGATGAATTAGACGACGATGGTGCCTACGCCGAACCCGAAGCCGAAGTGACTGAACGAGTGGACAGCTGGTTGGAGAGCCAACGCCCACGCCCCGTGCTAGCGATCACCGATGCACCGCACTACCGAATAGAAGAGCCGGTGGTCAACGACGCGGGACAACAGAAGCAACAGGAAGCAATACTTCAGTCACCGGCGGGAGTACAGCCCGGCTTAACGGAGTTAGCCGAAGCAATTACACGCGCCGTCAAAGCAGCACAGCGCCCCAAGTTCATAGAGCTGCCAACGTTTGGAGGGTCACATCAAGAGTGGCTACCGTTCCGCGCCGCATACTACGAAACAGAAAGCATGTTCACCACAGTGGAAAATACGAACCGTCTACGAAGAAACCTGAAGGGCAAAGCAAAAGAAGCTGTGGAGGGGCTTCTCATCACCAGCGCACACCCAACAGAAGTCATGAAAACCCTGGAGTCAAGATTTGGAAGACCGGAGTCAATAGCAATGATGGAAATGGAAACGCTCCGCGGATTGCCACGTCTCACCGAGTCACCGCGCGACATTTGCATTTTTTCGACGAAGGTCTCCAACGTGGTGGCAACACTGAAGACTCTGAGCTGCGTGAACTACATGTACAACCCGGAAGTTTCGAAGACGGTGGTGGACAAACTCACACCTACGCTGCGCTACAGATACTACGACTTCGCCGCAGCACAGCCGAAGGAGGATCCAGACCTACTGAAAATGGAGAAGTTCCTCAAGAGAGAAGCGGAGTTATGCGGGCCGTACGCGCTGCCGGAACAGGTGGCGCCACCTACATCAGCCACTCAACAGAAGAGACCACAGAAGATACGCAATTCGCTATTCGATTGAGTAGTTTGCTTTCTTGTACCTTGTTCGCTCCGAGTGTGCTCCGAGACCGTCTCGTCGAGCCCTCGTCGAGCGATTGAATTGCGATACATTCCGCAGTGCTCGCGGCTCGTCGCGTTCCCCGGTGCCAGTGGTACTCGCCGCACTCGTGCGGCTTGAGGAAGCGGCCGGGTTCGACCCGCGTCGGCGCCCCTGCGCCCCGCCCGCGAAAACTGCGTGACCTAAAATCCGGCGCTTTTTAATAAAAAGCCGTCTGCGGCGAAGTCGTAGTATCTGTAGCGCAGCGTAGGTGTGAGTTTGTCCACCACCGTCTTCGAAACTTCCGGGTTGTACATGTAGTTCACGCAGCTCAGAGTCTTCAGTGTTGCCACCACGTTGGAGACCTTCGTCGAAAAAATGCAAATGTCGCGCGGTGACTCGGTGAGACGTGGCAATCCGCGGAGCGTTTCCATTTCCATCATTGCTATTGACTCCGGTCTTCCAAATCTTGACTCCAGGGTTTTCATGACTTCTGTTGGGTGTGCGCTGGTGATGAGAAGCCCCTCCACAGCTTCTTTTGCTTTGCCCTTCAGGTTTCTTCGTAGACGGTTCGTATTTTCCACTGTGGTGAACATGCTTTCTGTTTCGTAGTATGCGGCGCGGAACGGTAGCCACTCTTGATGTGACCCTCCAAACGTTGGCAGCTCTATGAACTTGGGGCGCTGTGCTGCTTTGACGGCGCGTGTAATTGCTTCGGCTAACTCCGTTAAGCCGGGCTGTACTCCCGCCGGTGACTGAAGTATTGCTTCCTGTTGCTTCTGTTGTCCCGCGTCGTTGACCACCGGCTCTTCTATTCGGTAGTGCGGTGCATCGGTGATCGCTAGCACGGGGCGTGGGCGTTGGCTCTCCAACCAGCTGTCCACTCGTTCAGTCACTTCGGCTTCGGGTTCGGCGTAGGCACCATCGTCGTCTAATTCATCTTCTGTATCGTCTGCTTCCAGGGCGGCGAGACGGGCGGCAGCTAATTCGATCTGCAGTCGTAGCATCTCTTCTTTGGCCTTAGCTATCTTGAGAGCCTTGGCCTTGCTGTGTGTCGATCCACCCCCCCTCTTGCTAGGGGGGCGGGGCACCTGTACTTGCTTCGACTCCTCTGTGTTGACTATTTTCTTCCTCCTTACTGTAGACGTGTCTGCATCTCGAGTACGCCCCTGTACTGTAACGGGAACCTCCCTGGCGGCGGGGGGTTCCATCTGTGTCGCGGCGGCTGGCAGCGTCGGCGCGACGGCGGGCGTAGTTGAGCGTGCGACGGTGGCGGTGACGGAAGCGGCGGCGGTAGCGGCGCCGGCAGTGGCGGCCGCAGTCCTCTTCACTGTCGCGGAGGATGGCGCTGTAGAGCGCACCGACGTCGCGGAGGTACCCGTGGTCGTCGTGCGCTCCGTGGTGTCGGTGGTGACAGTCCCCGTGGCTGTCGACGCGGACGCGGTAGCGGTCTCCGCGCTGGTTTCGGTCGCGGAGGTGGTAGCGGTACCCTCTGACGTGGACGGAGTTTCTTCCGACGATGCCTTACGGCTCTTGAGTTCCTGCCGTGACACTGGCATTCTTGCTGGCCCGACGAATTTTCTTCAGAATTTTCCCGATTTTCCAACGGATCCGGCTCGAAGGACCATTCAATGTACGCTTCTGTACATTCGCTGTAGCTGGGTTGGTTGGGTAGCAAGGAAAACTCTCGAAGAACTTTTCTTCTTTATTGGGTACCGCTACCGCTTGCCGGTGGGAACTGTGCCGGCTTACAATTCAGCCCGGTATTTATACAAAAATAGCAGAAAAAATGTAGCCCCTCTGATTGTTGTAATTTTGCTATCGATCAGTGCACCAATCAGAGCGCATTATCTTAAACCAATCACAATTTAGTAATAATAATAGGTATTATTACATAATTAGGTATCTTTACTACTATGAGCTGTACCGTAGGGAAAGCCGCGGCATTTCTTGGAATTACAGAGGTGTGTGCGAGGGTCGTCTTCGTTGGCCATAGCCAGCGGAGGGTACGGGCTTCGAGGCAGAGCCTCATTACCCGGGCGGGGCGCGGGGAAGAGCACTTCCCCGGTGTTGGTTTTTCAGCCGTCTTGGCAATCCACGGCGGCTGAGGCTCCTATTCAGCTTGAGTAGGGGCCTTGTGGCTGAATGTCAGTTCAGTGGCCCCGTTCGCTGGCGGGCAGGGTTGCCGCCGCGAGCGGAGCGGTGTCAGGTCCAGGGGGTGGACCCGCGCTACGGGCGATAGGGTCGCTGCCGTGCGCGGGACCGGTGTCGGTCCAGGGGCCCCGCGTCGCAGGCGGGCATGTCGCCGCCGCGAGCGGAGCGGTGTCGAGTTCGGTGTGGGGTCCCGCGCTACTGACGAAAGGGTCGTCATCGAGCGCGGGGCCAGTGTATCGCCAGGGGCCCCGCGTCGCTGGCGGGCAGATAGCCGCCGCGAGCGGGGCGGTGTCAAGTCCGGTGAAGTGCTCCGCGCTATGGGCGATGATGTCGTCACCGTGCGCGGAGCTGAGGTCAAGTCCAGTGGGTCGCGCGTCGTCGTCGCTGTGGCCGCCTGCGTGCCTCCTCGGTGGTGGCGATCGCAGGAGCTCACGAGGTAGAGGACGCCCGGTCGGTGGTCGGCTGGCTAGCGGTGCGATGCCGTGGAGGTGCTCGTACGGTCCGTTGTCGGCGCTGGCGAACATGCGCCGCGCCAGTGTACGGACGTACTCCTCCACGGTGGGCGTCTTGAGGTCGCGATGGATCACATCGTTCCTCACGTACCTCGGAGCTCCAACGATCAGGCGGAGGCACTTGTTCTGTTGGACCTGTAGGCGGCGCGCCTGGTACGCTGAGCAGTACGCATACCAGGCTGGGGCCGCGTACGTCAGTCTGGAGCGGACACATTACAGAGGTGTCTTTACGGTTCCTAGCTGTAGACGTCGATGCGGTGTCGATTGGGGAACGCGCGGCGAAATGCTTCGGGAAGATGTCGCGTGTGTCGACGTCGTCCTGGGGCATTCGATACCCTGCGCTGCGTATCCTGTACCGTGGAACATTCGTAGCAACGGTAACGTATGCTGCTGCTTGTTGGGCAGGGAGGGCGGCGCTGCACGTCGTACGGTCGACGCTAATCAGGAAGCAGCGGTCTTCCCTCATTTTGTTGACCAAGGCGTACCGCTCGGCCAGCTCCGCCGCTCTGGCGGTGCTCGCCGGTGTACTGCCAGCTGACCTGGAGGTGATTCGTGCTGGAAGGATCGATGAGGCGCGTCAGTCCGTGCCCAAGAAGGAGTTGAGCAGACGCAAGCGGGAAATCGGGGCTGAGGTGACTGCGATGTGGCAGGAGCGGTGGTCCGCGGAGATTTGGGGCGAGGATTTGCGGCGCTTCTTCCCAGACGTGTCCGGCAGGCTCAAGGCAACTTGGGTCGCACCGGACTACGAGACCTCACAGATCCTCATCGGACACGGCTGTTTCCGGGCGCGCCTGCATGGAATGACGTTATGTGAGAGCCCAGTGTGTGAATGTGGCGCTGAGGAGGAGGACAGACACCACGCGCTGTGGGAGTGCCCCCTCTATAAGGACTTACGGGACAAGATGCTGGACGGGATCGTTCGCGGGGAGGCGGGACCGGTTTATTACATGGACCTCGTTTCGTCGGCGGAGAACTACAACCGGCTGCGGGAGTTCGCGCACCACTGGCACAAGAGGCGAAGCGGATCGGAGCGAGCAGGGACCAGGCAAGGAGCCACAGAGCGACGACGCGAGTCAAGCCTGTGCAGTGACGTCTAGCCCCAGAAGGGGGAGAGTGACACAAGGGACAAAGGATGAGAGATAAAAGAACTTGTAGGGAGTCAAGAAGGCGCACCGGGAAACACGCCAAGAGCAAGTACCGGGCGCCCTCCCAGTGTTTCGGCCCATATAACCGCGAGGTTGGAGGGGCCATGGGAGGTGGCGGGTTCCTAGCTGTAGACGTTCTACCGAATCCCAGCTATCACCATGAAACACTATCGCAGTGTCATACGCAAAAGTAAATAATTGAGCCTGTTTGAGGTTGAATGAGCACAGGTCATTTATATAGACTAGGAATAAAGTAGGGCCCAATACACTGCCTTGAGGCACTTCAAACTGTAAACACGCCAAGAGCAAGTACCGGGCGCCCTCCCAGTGTTTCGGCCCATATAACCGCGAGGTTGGAGGGGCCATGGGAGGTGGCGGGTTCCTAGCTGTACCGTTGGGAGAGCCGCGGTCTATTTCTAGGAATTAATAAGGTATCTTTTCGGCTCGTAGCTGTACCGTAAGGAGAGCCGCGGCCTATTTCCCTATGGGTTTCCTATTTTTATCTTTATTTATTATTTTTCCTATTCACTTATGAGATAATACATGAGACTTATGTACTTAAAACTATAAACAATTGCTAAACTATACATGACACATTAATTACTGACTAATTATGCTATTTAATCAGTCCACTATTATGCTGTCTCTTTATTACACAAACACTTGCACTATATCGTCCCGCATAAAAACCTTGTCCTGACATTTTACGAACGCCACAAAAAAATCAGCCAAATCGCTCGAGCCAATCTCAAGTGATGATCTTTCATGCGGCAATTGATTTTTATATAAATAGATGCAAAAACAAACTGCTCCTAACTTTATACCTAGGATGAATTCAAAACATACAAGTTAAAAGCGTAAAATAGATGGATAGCTTGCGAGGCGATCCCGAGTGTATGGGTGTAATTTATTATTACTCACTTAAGTGTTTGCATAATATATCATCATCATCATCATCTGCAACCCATTAATGGCTCACTACTGAGCGCAAGTGTCCTCTCAGAGTAGGGTTATAATATATAATATTGAAGCATAATAAATACTATTGAAGTCTATTTTATGAATGACTAGCGGCCCGTCCCGGCTTCGCACGGGTAGACATAAATAGGTACAGATATTTAAGTTATAAGCATGCTAATTAAAACTACCATGAATCACTAAATTAGAAAAAAATTGTATGCTTATTTTAAAGCCTCCCTGTACACTACGTTGGCTGTGGTATTTGTAGGTGGCAACAAAACGTATTGATTTTCAGGAGATCCTACTCGAGAAAGTGCCACATACAATTGCCCGTGGGAAAAGCACTCTTTCCTTAAGTCGATACCAACTATGGAAAAAGTTTGTCCCTGGGATTTATTTATTGTTAGGGCAAAGGATATTATTAAAGGGAACTGTAACCTTTTAAAAGATATGGGCAAATCAGTTGGTATCATCGGGATCCGCGGAACATGTGCGAGCTGACCGGCCGCGGGACCCGTAATGATAGTTGCTACAATCACATTATCTCTTAATTCTTTGATCAATAGTCTTGTACCATTACACATCTCTGGTTTATGTGTATTATCTATGATTACACATATTTACTCGATGCGCTGCGTGGCGGCCGCCGCCGGCATGTATTTTTATTTTAATTTCATGATATCTTTTGAATGGAATGTCCGATTTCAATAATTCAAAAAGTAATCATCAGGTATTGAGACAGTCTTGAATATTAAATTATATAATTTGATAAAAATTTATAAATGGTATGGATAACACGGTCTGATTTTGATCGGCATTTCTATCAATTTGTTAAATGTAAAAAAGTAGTTATAGTGACGTAACTACAATAGTTAGACACATGGTCTCGCGAAGTTTTTTGTAGATATTGATATATTCTACAATATTGTGGAACACTTTTTTGTCCTATCATTAAAACTCTTCGCAGCGTATGCGATGAAAGACATTTTATGGCTAATTTTTTTACACCTTCGGTTGGTTTTAATAGGAATTTCTAAAGATTTCTATGGTAATCTAGTACTAAATATAGCCTATGTTACTCCGTGATAATGTAGCTTTCTAATGAAAAAAAAATTATTAAAATCGGTCCAGTACTTTTTGAGTTTATTCGTTACATACAAAAATACAAAAATACAAATCTTTCCTCTTTATAATATTAGTGTAGATTTCAATCGCTAGGTGGTGCTAGTAGGATGCTGAAGTAGGTAATAAGTGAGCGATCATCTTAATTATAATTATCTATCTACTTGATACTCGGAAGGGCATTCCATGCACTGCCTATTACTAAGACAAAACTGCTTTACTTCACTCCTCAACTGTGTATTATTAAGATTCCTAAGTACTCGTTGTAAACACAATTAATAAATTAAAAGTTCACTGAGCAGAGGTCACTTTGAAATCATTCCATAGCCGTTGCTAGTGACTTTGTCTGCGTCAGTCAATATTTGATAAAAATATCCTGTCTGCCTTCAGAATGGTCTCGTGATTTTTGGAACGTAAGTTCCATACCGCGTGGTACGGAAGGGGGCTAGACGGAAAAAATTAAGGAACCGACACTCGACATAATTTTGAAACCGACACTTTTTTGTTGAATGTGAATTTTGCATTGTGTTCGGTATTTTCGCGATACAACATTAGGTCTCCGTAGCCTAGTGGCTCCGGCAGTTGCCTAAAAGTTCAACGTCGATGGTTCGAATCCCAGCTCGACAGACTGAATTTTCTATTTTCAATTTTATTTCAAATAATTTCTACATGTGGAATTTTTCCCTAATTTTTTATAACTTATAAGTTATAAAACATTAGGAAAAGGTTCCACATGTAGAAATTGTTTAAAATAAAATTGAAAATGGAAAATTCGGTCTGTCGAGCTGGGATTCGAACCCCATCGACTTTGAAGTGTTATGCTACTGCCGGAGCCACTAGGCTACGGAGACACAATGTTGTATCGCGAAAATACCGAACACAATGTAATCGAAAGGAACTACGTTCCATCCGGGTGTCCCTTGACACCTCTCAAGTTTTTTTTAGGGTTCCGTACCCAAAGGGTACTAACGGGACCCTATTACTAAGCCTACGCTGTCCGTCCGTCCGTCCGTCCGTCCGTCCGTCCGTCCGTCTGTCAGCGGGCTGTATCTCGTAAACCGTAATAGATAGAGAGATGAAATTTTCACATATTATGTATTTCTATTGCCGCTATAACAACAAATAATAAAAATTAAATTAAATAAAAAAAATTTAATAAAAATTTTCCAAGGGTACATGGAAATATTTTTATTTAATTTTTTTAACGGAACCCTAAAAGAGCGAGGCCCGACTCGCACTTGGCCGATTTTTTTTATTAGATAAGGTAACCCTTCACTGCACTCTCACCTGTCTAGATGGTAGCGGGTTACCTTAAAAGGTTATGGCAGTGTATATTATATTCTACCCATACCCTTTATTAAATAAGTACCTATATCAGGGTAACAGGAGTTTCTTGCTGATTCTTCTGGGTTAGAACGGCATCCCGAACCATAGTGGTAGATTCACTTGACGATTTAAAAGCATTTGTAAGTTTCTTTTTCTATTCTGTTCTGTTCTATTCTTACCGCTGGAAACATTGAGACAGACCCACTATCGCAATCATAATTATTGTTAGTAGGTATGGATTTCCCGTATTTCCGGGGTTTCTTGGAATATTTTTCTAAGAACATTGGAGTGACATTATAATTGACTTGTGTCAGTTATAGAGGTGAGCTATCCATACAAGGGCAAACATTTAAATATGCTATTATAAAAATAACAACTTTATCGAGCTTAGGTTTAATCGTAATATTAATTTTACCTGCAGTAGAAAAAAATTATTACGTAGTTTTAGTTAGAATCCCGGGTCGGAATAAAGTATTTGGTCAAATTCTCTCGAGAGATTCATTCGATCGAGATAGAGATCGAGACATTGTGAAGGCTCAACAGCCTAACGGTTAAAGGTGCGGTCTGAAAACTTAAAGGTCAACGGTTCGATCCCCGCCCATTATTTTTCTTGTTGTAAGCGGAACGAGGGGGAAATCTTAAAAGATACCCGAAAACCTAGGGAGAGTTCGGTTTATGTGGGATTTTTACCCACTAAACCCCCTCGGTGGCCACCCTCAGGCTCCGAGATCTCTGAACACAAACTGGAACCTCCCAAGCGCGACGCCCATTGGGCTCGTCCTGGAGAGATTGTGAGATAAGCTGCCACCTTCCCTGGGTAGTGTATGAGAAGAAAAATTGAATAACTGCAGCCCCCGCCCCAGCCGCCCCCAAGCGACCATAAGGTCCCTAACGGGCTAATATACGGGTTAACGCTTCAAATAAACTGGACCGCAAAGAAAAAGGGTCGGTTAGAAAATCTTCAAAATGAAAAACTACGCATTTTCATTAATTTTAAATTTATAAAAAATAAAAAGCTTGAATTCATGTTTTCTTTATTATCATTTAAGCACATTAAAATATTCTTAATCTAAATATTCAGGTACTTTTGAAGATATTGAAGATTTTACCGATCCTTGTTCTTTGCGGTCCAGTTTAGATGCATTTTTCATGGAGACAGCCAGTCCAGTGTTAGTCTTAGATTAATCAAATTATTAGAGGTCAGTAATTGGACACATTATTGTATTTGAATGCTATTTTGATTTTCCTGTATCGTATACCACATTTTATTAATTCTGTCTGTTTGAGTGATGAGTGTGTACATCTCCAAACTGAACTAAATTGACAGGCCTAAATCTAGTGCTATCCTTTTCCGCAGGGAGTATTTTGAAAGGGATAGCAAGAGTTAAATCAACTGAAATCCTATGAATTTAGTTAAGACTGAAGATTGTGTACAACGGACAACAGAATGACCCGCAATATCTGTTGTCACTACTGCTCTTTTTTGCTCTTTACAAAGAAAAAATAAGGATAATATTATGTAAATAACTTCATAGCTAAGAATAATATTATCATAGCTAAGAGAACATAATTAATATTGTGATAATTGTTATTTTAACTTTAAATCTTTTAGAATGCGAGGCGCAGTTGCCTAGACGTGACACACGAGTGTTGAGATTTTACCTAATGTATCATGAAGTTTGTTTTTATTTGCAATTGAGGTGGGTTTGCAGCTTGTAACTCTTTTCATGATTCATGTGACCATCACTGCATTGCCTTGTTTTTGAATTTTTCAATTTCAAAAAAAAGTTCTTAGAATTTATGTTTTTTTGTTATAAAAATATCAGCCAAGTTGAAGTTGACTAATATAGTTGAATAATCTCCTCTCCCCTTCAATTAAGCGGAAAGCTTGTGTTTCTGTTCGGTAGTTTTTCTACACTTTTAATTTTCTTCGTTTAGTTTGCTTCGTATTTCGTTTGATCTTCTTCTCGTGCCTCTCTACTATTGGAGGTTGACCGTAATCTCGTGACATAACGCATAGGGTCTTTTGCCATATTGGTCTGGGAGCCAGTGACACTAACATTGAAAAAGAAAAATTTTGTGTTTCAACTGCCTTCGTGGCAAAAAGTCTGTCACCCTTATTTTTAGGGTTCCGTACCCAAAGGGGTGCCAACGGGACCCTATTACTAAGCCTCCGCTGTCCGTCCGTCTGTCAGCGGCCTGTATCTCGTAAACCTTAATAGACTATAGACAGTTGAAATTTTCACATATTTTGTATTTCTATTGCCGCTATAACAACAAATAATAAAAATTTAATTTTTTTTAACGGAACCCTAAAAGAGCGAGGCCCGACTCGCACTTGGCCGATTTTTTTTGAATGTTGTTTAAATTGGTATGACAGACTTTTTCGCCACGAAGGCAGTTGGCAGACGAAGTTTTTCTTAAAATTGATAAAATTTCCAATAAAATGGTCTACACAATTAATTTCCGTGCGTTTGATCAGCAATCAGCGTTTTTGCGACTGCATCGCATTTTCGCGACCCAATAGTGTTCGATACGATGCTAAAAGCAGCGAAGCGACGCGGAATAGTGCGTCTGACCCAGTGTTACAAAACTTCCCGATTTCTCGGGAGATCTACTTACTGATGTTGGTCATGGTCTCCCTATACCCAGATTTAGCAATTTTATCTCCCGAATTATTGAATTTTCAATTTATGTAAAGAAAAAACCAATCTTGAAAAGGTTGACTTTGTAAACCCACATAGCTTTGTGAATATTAAAGATTTCTATTACAGAGCACATGCCAGTAACACTTTGCTTACAGATAATAACATTGACTCTGAACTAATCCATTTATTGCGTTAAATTTTTCTAGTGAAACATGCGAACAAATTACTCAAAGAATCCGTTGAAAGATTTAGGGGCTTTCTATCCGGCAAATGTCAAAAAAGGTGAACTTTCGTCAATAGCGCCAATATGCAGACAATTCCCTAATTTGTTAGAGGTCTAGGATAAATTCTGGCTCACTTATTTATATTGTACCTATGACTATACACAATTATTTTATATAAAACTAGTAGGGCGCGTGGGTGCGCGGCCCCCTAAAGTGGACCGCGGGTTTTGTGTTTATCAATAGGAGTTTCAAGTCTTGATCATTTTTTACCTAAACACCACTCTTCCATCTTTTATACTCTCCGAGATAAACATCTATGAAATTTGTTAAGCCGCCATCTTGAATCCGCCATTTTGTTTTTTTTCAGCTCACTGCCATTTGTATGAGTTTCCAAACCATTCTCCACACCCATCTTCCAAATCCTCGATCAGCACTACTTTCCATATTTTTTCTCTGAATCATTTGCCAGGATGAAAATTCTTCCATAAAAAACAAATTTTGAAAAGGAACCTTCGTCTTGCATAGGTTGTATGGAAAAATAAGTTCCGCCATCTTGAATGTTTTTCTATTCACCAAGACGTAGATCTTCGGGTTCTGATCATCTTTTTCCAAGAAACCACTCTTCCATGTTTCTATGCTCCGAGATAGATGCCGATGAAATTGGTATGGTCGCCATCTTGAATCCGCCATTTTGTAGTTATTTTTTCAGCTCACTCCCAATTGGATGTGATTTTGAGTGACTTTTATTCGAGCACACCCAACCTATCTTCAATACCCTGGCCGTTCTCCTCACCCACCTTCCAAACCCTCGATCATCATATGTCATCATTTGTCAAAATGAGAGTTCTTCAATAAAAACAAATTCGAAATGAAACCGTATCAAAGTCTTGCATAGTTCCCAACTTCTAGTCTCTTCAATATTCGCCATATATTTTGAATGGAAAAAAATCCGCCATCTTGGTTTTTTTTCTATTCATCAAATAGACCTTCGGGTCCCGATCATCTTTTGCCCAGAAACGACTCAACCATCTTTTATACTCCCCGAGATAGACACCGATGAAATTTGTATGGCTGCCATTTTGAATCCGCCATTTTGGATTTTTTTTTCAAGTCACTGGCAATGATGTGAGTTCACTGTGTTCATAGATTTATAAGACGTTATCACGTTTAAAACAAAAACTTAAACCTATTTATGTTAGTAAGACTAAAATCTAAAACTTAACCTAAGACGGCACCGATTTGTCAGTGATGAACAGTGAACAGGATGAACAGTGGTTCAAGTCCTGACAATCGATCCTGTCAGCAAATGCCCTCAGGACGTTATTGGAGCTGGCCCGGTCTCTACGCAACAGGGATTTGCAGTGTGCACCGCTTTCGCACAGTGGTGTAGAAGCAGTGTAACCGCGAGTAGTTATGTGGTTGACATTAAATACACATGCAGGAAGAAAGTTGAAAATATTATTAAGTATATAATTTATTCCAACACTTCCGATGTCAGGTATTGAGGAAGGATCGTAATTGATCGAAAGTTCTAGTCTTTACAGGAACTTGATTGTACCTGACTTTCATTTTAACTGACCGAGCGAACCAAGGTCTTCGAATCTGCTTTACTTCTTTTAATTAAAGAAGTTAATTTCTTTCTTCAAACACACCAAAGTAAAGAAATTACTTTACTTGGGTGAATTTGTAGTTTACTCTCGTTGGTTTCACTTTCTTGTCTATCAGTCTGAGACTTGAGCGTCCGTAGGAGCCTTCTTGGTCTTGCATTTCGAAACTGTCGTAGAACAATGTTGGTTCATATTATACGACATGGTTTATGAGTATTTCTTAATTTTAATTTAAATTATAATTTTTAATTTTTTTTTATAAAAACCGACTTCAAACGCCACTGAAAAGTATAAAATAATTTCAGTTTGTACACATATGTTGAAGTCGGGCGGGCCTAAATAGAAACGATGAAACGATGAAACGAATGCACCACGCTAGCCAAAATTTTAGTTTGTAGGTCCAGGCAGAGAATATACGTACTTGGTACAGATACGTTGAAGTCGGGCGAGCGTTGCAGTTTCATAGTTCTATTAAGGCCCGCCCGACTTCAACATATGTGTACAAACTGAAATTATTTTATACTTTTCAGTGGCGTTTGAAGTCGGTTTTTTTAAAGAATTTTTATATATTATTTTAAGCTTTTTAGTGCAGCTTCATAGGATATATCTACACAGTCTCTGATCGCGAGCGATTTGTTTCTATTCATTGATCAAAACGAATCCAAACACGACATATCTGCGATTATTTTTAAAGACTGTCCTAGTGTGTTGCATATCCTGGCTGCAGTTTCAGCTCCATCATCAAAGCCATTCCATTAATATCATTTAAGACTACTTATCAATACGAATGAAACGAGTCCAAACTAAATATGGTTAAGTACGTAGTTTCATTACAGAGTGTTCATAACCATCGTTCAGCTTCATCATCACACCCTGGATATTATCTAGGACCAGAGTACTTCTTAAGACGAATCAAACGAGCCCGAACTCCATGGTGTTACATCGTTTTACTACAGAATTCGCATAGCCATCTTCCGCCTCCATCATCAGATCAGCTCCATGTTACAATAATATTGCATTGTAATCTGATTTACATGTAGGTACATGCACATTTTCAGATCAATCGGAAACCGGAAATAAAAGCTTGTAAAAATAAGATGATAATAAATAGAAATTTAGCTTATGTATGCATGTTATGTACTAGGCATGGTTAAAAGTCTACACATACTCTGATCGCGAGCAAAAACGACAAAAAAAATACGCGTCGAATTGAGAACCTCCTCTTTTTGTATTTTTTGAAGTCGGTTAAAAACATACGAAACGCGACGGCTTTCTAACTAACATCGCAAGTGACAATCAACTGCGGCGGCCGCCGACATTTGACAAGTTAGCGACAGCAGCGCTTCTTTACAAGCGACGTTTTTCTTCGGAATGAGTTTCAGATACGACTTTGTCTGATTGAATATCTCCAAAACTACTGAATTTTTTTTCTTTTGCTGAGGGTTAAAAGCATTGTTTAAAAAAGCCGTTAGTGTCAAAATCAAGATTTGGCTTTTTATTCATATGCAACAGTGTTCTACGACAGTGTCGATGAAGGCAACACTACTTTCCAGGTCTGAAACTATACCTACCCGTGCAAAAATCACGTCGATTCATCGAAACCTTATCCGTGCAAAAAATCGCATCGATCCGTAGGTTTGTTGCATCATGATTGAAGGACAAACCAACAAACTATCACAATTTTTCATTTTTAGTTATTATTTCGATTTGCATGAAATACTCGTATGAGGTATACGAGTATTAGCAGGTCGATTCTGTAAAGGTGTATCAATCACTGCAACAATACATTTTAGCCAATAGAGAGTGAGTATCGGCCAAATAAGCGACTGCAATAGTCACACTAGCAACAATTTTAGGATTCCGAAAAAACCGGAACCCTTTTAGGCTCACTCTATTGTCCGTCTGTCTATCCGTGGGTCAAGGCCCTTTTTCTCAGCAAAGGCTTGAGGTCATCCATCAGCCTGTATTCGTCCACTGCTGGACATAGGTCTTTCCGAAAACGCGCCACCAAACACGGTCCTCCGCCTTCCTCATCCAACCGCTTCCCGCCACCTTCTTCGTCATCCTACACTGCGCTTGCCGGTACGCGGTCTCCACTCCAGAACACGTCTGCCCCATCGACCATCGGTTCTGCGATAGATATGACCTGCCCACTGCCACTTCAGCTTGCTAATCCTCAGAGCTATGTCGGTCACTTTTGTTCTTCTACGAATTTCCTCGTTACTACATACTAAGTTGAAATTTATACTGAATACAAAGGTCTCTTAACGCTGCAAAAATGACAAGTTTCTAGCTTAACTCGATAAAAAGTTAAGCACAGCTTTTCAAAGCGATTTTCATACTAAAATTCCTCCAGTCCAGTCTCCAGATAATTACAAAATTTCACCACTAAGCATGGCCCTCCCTCGCACTTGGCCGGTTTTTGATGTGAAACATCTATAGCCGCACGTAAAACAGATTTCTGGCGTGGCGACGCATGCCGATGTTATATGTATACTTAGTGACATATTTAGTTCCTATCACAATCTGTTATTTTCTGCATATTATTACCTTTTCAAAATACATACTTTAAATTAAAATTAACTTATAAATAAAATATAATAACTAAAATATATTATTAAAAGGAGTCCCTTTAGGATCTTTATCCCTTCCCTCCCTTTTCAAAATAATGTCGATGTTTCACATCTGCCAGGCGTCCCGTGACGGCTCACATTTTTTTTTTAGTAAACCGCACATGCAGGATTCGATTCATTGCATTCTTTCCTTACTTTCTTGCTGATCCAAATAAATAATCAAATCGCACTACTAGACCTTCGCGACGTTACTTAATCAGTCATTTCATTAAAATCCACCGGCTACGTGTTATAGCGGCGTTATGTTTATTATAATATTACACTGTCTCTGGGTAGGCGCCTGTTGCAACCCGCAAGCGGTTGTGAAACCCGCTGGTGTTAACACGACCTCGCGAATCAATCTGACACGATGGACATCTGTAAAACCAAGTAGATAAAGACTTCTATGTATAGACCGGCAATTCGGAATACTGTGTCGTAGAAATTGAGCTCTAACTCAATATTGTTATGGTTTATTTTACTTTGATGGTAATGTCATAGTTTACTATTCACAGTTAACTAACCCTACAGATCTGATTCTGAGTTGCATCTGATGCCTATCCTTATTGTCTACTCTTTATTTAAAGGTACCCAAGTTATAGTCAGTGAAAAACGGAATGGGAAACTGGGACGAAATGTTGCAATTAATATCGAAGATACTTGCCTATTTAATTTATATTGCAATTTATACTGCAGAATATTATCGTGGTATGCACCACTTAGGTAGTTAGGTACATTATAATAGGCTATTTGACTACTTTTAGAAAATCATCTTAAATTGTTAATAATGCCATGCTGAAGCTAACAAAACATATATTTCGGCATAATTTTCATTATTTTTCATAAAAATCGAGAAATAAATTCAAAAAAATAAATTGCTGCCGAAACGTTCCATTTGCTCTCATGACGTAACAGTTCACATTTCAAACAATGACAATTTTATAATATGTGTTTAGGCCGCGTGTCGCATACTATTTGGTATTTAATAAAATAGTAACGATGAAAAACAGACGAAATTAGCCTATTACGCCGCACAAACACGTCGAAATGTATTGACAAAATGAGAATTCCATAGGTGGTGTGGACTGTGACGTCATTCGAGATCACGGAACGTTTTCGATCACGTGACCATGGCCAGAATTATAGCAATTTTATTTAATGTTTTCTAATTAAATAAAGCTTTATTTTTTAGTTTTGTCGTATGGAATAATGTTTTTAGATAATACTCTTTTAGGATGACACCAGTTGAAACGATATTTTTATTATAGTCAAATACCCTATTATGTCGTAAAATCACGAAGCAAATCTAAATTCTTTAGCCCATACTAAAATAATTAATTTTCATAATGAGAACAATGTACCAAAGTAACCTTTCAAGTAAGAACATATAGAACTCCTTTCCTCCTCCTTTTCGAGACTCAAAAACTTCCTGAGGAAGCCCATGGAAGAAGGAAGACGTAGTCGTAATTCCTAGTTCCATGGGGAAACCTGAGGACCGCCAGTCATTTTACTACCTATTTGTTGTTTTAATGCTCTATGACCTTTAACCGTATCTAGGGACAATGAACTAAAGTTCGCGCCATGAGAGAAGGATCTCTAGAGGCGGCGCGTAGTAGTCCCCGGTCGTATGTGCCATGGAAGTAGATAGTAATAGTACTAAAGCATGGTACCCTGACTAAAATAAAACTGATTACACCCATTTTATACAATTTTTCTTTTCTTATTACTATCACGTAAGTGTGAGTGAAAGATCGCCGAAGAATCGCCGTTTGTGTATATTCGATTTTCAACTTATCTTCAATTGTCAAATGACACCAAAATGGTACATTTTGACCAGAGGAGGGTCCTACATCTACTATCTTTGGTCTGTATAATGTACTTTGTGATCTACTAAATACTGAATCAGCTTTCCTAGCGATCGTTACCAAAAGTACAGCTATCTCTGGTATTTATATTGTCAAATTTAAAATACCACATTCCTGGTCAAAATACACGTCGTGTCCTGTAGTAAATATTATTCGTCTATGGTCGCGTCGTGTCGTTCCATAGCCAATTTTGTCGCATCATATTAGTTAGTAAATATCATTCGTCTATGTATTAGTTACTCACTTGTAATTTTAGTGACAAACTACATGGAGAATCTCACTTCCATGCTTTAGTGCTACCTACATCCATGGTTTGGTAAAATGTATTAATTCCACTAATTGCCGCGGGACGTTTTGGTGGCGCGCATTCTAGTCTATCGTTTTATCGTTTTACGGAAGGAAACATACCTGGTAGGTACCTAATATTTGTGACTTCAATTTTATTTTATTTTATTTATTTGTTTTAGATTTAATATTTTTGTAGATTTTGTAATTTAAATATTTAATGATGTAACATTTTTGACATTCGTATGCGGTTTTGTAAGCCTCAATCGAAGAAATAAACAATACAACGCACGGCTAGGGTCTGGAACGCTCTTCCGAGATCTGTGTTTCCTAACACGTACAATTTGGGTATCTTTAAAGCAAGAGTGAATAGGCATCTTCTAGGCAAACGCGTTCCACCTTAGGCCACATCATCACTTTCCATCAGGTGTGATAGTGGTCAAGCGTGTGCCTATAATGTATTAAAAAAAATACAATACAATACAAACATTACACTGTGGCAAGTAAAACTGTTATAAGTGAAGCAAAATCCCATTAATGGCATCCTCTGCAGGTGGAAAGGATGTGGGGCTTACGAGCACTACGCAATCTGAGCTCGGAGTGGCGGCCTTACACAATATCATGTCCTAGAATCTCTTAGATTACGACCCGAGTACGAGTATCCTTAATGTAAAGGTAGACGTACTAATCAATTTAGTTTCGAAAATCGGAGTTTCTACTGTCATAATCATATTAACGTTCTTCGGCGCACTGAAATGTGAAATCGCAGATAATCTATACTTATAAAAAGACTTGTCCTGACTGACTGACTGACTGACTGACTGATCTATCAACGCACAGCCTAAACTACTGAAGATAGAAACTTGAAATTTTGACAGTAGGTTCCTTTTATGACGTAGGTGAGCACTAAGAAAGGATTTTTTTAAATTCTACCCCAAAGGGGCTTAAATGGGGGTTTAAAGTTTGTATGAAAGTCATTTTTGAAGTTATACCCATGAAATTCGGTGTTTGGGTTTTCAATTAAAAATAAAGAATTACGTGTTTCACACTTTTTGAAAATTTTACCACCAAAGGGGTTAAATCATTTTTCAAGTTATGTTTATGAAACTGAGTACTTTGGCTCTTAATTAAAAATAAAGAAGTACGTATTTTATATTTTTTGAAAATTCTACCCCTAAAGGGGTTACATAGGGGTTGAATATTTGTATGATAGTCTTTCATTTTTCAAGTTATATTTCAAGTTATATCCAAGGAACTTGGTATTTTGGCTCTTGATTAAAAATAAAGAAGTACGTATTTTACATTTTTCGAAAATTCTACCCTCGAAGGGGTAAAATAGGAGTTGATAGTTTGTTTGAAAGTCCGTTTTTTTAAGTTATATCTATGAAACTTTGTACATGGGCTTTCGATTAAAAATAAAGAAGTACGTCTTTCACAGTTTTTGAAAATTCTACCTCCAAAGGGGTTAAATAGGAGTTGAATGTATGTATGATAGTCTTTCATTTTTCAAGTTATATTTCAAGTTATATCCAAGGAACTTGGTATTTTGGCTCTTGATTAAAAATAAAGAAGTACGTATTTTACATTTTTCGAAAATTCTACCCTCGAAGGGGTAAAATAGGGGTTGATAGTTTGTTTGAAAGTCCGTTTTTTTTAAGTTATATCTATGAAACTTTGTACATGGGCTTTCGATTAAAAACAAAGAAGCACGTCTTTCACAGTTTTTGAAAATTCTACCTCCAAAGGGGTTAAATAGGGGTTGAATAATATGTATGATAGTCCTTCATTTTTCAAGTTATTTTTCCAGTTATGTTTATGAAACTTGGTATTTTGGCTCTTGATTAAAAATAAAGAAGTACATATTTTACATTTTTCGGAAATTCTATCCCCAAAGGGGTTGATAGTTTTTTTAATTACCGTCATTTTTCAAGTTATACCAATGAAAATTGGTATTTGGGCTTTAAATTAAAAATAAAGAATTATGTGTTTTCACACTTTTTAAAATTTTACCCACTAAGGGGTTAAATGGGGGTTGAATGTTTGTAAGATAGTTTTTCAAGTTATATCCACGAAACTTGGTATTATGGCTCTTGATTAAATTTAAAGAATTACATGTTTCTTAGATTTTGTAAAATCCCTAAAGTACCCCCACAGGGGGTAAATAGGGAATGGAAGTTTGGAACCACTACCATAACCATAACCATAACCATAGAAACTTGAAATTTTGACAGTAGGCTCTTTTTATGACTAAGGCGAGCACTAAGAAAGGATTTTTTGAAATTCTACCCCCAAGGGGGTTAAATGGGGGGGTTAAAGTTTGTATAAAAGTCCGTAATTTTTCAAGTTATATCCACGAAACTTTGTATTATGGCTCTTGATTAAAAACAAAGAAGTACGTGTTTCATAGTTTTTGAAAACTCTGCCCCCAAAGGGGTTAAATAAGGGGTTGAATAAATGTATGAAAGTCCATAATTTTTCAAGTTAGTTATATCGAGCAACGGCTCTACGTGATTCTTTGATGGGTATGGTTGCAGACCTGCAGTTTTACAGGTTACTTTTACCCCGATAAAACCAGCCGTTCCCACGGGATTTTCAAAGAACCTAATTCCACGCGGACGAAGTCGCGAGGGCAACAGTTAGTATCATTATAGTGGTGATACTAGTGGTTCTACTAAGTGGTAAATACTAATAGCTATAATACTAATGATAATAGTGGTAAATACTAGTGGTGATAAGTAGTTATAGCCTAGTGGTTAGGACTAAGGTCTCCTATTCGGGGGGTCGCAAGTTCGATACCGGGTACCTCTGACTTTTCGGAGTTAAGTGCGTTGAAGGAAAACATCGTGAGGAAACCTGCACACCTGAGAGTTCTTCATAATATTCTTGAAGGTGTGTCAAGTCCGCCAATTCGCATTGAGCCAGCGTGGTGGACTATGACCTATAACCCTTCTCTGAGAGGAGATCTGCGCTCAGTAGTGAGCCGTTGATGGGTTGCTGATGATGATGATGATGATGACTAGTGGTTCGCCAGGAACTGAGACCTCGCGGTAACGCGAACGGTATCCCATAATTACTTATTCATTCAATACATCGTGCACGATCAAAATTGACATTATTATTATGCCCGTTTGCACGATCCATACCTAAATCATCCCCTAAGTAGGAGTCTCTTTACGTAGGTAGCTCCTAAATACAATCCTAACATCCCAATTTAATTTTCACTGTTAGTTGTCCCGTAGAGGTTCGTGATAACGAAGTTGACAGAAAGCGTCACCTAACTTACATAGGTAGCCCGTAAAGGTTAGGGAACTTTAGTGAATTGAACATTCAAATTGAATTATTTGTTCACAGCGTCATCTATCGACACGAACAGAAAACATGCAAAACAATCGCGACGTGATAGTTTTATTGATGTTTGATATTTAATTATATTATAATAATTTTAATTAATTGAATATTAGGTTATTATACAGGGTGGGCCAGGCCAGGTGGATATAAAATTTTTTTTAGATTGTTCACTTAGGGGCCTACCAGGACCCGGAAGGAAAAAATCGGTTCCCACCCGATTACGAGAAAAAAAATTTTATTTAAAATTTTTCTCTAGGCCCCTAAAAGTGAACAATCTAAAAAAAATTTTATATCCACCTGGCCTGGCCCACCCTGTATGTATTGGTACTTGTTATACAAAATAATAATAGTTGACGTAAAACTGTTTTTGCAATAGTAAATGAGAGCGCCATCTATTAACATCATTGTGAAGTTCTGTTAAAAATACTGAAGCTCATTAAAAATGAAATAATTTCGTTTTTTTATATAATTTTAGTATTTGTTTTTTAAGTACAGGATATTAATCAAATTATAAAAAAGTTTCAGCCTTAGCCTTTCAGCTGATTTTGACATAGAGCGTCAAATTCAATCTCCACTTTGAAAGCGGGGGCTTTTCGTCAATTTTAAAAGAAAAATTAAAAAAAATATATTTTTCAACACACTTGCTCATAAAGTGGCTCTAAGTTCACCGCAATTAGGCACATAATGACACCTATAATCAAACTGTGACTTTTACATTACTATTATTCATAAGTGAGTTATAGATTCCGGAAGTTGTGACCGCGGCAGGATACCTACTGCGCCCAATGTTGTTGTGCAGTTGAACATGACACCTATAATCAAACTGTGACTTTTACATTACTATTATTCACAAGTGAGTTATAAATTCCCGAAGTTGTGACCGCGGCAGGATACCTACTGCGCCCAATGTTGTTGTGCAGTTGAACATGACACCTATAATCAAACTGTGACTTTTACATTACTATTATTCACAAGTGAGTTATAAATTCCCGAAGTTGTGACCGCGGCAGGATACCTACTGCGCCCAATGTTGTTGTGCAGTTGAACATGACACCTATAATCAAACTGTGACTTTTACATTACTATTATTCACAAGTGAGTTATAAATTCCAGAAGTTGTGACCGCGGCAGGATACCTACTGCGCCCAATGTTGTTGTGCAGTTGAACAAGTTTAAATTTAGTATTATTTTCTTCACAAGTGTGTTGAAAAACGTCCTATGATACACGTGTGTATTGATGATTACCGTCCTCGGCTATCTTAAGACCCTCACCTAACGGCTCGGGTCTCAATTATCTCTCCAAATTATCTTTAAAATTATATACCGCAAATCTATGTAACATTATAAACAATATTTTACGTAGTACTATTATAATATATTCTGTGATTTTACTTCGCATTACAGCCCCCTGAAATAAAGATTTTTATAATTTTTTAAGCAATATTCGGCTGAAGGCCATCGATTTGCATATTATTTAAAATTGAAGAAATTAGGTTCAGTAATTCAGACGTTATAAGGCTCTGACAGACGGATGGGCGGACGGACGGACAGATGCAAAATCACTCAAGTAGACTCAGAGACCTTCGCTTCGCTCGGTCAATGAACGGCAATGATGCTCCCATCGACTGCCAAAAAAACTAATTTCGTCATTCTTCTTCTTCTTTAAACCGTCGTTCTTTTAGACGTCCAAGATCAAAGGTTAAGATGTATCTGAGAGATTGCAGTTAACCACAAGCGTCATTTGCGTCAAAATAATTTTAGGGATGCTCGGTTGGAACGGCATTCAGAACCAGCAGTGGTAGACACAGGTAGACACTTGATGATTCAAAACGTCATATTCAAAAGAACTTTGTAAAAGTTTATATTTACTTAAATTAAAAAAAAATATTCTATCCGTTACTAACGAAAAGGAGGGTTCCTTTTCTTTTGTTCCTTATTAGTGTGTCTTTTTATTTCTGCATATGAGTAGGTACTAATGTTTTCGATGTGGAAATAGTTTTAAGTCTGTCTGTTCTGTCAACTGTTATTGCCTTTGAGTATATAACCAAGTTATTGCAAATAAAAGAATTTGATTTTTTTTTTAGTTTAATTACAAAGGCGGTCGAAATTTTAAAGTGGGCACATAATCATATCAAAAGGCTCTTTTGCACATTTTCAAATAGGTTTCCATTTCTTTTGAGCTGCATGATTTTTGAATTATCACAACACAGCACAGTTTTTTGGAAATTATCAAGAAACCTAAACAAATAAACGTACCTATATAATCATGAGCTCCAAAATAAAAAGGTTTTTGTTTTGTAGCGGCCGGGTTATTTAACTGAAAATAACGTTTCCTTCTAAGGTACGGAACCATCGGTATGCCAGTGTGACTCGCACTTGGCCGGTTATGTTATTATGATTTGTAAAAAATATGCTCCTCGCTAAAAGCCCTGGCAAAAACATGGAACGTCTGCTGTTTACCATGTGAATTGTCATGAGATCAAAAACTTCCATTAACTTGACGTCATAGTGAAATGATTCCAGAACCTTTTCTGAATCACTTAATGAAACCTTTTACTTTGAAGATTTAGAAATTATATTAGATGTTGCCCGTCAAAGTTAAGTTATCGGAAAATCCCGTGCGTGAAGAGGATCTATCTCCAATTCTCCATACAATAAACTTTAAGTTTTTGCTCGATCTTAATAATAGGGTATTTGACTATATTAAAAATATCGTTTCATTTGGTGTCATCCTAAAAGATTATTATCTACAAACATTATTTCATACGACAAAACTAAAAAATAAAGTTTTATTTAATTAGAAAACATTAAATAAAATTGCTATAATTCCGGCCATGGTCACGTGATCGAAAACGTTCCGTGATCTCGAATGACGTCACAGTCCACACCACCTATAGAATGTGGAATTTTCATTGTTTGAAATGTGAACTGTGACGTCATGAGAGCAAATGGAACGTTTCGGCGGCAATTTATTTTTTTGAATTTATTTCTCGATTTTTATGAAATATACTGAAAATTATGCCCAAATATACATTTTGTTAGCTTCAGCATAGCATTATTAACAATTTAAGATGATTTTCTAAAAGTAGTCAAATACCCTATTATAGCTGGTGTTAAATCTTGTATACGATGTTACGGAACCCTGCGTGTGCAGAGCCGACTCGCGCTTGTAATAAAATATTGTATCCAATATTTTATACCCGAACTTTTCTTGAGACAATGAATTGAAGAAATGACAATCCAAAGCGTTCTAAATTCAAAACGCTTTTTCTCACTGAGTGAGCAAAAACGACTTTTTCTCACTGGTTTTTGGCAGCAAAGGCGCCCTTTTTGAGCTAGTGAGGTGAAAAAATCTTTGCAAAAATAACTATTGTTAAGTGTCTTGGTGTACTGTAAAGTGTAATAATATCAAAACTATTAATATTAGCTTTTGCCCGCGACTTCGTCCAGTTAGGGTTTGTAAATTCTCGCGGGAACCCTTTGTTTTCACGTGATAGTAAGTATCCCGTGTAACTCTCTAGGTATTTAACTATATCCATGTAATGAATCAAATTGACCCGTTCCTTGCTACTACTTGCTGTGTTTCTTAAGCCTATCATACATTAAGAGGCCAAACTGAACAGGCAAACGTGTCAGTTTAGCTTGACCGCACGTGTGCCCATACACGACACAGTCGCATCAGATCATTCAAAATTGTGGCTAGTAATGTTCGTGAATTATTGCTCCATTGCTACTCCTAGCTGTGTTTCTTAAGCCTACCATACATTAAGAGGCCAATTGAATTGCAGGCAATCCTGTGTGGCGATCGCGTAACTTTTATCGCTGTCCTTAAAGGACTATTTCAATGTCAAAACATGGTTTTGGCCAATAGGAGAAGCCAAAAATCATATTTTGACATTGATGCAGTCCTTTATGGACTGAGAAAAAGTTACGCGATAGACCCCCTGTGTCAGTTTAGCCTGACAGGATGTGTGCCCCCATACACGACAAAGTCGCATTAGATCATTCCAGATTGTGGCTAGTAATGTTCGTGAATTATTGATCCATTGCTACTCCTAGCTGTGTTTCTTAAGCCCACCATACATTAAGAGGCCAATTGAACTGCAGGCAAACCTGTGTCAGTTTAACTTGACCGCGTGTGCCCATACACGATACAGTCGCAATAGATCATTCCAGATTGTGGCAAGTAATGTTCGTCAATTATTGCTATATTGCTACTCCTTGCTGCTTTTCTCAGTCCGTATACGACAACAATGCAAGTTGAGGTTTGAACCAGCTACCTTCTGGTTTTGAGTCCACTCTTTGAATCGTTGAGTTTCTGAGACTTTGTAATATTTTGTCATGATTTTTCCTTACGGCTTACACTAATCTTATCTCCTTATAACTACTGTGCTAATATTATGACCTATGTTTGTTTCTGAGGTTATTGACGTGTCCTGAAATAACAAACAGACAAAAAAGTTCTATTCATAAATTAGCGGACTTTTGTCAGTGGTTTTTGTTAACTTTATTTTACTGTGACGCCATAGTTAACCTGACGAATACAACGGATATAATACTCACCCTTTGAATGAATGTGACCTAACTCAAAATGATTGTAAATTCGGTTTTTCTTAGAAACTGACCTCAAAAAGCCTGCTCTAAAATCCGATGGTGAAAAAGAGCCCGAATTATGAGTAAAAAGGGGACAACCTAAGCATCAGTCACTTTTTTGATCGCGCTTTTCACCAGGTATGTTGTGTGAAAGTTTGTTTGCTCATTTCGCACAAAGTGCAATTTTTGAGTTAGGTCACTTTCATTCTAAGGGTGCGAATAGAGCGTAACGGTTCTTTTTTAGGGTTCCGTACCCAAAGGGTGCCAACGGGACCCTATTACTAAGCCTCCGCTGTCCGTCCGTCAGCGGCCTGTATCTCGTAATCAGTAATAAATAGACAGTTGAAATTTTCACATATTTTGTATTTCTATTGCCGCTATAACAACAAATAATAAAAATTAAATTAAATTAAAAAAATTAAATTAAAATATTTCCATGGGTAAGTAGGTACATGGAAATATTTTAATTTAATTTTTTTCTAACGGAACCCTAAAAGAGTGAGACCCGACTTGCACTTGGCCGATTTTTATTCCATTGACTAGTAAACAAATTGAAGTTTTGGTTAAACCCCCGACAGAAAAATAGGGGTGTTGAATTTGACCGTTGTTGTTGCCAACAACTGGATGCTACGTTTGAGGTAGTTTGAGGGCTACGACATTGACCAACAACTTGTAGGTCAATGTCGTAGCCCTCAAACTGTAATTGATTAATTGATAACCCCCTAGGGGTTATCAATTCGACACGTACCTATGTAATACTATTGGAACTACAATATATTCATAAATGATAATGTTGTAGGGCTTCCAAAAAAATACATATATGTATAAAATTTTATAGGTGTATTGGAACGAAGTTCTTTATCGCGCGTTGCGAAAGGGGGCTAGACGGAAAAAATTAAGACCAAAAGTTGTAACGACACTTTTATACATTTTTTGATGGCCTAAAAAATATCTTATATAATAATTTCAACGAGTTGTGCATCGCTCCCGTGGCGCAATTGGCTCGCGTGAGCCGTTAACCGAAAGATTGGTGGTTCGAGCCCAACCGCGGGCGCGCAATTTTATTTTCATTTTTTATTTTATAAAATTATTTTAATTTTAATATTTTATAAAATCGATATTTTGTCTTCCCTGGGGGGCAGCATGATAAGTATAAAAGGCATACAATACAAAAAGTATGCAAAGCAACACCCCGGTGTGGCCCGTTGCGTGGCCGCCAAACTAGGATCCCCTGTGCTACGGGAGCCAGTCTTTCACCCGAATATACAATGGGTGTTGGCAGCGGATGTTTGTCCACGCATTTCTCCAAATTTCTCCGTCAAACATACACACATACATCCAAGGACTGCCAAAATCATAGCCTTACCTTTTGGTTTTGCCGTAGTCGGGTAAAAATGAACATTAACACGCAAACTACGTGATAGGTCAATGGGCAAAATGACCTAAGACTGACTCAATTAGAGCCTCAGTAGGCTTGACGGATAGGGAGCGGACAGAAATCCAGGTCAATGCTCTAAACCCTGCCCATACTTATAGATTACAGTATGATCTATATATCTATATTCTATATATATATATATATATATATATAAGAAAGTGGTGTTAGTTACACTATTTATAACTCAAGAACGGATGAACCGATTTGGCTAAAAATTGGTGTAGAGGTAGCTTAGAACCAGGAGACGGACATAGGATACTTTTTATCCCGTTCGACCGCGTTTCCGTCAAGTCACTATAAAACGTGGTATAACAAAAACGCATCTGACATGGAATAACAAAACGCAAATGACAGTGGAATAACAAAACGTAAATGACAGCTAAACGTAATTTTGTCTTTGGTTATGTATGGTAAAAAATTTGACAATTATAAAAATGATAGCTAAACGTAATTGATAATATCATCAGTAATATGTTTTCTCTTTAAATCATCATTAACAATGCCGCGAGAAGGACGATCAAATGTTTCCTGCTACAAAGCTGCGGATTGACGTGATTTATTGGATAGGTATAGTTGAGAACCTGGAGGGTGACAAAGATTTCCCGCGGGATGTTATGAACTAAATCCACGCAGACGAAGTCGCGGGCATCAGCTAGTAATTATAATAAATTATACGACTACATACAGCTATAACAATTGTTTTAGTTGAAAACGTCGATATTTCGATCCAGTTGCATGGACCGCGGTCACGACGTGACTGCGGTGCGTCAGAAGTCAAGTTGAAGCTGTCATGGCCTGGATAGAATCTATCTACCCGCCTTGTTGGTCTTTTTGAAGGAAAGTCATTTAAAATAAAAAAAACGCAACATATAATAATAATAAAACATATTTTTACAAAACCGACTTTAAACACCCACACCCCTACAAAGTATACAATTTCTTGTAGACTTTTTAAAAACCGCTCAACTGATTTAGATAAAATTTAAATGGGCCGGACCACCTGGGAAGTATACCCTTTTAAACAAAAAAGAAATTGTCTAAATCGGTTCAGGCGTCTTCGAGTAATCGGTGAACATACATAAAAAAACTTGAGAGGTGTCAAGGGACACCCGGATGGAACGTAGTTCCTTTCGATTACATTATGTTCGTTATTTTCGCGGTACAACATTGAGTCTCCGTAGCCTAGTGGCTCTGGCAGTCGCCTAACAGTTCTTATAAGTTATAAAAAATTAGGAAAAAATTCCACATGTACAGATTATTTAAAATAAAATTGAAAATAGAAAATTCAGTCTGTCGAGCTGGGATTCGAACCATCGTCTTTGAACTGTTAGGCGACTGCCGGAGCCACTAGGCTACGGAGACCCAATGTTGTATCGCGAAAATACTGAACACAATGCAAAATTCACATTCAACAAAAAAGTGTCGGTTTCAAAAATATGTCGAGTGTCGGTTCCTTAATATTTTCCGTCTAGCCCCCTTCCGTACCGCGCGATAAGGAACTAACGTTCCAAAAAAAAAAGACTCGGACGAATTGATAACCTTTTTTGAAGTCGGTTAAAAATACACTCACAGCGTCAATTCTAAATGGTGCTGTACGACGCATTCCTGGCTTGCATAATTCTTCTACCACTGGATTCCACATACTGGATAACTTGAAACCGTCTTCACGATCAAAACTCTGGAATATAGAGATGCAGGAAGTGTCAAAATTTATCAACTAGTAGTTGTCAACTAGCCCCCGCTAATTTTAATTCCTTGGACACTCAAGTAGGTCCATAAATTAGGTCCAGTCTGTCCTGTGTTAATCATAGGTTAATTATGGAGTTCAATGTCTACTAGATACTAACTGAGAGTAATAGATAAATAACTACGAATACTCATAAATATTAAATAACTAGCTGATGCCCGCGACTTCGTCTGCATGAATTTAGTTTTTAAAATACCTGGGGAATTAGCCTTAAGCCTCAATAGCCCAACGGTTAAAGGTGCGGACTGAAAACTGAAAGGTCGCAGGTTCGAATCTCACCTGTTGCACTATTGTCGTACCCACTCCTAACACAAGCTTTCCGCTTATTTGGAGGGGAGAGGAGAATATTAGTCAACTTCAACTTGGCTGATATTCTTTTAAAAAAAAAAAAAATTCTTTGATTTTGCGGTATAAAAAGTAGCCTGTCAGTCTCCAGGTACTCAACTATAGGCACCCCTGCAAAAAATCACGTCGATCCGTAGCTTTGTTGGGGCGTGATTGAAGGACAAACCAACATACTTTCATATTTTTTATATTTCGTCCTCAACTATGCCTATCCAAAAAAACCACGTCAATCTATAACTCCGTTGGCGCTTAAGTGAAGGATAAACATGTGAAAAGTAGCATACGAATATCCCGCGGGAACTGTTTGTTTTCCCGGGATAAAAAGTATCTGTTGTTACTTTTTAGGTACTCAGCTATGCCTATCCAAAAAAACACGTCAATATGTAACTCCCTTGGCGCATAATTGAAGGATAAATATGTGAAAGCAGCATACTATTTTCCCGCGGGCACTGTTTAGTTTTCCCGTGATAAAAAGTAGTCTTTTCACTTTTCAGGTGCTTAACTATGCCTATTCAAAAAACCACGTCAATTTGTTACTCCGTTGGCGCATAATTGAAGGATGAATATGTGAAAAGTAGCACACTAATATCCCGCAGGAACCGTTTGTTTTCCCGGGATAAAAAGTAGCCTTTGTCATTTTCTGGCCCTTAACTTAACCTGTGCAAAAAACCACGTCAATCTAAAACTACATTGCGTGTATTTTGCAGGACAAATGCGTAAAAAATAGCGATGCTATCCCGCAGGAACTGTTTGCTTTTCCGGGATAAAAAGTAGCCTATGTGCTATTCCAGACTATAATCTATGTCTGTACCAAATTTCAGCAAAATTGGTTCATTCGTTGTCGCGTTAAAGAGTAACAAACATCCATCCATCCATCCATCCTCATAAACTTTCGCATTAATAGGATTAAGTTTCGCATGAAGTTAAACCGCGTTCAACTCAAAGATTTATATCGCGAACTACGTCAATGGGGAAACTTTTAAAGCTAAAAAAAATCTCTATTCGTGAAGTTTTAACAGTTTATATACGATATGAATGTCATTTAGGTTTCAGTGCTTTGCGCGCACGCGGTACGTATGCTTGATGCCTTTCACTCGAAGCCGAGTTTCTGCGGACTGACGGATTTTGTGAATTAAGTGACTTTATTAATGAAACAGTGCTTTAAAATTAAACGTAAGTCGATTTATTATTTTAAATGGCGGTGATGAGTTGATTGTGATTTTATACTATGGTGATATTTTTTATGGTATAATTTTTGTCTTTGATAATTTTGACGGTACGTTCATATTTATAATATGGTTGTTTATTTACTTTAGAATGAATTTGTAGGGTACATGAGGTACGCTTGTTTATTTGATAGATATTGATTTATTATTTTATAAATCAACACGTCGAGTTAATTATGGTTATTTACCTATACATATTTAAATTTTAATTATTTTTAATTATATTACGAATTAGCACTACCTGTGGTTTTTAAAGATTGTGTACAAATGAATTGGCACCATTATAAAAAAACTATTGTGAACATAAATAGGTAGCTAAATTTAAAAATTATTTACGAAATTGCTCAAAATAAAGATAAAAATAGTTTTTTTTTAATAATTTAAATCAAGTTAGCACTTTCGTAATTTATTCTTTAAAAAGGTGGACTAAACTTTTGGATTTGTAAAGTTGGTAGATGAAGTATCTGACTGTGATTTCGATATTCTGATTTCGAAATAATTGCTTCTTATCAAACTTATAATTTATGATAAGGTACGTATTTGAGCGATATCATAACCGAAACACGTTTTTGAAATTTTCTTCGGAACAGCTGAACCAATTTAGGCAGGATTTTCACATGATCACATGCAGATAAAGAATAATACAAGGGGTCATCTATTTTTAACCGACTTCAAAAAAGGAGGAGGTTCTCAATTCGTCGGAATCTTTTTTTAATGTATGTTAACCGATTACTCGAAGACGCCTGAACTGATTTGGAAAATTCTTTTTCTTTCAAAGGGTATACGTAAGGCATCCCCGGTGGTCTCATTGAAATTTTATCGAAATCGGTCGAGCGGTTTTTAAAATATCGACAGTAAATTATATACTTTGTAGTGGCGCGGGCGTTTGAAGTCGGTTTTTTAAAAGAATTTTATCTCGAAAATGTTATGGATTCCTTTGTAAAAAAAAAATTACTGTTATAAAAACTTAAACAACACGATCATAACCGCTGAATCGGAACCTTGAAGAAACACGGAGACAGTTTGCATCCCGGAAATGAATAAAGATTATTTTTCATCCCGGGAAATTAAACAGCTTCCACGAGAACAAATTCAAAACTGCCACATTTAAAAATAAACTAAAATAAAAAGTCTCCAATCTAATGTAAATATATAAAAGGAAAATGTGACTGACTGACTGAATGATTGAATGATTTATCAACGCACAGCTCAAACCACTGCTGGATGGATCGGGCTGAAAGTTGACATACAGATAGCTATTATGATGTAGAGGATTTTTGAAAATTCAACCCCTTGCGGGTAATATAGAGGCTTGAAAACTCGATCTAGGTATTAATCGAAAAGTAATAGGTAATAGGGGGATAAAAGCTAGTTAAATATAAAAAAAGCCGTGTGCTAACTTTTGTACTAAACTTTATATTTAGAATAATCCCAATATCTTTTCTATATTATAGCGAATTTAAATAGTTACACAAGACTTATAAATTAAAATTTTATATTTTAACTAGCTGACCCGGCGAACTTCGTACCGCCAACTTATTTATATAAATAAAACAATTAAACTATCCTTATCCAAAAAAACTATCCTATCTTTCAAGTTGGACCAAATTAGAGATAGTTACGAAGTTTGATCAAAATCGGTTCAGTAGTTTAGGAGTCCATCGCGGACAAACAACGTGACACGTAATTTATATATATTAAGATTAAGATTTATACTTGTGTGTTTTTATTTTAATTTATAATTGAGTATCGTCGAACATTCGGTTGGAACGAAGTTCCTTCCAATAATAAAAATAAATAAAATAGAAAGTAAAAAATAATAATCTGAAGTCAGGATACGAACCCCCGAACCGATAGTTTCACTCCTTCCTTTAACCGCTACGCCATCAAAGTTATGATGCAATGTGCGTAATAAACGAATGCAAAAAGTGTCGTGACGGAAAATCTTACACTGCTTTTACAAGCTTTTATTTTTGCATACATGTGTAAATCGCGTGACAACGCAATATTATGATGACATGGTGCTGATCTGATGATGGAGCTGGAAGGTATAGGAACTTCGCAAAGAAACGACGTAACCCCATCGAGTTTGGGCTCGTTTAATTCTTCTTGACAAGTAGTCTGGTTCTAGATGATAGCCAGGGTCTGACGATGTAGCCAGCAACTAAAAGCTTGTTTTGTAAAAATATTTTTTTAATTTACACTTGTTTCGGCTAGCCTCCATCCGCAAAACCGTCCGAAAAGTAAGTTTGTTCCACAATATTTTTCTACCCAATCAGAAACCTTGAGCTTTCTGATGTACCCTATGTAAGAGGTCACTATGATAATATTATAATTATACCTACTCTTCTACTTCGCAGTAATTGCTTTGCATACTCTTCCGTCTTATCACTTTTCTGCGTTTCCGGACAAATACTTTTATGATTATGTAGCAAAAGCCATTTCCAAGGTAAGCGCGTGTTCATCTGTATGTAAACATCGCTAATTAATTATTGATAAACAACTTGCATCTAATAGTCTAAGATCCGAACATAACATCGACCTTCACCCATCTGTTTACCGAATTAAACATTTTTTTTATAAAATTCCATACATAGACAAATACGTCTTGTATGTATTGCCTATCAAAATATGTTCATGACTATCATTTATTAAAAAAATATTAATTAAATATTTTTTTAGCGAGTTTCAACGAAGGCGTCGCTTCGCAGCCACTATGCTCTATCCTTCTTTATTACACTAAATAAGCTCGGATTTCTCTCTTGCGCAACTTTACTTGCTTTGATTTTTAAACTTTAAATCCTTGCATCCTTGCAATCCTTGTTTATTGCAGGCAATACTATACCATCGCGTTTGTTATTAAATAATCTGTT
Source organism: Oeneis ivallda (assembly GCA_029955525.1). Taxonomy (NCBI): domain Eukaryota; kingdom Metazoa; phylum Arthropoda; class Insecta; order Lepidoptera; family Nymphalidae; genus Oeneis; species Oeneis ivallda. The sequence continues at coordinate 24,665,933 of JARPMR010000009.1, forward strand.
TTTTGATATATATTTTGATTGGTAAACAAGTGGGTGAAACTTGCTAAAAAAATTTAATTAATATTTTTTTTTAATTAATGATAGTCATGAACATATTTTGATAGGCAATACATACAAGACGTATTTGTCTATGTATGGAATTTTATAAAAAAAATGTTTCATTCGGTAAACAGATGGGTGAAGGTCGATGTTATGTTCGGATCTCGTACTATAAGTATAAACAAAGTCGCATCATCCACGTTTATTTTTATTTTATTTTATTTATTTCATAAATAACTGCAACATACACTGCAACGATAAATTGCAGCGACATTTATAAGAATCATACTAATATTATAAATGCGAAAGTATATTTGTTGGTTGGTTTGTCCTTCAATCACGCCGCAACAGAGCTATGGATCGACGTATTTTGCATGGGTATAGTTGAAGACCTGGAGAGTGACATATAGGCTATTTTTTATCCCGGAAAATCAGAGTTCTCGCGGGATTTTAAAAATTAGATCCACGCGGATGAAGTCGCGGAATTCAGCTAGTTAGATACATGACAACATTTTAGTCTAGTCCTATAACAAGACGTAGGTAGACACTACTGCAAACTGAGGTTTTTAAACAATAAATAATAGGGTATTTTACTCTTTTTTGAAAAGTGTCTAAAATTGATCCTAAGGTGATATAATATACGACTAAAAAAATTTAATAAAATTGTATTCAATCGATAAGTACCAAAAGAATGCATTGAAATTTTAAATTTCCGCGCGTAAAAGCTAGACGCCATATGACGTCGACTGTATAATTCGTTCGCTCAAATGGTTGGCACCCTTTAGCGGCCGCGCCAGTCCATGCCGAAGACGGCGCGACTTACGAGACTCGCTGTGTACTTTAGTGCGTCGCGTTAAATTGTGTGTTGTATTGTGATGATAGTATATGTATATGTTACGGTAAATGTGATAAATGTGATAATTATTAATAATTTTCGGTAATTATTAATAATTACCTCACCATTTGGTAAATTTGATAAATACTATGAATTTCATCACTTTTATCGGTTATTATTAATAATTCACTGTTGTCTTTGGTAAAACTGATAAAACAAACGAGAAACAGTCTGAGAACCCGTCTAAACCCCACCAGACTCCTTTCTACAGCCACCTTTAACATCACCAACAGTAAGGATTTTCGGGTGCAAGTATACTTTGTCATAAAAAAATAACAACGAATGCTCTGATGAACCTAACTTACAGTAAGGATTTCCGGGTAAAAGCATTTCTGGGTGGTTATAAAAGTGGCCAACCGAGCCAACAGTAAGGATTTCCAGATGCAATACAATACGGGTGGTCCTAATGGTGCCGCAGAAAGGCAATATTTTGATTCCTCGTACCTAGACCTATTAGAAAATACCAGCGATATTTCAGATAGGGACGAATTGATATTGTAGCCACTAAGCATAGACTACATCATGGAGTTCTAGGTTATAGCTCCTCAATCCTAATGCTGCAGGGTGCTGTCCACACAAACTGCGGGGATTTAGGAATTATCGATTACGAATTGATATTGTAGCCACTAAGCGTAGACTACATCATGGAGCTCTAGGTTATCACAAATCCACAAGTTTTATTCACGGAAACAACACCACTTTGCACACGTGCACATGGATCAAAACAAATGAATGGGAACAAATGACGCGTTATTGCCTTGCTTTACCTTTAAGCGAATGTTATTTTTAAAAATTTATTAAATTTACCAAGAGTAAGGTGTAATTATTAATAATCACCGAAAAAAGTGAATAATTTATTACTTTCACCATCAATCTTGGTAATTATTAATAATGATCGGTAATTATTAATAATTTTCAATTAATCACATTTACCGTAACATATATAACTTAATGATCCGAAAAAAACGAAACCCTTATAGGCTCGTTCCGTTGTCCGTCTGTCTGTCCGTGTGTCAATGCCACTTTTCTCGGCAACGGCTTGAGTTACTAAGTTAATTCTAAATATAAATGTTAAAGGTTTCTTATGTCTTAATGCTGTAAATTTTTTTTTAATTCGATGACAAGCTAGTCCTTGACTGCGATCTCACCTGATGGTAAGTGACGATGCAGTCTTAAGATGGTAGGGGGCTTACTTGGAAGGGGTATGGCAGTGAACATTCAACCCATACCCCTAATTGGTTTCTACGCCATCGTGCCGGAACGCTAAATCGCTTGGCGGCACGTCTTTGACAGTAGGGTGGTAACTAGCTACCCGCTACTAGAATCGAACCCGAGACCTCCCAGTTATAAGACAACAGCGCTCACCACTGAGCCAGGGAGGTCGTCAAAAAGTTTCTAGTTTAACTCTATGAAAAGTTACATTTTTTTTCTCAATTCTCAGTAGTAGCTCGGAACTAGGAAGTAGATGGTTTATCACCCCCGTGCCTCGGAGAAGTCGGAGAGCACGTAAAGCCGTCAGTTCTGCGCCTGATGTTTCTCCGGTCTTGTTGGATTGCCGTCCCATTGGATAGTGAGAGTGAGGGAATAGAGAACCTGTGTAACGCCCTCCTGCACTATAATAATTATCTCCCGCACAGATGGCTAATCTCCATGGAGATTGGCTGCGGTGCTGTCATATTGAGTTCGAACCAACTACCTTTATTGTGACACCCGGCCCTTTTACCGTGAATCATTGACGCGTTAACGCTATCTTAATGTGTTACGTAATTTAACACGTAGAACCTTGATGTTAAGTTTAATATTAAGGAGACATTTCAACACCTTTGCATACTTTTTAAAGCACTTCATACTAAATGGGTACCGAATTTTTTTTACATGACTGGTAAATATTATTATTTTTAAGGTTCCGTAGTAAACATATACCTAGGTAGGTTCAATTTCGAGAAAGAACTCGGCTGGGCAGCGTTCGGGAAGCTCCGAGATGTCTTCTCGTCCAAAATCCCTCAGTGCCTGAAGATTAAAGTCTTCGAACAGTGCGTGTTGCCAGTGATGACTTACGGATCCGAGACATGGTCGCTAACTGAGGGCCTCATAAGAAGGCTCAGGGTCACTGGATGGAGAGAGCTATGCTCGTAGTAGGTATCCCTGCGAGATCAAATCAGTAATGAGGAGATCCGTAGGAGAACCAAAGTCTGAACTGAAAGGCGAAACTGAAGTGGAAATGTGCGGGGCACATAGTTCGAAGAGCTGATGGTCGTTGGGGTCCCAAAGTGTTGGAGTGGCGACCCCGAACCGGGAAGCGCAGTGCTGGCAGACCCCCACTAGGTGGACCGACGACATCAAATATTTTTTAGTTTGGTTTTCTATAAAAAGCGTGTTTTTAGTTTTTTTAAAGTATTATTTATTTTCTACTTTTTAGTTTGGTTTATTTTTAATTTTTTTTGTTTTTTTATCAAATTAGTGTATTGTCATCGGTCCTCGATAAATCTACAAAGTTTGAACGAAATCTGGCCGTTTAAAGTGGGTCAAAATCGCGCCCAAAGAAGTCGGTTACAAGTTACAAACATAGGTACAAGTGAAATCGCGCCCAAAGAAGTCGGTTACAAACATACAAGTTTTTTTTTTTTTTATCAAATTAGTGTATTGTCATAGGTCCTCGATAAATCTACAAAGTTTGAACGAAATCTGGCCGTTCAAAGTGGGTCAAAATCGCGCCCAAAGAAGTCGGTTACAAACATTGTTACAAACATTCTTACAAACATACAAGTGAAGCTAATAAAAAGCGTATAAAAATAAATTTTCATCATTTTTTAATGAAAATTACATAATATGTACATTGTTACACCCTTCTAAGTACGCATAATACTGTGACAGCAACTACGGAACCCTACACTGCGTGTGGCCTGCCACGCAATTGACCGTTTATTGTCTTCTTATAATGTTCTTGTTTATTATGTATGTGTTAGTTGAATAAAACTGTCTTTTATACTCTTGTGCATGTAAGTGACCTTGGGTGAACCAGAACCTATGAAAATATCTATGTCAGTATCTGTGAAAAATGGAAAATCCTCTATTAAAAATGTACAAGTAAGGTTAGCTTAGGTTAGCTTCTACTAAAAAATGTACAATTAAGGTTAACTTAGGTAAGCTTCTACTAAAAAAATATTCGATCTTTGTCAGTTAGCTTCTACTAAAAATATATTCGATCTTTGTCAGGCAGTATAGGACTCCAACCCAAACCTAATGTTTCATGTAAAAAGTTTAAAAATACAATTAATTACTATTGCTACATATTATAAAACAAAAGTTCGCCGCCACGTCTGTCTGTCTGTCTGTTCGCGATAAACTCAAAACTACTGAACGGATATTCAAGCAGTTTTCACCAAGAGACAGGCTAATTCATGAGAGAGGATCAGGTGTATACAAAAGACAGGCTAATTCATAAGATAGGTTCAGGTGCATAATATGTTAAGGTTTTGGTAAATTGTTTGATATAATTATGACTATAATTTATTGTTGAAAATATCGGAAAATATCAGGCTGCCTGGGAGCTTTCGTCTTAAACGCTGCCTATCCCTTTGATATCAATCAAAACAATGTATGGTCGTCGTATGGTGGGATAGGTGGGTGGGATATTATATCTTTCTTTAAAAAAAATGGTCACGTATGGATAATACGGTTATTGGATATCCATTTAGACGGATACAGTATTAATCCTTATCAACTTAAATACGTTCATTACCATCATTTCGTGCACATTATGATAATCCTTTACACCATAATATAGTTTTTTAAATGAATATCTTAGAAGTTATCGCAAAATAAAAACGAACGCGCGCATAATAATGTGCTCTTCCATCCGTGCGAATCCGGGTCGGGTCGCTAGTCTCCGATAAATCCTGGAAAATCTATAAAACTTAAAAGGAAACTTTTAAACCGGTTCAAGATTGCATTATATTTTGTTACCTGTTATTAGGGTTCCATACCAAAATGGTAAAAATGGAACCCTTATGGTGAGACTTTCTCCGTCCGTCTGTCCGTCCGTCTGTCACAGTCGATTATTTAAGTAACTATTAAAGCTATCAACATGAAATTTGGCATAGTTGTGTATAATAGTGACCCAAAATCATTGGAATAAAGAAAAATTGAAAATTATTATTAGTTTTAATAAAAAAAGGGGGAAAATCGGGGGGTTGAAATTTCAAAGTAAAATAACTATATCGAGTGGGGTATCATATGAAAGGCCTTTACTTGTGCATTCTAAAACAGTTTTTTATTTATTTCTATATATAATAGTTTTTGATTAATGCGAAAATTATTTTAGTTTGATTAAAAAAGGGGGAAAATCGGGGGTTTGAAATTTCAAAGTAAGATAACTATACCGAATGGGGTATCATAATGAAAGGCCTTAACTTGTGCATTCTAAAACAGTTTTTTATTTATTTCTATATATAATAGTTTTTGAGTAATCGGCCAAAATGTCGAAAAAAATACCGTCCCCCCCCCCCCCCCCCCCTTATCTCCGAAGTTTACCAATCGAAAAATCTGAAATAATTATTGTCAATAGAGGTTTATGTATATTTTACAAGAAAAATAAAATAAACGCGAAAATTATTTTAGTTTAATTAAAAAAGGGGGAAAATCAGGGGTTTGAAATTTCAAAGTAAGATAACTATACTAAGTGGGGTATCATATGAAAGGCCTTTACTTGTGCATTCTATAATATTATCGTTTTACTTTTACTTTTGGAGTATGGAACCCTTGGTGTGCGAGTCCGACTCGCACTTGGCCGGCTTTTATATTCATTCATGATAATTATTTTTCACGTTATTCAACTGTTATTACGTTGCCTAGTTGCTTAGGTACTAATTAGATTACATAAACGGTATTCGTGTTTGCTATGCACCGATACATCACTTTGTTGTTACCAAGTTAAATCGCTGACAAATATAAAATAAAAACCGGCCAAGCGTGAGTTGGACTCGCTCACCGAGGATTCCGTACTCCGGAAGGTAAAGTTAAACCATAATATTATATTTTTCTTAAATTAATTGTTAACTTTGTTTGTGAGGGTTGGTTTAATTTTTCCTGTTAAATATACATAAACTTCTATTGACCATAATTATTTCTCATTTTTCGATTGGTAAACTTCGGAGATAGAGGGGGGGGGGGGGGCGGTATTTAATTCGACATTTTGCTCGATTAATCAAAAGCTATTATGTATAAAAATAAATAAAAATCTGTTTTAGAATGTGCAGGTAGTAAACTCCACTAGTTATAGTAATCTTTGAAATTTCAAACTCGCGATTTTCCCCCTTTTTTAATGAAACTAAAAATAATTATCGTTTTTTTTTTATTCCAATGATATTGGGCCACACTATTATAATACAACTATTCCAAATTTCATGTCAATAGCTTTAATAGGTTTTTTTTATATTAATTTAATTATAATACAACTATTCTAAATTTCATGTCGATAGCTTTAATAGTTACTAAAATAATCGACTGTGACAGACAGACGGACGGACGGAGAAAGTTGCACCATCATGGGTTCCATTATTACCATTTTGGTACGGAACCCTAGCAGGCTAGTCAAGATTCTGCAGGCAAAAACGTGCCACCAAGCGATTTTGTGAATTTTTGATTACGCGCGCCGGGTACTTGAAGTATTTATAGTGTACCTAAATGCGGAGTGCGCCTGTCGGTAATACTAATGGTAGAAAACGATTAGAGGTTGTCAACCTCTAATCTTTTCCTTAACCTTAACCTTAATCGTTTTTAGGGTTCCGTACCCAAAGGGTACCAACGGGACCCTATTACTAAGCCTACGCTGTCCGTCCGTCCGTCTGTCAGCGGGCTGTATCTCGTAAACCGTAATAGATAGACAGATGAAATTTTCACATATGTATTTCTATTGCCGCTATAACAAAAAATAATAAAAGTTAAATTAAATTAAAAAAATTAATTAAAATATTTCCATGGGTACATGGAAATATTTTTAATTAATGTTTTTTTAACGGAACCCTAAAAGAGCGAGACCCGACTCGCACTTGGCCGATTTTCTTCTCAGGTTGAACTGTACCCGTACAACCGAACCCGTACCCGTGCCGTACCCGTGTACGTAAGCCTGCTCCTATTTTAGACTGCATCTTCTCTTATTACTATGTGATATGTATGGTGTGATAAGTACCTACTTAAATACTAAATATATAAAAAACTGCCTTAAAAAATATAAACTGAAAATTCAAATAAATTGAGTTTTGTTTAAGGGGGAAGACACAGTTCTGTCCGCGAAATTCAAATTTAATTTGGTTTTTCGCATTTTCTAAACTAATACGACAAAGTAGGCTTATGGCATTCTAATTGCTACAATAGCAGTATCATCTTCACAGGTTTATATAAAAATCTTTACTTGAAAGTGTCCAGTTTTAGAAATTAATCAAAATATCGACTAATTTGTGAGTAACTCACGTCCAACTCAGTATTTTGATTAATTTCTTAAAATGGTCACTTTCAAGTAAAGATTTTTATGTAAACCTGTGAAGATGATAATTCTACTGGCGCAATTAGAATGCCATTAGCCTAGTTTGTCGTATTAGTTTACAAATTGCGAAAAACCAAATTAAATTTGAATTTCGCGTGCAGACTCGTATAATCATCCTTAAAGTATAAGTTTTGCAGACACTCCACTATTTAAAAGACGAATAGAATGACGCCTTTTAATTAAATATTACCTACTAGCTGATGCCCGCGACTTCGTCCATGTCAATCAATCCGTAGCTTTGTTTCAGCGTGATTGACGGACAAACCAACAAATAAACACACTTTCGCATTTATAATGTGTATTGGTAAGGAAGAAGTAATACTGCGATAATAAAGGCGATCTAATTAAATTTTAGAATACAAAAGCTACTATTGTGACTTAAATACTCTATCAATTGAAATTATTAAATTGATGAAGATTAGTTTCCAATAATTATAATTATTGGAAGAAAAATATTATACAATAAGTAAATATTATGTATTTCCTTTCATTGTTAAAGTTGGTGGAGTTGGTGTACAGTTAAATTAAATAGTGAATAGTGAAATAGTGATAGTGTAGTGTGAGTGCTGCCTGAAAGAACACATGAACAAAGTGTCTCTAAAAACTTTTACCAAGAAAAACTAAGATGTGTCATTGGACAATCTCTTAGTATATAAGATGATAATTTATAAGTTTAAGTTAAATTAAAATTACTCATTAGCCAACTAAGTTAGGCTAGATTGTAATGGAATTGAGCACCACTTTGGTACTCAGTATCAGGAAAAAAAAATCCTTTCATTGTAGAGCAATACAATTCTTTATTTGCACAATATCTGTACATAAGAATATGATACTTACTCGTTAATGTTTATTACAGAGTCCAACACATTAGCCGCAGTTCTACAAATATCGTTGAGATTAATTTTAATTTATAATAGTAAGAGACTACAACGCATCATTTCTTTTAAAAGGGATCACTAATTGTAAGAACAGTACACACTACACATATTTTCTAATACTAAAATCTAAATCATTATTAATTATGTACCTACTCCACAAAAATATTTTAATAAACATTGTAATATTATTATTCAATGATTTATTATTATTGCTATTATTAATCACAGTATCAAAAGGTGAAACTGACACAAAATTACATTTTTTTTTTGTTAAAAGAAATGTACACATTAAATTGCAATAAGTATAAACGAACGTCTATTCAGAGCAAAATTCATATTAAATAAAAAAATTCTTTTCAAAAAACCGACTTCTAACGCCACTACAAAGTATAAAAATAATAGACTATGAATACAGAATATGATAGACTCGTTTGTAGAAGTCGAGCGAGCATCGCGAGTCGGTTTCATAGTTTGTATTTTAGGCCCGCCCGACTTCAACAAACGTGGACAAACTAAAATTATTTTTATACTTTGTAGTGGCGTTAGAAGTCGGTTTTTTGAAAAGAATTTTTATTTTAAGCTTTTAAGTGTAGTATCCTATGATTGAGGAGCTAGGACCTGGAGCTCCATGATGTAGTCCATACTTGTTACCTACAATATCAATTCGTAATCGAAATTTCCTAAATCGCCATAGTTTTAGCCTGCAGCATCAGGCTTGAGGAGTTGAAGGTTAAAATTTTTATGGGACCATTTCGCAAACATCCTCTGTCGATTAAAAAAAAAATCACGCGAATCGGTCCAGTAATCCCGGAGAAATCGGTGGACATACATAGAAAAAAAAAAAAAGAAAAAAAAAAATGATACCGGCCGAATTGAGAACCTCCTCCTTTTTGGAAGTCGGTTAAAAAAGGTCTCGAAACTAGGTATGTCAGAGCATGTGTGTGAAACATAAAAGAAAATTCAGCCATCCTCTAGAAACTTGAATGTTTATCTGAGAATGGCGAAATTAAAGCTGTCAAGCAAAATTTTCCCCATATCATCACCATTGGTTGTGACACGTGCCAGCAATGTAAAAGGTAGGCCGAGTTGCAGCAGAGGGTCATCGACCCACTTGGGACATGGCCACAGCTGCATGCCGGTCGCCGCGTTGAGAAACACACACTCAGAACTCCCTCCACTGTCGCATGCAATTTCCCTAGGTATTCTGTGGGATGATTCAAAACATTATTTTGAATATTAGTTTTTAATTCGATACCTTGACATGGGACGTAGTACTATTATATATTCTGTGACATGGGTGGCATAAGTATGTCACGCACTCTTTAAACATTTCTGTGGTGGTGTCGTGTGATGCGGGTTGTTACGTTCCCTCAAATATGGTTGAGCGAAGCAATGGCTGGGTCATGCGTCATGCTCGTGAACGGGTTCCACCGGCGGGAATGGGGCTACTTTATGTCTGCCCATCTTAAGATAGAAGTTAGTCGGTATGCATTTTGGAACTTCCCTCATTGTGGAAACACTGCATATATAGCATAGTATTTACTGTATTGTAAATTTGTTTTGAAAAGAGCAACCGCCGAGTTTCTTGCTGGTTCTTCTCGGCAGGAAGGGCATTCCGAACCAGTGGTAGATTCATCGACTATTCAAAAGCACTTGTAAAAGTTTATTTGAATAAAAAATATTTCTATTCTATTCTATTCTATTCTATTATATAGAACTCTCATGCTTACAGCTTTCCTTATAATGTTTTCCTTCACCATTGAATTAAATAAATTACTTAAACGCACATTGCTCCGAAACGTTAAACGGCTCAATTGATCGGGAAAATAATTATACTATCTTCTGTTTTTAAACGTGTAATTACTATTATACTACACCTGCTCGGAAAGTACCTTCTGATTTGTGTCATATCGAGAAAGAGCGAGAAAGAAAATATGTCTTTACGTGGAGACAAATCTGCGGGCTGAAAAAATGTATGAAAATCCATTACATACGTGGTTGTCTTTTTTAATTTTTGACAAAATTAGTTCAGTAATACAAATACATAAAAAAATGGTGGTAAGCAGGCTACTTTTAATATACGCAGGCTACTTTGGAGGTACGCAGGCTACTTTTAAGGTACGCCAGCTACTTTAGGGGTACGCCGTCTACTTTAGAGGTACGCAAGTTACTTTAGAGGTACGCAGGCTACTTTGGTTAAACGCAGGCTACTTTGGAGGTACGCAGGCTACTTTTAAGGAACGCAGGCCACTTTGGAGGTACGCAGGCTACTTTGGTGGTACGCAGACTACCTGCGTACCTCTAAAGTAGTCGGCGTACCTCTAAAGTAGCCGGCGTACCTCGAAAGTAGCCTGCGTACCTTAAAAGTAGCCTGCGTACCTCTAAAGTAGTCACCGTAGAGGTGCGCCGACTACTTTAGAGGTACGCAGGCTACTTTTAAGGTACAACAGCTACTTTAGAGGTACGACAGCTACTTTAGAAGGACGCCGGCTACTTTAGAGGTACGCCGTCTACTTTAGAGGTACGCAGGCTACTTTGGAGGTACGCAGGCTACTTTGGTGGTACGCAGGCTACCTGCGTACCTCTAAAGTAGTCGGCGTACCTCTTAAGTAGCCGGCGTACCTCTAAAGTAGCTGTCGTACCTTAAAAGTAGCCTGCGTACCTCTAAATTAATGGGCGTACCTCTATGGTGACTACTTTGGAGGTACGCAGGCTACTTTAGAGGTACGCAGGCTACTTTAGAGGTACGCCGTCTACTTTAAAGGTACGCAGGCTACTTTGGTGGTACGCAGGCTACCTGCGTACCTCTAAAGTAGTCGGCGTACCTCTAAAGTAGTCGGCGTACCTCTAAAGTAGCTGGCGTACCTTAATAGTAGCCTGCGTACCTCCAAAATAGTCAGCGTACTTCTAAAGTAGCCGGCGTACCTCTAAAGTAGCTGGCGTACCTTAAAAGTTGCCTGCGTACCTCCAAAGTAGCCTGCGTACCTTAAAAGTAGCCTGCGTACCTCTAAAGTAGTCGGCGTACCTCTAAAGTAGCCGGCGTACCTTTAAAGTAGCTGTCGTACCTTAAAGGTAGCCTGCGTACCTCTAAAGTAGACGGCGTACCTCTAAAGTAAACTTCAATAATTAAAAAATGTGTCTGTTATTTTCCTCGTAGGTGTAGTATAAAGCACTATGTATCACTCGGGAGAAAGTGCGATTCCTAACTCGGGCGTATTGATACACTCGGCTTCGCCTCGTGTCTCAAATGACGCCCTCGTAAGTAATGGGTCACTTTCACCCCTCGTAGAACAATGTACTATTGATTGATACTGCCTTTTAATACATCATATTGTCGACCAATCAAAAAATTGCAAATAACTTATCCGGCCAAGCAGTAACCAATCATAAAAATTAGAATTAACTGTTTCCGTAAAAATTTCGACCGATCAGCATGAAGCACATGGCGATGAATAAGGCAAAATATTGAACGGGTGTCATCGGCGGGAATGGGGTTATTCTCTGTCTGTCCATCTTAACATGCATTGAATATTGTAAGTATGCATTTTCGAAACTTCCCCTCATTGTGGAAATATTCAATTATATTCTAACAAACTTGCGTGGGATAAATCGGCTTGGCATCTAGCTGCCCACAAGATAGTATATTAAACTTATTAAAATGTAATAGCTACATAAAAATATTGAAAAATGAATATTTCGAAAAGAACAGCTGCTGAGTTTCTTGCCGGCTCTCCTTAGCAGAATCCGCTTTCCGAACCGGTGGTCGAGTCATGACGTGTCAAGAGCCACAGGCCACAGGTTAGCCTACGTCAAATGAATAATTTTTAATGAAAAATAAATTCTAACCGAAACCGCGACACCCCGAATAGTAGACAGTAATCCTAACCACTATAGGCTATCATTGCTTCAAAGTGGCTTGTTTCAAAGTGGCAAAAAATTGGTTTATTAATAAGGCCTACTACACACTAGAGGATTTTTTATAATGAAACAGGGTAATGAGTAGGGTAGGTAGTAGGTAAAGGTATACATAAAATTATTTATAGCATTTTTTATCTCTCCATGCCTTGTGCTTGTTATTTTTATTATTTTTATTTTTTTTCATTTTTTTAAAATATGTACTTAATTAATTTTATCGATAGTAATAATTTCAATAAAGTGACTTGTTATTATCTATTTAAATTATTGATTTTACTAGATTTGATAAACAATTTTGACATATTAATGAATAATGTACTAATTTACTATCGATATAATTAAATGTGTGCTGTGAAATATCCAATTTTTAAATTTAATTGTATAATATTTTATTGTTATTGCAGACCATTACATTGGTACTATGCCCTACAATCTATTGTACCTACCATCTCATGCTACTAGTGTATAATCCTATTTCCTATTAATATAATATTATAATATAATATTATAAATGCGAAAGTTTGTGAGGATGGATGTATGGATGTTTGGATGGATGGATGGATGGATGGATGGATGTTTGTTACTCTTTAACGCGACAACTAATGAACCGATTTTGCTGAAATTTGGCACAGACATAGATTATAGTCTGGAATAGCACATAGGCTACTTTTTATCCCGGAAAAGCAAACAGTTCCTGCGGGATAGCATCGCTATTTTTTACGCATTTGTCCTTCAAAATTCGCGCAATGGAGTTTTATATTAACGTGTTTTTTTGTATAGGTAAAGTTAAGGGCCTGAAAAGTGACAAAAGCTACTTTTTATCCCGGGAAAACAAACAGTTCCCGCAGGTTATTCGTTTATTACTTTTCACATATTTATCCTTCAATTATGCGCCAACGGAGTTACAGATTGACATGGTTTTTTGTATGGGTATATTTGAGGACCTGAAAAGAGAAAAGGCTACTTTTATCCCGGGAAAACAAACAATTCCCGCGGGATATTCGTATGCTACTTTTCACATATTAATCATTCAATATGCGCCAACGGAGTAACAGATTGACGTGGTTTTTTGAATAGGCATAGTTGAGTAAAGTTAAGGGCCTGAAAAGTGACAAAGGCTACTTTTTATCCCGGGAAAACAAACAGTTCCTGCAGGATATTAGTATTCTACTTTTCACATATTTATCCTTCAATTATGCGCCAACGGAGTTACAGATTGACGTGGTTTATTGGATAGGCATAGTTGAGGACTTGAGTAGTGACAAAGGCTACTTTTATCCCGGGAAAACAAACAATTCCCGCGGGATATTCGTATGCTACTTTTCACATATTAATCCTTCAAAATGCGCCAACGGAGTTACAGATTGACGTGGTTTTTTGAATAGGCATAGTTGAGGACCTGAAAAGTGAAAAGGCTACTTTTTATTCCGGGAAAACAAACAGTTCCCGCAGGTTATTCGTTTGTTACTTTTCACATATTTATCCTTCAATTATGCGCCAACGGAGTTACAGATTGACATGGTTTTTTGTATGGGTATATTTGAGGACCTGAAAAGAGAAAAGGCTACTTTTATCCCGGGAAAACAAACAATGCACGCGGGATATTCGTATGCTACTTTTCACATATTAATCCTTCAGTATGCGCCAACGGAGTTACAGATTGACGTGGTTTTTTGAATAGGCATAGTTGAGGAGCTGAAAAGTGAAATGGCTACTTTTTATCCCGGGAAAAGAAACAGTTCCCGCAGGTTATTCGTTTGTTACTTTTCACATATTTATCCTTCAATTATGCGCCAACGGAGTTACAGATTGACGTGGTTTTTTGTATGGGTATATTTGAGGACCTGAAAAGAGAAAAGTCTACTTTTATCCCGGGAAAACAAACAATTCCCGCGGGATATTTGTATGCTACTTTTCACATATTAATCCTTCAATATGCGCCAACGGAGTTACAGATTGACGTGGTTTTTTGAATAGGCATAGTTGAGGACCTGAAAAGTGAAAAGGCTACTTTTTATTCCGGGAAAACAAACAGTTCCCGCAGGTTATTCGTTTGTTACTTTTCACATATTTATCCTTCAATATGCGCCAACGGAGTTACAGATTGACGTGGTTTTTTGAATAGGCATAGTTGAGGACCTGAAAAATGAAAAGGCTACTTTTATCCCGGGAAAACAAACAGTTCCCGCAGGTTATTCGTTTGTTACTTTTCACATATTTATCCTTCAATATGCGCCAACGGAGTTACAGATTGACGTGGTTTTTTGAATAGGCATAGTTGAGGACCTGAAAAATTAAAAGGCTACTTTTATCCCGGGAAAAGAAACAGTTCCCGCGGGATATTCGTATGGTACTTTCACATTTTTATCCTTCAATTATGTGCCAAGGGAGTTACATATTGACGTGATTTTTGGGATAGGCATAGTTGAGGAACTGAAAAGTAACAACGGCTACTTTATATCCCGGGAAAACAAACAATTCTCGCGGGATATTCGTATGCTACTTTTCACATATTAATCCTTCAATATGCGCCAACGGAGTTACAGATTGACGTGGTTTTTTGAATAGGCATAGTTGAGGACCTGAAAAGTGAAAAGGCTACTTTTTATCCCGGCAAAACAAACAGTTCCCGCGGGATACCCGCTCCCTACTTTTCACATATTTATCCTTAAATTATGCGGTAATATGCATGCATGCATACATGTATGTATGTATGCATGTATGTATGCAAGTATGCATGTTTGTATGTATGCATGCATGTATGTATGCGTGTATGTATGTATATATGTATGCATGCATGTATGTAAGTATGTGTGTGTGTGTATATACATATATATATATACATATATTGTATGTATGTATGTATGTACGCATGCATGTATGTACATATCTATGTGTGTATGCATGTATGTATGTATGTTTGTATCCTCCCCCTCCAATAACTACACTAACTATATTCGATCCTACTTATCCCACGAATATTATTAATGTTCTTAAGTTAGTGTTAAGTTTGTGAGGATGGATGTATATTGTATACGGATGTATGTTTGTGTAGATGTGGTATAGCGACGTATGGATGGATGGATGTATGTTCTCTGAGATAGGGGTTGAACTATTTTGACTGTTTTACTCCATAACTTCGTTGAATTTAAACTAATTTTTATTATTATTTTAACCGACTTCAAAAAAGGAGGAGGATCTCAATTTAACGGAATATTTTTTTATGTATGTTCACCGATTACTCGACGACACCTGAACCGATTTGGAAAATTCTTTTTTGTTTCAAAGGGTCCCAGGTGGTCCCATTTAAATTTTATCGAAAACTCAACAATAAATTATATACTTTGTAGTGGCACGGTCGTTTAAATGTATGTTCCCTGGACAAAAAGTAGCCTGTTTTATTTTCCAGGTCCTCAACATTACCTGTGTAAATAACCACGTCAACTTTATGCACTTGCACCTTATATGTGAAATATTATAACTGCGAAAGTGTGATGGTTTCTCCTTCAATCACGCCCGAACAGAGCTACGGATCGACGTGATTTTTTGCAAGGATACCTATAGTTGACCTGGAGAGTGACAGGTTACTTTTTATCCCGCAAAATCAAAGAGATCCCGAGGCATTTTAAAAACTAAATTCACGCAGACGAAGTTGCGGGCATCAGCTAGTGCAATGAATAAATTCAGATTCTGATTCTGATTCTGTGGTTCACACACCTTTGAAAACATTATGCAGAACTGTCTCTCAGGCATTCAGGTTTCCTCGCAATGTTTTCCTTCATCATTGAAGCATGATATAGTATGAAGTCTGCTAATTTGCATTAATACTGTGCTTGTTTATAACTTGTAACCCTTCTCTGAGAGTAGACCTGCATTCAGTAGTGAGCCGTTGATGGGTTATTGATGGTGATGATGATTATTTATTGATGACTAGCTGATGCCCGCGACTTCGTCCACGTGAATATAATTTTTAAAATCCCTCGGGAACTCTTTGATTTTCCGGGATAAAAAGTAGAAAGCCTATGTCACTCTCCAGGTCCTCAACTATACCCATGTAAAAAATCACGTCAATCCGTAGCTCTGTTGCGGCGTGATTGAAGGACAAACCAACAAACACACTTTCGCATTTATTATATTATTAGGTTTAAGTAAGTAAGACTCAATGGCTCAATGACTGCAGGTCTCCTCTAAGAGAAGGTGAGGCCATAGTCCGCCACTCGGGCTCAATACGAATTGGAAGACTACACAAACCTTTGAGGGCTCTAAAAGCTATGCAGTGCAGTGGATAGCTATTTCTTAACCGATTTCAAAAATAGGAGGAGGTTATCAATTCGACGCGTATTTTTTTGTCGATGTTACTCCATAACTGAAATTGCCATTGAAATAAATAAATAAATACAAAATAAATAAATAAATAACTCCGTCAAATCTGAACCGATTTCAATATATATTTTTTTATTTATCTGCATAGATTATGAAAAGCTGTTGGTATTCAAAGTTCAAAAAAATTGTTGAAAGTTGAAAATAAGACTGTACTATATCGTAGCCCGTAGGTTAGAAATATATTTGCTATCAAGAAAGAAATTCTGTGTGGCAGTTATCCAAACATACCATTAACCGTTTCTGGTATCATATTCTTAAGTATTTCCATTAGCTATCTATTACAAATACATAATTAATTAAAGTTTATCTGAGGTAATGTTTTGCAGAGCAATAAGTAAGGCTGTTCGCACATATTATATCTCCCACGACACGAAGCAGCAATGTGTAGAATTTATCCCATTCCCAGACACTATCCCATTCACTTCGCTGCTACGATTTGGGGATAGATGTATAGCTCTTATTATTATCTGCATTAGAACAGGCATTTTTTCTATCGTTTTGCTCATGAAGTGAAATTAAATATTCTTTATTGTACCTACCTAAGTATACCATAAAAACAAAAACAACAAATAATTATTTGATAGGTATTTTTATAACTACTAATTTATACTATACTGCTACTTTTCACATATTTATCCTTCAATTATGCGCCAAGGGAGTTACATATTGACGTAGTTTTTTGGATAGGCATAGTTGAGGACCTGAAAAGTAACAAAAGCTACTTTTTATCCCGGGAAAACAAACAGTTCCCGCGGGATATGCGTTTGCTACTTTTCACATATTTATCCTTAAATTATTCGCCAATATGCATGCATGCATGCCTGTATGTATGTATGTATGTATGTATGTATGTATGTATGTATGTATGTATGTATGTATGTATGTATGTATGTATGTATGTATGTATGTATGTATGTATGTATGTATGTATGTATGTATGTATGTATGTATGTATGTATGTATGTATGTATGTATGTATGTATGTATGTATGTATGTATGTATGTATGTATGTATGTATGTATGTATGTATGTATGTATGTATGTATGTATGTACGTATGTATGTATGTATGTATGTATGTATGTATGTATGTATGCATGCATGTATGTATGTATGTATGTTTGTAATGTGAAAGTTTGTGAGGATGGATTTATGGATAGATGTAGTATACGGATGGATGGATGGATGGATGGATGTATATTCTCTGAGATAGGGGTTGAACTATTTTGACTGTTTTACTCCATAACTTCGTCAAATTTGAACTAATTTTGATTATTATTTTAACCTTAACTTTGACTTCAAAAAAGGAGGAGGTTCTCAATTCAACAGAATCTTTTTTATGTGTGTTCACCGATTACTCGAAGATGCCAAAACCGATTTGGAAAATTCTTTTTTTGTTTCATAGGGTATACTTCCCAGGTGGTCCCATTTAAATTTTATCGAAATCAGTCCAGCGGTTTTTAAAAAATCAACAATAAACTATATACAAAAATACTTTGTAGTGACGCGGGCGTTCAAATGTATGTTCCCGGGACAAAAAGTAGCCTGTGTTATTTTCCATGTCCTCATCATTACCTGTGTAAAAAACCACGTCGACTATATGCACTTGCACTTTATATGTGAAATATTATAAATGCGAAAGTGTGTTGGTTTCTCCTTCAATCACGCCCGAACAGAGCTACGGATCGACGCGATTTTTTGCAGGGGTATAGTTGAGGACCTGGAGAGTAATAGGCTACTTTTTATCCCGCAAAATCAAAGAGTTCCCGAGGCATTTTAAAAACTAAATTCACGCAGACGAAGTCGCGGGCATTAGCTAGTAATATTATAAATGCGAAAGTGTGTTTGTTTGTTTGCCCCTCAATCACGCTGCAACGAAGCTATGATTGACGTGATTGAACCTGAAGGGTGACATAGGCATGCCGGAAAATCAATGGGTTTTAAAAACTAAATCCACGCGGACGAAGTCGCGGGCATCAGCTAGTTATAATATAATGCCCCTATAACACCTTATATAATTTTTTTGAGATGTATGGAATCTCTTAGTTCGGCAGATGCACTTTTAGCGGAAGTTGAAGAAAATTGGTCAAGGAAATTTCATTGGTCATTTATTTACATAATTTATGATTCATTCCTCTTTGAAGCCATGTGTATTTTGCCTGTTTGATGATCGATCGCCAATGTTTGCTCAAATCCATGCAAATTCTATTGCATTGAGCAAACGTTTGCTGTGAAAATATTTACTGACTTTTACAGCACTTACGAGTACGTAGGTACAGTTACTTGACGGTTACTGTGGGTACTTCCTATAAAAGAGGACTGAGGGTCACCAAGAGCGTCGCTAGCCGATGGTCAAGGGGGGGCAACCTTCCCGGTGGGAGAGGCCTTTAGTCCAGCAGTGGACTGTTATAGGCTATTGATGATGATGATGATGATATAAAAAAATAAATTTGAAGTGTCTGTAATGTCAAAATAACAGTCTTTTACTAAATGCATATGAAAGTATATTCGGTACTTAAAACAAAACATCCATTTTCAAAATTTTTGTCCGTCCGTCTGTCAGTTTGTTTTGGCTAATCTCGGGAATGGCTGGACCGATTTTGAAGGGATTTTCACTGACAGATAGCTGATGTTATACCTAGTTGATTGATGTTGTTGTACAGAGTTGTGTTTTTCTACCCATGTATATCGATATTTCCGTGATTTCTAAACCGATTTGCGTGAATCTGTTTTTAATCGATACAGAAACTTTGCGAGATGGTCCCATAAAAACTTCTAGTTCTAACTCCTCAATCCTGATGCTGCAGAGGTACTGCCCACTTAAACTGTGGTGATTCATTAACAGCTGTCAATTATGAACAGTTGCTATAGGTACCAAGCAAAGACTACATAGTTAAATTCCAGGACCCAACACCTCAATCCTGATGCTGCAGTGGTTCTGCCTACGCGGACGAAGTCGCGGGCATCAGCTAATAGTAGTAATAATTATAGTAATTTCGGCGAGCCATAATTCGCATCTCTGCTTCGATTGCGCCATACAAATAATAATAAATATCTGGGTGGGAAATTCTCTTCAGCGATTAGTCCGAAAAGATATGACGTATCTCAATAGATACGTCATTTACCTTTTGCGGGCGTATCTACTTAGATACGTCATATAATTTACGTTTAGATACGATAATACATCATAGTTACGTTCTAGTCATAGTCGAAACCCCTACCTACGCAATTTCATAGAAATTCAAAGTATCAAATATTACGCAAGTTGAGAATTAAATATGTTCATAAAACCTGACTTTATGATCTTTTTAGGCCAGAAGATATTATGATTTTGCAAACTAAAACGTGTTTAAGATCAATCAATTATTATTAATCAGCGTTTCTATATTTTAATAGTACGAGTTAAGAACCAGTTCTGAAATGGTGCAGACATTCAAGTGATGCTAAATATAAAAAAATTAAGTGGCACTCGGGGACTGCCGCGGTAAAGCTATTGCATAGCATTTTTTATCAACTTATGCAATATTATATTTATGCAATATTTTTTTTTTGCATAATAAAAATTATGAAAAAAAAATTAAAAAACAAACAAACAAACAAGAAAAGCGAACTGTCACTACTTCGCGAGTGAGATTCGAACCTGCGACATCGGCGCTCGAAAGCGGCCCCTCGCCCACTGCGCCAAATAGAGCTACTTGAGAACCTCTAAAATGTTGAACGCTTACTGAACGACGGTGTTAGGTTTTTTTTTCGTTACGGAATTTCTTGATTCGGTCGCCGCGCTCAAACTGTTTGTCCTAGTTCAAAGCGCGCGATAAAAGCTATGCAATAGCTTACAAAATATTATTATGTATTGTCCAAATTGGTACAAGAACCTACTAGGTTTAGGCACGTTTAGGCTCAAGCACAGTATACCTACTTACACAAGTGTAAATTTAAAATTTAAAACACCGACATCACCCCTACATGTGAATCTATGGGCAGACTTTGAACGATATGTCTGATACCCTGTTACTGAGTTTCTGCTCCATCATCAGATCCTCCTCCTCGATCCTCGAACATCATCTATTTAACACCTACTCATTGAGACCATTCTAATGAGCTCAAACGCACTATATCTGCTATAAGTTGCTGAGGAGTTGGGTATCCTGCAGACTACTTGATGCTGCAGCATTATCTCAAGGTTGCAATGCCATGGGAATAATCCGAAGTAACAATACACCAAACAAATTAATCACACCAGTGAAAGGTTGTTAGACCTTTTAATCAAGTAGGAAATAAGCTGTTGACCTTCAAACGCCTGAGCATATCTTCGTATATTATAGCTAAGATCCACCATGAATATATTAGATAACATAAACATAAATACAAAAAACCGCATCAAAATCGGTCCATTGGGGAGGCTGCTACGAGGGAACAGACAGACACACAAATACACACGTCAAACTTACAATACCCCTCTACTACTAAGATTTACTCCGCAAAATCACACAATAGTGCAATGAAGAATGTTAACTTGTTTTGATTATTAGCACTCCATATTCTCTGTCAAAAATAAAAAATACTAGTGAAAGAATTACTTCGATACGTCAATTAGTTTCCGATTTAGAAGTAAAACAAGTTGTAACCGCACGACGCGGGCTGCCGGTAAGGTGTGACGTCATCGCACAACACGCTCTGTCTGGCTCACTAGTCCGCTCGCGGTCGAGCGCCCGTGCCGTCGAAATTACACTTAAATACTTTGAAAAATATCCAATCCAAATACTAGGAAATCATGTGTTGTGCCTAAATGTAAAAATACAACTACCAATTCGCCGGAAAAGTTGTTTTTTATAGTTCCAAAGGACGTTAAAATGCGATTCCAATTTTCAAATTTTCAATTTTCAAGATTTCCAATTCAAAAATTTAAAATTCCAATAACACTTGGTAGCAGTCGTTGAAGGCTCCTCGCTTCGACGATGTAGCCACTGTAAAAATGCTATAGTATGTTTACAGCCACCTCTGCTGGCGGCACAATCTTCGCAGGTTACATTTAAAACGTCTTGATCCTTTTCATTGCATTCTAAACTGCAATGATAAGGTGTGGTACGTACGCGGTGTTCTGGCGTGATTCTACATTTAACCGTACATACATCACCTACTCTTTTTACTTGAACATAACCAATAGCATCATCGCCATAGCTGTCTTTTGCCGATCTGAAATAAATTTCAAATAAAAATAAATGGCCTTACGTATTTTGTTAGTAAAAAAATACAAATAAATAAAAAAGGTTTAGTACATCTGTTCAAACATCTACATTTGCAATAAAAAATAAATTAAATAAAATGGCCTTACGTATTTTGTTAGTAAAAAAATACAAATAAAAAAAGGTTTACCTAGTACATCTGTAACGTTCAACCCACTACATCTACATCCTAAGTACCTATCCTACTTCCTACTAATATTATAAATGCGAAAGTTTGTGTGTGTGTGTGTGTTTGTTATCTTTCACGCAAAAACTACTGAACGGATCTGGACAAAGGCTGGAATAACACATACATAGGCTACTTTTAATCCTGGGAAAATGTACAGTTCCCGAGGGAAACTGGGGCGAAGATGCTGGCGGAAGCTAGTTTGCAATACCTATATAATATACATACGTACCTACCTATAGCTACAAAACTATAATACATATTTCTTACATAATTATTTGTTGTCTTTAACGAAAAATTTAATGGTAGGTAGGTACTTCCACTATTTGAGTTGCATAATGCATTCTTCCACTACGACATTAGTTGGGTATTTTGTTTTGATAAAACAATTAAGAACAGATAAACTATTAAGCATAAGTAGGTAGTAGCAACGAAAGTTTACTTACCTTTGCATTTTTATTCCTCGCATGTCGGCGGCAACGAAATCACTATTTGTTGATAAATAATGCGCAACCATTAATCCATCTATTTTAGGTAGATTATCCGATTGCCCTTTTTCGAATCCTTCGTCCATTTTATTAATCGAATAATATTTACTAGACTATTAACTTAAATACGCGGCTTAATAACTATAACATAAATTAATAATAAAACACACCAAAATACTGCGCAAGCCTACTATAACCGCTGGCGCGGGCGACTTGATACTAAGCGGGCCGCGGCGCGTGGTGACATGACGTCACAAGCGGTCATGTGACTGGTAGCTGGACTCGATATTTTTCGAAACTTTGAATGCCTATAAAATCAAAACTACTAGGTATTTTTGACTGCAACAAAAACTAGTGTATTTATATACACACAGGCTTTACTTAGACAAACTTTCAAGCGATTTGGCATACCTATTAACATTCTTCATTCAGGTCGCACTGCGCTAAATTAACAGTCATATTCACATTGAATTTGCCTCTCTTTCTATCGCGTAATTCTTATCCCTTTGGATTACGTTAGCCCATTGGAACCATTTCTGTGGTGGTGTCGTGTGGTGCGGGTTGTTACGTTCCCTCAAATATTTTCGAGCGAAGCAACGGCTGGATCATGCGTCATGCTCGTGAACGGGTGCCGCCGGCGGGAATGGGGCTACTTTGTGTCTTAACATGAATTGAATTGTAGTTTTTTTTTCGAACTTCCCCTCATTGTGGAAATGTTATATTTTATTCTAACAAAGTTGCTTATGTTAAATCGGCTTGGCATCCGGCGGCCCATAAGATAGTATAAAAAACTTATTATAATGTAATAGCTTCATAATAATAATATTGTAAAATGATTATTTTGAAAAGAGCAACTGCTGAGTTTCTTGCCGGCTCTTCTCAGCAGAATCCGCTTTCCGAACCGGTGGTAGAGTCATGACTTGTCATAAGAGTCACAGGTAGGCCTATGTGAAATAAATAATTTTGAATTTGAATTTGGAACTGCTCCTGGACTGGCTCAAGTAAATCTTGTTCACTTACTTATGAACTTTCAATAAACCTCTTCGTTTCGAAGACTGTCAATATATAATAATTCTACATACATAATATTAAAGTTTTGTCATAGACGAATGATATTTACTACGAGTTTTGAACATCCTTGTAATGTTCAACAAAAAATTCATGCATTTTCTTTTTGATAAAAACCGGTCATGCATATATTTTTTTTTTTTCATAATAAATAAAATTGTTTTTATTTAACCTACCAAACGGTTTCACAAATGAGGGGTATTCTCGAATTTTCCTATGTCATTGACGACTTTTTGCGACATGCTAAAAATACCTTCTTATTAACCACATTCAAGGCCCCAAGATCCAGTTTCGTAAATGTTAAAGTTTAGTAAAATTCCGAAGTGAAACAAGAAAAAATACTCATTAGAGCGTGGGAATCTGTAAATATGCTGAAAACTTAAATTAAGTCGTTACCTTCTTATTGGTCTAGAGGTGGTAGCTCACTACACGGCACAGCTCCCGTACAAAGAAGAAATAAAAATCGGCCAAGTGTGAGTCGGGCCTCGCTCTTTTAGGGTTCCGTACAAATGACCAAATCACTTTTTTTAAACTAGATATTAAGATATCCTACCTAGTTCTTAGATAGGACTAAATTATACATACTATGGGAAAAAAGTGCTCGTTTTGGTCACAACTTACAGACCAAATTATAAATCAGTGTTTTCACTATTGTTTCTTTAAATACACTTTAAAGTACATAATATCTATCTAGTTATAATATAAATAAAATCATTAAAAATAAAAATATCTTATAATCTTAACTCAGAAAGTAACAAACAACCAATACTTACTGAAAAAATATTATTAAAATTCTGTTTGGTTTCAGATTAAAGATGGTACTGGGTGCGAAGAAGACGATCCAGAGTGTGCCCAGCAAGGGCAGAATATCTATCGCGAGAATACAAAGCTTCACAGTGCAAATAAGACGTAAGTCATCGTTATCATTAGCAACCCATCAACCGCTCACTATTGAGCACAGTTCTCCTCTCAGAGGAGGGTTATAGACCGCAGTCCACCGCGCTGGACCAATGCGAATTGGCAGACTTCACACACCTTTGAGAGCATTATGGAGAAATCTCAGGTGTGCAGGTTTCCTTACGATGTTTTCCTTCACCGTTGAAGCATGTGAAATTTAATTGCTTAAACGCACTTGACTCCGAAAAGTCAGAGGTGCCCGGGATTGAACCTGCGATGCCCCGAATAGGAAACCACAGTCCTTACCACTATATATCTAACACTGCTTCTTGACGTAAGTTTCTGTTACTAACTCCTAGCGTCGGGCTGAAAACTGAAGTATAGGGTAAATGCGAATTCCCCTCTTACCCACTAGCTGTCATCGGCTTGTCAATTAACTAAACTCGTTGAGGTGACGCTCCTAATAAATTCACGTAAGGCTAAATGAAAAGCTACAATAAGGGTGGAACCACATCTGTGAGGATCGATTCGGATTTTGCCTATACAAAATCACGTTGATCCGTAGCCTTGTTGTGGCGTGATTGAAGGACAAACCAATAATCCAACAAACCAACAAACAAACAAACACAGTTTCGCATTTATAATATTAGTACTTAGGATTTAATAGGATGGCCTAAAAGATGGCTTCAAATTTCAATACATTATTATAAATTAATAGACCAACTATTTTTAGTTATTAAAAACGTGTATACTGTATAACTATACGTATCTTAACCTCTCTCAATCTCCTGGATGAGTAGATTTTAACAGAGCCATAGAAGCCGGTTGTCGAGTTTAAAAAATACACGTAATTGAAACTCCTTTTAGGTATGTATTTTATGATATCGATGTTCCTACATGGCGAAACTTATAGGATCCTTATTTTACTATGGAATTATAAATACTTAAAATAATAAAATTGTCGAACTGAACTATTTTCTTGGACGAAGTCAATTATTATGCTTCTCGTTTCGGTACGGTATGCATATAAATTAACAATGTAAAACGGCTAATAAATATAAATTTTAACGAGTTTGTTTCTTTCAATCGCATAGTTGCGAGATCCGGGAGTGAGGTTTATCCTGAAGATGAATGTTTAATATAGGGGGTTTTTATAATAATAACTTATTATCATCATGCATCGTAACTCTGTAGTGTAAATTATTTATAACGTTTAATTTTCATACAAGATGAAAGTTAATTTTACATATTTAGGGATGCTGCGGGCTTATTCTTGAACCATCTCGTAATAAATTTTAATCGCAAAGGTACTCTACTATAATTTGTTGTGCTTATCTTTATAAAGTTCTGCCCCATTACTTTGTATTTTTTAAAGGCAAAATATTATTATTGATGTGCCTCCGGAAAACATACAGCATTATTGAAGAAGCTGTTTGTATTTCACCGGATATCCGCGATCGATCTATATACAAAGTAGTTCATCTTACCGGATATAGGGGGCGCTAGTGTCTCACCCAGCAAGGCAGTTGGAAACAGCTGCCATTTTGAGTCATAGCGTTGTGTATTTTCGCCGCGTGCGCATCGAATCTAAAATTATATCGTTAATCCGTCTTCCTTTGGAAAAAAATATTATCAAAGGCTGTTATTAAATATAGTGATACAGTGATTATAATCCATATTTTCGATCGCGGATCGCGAAAATCGCGTAATGTAAAAACCACGTGTACGAACCAATCGCGGATCGGGAAAATCGCGTAATGTAAAAACCACGTGTACGAACAATGTCAATTCGGCTTCAAAAGTCAATCGATCTGATGTTGTGTGTGCCTGAGAGGTACAATGAACGGGAGGACAAGTTCCAGCAGCGGTTTCGAGCAGCGAGAGGGACTTCGACGAAAGAAACTCTAACAAGGTTCACAGGTAACGGTCGATCCTCGGATCGACACGTTACCACCAGGTGAGTTTTCTCACATTTTTATTGCATCGCTTCTCGACAATTTTTCCTAAGAACAAAGTGCAGTATCTGTTCTTTTTAGCGTAATATTGGAAAGTTCCCACACTGCGGGACGAATATATTAAGCTGATTTTTGCGACTTGACGGGATATTCGGGGCTGGCTCCACTCTCGTCAGGGGTAGGTAGGCTCGGCATTGCAGTGGGTTCGACCCACATAAAAAGCTGAGCGAATTCCAAATACCCTCTCTAATAAATTACTGAAGCTTTCGGTAAATCGCCTTTGTCTATTTCATATAATATGTGTAACGATAGTTATCAGAACAAACTTAACTAATCGTTTTCGTTAAAAAGGGTTGAACTTATTGAATTAAAATGTCAGTAGCAACTAACAACACATAAAGTTTCAAGCTACTCATAAACAATGTATCTCCCAGTAAAGAATTAATTGTCAAAGCAACATTCACCGCTTTTATTAAGTCCATTTGTATTTTCGAAACTGAGACTTGACTGCAGAAATTGGATATTGTAACATCCATCGTATGTATCGATCGTGTAAAATGTAGCCTTGTCACCCGGACACTCTAGACTTCTAGAGTGTAGTTCTTCCTTTTGACTTTGCAACAGTCGAACAAAAAAGTGATATAGAAATTTTGGTACATAGGCAGTTTTGGTTACCAACAGCACTCTGGTTCGGAACCAGAGATTCACTTGATGTTTCAAAAGCACTTTGTAAAAGTTCCTTGGAATAAACTTTTCTATTATATAAAAGATTTCTGTAGTGAATCTATGATAACGGGATTTCGATTACCCTCACGCAAGAAATCTCTGGTACCAATAATGTTTCATTAATAAGTACATATAAATCATACAGGGCATAAATACAAGAAACAACTGCACGCGTCACCAGTCGTGTACAGGCTACCGAGCCGGCCACCAGTGGAATGTGTGTGTGTGTGTGTGTGTGTGTGTGTGTGTGTGTGTGTGTGTGTGTGTGTGTGCGTGCGTGTGTGTGGGTGTGTGATATCTACATATAGTAGATATCGATATATACGAGTATACGGCAGTATATTACAATGGATATGCGTTCCATTTTCAACTTTCGAAAACAAATTGAATTTGTGAAAATAAGAGTTCCGTCTGATATTTCAGTTTCCAGCTCTCTATAACCAGAGACTGGATGATAAAACTGGAATTTTCTCAGAATTCTTCCTCAGCTCGACCACAAAATCTCATCAACCATGCCTGAGAATCTAATGCAAAGATCAATCTTACTAGATGACCTACCTTTCGGTGTACATACTGGGTTGCGGAAACCCTCTGTGCGAAAGGATGTCGAATGCTTATTTACCTAGACGACTTCTTTCTGGCCAAGCAAGATCACTCGAGTGATGGCTTAATCTTTCGGTCTGGCGCCTCTTTTCTACCTTTCGGTGTACATACTGGGTTGCGTAAACCTTCTATGTGAAGGGATGTCGAGTGCTAGTTTACCTAGACGACCTCCTTCTGGCCAAGCAGGATCAATCGAGTAACGGCCTAATCTATTGGTCTGGCGCCTTTTTTCTCATGTAACACGCTGGGTTGCGGAAACCCTCCGTGCGAAGGTAAGTCGAGTGCTAGTCTAACCTAGACGACTTCCTTCGGGTCAATCACGACCAATCCAAGTAGTCTTTAGGCTGCGGAAGCCGAGAGGCACTTGGAACATCTCCTTCTGGTCAATCACGACCAATCCAAGTTATGTCTTTGGGCTGCGGAAGCCACGAGACACTTGGAACATCTAAGCTGCTAAATCAATAACACCCATGAAGGGGTAATCGTTGCCAACTACAGCAAATTCAATTTCCTTTCCCTTAAAAAGGATAAATATTCTCATCGAGTCCTTGAGATAATAATTGCTGTAAAGTAGCATTAGCTCTTGTGAATTGCAAGGGTTGCTGGGACAGTTAAGTAATAAGTAATATTAGCCATGCTGAACCTTATTAACTCTCCCCCACCCCTCTTCAAATAAACGTAAAACTTGTCTATGACGAGTATATTAAGTACAGTACAGTTTCTATCCCGCGCCCTTAACCTTTGGACTACTGAGGCTTCAACCCTCAGAGGACTTTGTGATTCCCTGGGGATTCCTCAAATATTCAGAAAAGTTTCGATAGGAAACATCTGTATCTCGCTCCAGGAGCGTGGAACAGGAATTGAGGGTGGCGAGAGCCTCATGTCCCAATAAATCTAAAATTTAAGAATGTCCAATGAGAGCCAACATCCATACTATGTTGAACACACGGGTCCTCGTGCAAATATTTAGACGACAAAGTAATGTTAGTAACTGACCGTTCAGCTAAAATGATGGCACAGTAACAAGTTTTATTGGTAATCACAAATAAAACAAACTGCGAAAATCACGTCCTGGCTCAATTGGACAACAATGCAACACTCATTGCGTACATTCGAAATGGGAGTAAAGTAGTGACTTTACTAACTCTGACCGAATTCCTACACCAGACTGGATTTTTATAATCTGCTCAAATAGTTTTCAGGGCGATACAACATAGTTGGGACAGATGGTCATGAGAAAAACCTCCCATAGAGTGGCATCTTCTCCCTCAAATGACGTCAGAGTTTGTTTTATGGGATGGAACAATTTGACATTAACTTGTTTGAGACACATCAAACCGGTGTAGTAAAGTACTATGTCTCGATAAATTGAAAGAATCAATCAATAAGTCATATAGATGCCTTCAGCAGACTATGAGGGCCAATGATGCCCTCATAGCTTTGGGATTTCCTCAACTGACACATTAAAACAGTGCGACAGGAGCATACCTTATAGTGAAGCCCAAATGGCCTCGAGCGTTTATTTTTTGGTGTTAAGATCTGAATGGATCACCCACATTAAATACAGAACCTATCAGTGACTCTGACAGATGCCACGATGTAAAAGCGTTCACCTCAGGTGCAGAAATTTGATACTGAAAGTTTGGGAAAATATAAAAAAATATACTATCAAACTTGTCTGTACTTACCAGCCATCAAAAGATGACTAAACTGGCGCGAAATTTCCCAAATAAATTCAAAATCTTCTCTTCTTGCAAAGAAAATTTTTTGACATACCTAATCATTCTTGTACATACAAGTAAATATGCAGTTTCTATGCTTTCTGTGGTCCCCACCTAGGAAAACAATCGTTTTCATCTAACCTATACGTGCTTAAGACACACTTTGCAATCTAAATGATTAAATGATAAAATATCTAGACAAACCTAAAAAGGCTTCTATAAGCCTCGGAACGTAGGGGTCATGACCTAAAGCTAATGATTATTCCTGTAATATAGGGAAAAATATATTAGTATCTGATACAGGCATTTGACTCAAACACTAATCACTCTTAGGGGAAATCTAAACTTTAAAAATAATAATAAAATACGATCGCTGGGATATTATGATCAGTAACATTAGTTAGGGTTTCATGAGAGGAAAATAGGTCAAAGAGATCTGAATATAGAAATCATTATGATTGTCTATAACAAATTTTCCTTTATAACATTAGACTCCCAAAATACATGAGTAAATTTAATTTTCTTCGGTAAAGTTGTGCATACCCAGGGTGTTGCAGATCAGCAGTAGTCTTCACTATGGTCAGATAACCAACCATTAGACCATCAATATTATTATCTCATGATAACAGAAAATCGTGACATATTATATATATTTTAATACTACTGTCCTAAGATATCTACAAATAACCGAAGCTTATATCGCGATACATTTATTCATTTAGTCCGGTTTGATTTTCAATCCATACTAAAGTTCCTTAATTGTCAAGACAATTAAATTAAAAATTACTTAATTTTTAATTATTTAATTTTTTCCTCTTCAAAAGTATAAAAAGATTTACCTTAAAACATTACTATGAAATTACTAATTTTGGTTGAAAATAACATTATTTGCAATATGCATGATCAAAAGAAAATAGATCAAAAGAAAATTTATTTCACAGATTAACTCCCTGTGATTCATCATAGCGTTGTTTAATACTTTTCACCAGCAGATAACAAACACGTCTTCAATAATGCTGTATGTTTTCCGGAGGCACATCAATATTACGGTTTTACATAACAATAAAACCGATATTATGTGCCGAGAGGGAAAACATACAGCATTGCAGGAAGTTCTTCCTGGTAAAGACTATGACTCAAAATGGCAGCTGTTTCCAACTGCCTTGCTGGGTGAGACACTAGCGCCCCCTATATCCGGTAAGATGAACTACTTTGTATATAGATCGATCGCGGATATCCGGTGAAATACAAACAGCTTCTTCAATAATGCTGTATGTTTTCCCTCTCGGCACATAATATCGGTTTTATTGTTATGTAAAACCGTAATATTATTTTTACAAAATGGTGTACCCTAAATTAGATTTCGGGCTTACATTAAATAATCATAGATTGGAAGTTTCTAAAACAAAGTTCCGATCCAAAAGTTATGCTCAAAACAAGCAATGAATGTGTGAGTGCCATGTAATTATTTTCTATACTGATACTGTTAATTATTACGTTTTTGATGGTTATTGTGATGAATAAGACACCTTTTCACAGCACAATAAGTTATTTTTTAATACTTAATTTTCTGCGAGCTCGTCGTACTAATGTGACGATACTGCATAGGATTATGATTCCGGCTTACTAAAAATGGCTTATCACCGCGTCGACTATTGCGTTTCTAGGAGTATCTATTCTAAAATTTCGGGTAATTAATTACGATTTTCTTAAATAATTCTGAACTATAATGAAAATTTTTCATGCTTCCGCTGACAGCTTTTTAATTATTTTTTATTCAAAACCAAAACTATTTATTTTACTTAGGTCAACCTGTGGCTCTTGTGATACTTCAAGACTTATAATCCTATTAATATTATAAATGCGAAAGTTTGTGAGGATGGATGGATGGATGGATGGATGTTTGTTACTCTTTAACGCGACAACGAATGAACCGATTTTGCTGAAATTTGGCACAGAAATAGATTATAGTCTGGAATAGCACATAGGCTAATTTTTATCCCGGAAAAGCAAACAGTTCCTGCGGGAGAGCATAGCTATTTTTTACGCATTTGTCCTTCAAAATACGCGCAATGGAGTTTTAGACTGACGTGATTTTTTTGCACAGGTGAAGTTAGGGGCCTGAAAAATGACAAAAGCTACTTTTTATCCCGGGAAAACAAACGGTTCCTGCGGGATATTAGTATGCTACTTTCACATATTTATCCTTCAATTATGCGCCAACGGAGTTAGTATGTATATCTGTATGTATGTATTTGTGTAAAAAGCAATTTTTAAAAACTTTTACCACGCGGACGAAGTCGCGGGCGTCAGCTAGTCTAATATTAAAGCATAGATTTAGGATTGGTAGCAGTCGCTACTAGATTCGTACAAACAATCTACCGATCCTATATCTATGTATTAAATAAAGTACTCGTATGTAGGTACCCGCACTTACCGAATTTCTTAATACCTACATAATATCCAAAATTGCGAGCCGGCGGAGATCGAGTCTACATCTCTCGGGAACCATGCCCTGAGCGTGTGACCGTTTACACTACGGCCACGGTCCAACTACCGGTCAGCGACGAAATTAGTGTTTTTAAGCTATTGCATAGGTTTTATCGCGGGCTTTGAACTAGGACAAACAGTTTGAGCGCGGCGACCGAATCAAGAAATTCCGTAACGAAAATAAACCTAACACCGTCGTTCAGTAAGCGTTCAACATTTTAGAGGTTCACAAGTAGCCCTGTTCGGCGCAGTATGCGAGCGGCTTTCTTTACCGGGTGTATGATGTCGCAGGTTCGAATCTCACTCGCGAAGTAGTGACAGTGCGCTTTTCTTGTTTGTTTGCTTTTTAATTATTTTCTGCATAACTTTTATTATATCTGCATAAATATTATAATTGCATAAGTTGATAAAAAATGCTATGCAATAGCTTTACCGCGGCAGTCCCCGAGTGCCACTTAATTTTTTATTTGTTTCAGCATCTGTCGTCAGAGCTGTATATGGATCATTTCTCATCATTTTTGCCATCGTGCTAGTGGCAGCAGACCCTGCCACCATAGTTTCAAATTGGGTAAGATATTTTTCAATATAAGTACTAGCTCGAATAATGTACTTTCTCGACAACCTCCATGGAGCAGTGGTGTCGTCTTATAACTGGGAGGTCTCGGGTTCAATTCCCGGCGGGGCAATTTGGGAATTTGTAATTTTTGAATTGTCTTTGGTCTGGCCTGGTGGGAAGCTTTGGCCGTGGCTAGTTATCACCCTATTCAAAGACGTGCCGCCAAGCGATTTAGCGTTCCGGCACGATTACAAACAGATTAGGGGTGTGGGTTGAATGTACACTGCCATACAATTCATCCAAGTTATCCCGCTATTAAACTGCATTACCATCAGGTGAGATCGCAGTAAAAGATTATGATGACTATCGAATAAAGAACTCTGAATGGTACCACACGAGTAAATTACTTTATTATTACCTACTCTGTGATGGTACCTAGTAAACATTATCTTGAAAGTTAATTTTATGTTGTTAATGTTTTCGTGCGTCACTAAACTTTACCCGACACATAGACTAATTCTCAGTATACGTATCTATGTCTAAAAACCATTTATAAGTATCCGATTGACGCGTTTTTTACTTCCACGATATGTTATGATTAAAGATTTTTTAAGTATGATTTATTACTTGACATTTAGAGCAAGCCTTTTAACGTTATTTGGAGCCGGAGATAAAAAAAATTATATAGAACTAGATGATGCCCGCGACTTCGTCCGCGTTTTAATTCCTTGGAGGTTTATTAGTGAACTCTTAGTTTATTAGTGAAATGTAAGGTTTTTTGATGAGCTCTAATTTTCCGGGATAAAATGTAGCTATGTGCTAATCCTGTGTATGAGCTATCTCCATCCAAATTTCAGCGAAATCGGTTCATTCGTTGTCGCGTTAAAGAGTAACAAACATCCACCCATCCATAGGTACATGATACATTCCTCCATCCATCCATACATCCATCCTCACAAACTTTTACATTTATAATTTTATAATAGGAAGTAGAATAAACGATTAAGCGTATCTGTATGGAATATTTAAACAGGGAAATTATGTTACAACTTACAAACGACCTCTATCTAGTACTTGTGTACAATATATTAATATACATCATTGCAACTTACAGTGCTTCAAGCTTTGAGTATTAAAGTGTTGGTTATAATGTACTCAAAGGCTTATTATTATACTTATATAGTAGTATTAGTGTAGTATTCTGTAAGTATTAATACTAGTAGTATAGCAATAGTAGGTTTTACTTACTAACGTAAAAATCTTATAAGATAACAACGTTACTTTAGGTACAATCATAACATTTTCTTTTTTAGTGGCGTATACTGTCACACCCTAAAATATTATTTAGAAATATCTTTATAACATGTTTAATAGGAACCTTTAATAGGAACACAACTTATGCAGTATCTTGAAAGTTTAAAATAAGAACTTGCGTTCATTAATAGGGGTCTATTTTTAGACCTCGTCAACCCCCAAAATCAGTTTTCGTTTACGTCGACCCCTGGGAAACCTACGACTACAAATGACGAGGGCCTGAATTCCATTTCCAAATTGGGCCAAAAAAATTAGTGGGTTTTTTATCGAAAAAAGTAGGTACCTACTCTAACAGTTAGAAACTAGGAAGTAGGTATCACCCCTGTGCCTCGGAGACACGTAAAGCCGTCGGTCTTTCGCAATCTCTCTCTGGTCATGTTTAACCATGAATTAATAGAGAGTGCAACTGTGGTTGCGCAACACGCAAAATGCACTATAATATCCCCGCGCAGATTGCTAATCTCTGTGGAGATTGGCTATTCGGCTGCAAGGACATTAGTATTATTACTGCCTAATGAACGTCTATCGTCGGTAGATTATTATTATAATCGGTTTTCTATAGCAATTTATTGATATCACTATTATACCAGTATTGCATAAATTATTTATCAGTCGTAAACAAAATAATACGCGTTGCCTAATTTGTGACATAGTGTCAGCAAAATAATTTATGACAGGAAAATAAAACAAAGTACAAATTACAAAAGTACAAATTAGTGTAAACTGTAAGTATTATTTAGCTTCAGTAAATAATTATTTTAAATTCTTACGATAAAGTCCTACGAAAATTAAGTATGATTACGACACATAAAAAAAATTACCGTACCTACCTACGAAATGAAACAAATAATTAACACTAATTAATTAACTTTTCCTTCTTTGAAATCAGTCCAACTCAAACTAAAAAACTGCAAATAAATAAAAAATCAACCCTCATAATATCAAAGTTTTTAAGGATAACTTGAATCATTGAGACCATTTAAGTAAGAGAGTTAGGTACTTCCACAATTTTGGTGTACGTTTTTTATATAATAATTGCGTCAATAAAATTAAATTGAAGTACTAGCTTAACTAATATTACTGCAAATTTTGTATCGTGCGATAATTAAATACCTACGATATGCAATTAATCTCATAACATTACATTATAATATTAAACTCAATACGGAAAAAGCATGTCAACAACTTTAATTTGTTAGCACTTCATACTGGCTTGATAATTACATAGTCAATTAAAATAATTTCGAGTCTTAACATGACCTGCAGATTCAATTGAAAGAAACTATATTTTGTTTTCAGAATTTTATTTTAAGTAAAATTTCATTTTAAGTTTTTGGTTTCCGGGGACCAACTGAGACTATGAGTAGACTATGTTTGTCTCCAGCAAGCTATTTCTAGGCCAAATTACGTAAAAATCTAAAGAGTATTATAATAATTTTCCTTGATCTTAACATTTTTATTATTTTTACACAGAAAACATAAATACTCATAAAATCTGTGGAGTAAA
Organism: Oeneis ivallda; assembly: GCA_029955525.1. Lineage (NCBI taxonomy): Eukaryota > Metazoa > Arthropoda > Insecta > Lepidoptera > Nymphalidae > Oeneis > Oeneis ivallda. The sequence goes on from JARPMR010000009.1 coordinate 24,701,324, forward strand.
AGTTAAATTTTCTATCAGCCTGAAAAAATCTCATCAAAATTGGCTAAGATCAAATAAACCTAATATTTTGAGTATATAAGTAAAGTAAACTTATTATAAGACGCATGTATTCTGAATTCACAAACAGAACCTTTAGTGATACTATTTTTAAAGATATTATAATAATTATACATTTTATCTATAATAAACTGAATGGAACTTTTTGTCGACGGTACTGACTCGATGTCCTTGACCCAAAGCTACACGTTCACTCACCTTTCATACTTAGTAACGATAAATCTGCCTCATGCTCATACGGTAAAATACGGGTCTCATGGGCTCGCAAAAATCCGCGTGATTTAGTTTTTAAAACTCTGCGGGAACATTAATTATTTTCCGGGATAAAATGTAGCCTTAGTCACTCTCCAGGTCCTCAACTATGCCCATGCAAAAAATAACGTCAATCCGTAGCTCTGTTACGGCGTGATTGAAGGACAAACTAACAAACACACTTTCGTATTTATAATATTAGTATGATCATCATCATCATCATCAGCAACCCATCAACGGCTCAATACTGAGCGCAGGTCTCCTCTCAGAGAAGGGTTATAGGCCATAGTCCACCACGCTGGCCCAATGCGAATTGGCGGACTTCACACACCTTCGAGAACATTATGACGAACTCTCAGATGTGCAGGTTTCCTCACGATGTTTTCCTTCACCGTTGAAGCAAGTGATTAATTGCTTAAACGCACTTGACTCCGAAAAGTCAGAGGTGCGTAACCGGGATCGAACCTGCGACCCCCCGAATAGGAGACCACAGTCCTAACCACTAGGCTATCACTGCTTTATATACGCATATAAATTAGTATGATAGTATGATTTATCCAACAAGGGCATTGTAAGAGGCTTTAGCACAGAATATCTAGTAGTAACTAGTAGTTACTAGGCTTACTAGGCTTTAGTAACTTTTGTATTATTTACTAGAACCATCCAAGGGCTCCAGTCTATACTGACGCACAATCGCCTTGACTTCGTTCCGAAGTTCCGACTGCAAATTTTGAGCTTGCTTTAATGCAACTTTATCGGATTGGGCAATTACTCACTTGTATAGCAATACGTCATTTACTTTTGGAAAAATAATGCGGAAGTTTATTACGGTTTAATTCTAAAAATAAAAAAATTATGTACTCTCTGTTTTTTTATGGGCATGGGTATAGTTGAGGACCTGAAGAGTGATATAGGTTACTTTGTATCCCGGAAAATCAAAGAGTTCCCGAAGGATTTTAAAAATAAATCCACGCGGACGAAGTCGCGGGCATCAGCTAGTAAGTGAAATAATTTCATTCCGATGTTAAAGTTGAGTAGTATTTATATCGGGGGCAATTCCATTAAATACTTCAAAAGAGTACCTTAGACACTTTCTAATAAAATTATTACAAGACTCTCTTACAATACCCTTGCCGAATAGGCAAATAAATGAAATAATTTAATCCCTGAATAATTTTATTTATATTGGGGGCAATTATTCAATTCAAATCCGTCTGAAGAGACATGATTAATTTTAAACCCTTTTAAAGAGAGACAGGAAAATATATATTTTTATTTATTTATTTGGAAAACGTACAGCTTAAATAAATAAAATGTACCTACTTAGCTAATATAATAATGATATCACTGGAGCCAGTTAAGTTCCACGTTTTGTTGAAATACAATATTTTGGGTGGGAGTCCATCCTAAACTTTTAGTGAACAGAAATATAATAAAAGATAATTAAATATATACCACAAACGAGATAGGTCCACCCCTGCCATCAAGCCTTGTATTATGTGCATTTCTTGATGGCAGAGACGAACCCCCCCACACTTATATTTAAATTGGTCTACTTTGAAATATTTCGTGATAAACGTATCACAAGCTCGAACGATTGTGAGGATAACTGCCTGAAGTTCTCGATATGTTCTCAAACGTTTGTGTAGTCTGTCACTTTGCGTGGTGGACTCCACGCTGGTTGTTATAGATCATTATCATCATCATCATTAGCAATCCATCAACGGCTCACTACTGAGCGCAGGTCTCCTCTCAGAGAAGGGTTTTAGGCCATAGTCCACCACACTGGCCCAATGCGAATTGGCGGACGTCACACTCACACACCTTCAAGAACATTATGAAGAACTCTCAGGTGTGTAGGTTTCCTCACGATGTTTTCCTTCACCGTTGAAGCAAGTGATATTTAATTGCTTAAACGCACTTGACTCCGTAAAGTCAGAGGTGCGTACCCGGGATCGAACCTACGACCAACCGAATAGGAGACCACAGTGCTAACCACTAGGCTATCACTGCTTAGATATAGATTTTGCTTAGATATTGTTATAGATAGGTACATATAATAACTCTTCTCTGAGAAGAGACCTGCGTTCAGTAGTAAGCCGTTGATGAACTGCTGATGATGACTTGACTGCAGCATAGGTCATCAAGGGTCGCTGAAATTTATTTTTTTCACTTACTCTATATTGTTCACAGTTCTTGGACGTCCAAGAAGGCAAGTTGATCTACCGGATGTGGCACGCTCCCACTTATGAGGTGTTCTCCGACGTTTATATCTTCAACTACACTAATGTGGACCAATTTATGAGTGGTGACGATACAGAATTGCATTTGGAGGAGATTGGGCCGTTTAGATTTCAGTAAGTTTATCATTTAAATATAATAAATTATTTATCGGAACGAAGTTCCTTATCGCACGGTACGGACTTGGTGGATGGGACTAGGCGAAAAAAAAGTGTAAGAATTTTCCGTCACGAGTTCACGACCCCCTTTTATAGTTTAGCGAGATATGGCGTTCGTTCTAAAAGGTAATATTTTCATATTAGAAGATAATATTTTCGTAATATTATGTCATAGGTGCGCGCTTATTTATTACGAGATGGTTCTAACATGTGGCGAGAGATGGCGTTGATTCTAAAAAATAATATTTTCACAATTTTGTTTAAATAGATACCATAATTTATAATTTATTAAAAGGAACTTCGTTCCAACCGAGTGTTCCACTACCCTCTCGCATTTTATTTTTATTTATCAATGATAAATAATTTCTAAAATTAAAACTAAAATCTACATATAATAATACCGCATCGATGTCACCGCATGTGCGGCAGTGTACCCAAGATATTGGCTCAATTACGCCTCAAGAAAGTTAAAAAGTCGTTTATGGGAATGGGCGGGTCGTTCAAGTTTAAGAAATATATTACTAAAAGTATGCCTATGTACAATTTATTCAATTGAAGGTTATTAAATGAGAAGTTGCGAACTTGAATTGCCCTATCAATGCGCAAGACAGCAATTAATTATGTACACAAAATAATATATTTTTTTAAAGACCATACGCATAGTTTCTTGCTGGTTCAGTTGGTACGGCATTCGTAGGCGAATTCACTAGAGGATTCGAAAGCAAAGCACTTTGTTAAAGTTTGTTTGAATAACATAGATTTTGTAATTTCTATTCGTAATTTTGACAGGGAAATAAGAATGAACGAAAACATAACAATCGACCGGGAGCGGGGCGTGATGACCATGAACCCAACGCTGCGACTCAACTTCCTGCCCAACGCGTCCATCGCCCACTACAAAGATGTGCAGATCATGGTGCCCAACGTCGCTTTACTTGTGAGTATACTAACTAAACTTATTAAGGTATTGCACAGCTTTTATCGCGGGCTTTGAACTAGGACAAACAGTTTGAGGTATGGTGTATGATGTCGCAGGTTCGAATCTCACTCGCGAAGTAGTGACAGTTCGCTTTTCTAGTTTGCTTGTTTTTTAATTTTTTTTTGCATAATTTTTATTATGCAAAAAAATGCAAAAATATTATAATTGCATAAGTTGATAAAAAATGCTATGCAATAGCTTTACCGCGGCAGTCCCCGAGTGCCACTTAAGTTTTTTTTTGTAGGCGCAATACAGACGTCATTGCTGGACATACATAACTAGGTCTCTTCGAGAGGCCGCCTGTATCTAGTCATTCCATCAACCCATCAACGGCTCACTTCTGAGCGCAGGTCTCCTCTCAGAGAGGGGTTATCGGCCACCACGCTACGCTGGCCCAATGCGAATTGGCAGACTTCACACACCTTCGTAGTCACCGACATAGCTCAGCGAGTCGCGAAACTGAAGTGGAAATGGGCGGGGCACATAGTTCGAAGAGCTGATGGTCGTTGGGGTCCCAAGGTGCTGGAGTGGCGACCCCGCACCGGGAAGCGCAGTGTTGGCAGACCCCCCACCAGACCAAGGCCTGTGGAAGTCCATGCAAGAGACCTTTGTCCAGCAGTGGACGTCTATCGGTTGATGAAGAAGAAGACACACCTTCGAGAACATTATGGAGAACTCTTGGGTGAGCAGGTTTCCTCACGATGTTTTCCTTCACGCTTTAAGCATGTGATATTTAATTTCTTAAACGCGGGATCGAACCTGCGACCCCCCGAATAGGAGACCACAGTCCTAACCACTAGGCTAGTACTGCTTTCTAGTGTATCTAGTTGTTCCCTGCAACTCACTTTCTGCACTAGAGTGCAATTCTACTTCTGCACTAAGGTGAAGCCCATAGAAATCTTATGGTGAAGCCATTAGCATCACATATTTTCTTATCCACTGATATTTGATAGGACGCCGTCTTGAGACAGAAGACTAGAATATTTGTGTCGAGACATAATATTATAATTGTCTCGTATAATGTCAAAGTTGCGAGGCGAACGTTTGCACCTCTAAACTTTCAGAGCTATGCGCCAATTAAATATCGCATGCTTGAACGGTGAAGGAAAACATCGTGAGACCTGCACGCCTGAGAGTTCTTTATAATTTTTTGAAAGGTGTGTGAAGTCTGCCTATTTGCATTGGTTCAGTGGACTGTGGCCTATATAACTATTCCTGCGCTTCCTGAGACCTACGCTCAGTAGTGAACCGTTGATGATAATAATGATGATGAAAGTCAAAGCGCTTTAAAGGTCTCAGTGTAATAATTGCATACTTACCGTGTAATAATTGCATTCTGGTGCAATGTGCATGGATGCGATGCAACTCTCCGCTATTTTGTCATTACGTGTATATGGCTTTCAGTTGAGCAAGATTTTTGTTGTTCGAGACCAGATCAGTTCAGGGGCCGTTGCGAAACACCGTTACCTAACTCTTGTAGGGCAATATATTTTGTGAATCTTGTAGCTTATCAATATTCATATTTGTAGTTCGTAACATGTTTTTGGTTATTGCCCTAGACCGAGTTAGCGGTTCTTATCAATATTACGAAATTCTCTTGGCCTATTTTCTCTTTGATTTTTTTCTCAACAGTTTTTTTTTGGAAGCAACCATTTAGTGGGTCTTCTTTAGGTACACTTACCAAAATAAATTCCTATTAGACATCCTCTGTTCAACGAAGGTCTCTTGCATGGACATCCACAGGCCTCGGTCTTGCGCCGACTGCATCCAGCGGCTCCTAGCGACTCGTTTGATGTCGTCGGTTCATCCAGTGGGGGTCTGTCAACACTGTGTTTCCCGGTACAAGGTTGCTATTCCAGCACCTTGGGACCCCAATGACCATCAGGCTCTCCGAACTATAAATTGAAAAAATAAACTTAATCCGATTTTTTTTCGGAATATTCATTTATTTAGATTCCCGTGTTTACATAAAAACATTTACGTAATAGAAAAACCATGACCGGACTGGAGTGGAAGGTCGTCATAGTTACCAACACCACGAAGGCATTAACCATAGAATAGAATAGAATAGAATAGAAATGTTTTTTATTAAAATAATTTTTTTTACAAGAGCTTTTTAATCGTCCATGAGTCTAACACTGGTTCGGAATGCCCTTCCTGCCGAGAAAAACCAGCAAGAAACTCGGCAGTTGCTCTTTTTATAACAAGTTTACAATATAATAGATACTATGCTATATATGCAGTGTTTCCACAATGAGGGGAATACCTCCTGCAATGAAATATGCGATTAAATAGAAGAAGAGAGAAGAGAAGTTTACATGATAATATAATGATTATTATATCTCTTACTTGAGAAATATAAAACAAAACAGAAACGTGTAATGATTACAGAAGACGGAACCTAGCACTTTATCTCGTATATCTGCTAATATGTTAATCAATTATTACATTCTAGGTCAAGATCATGCTATTAGTTAAAACATAGCCGAAAAGGGCACATTTATATGTCCAGTATGATAGCCAGCAACCAGTCCAAGTGAAAGAGTCCTTCAAAACCGTTTCAAAATATATCAAAAGGTCAATATTCTATCCGGCAAGGTGATCTGTCGATAACCGGAATATTTGCGTCTGATTTATCATACTATGGAGTTACGATATGCGCCATACAATCAAGGTCTAAGTGTCAACAGCTCAAATGTATAAGGACGGATTGGAATCCTAATAGTTTTAAGCCACAACCTCAGAAGGAAAAATTAAGTGGCACTCGGGGACTGCCGCGGTAAAGCTATTGCATAGCATTTTTATCAACTTATGCAATTATAATATTTATGCAATATTTTTTTTGAATGATAAAAATTATGCAAAAAAAAAATTAAATAAAAAGAGACGTGTCAAGGGACACCCGGATGGAACGTAGTACCTTCGTTCTAGTAGTAGTGAAGGATTTGTAATAAACTAGTGGTGTCATCTTGTATTAAATTGATTATCTACGATGAATTATTTTTAGTTTATTTCTATTGCACTGATACAACACCAAAGAGTTACTCTGGTGGAGTTACTGTCTTTTCACAGATGGCGTTATCCAATTTATACAATAAAAAATTAGGGAAAAATTCCACATTTAGAAATTATTTAAAATAAAATTGAAAATAGAAAATTCAGTCTGTCGAGCTGGGATTCGAACCATCGACGTTGAATTTATAGGCGACTCTCCTAACCAATAGGCCATGCAGACGCCGAGTTCTAAGGCGAAAATACCGAATACAATGCAAAATTCACATTTAACAAAAAATGACGTTTCGAAAATGTGTCGTGTCGGTTTCCTTAATTTTTTCTGTCTAGCCCCCTTCCGTACCGCGCGATAAGGAACTACGTTCCAAAAACAAACAAACAAGAAAAGCTACTTCGCGAGTGAGATTCGAACCTGCGACATCATACACCATACCTTTAAAGAAAGCGGTCGCTCGCCCACTGCGCCAAAAAGAGCTACTTGCGAACCTCTAAAATGTTGAACGCTTACTGAACGACGGTGTTAGGTTTATTTTCGTTACGGAATTTCTTGATTCGGTCGCCGCGCTCAAACTTTTTGTCCTAGTTCGAAGCCCGCGATAAAAGCTATGCAATAGCTTAAAATATTTACGTCTCATATTATCATCACCTTAACCCATCGCAGGCTTAGGTACTATTGGGTAATGGTCTCCTCTCAAATGAATCAATCCACCATGCTAGCAAAGTGCGGATTGGCAGAATTCACACACCTTTCGCTCAAACATGATTGAGCGAAGCAACGGCTGGATCATGCGTCATGCTCCTGAACGGGTGCCACCAGCGGGAATGGGGCTACATTCTGTCAGCCCATTTTAACATGTATTGAATTGTAGTACGCATTTTTGGAACTTCCCCTCATCGTGGAAATATTCTTTTCTATTCTAACAAAGTTGCATGGGTTAAATCGGCTTGGCATCCAGCTGCCCACAAGATAGTATAAAAACTTATTACAATGTAATAGCTACATAATAATAAATTGTAAAATTATTATTTTGAAAACAGCAACTGCTGAGTTTCTTGCCGGCTCTTCTCAGCAGAATCCGCTTTCCGAATCGGAGGTAGAGTCATGACGTGTCTTAAGAGTTGTTGGCCTACGTGAAATAAATAATTTTGAATTTGAATTTGAGCGTCTTATGCAATTATCTTAAGCATGCAGGTTTCCTCACGATGTTTTCCCTCACCGTTAATTCAACTGATATTTAATTACTTAAAGCATACATCATCATCATCATCATCATGAGCAACCCATTAACGGCTCTCTACTGAGCGCAGGTCTCCTTTCAGAGACGGATTATAGGCATAGACCATCACGCTGACACAATGCGAATTGGTAGACTTCACACATTTGAGAACATTATGCGGAACTCTCAGGTGTACAGGGATGTTTTACTTCACCGTTGAAGAACATACTCCGAAACCTTCTTACCCTGGACCACCCCGAAAAGGGGGCTACAATACTTAGCCATTAAGTTTTCACAGCCTATTTCTTTTACAACTTAACAATTTATTCCCGGTACTGGTTGGTCCATTAACACGACCGCTTGGTGTTTTGGTATCGGCAAAATCCTCTAGATAAAATTACCAATTTGCTAAACAGTGAATGTCGAAGAGTCCTCTGTCAGCTCAAGTTTTCTTACAAATGTAATTTTGCTTTTATTTATAAATTCATATCGGATTTATATCAAACTTTGCACATGTAATGGGATGAGGAAACTTTTTAAACGCTCTCGCTCTATTTTTTTTTTGTTTTGTTTTTTCACAATAAAAAACGATTTCAACCCTTGATACCTCTCAACCCATTACATTTTCCCTTAATTTTTGGTTTTGATTCCCTTGCGAGTGTCAAAATATGCGGCCGTATCTTTTGATTGCGTCGACTTAGAAGTTTGATTTTTTCACTGCTGCAAGGGATTGCAGACCCAGGGCCTCAAGTCTGAGTATTTGATAGTAATTTCAAAATGATACCTCCACGCGTTTCTGAGAAAAGTTCTTGATAGATGGACAGACAGACAGACAGACAGACAGATAGACGGACACGAAGTGACCCTATAAGGTTCAAATTCAAATTATTTATTTGCCAGATTGAGTACATTTAAGATCTTAAACAATTATAAATTATAATACACGCGCTTCAATCCGCCACAGAGTAGCATGCAAATAATATGTAATTAGTTACATAGATAACAGTTGTCCTTATAACTAAGTAGATAATATTATTAATTTCAATTGCTGAAAAGGTTACAAGAAATCGTTTACTGTAAAAATTTTCTTGCAACCATTTCTTAAGTTTATAATTAAATTTAGTACGGTTCCGTTTTTAGTACGCAGTACGGAACACTAATAAAACAATAGTCAAATAAGTAGGGTGAAATATCCGTGAAAATTACAAGGAATATAAACTGGACCGCAAAGAAAAAGGGTCGGTTAGAAAATCTTCAAAATGAAAAACTACGCATTTTCATTTATTTTACATTTATTAAAAATAAAAAGCTTGAATTCATGTTTTTTTATTTTCATTTAAGCACATTAAAATATTCTTTATTTTAGTTTTTATTTCATTAAGCTAGGTCAGGTACTTTTGAAGATATTGAAGATTTTCTAACCGACCCTTTTTCTATGCGGTCCAGTTTATTCCTGTTTTTTGATGACGTAGGATGTTTTTGTCTCGTACTTCGCCTACGACAAGACAAATGTATATATCAATCTGTAGTTTCTAAACGCGTGTAGAAATAATTGCGATTAATAAATTATAATATTTAGATTTATATTCATTTATACGTCTATTCTTGTTAGCAAAGCAGCTCTAACTTAATTATAATAATATTTCAAAGAATTAAAAGTATAAATAACTTTGTATTCATCGAAAAACTTGATCATAGTATTGATTTGCGTCAAGGGAATCATGTTAACACGATTAATCCCGTCAATTAACGCGTGTGCGCAAACACAGCTTCACGTTTGCTATTTACACGACTGCCCGAAAAAGGAAATGAAATGGAAAAAACCTACACTTTTTTGCACACCACATTAAAAAGAAAAAAAAAAGGGTGTGTAGGTATGTGAGTTTCTTTATTCCATCATAACATGCCTGAACAGATTTGTGTGTCAAGTGATACAAGCTGTAAAATATTTGAAAAAATCAATATTATGGCTATTTTCTAAAATGTGAATAAAAATTCTAAAATTATTACAATATTATGGGTATTGGGTATCAAATTGAATCAAGCCTTGATGAGCACATTCCACATCTATAATTATAATTTATATGCGTATCGTGGTGTTTTTAATTATTTACCCGACTGCACAGCAACGCCAAAAGTATGGGTTATGACTATAGCAATGTATGCATAGGAAGCAGTGATGGATAGATAGTGGTTACGACTGTGGTCTCCTATTCGAGGGGTCGCAGGCTCGATCCCGGGTACGCACCTCTGACTTTTCGAAGTTAAGTACGTTTTAGAAATTAAATATCACATGCTTTAACGGTGAAGGAAAACATCGTGAGGAAACCTGCACACCTGACAGTTCCCCATAATGTTCTCGAAGCTGTGTGAAGTCCGCTAATTCCCATTGGGCCAGCGTGGTGGACTATGACCTATAACCCTTCACTGAGAGAAGATCTGCGCTCAATAGGGAGACGTTTTTATTTTATTCGATGACAAGCTAGTCCTTGACTGCGATCTCACCTGATGGTAAGTGACGACGCAGTCTAAGATGGTAGCGGGCTAACTTGGAAGGGCTGTGGCAGTGAACATTCAACCCATACCCCTAATTGGTTTCTACACGCCATCGTGCCGGAACGCTAAATCGCTTGGCGGCACGGCTTTGACGGTAGGGTGGTAACTAGCCACGGCCAAAGCATCTTACCAGACCAGACCAGAGACAATTCAGAAATTATAAATTCCCAAACTGACCCCGCCGGGAATCGAACCCAGGACCTCCCAGTTATAAGACAACAGTGCTTACCACTGAGCCAGGGAGGCTGTTAAAAAACGGTGATGGGTTGATAATGATGATGTTTAATTTATTAACCTCTGTAATCTCCACCAGGCAATCAGCACGCTCCTGGCAGACAACACTGGCTACTTCGTGAACGCGGGAGCCTACTACTCAATCTCGGCCCTTGGCTCCAAACTCTTCAGGAACATGACTGCCGAAGAACTTCTGTGGGGTTACGATGATCCGCTCGTCTCCCTCGCCAGCAAACTTTTACCCGGATGGATTGATTTTGGGAAGATTGGTATTTTGGACAGAGTGAGTATTGACCTTTATCCATTCTCTGAGAGGAGACTTACGCTCAGTAGTGAGCCGTTGATGGGTTGCTGATGATGATGATGATGATGATGATGAGTATTGTTCGCTACTAACTATGAGCCTCAGAAGGCTCAGGGTCACTCAGCGAGCGATGGAGAGAGCTATGCTTGGAATATCCCTGCGAGAGCAAATCAGAAATGTGGAGATCCGTAGGAGAACCAAAGACACCGGCATAGCCCTGCGAGTCGCGAAACTGTAGTGGAAATTCGCGGGGCACATAGTTCTAAGAGCGATGGTCGTTGGAGTCCCAAGGTGCTGAAGTGGCGACCCCGCACCGAAGTCCATACAAGAGACTTTTGTCCAGCAGGGGACGTCTATCGTCTTGATAAAGAAGAAGAAATAGTTAGGAAATGTACCCAATTTCACTCAGGTTTCACTCGTTTAAAAATAATAATCAATTCAAACAAAAACGATTAGTTTAAAAAAAAAATATTTTTTCGCATAAGAAGGCAGAAAAAAAAATTGTCTCGCTGACTCTATTATGGGCAACAATTCACTGACAGAAAAATTATAATAATAATTATTATTATATTCTGGCTATATTTTTTTAAATTATTTGCTGTGCCTAAGTTAAGACCAGTTAAGGTTTTTAAAAATTGTTTAAATCCTTTTTTTTCTGTGATGAAAATTAGCCTGTACCACCAGTGATATATCCAAATTCTCGACTATATCCATTCTGCTTGATTGGAGAACAAATGTTTCCGGGCACGCACCTCTGACTTTCAGAGTTGCCATTAAATAGCACAGTATGCTTCAACGGTGAAGGAAAAAACTCGTGAGGAAACCTGCACGCCTGTGTTGCAAAGTTCTCCATAATATTCTCAAAGGTGTGTTAAGTCTGCCAATTTGCACTGGGCCAGCGTGGTGGACTATGGCCTATAACCCTTTCTCTGATAGGAAGACCGTCGCTCAGTTGTGAGCCGTTGATGATGATGATAAGGATGTCGTTCCTTTCAGTTCTACGCCCCAAGAAAGGAGGAAGTTGAGGTGGAACTGAAGAATTCGTCGAGGAAGTTTTCCATCAATACGTGGAACAATCTCCAGGGTCTCGCGGAGCAGGGGTTTACTGATTGGAATACCAGGTGAGAACTTAACATAGTATTCCTTACTAGCCTAAAGCTAAGACCCGATAGTTTTGGTTACATTTTTTAGCGACTTCAAAAAGTGGGAATAGTTCTCAATTCGACGTGTATTTTTTTGTCGATGTTACTTCTTAACTCCGTCAAATCTAAACCGATTTCAATATTTTTTTTTATTTGAAAGCATATTATATCTACCGTCCGATTGGTCCCATTTAAATTTTGTGTAGATCTGATTAATAACTTCGGAGATGGAGGACGGATCTTCTCAACCTAGCGGCTACCGTCAAGCATCGGTTTCATTGTTTCTATTTAGGCCCGCCCGTGCCTTTTTAGGGCTCCGTACCCAAAGGGTGCCAACGGGACCCTATTACTAAGCCTCCGCTGTCCGTCCGTCTGTCAGCGGCCTGTATCTCGTAAACCGTAATAGATAGACAGTTGAAATTTTCACATATTTTGTATTTCTATTGCCGCTATAACAACAAATAATAAAAATTAAATTAAATTAAAAAAAATTAAATGTAGTCCTTTCCATTTCCATAATTCCATGTCCATGGGTACATGGAAATATTTTAATTTAATTTTTTTTAACGGAACCCTAAAAGAGCGAGGCCCGACTTGCACTTGGCCGATTTTTTTACCCGACTATGCCATAGCCAAAAGGAAGGGTTTTCTGTATGTGACGATGTATGTGTATTTACGAATGTTCCATTTTGAGCCGACTTCAAAAAGAAGGAGGTTCTCAATTCGTCGGAATCTTTTTTTTATGTTTGTTCACCGATTACTTGAAGACGCCTGAACCGATTTAGAAAATTCTTTTTTTGTTTGTAAGGGTTATACTTCACAGGTGATCCGATTTAAATTTCATCCAAATCGGTTAAGCGGTTTTTGAAAAACAACAATAAGTTATATAATTTGTAGTGGTGCGGGTGTTTGAAGTCGGTTTTTTAAAAAGAATGTTAATACATAAAATTGCTGAGCCGATTTTGGGAGAATGAGGTGTTAATTGATTCGTTGATACTTGTTATGGTCCTGGTGACGTAGTACTGACTACATTTTAAGTGGGTACGACAATAACGCATCGGGTGGGGAAAGAACCATCGGCCTTTCAGAATTCAGGTTAACGTTCCTTTAACCATTGGGCTATTAAGGCTCTATTCATTATATCTGTCACTGTCATAGTAGCCTCGTTAGTCTAGTTGGTAGCATATTCGACTGCATGACGAGGTCTCAAGTTCGATTCCCGGGTCGGGCTCAAATATTATATTGGGTTTTTCTATCAATAATTTTTTTCTTTAATAAAGAATATTAGTCAAGTTGAAGTTGACTAATATCCTCCTCTCCCCTCCAAATAAGCGGAAAGCTTGTGTTAGGAGTGGGTACGAAAATAGTGCGACGGGTGGGATTCGAACCTGCGACCTTTCAGTTTTCAGTCCGTAAATTTAACCGTTGGGCTATTGAGGCTTAAATTCTCAGTAATAATTTAGTCCTGGAGTTAATAGGAAGTAGATCACTCCCGTCCCGTGTCTCGAAGAGCACGTAAAACCGTCGTCGTCGGTCCTGCGCCTGATCTCTTTTCGTCCCACCGGACTATGAGAGTGAGGGAATAGAGAATATATAGAATTGCGCACAAACTTGTGCACTAAAATATCTCCGTAGAGATAAGCCGCCGTGGACTCGGTCGGCAGGACTATTATTATGCGTTCTACAAAATGCATTTTGATGTTGCAAAATATATTGCGACTTAAAAGGCCATTATAAGGACTGTAATTGTAGGCTATAAATCTCATAGAGCGGGCACCAAGGTGGATAATTGACCTGTGCCACTATTCATTGCAGAACTACTTGTAATTAACCATAATCATACTATTATATTATACTCTGTGCCATAACTCGCTGGTTTTTACGATTTCGAGGAACTTCTAATCTGATTAACTGTAATTGACCTGATAGGTACTTCGTAATGTTTCAATTTATTAAGTTTCCTTAATAGATTTAATAGGGGCTATGATTGCTAGTTATTATTGGGTGAATAACAAGCGTAAATTAAAAAATATATTTTTAAAAACAAGCTTTAGTAGCTTCTACATCATCTGACCCTGGATATCATCTAGGACCAGAATACTTAATCAAACGAGCACAAACTCGATAGGGTTATGTCGATTTTTTACAGAGTTTTCATAACCACCTTCGAGCTCCATCATTAGACCCTTGACATAATCTAGTACTAGAGTACCTACCTACTTGTCAAGTATCAAGTCAAGACAAATTAAATGAGCCTAAACTCGATTGTGTCACGTGTTTTTATTTCAGAGTTCCCATAGCCACCTTCCGTTTCCATTATCAGATCAGCTCCATATCACAATAATTTTGCATCGTCATCCGATTTACATACGTAGATGTATATGAATATGTAGATATCAAAATATCGAGTTGGGCGTGAGTTACTCACAAATTAGCCGATATTCTGACTTATTTCTTAAACTTGGACACTTTCAAGTAAATATTTTTATGTAAACCTGTGTAGATGATAATTCCACTGGCGCAATTAGAAGGCCATAAGCCTACTTTGTCGTATTAGTTTACAAATTGCGAAAAACCAAAAAATTTGAATTTCGCGGGCAGACCCGTATAATCCACCTTAAGTTACATTCTTAAGTTATTTTAGAGTACTATTCAACTCATTAGTGCGGTTGTTTGCAGCATCCCGTGCAACCAAATCAAAGGCACGTACGAGGCCCTGATGCTGACTCCAGGGCTGATGCTGGACAAGACCCTGGAGATCCCCGTGTTCAGGAAGCAGGCTTGCAGGACGTACCCCTTCACCTTCCTAGAGGAGGTCACCAGCCCTGAGGGAATGATTTTCTATCGGTATGTCCATTTTATTTTTCTATTCTATTCTATTAACTAATAAAGTCTTATTTCGAATGTAGTTTAAAGTAAAATTAAAACTAAAATAAATTATATTAAAATTAAAAATAAATCGAAAACCCCATTGATGCAGGTACCCAAAATTCTGGCAGCATTGAGTTTAACTGAAAAATGCGTAAGTTGAAGTCAATAAAAAGCGTCGTAGAACACTCGGTTGGAAGTTGGAACGAAGTTCCTTTTAATAATAATCTAAATTCTATATGTATATAAATAAATAGGAATTAATTGAAGTTTGTTGGTCTCACAAAAACACGAGAACGGCTGAACCGATTTGTTTAATTTTGGTTTTAAAATATTTGTAGAAGCCCAAGGAAGGTTTAAAAGGTGAGAAAAAAGTAAAAAAAAAAACGGGAGAGTGACATAGGACTTTTTAACCCGAAAAATAAAACAGTAAACAGTAAAAAAATAATAACCTGAAATCAGGATTCGAAACCCGAACCGATAGTTTCACTCCTTCGTTTAGGCGCTACGCCACTAAAGCTATGACGGAACGTGTGTAATAAACGAAGGCAAAGTCCGTACCGCCCGATATGGAACTTCGTTTCCATTAAAAATTTTGATTATTATGTTTTCATAAAATTCAAGATACCTAACTATTTTTTTAAATTAACTACTTTTTCAGATATATGATGGATAAGTCTTCATTCAACAAAACATCGCGGTACGCTTGTAACTGCTCGACAAATTGTGTTCCCGATGGATTTATCGACATCAGCAGCTGTTATTATGGTAAGTTGTCATCCTAAGTGCTTACATATTGCTTAGTAGTAAAAAAAAGTGTGTGTCAGCTCCGGCCTCCGACGCACGACTGGAGTTTACGCGCGACTCGGGTCCGAGCGCGCCCCGACCGACTTTCGCTTCGGGGACCCGGTCGCTACGCGCTCGGCTACCCGAAGCGAAAGCTCTTTCGCACGAAAACCAACCTTATACACTCAGCGTTAGGGTAGAAATTTGCATCGTTGTGAAAAACGTAACAAGGTCACGGCTTCCCTCGGAAAGCTCTTTCGCACGAAAACCAACCTTATTTACTCAACGTTAGGGTAGAAATTTCAACGTTGTGAAAAACGTAACGAGGTCATTGATAAATTGATTTTACTGCTCGGATTTTTCTCATACCGGGCGCCTAAAATCGATTCTTAAGGAGTAAACTCCAAAAATAAGCAGGTTCTCGAAATGAAAATATTTCACACTGCCGTGACTTCGATGGGGTTTTAGATTTTATTTAATTTTTATTAACCCATTCAAAAACTACAAAAAGAGGAGGTTCTCAATTCGACGCGTATTTTTTTTTATTTGAAAGGATGTATTTGCAGGTAGGTCTCATTTAAATTTGGTAAAGATCTGATGAATATCTTCGGAGATGGAGGACGGAACTCCTCAATGAATTAGAGGAAATCGCTCGCGATCAGAGTATGTGTAGACTTTTAACCATGCCTAGTATATAACATGCATACATAAGCTAAATTTATATTTATTATCATCTTATTTTTACAAGCTTTTATCAACTTTGTTGATATATTACGGTCGGTAGGTTATGTATACGGAGCAAGTATATACAATGACAAGTACAGCGAAAAATTAAATTACACACAAGAAGGACATGTATTTGAATTGCAAGCCGTTTGCAAAACTGCAGTTGACATAACTTCATCATAACTGCTGATGAAATGTGCAATCCGTGGGCTGTTGATGTGCAATCGGCATGCATTTCTAGCAGTGTAGGCTTCGTAAACGGCTTTGCGACACGTGACGACAGCTTGGTAAAAAGCGGTGGATTCGGATTTTTCCTGTTATTTGCGTTTTATGTAGTTAACTATTTTTAACGGCGAAGAAAAACATCGCGAAGAAACTTACATGCCTGAAAATTCTCCATAGCGCTACTTAGGCTGCCAATCAGCACTTTCGGAATCGGACACACGTGATGTGCTTTCGAGATAAGGCCTGTGCCCTGTGTAGTGGGCCCTTATAAAATTGGTTAAACTACTATCATACTTCATACTTATATTATAAATGCGAAAGTGTCTTTGTTGGTTTGTTGGTTTGTCCTTCAATCACGCCGCAACAGAGCCATGGATCGACGTGATTTTTTGCATGGGTTTAGTTGAGGACCTGGAGAGTGACTGAGGCTACTCTTTATCCCGAAAAATCAAAGAGTTCCTGAGGGATTTTAAAAACTATAACCACGCGGACAAAGTCGCGGGCATCAGCTAGTGTCTAATAATTTTACTTAATTTAACAGCTAATTATTACTATAATCGTTATACTATATCTAATATGATACATATTTGCATAATATTAATTTAGGTAGTTGAATGTATATGGCCTCTTATTGACAATATCTGTTATTACCTTTGACTATTTAATCCATAATATATAGTACAAACATTCCGGCAAATAAACTTATTTATTCAGTTACGGGAAACGGAGCCAAAAAGTGTTCAATTTAATGTTCTTAAAATTGGTAACACGTGTAACTATTATATAACTACTGTATCTGCTAAAGTAAAGATTACTTACTGGGTTTTTCTTATTTACTTATTACATTATCACTTTACCAGTTGCCCTTAGCTGAGGACAGATTCTAATCGAGTAAACTATTCATATTATGATAATTATACAGCTCTGGTTCATATTTGCTTATGATAAACCTTAGCATATACATACACGCATATACATTTTTTTTTATTCGATTACAAGATAGTCCTTGACTGTAATCTCACCTGATGGTAAGTGACGATGCAGTCTAAGATGGTAGCGGGCTAACTTAGAAGTAGTATGGCAGTGAACATTCAACCCATACCCCTAATTGGTTTCTACGCGCCATCGTGCCGGAACGCTAAATCGCTTGGCGGCACGTCTTTGACGGTAGGGTGGTAACTAGCCACGGCCAAAGCCTCCCACCAGACCAGCCCAGAGACAATTCAGAAATTATAAATTCCCAAATTGACCCCGCCGGGAATCGAACCCGAGACCTCCCAGTTATAAGACAACAGCGCTCACCACTGAGCCAGGGAGGTTGTCAAAAAAATCATAATATGCGATCATAAGCATCACGATAAGGCATATAAGTACATTATATCTTTTTTTACCCAATTACGGCAAAGACCCTGACTATACGAGTTATTTGGAAGTGTAGTGATACGAGTAATTTTAGCAGTTACCTAAGTAATTTATGCATGCATGTATTTCTTTAAGCTATTGCATAGCTTTTATCGCGTTCTTTGAACTAGGACAAACAGTTTGAGCGCGGCGACCGAATCAAGAAATTCCGTAACGAAAATGAACCTAACACCGTCGTTCAGTAAGCGTTCAACATTTTAGAGGTTCATAAGTAGCTCTGTTTGGCGCAGTGGGCGAGCGGCCGCTTTCTTTACCGTATGGTGTATGATGTCGCAGGTTCGAATCTCACTCGAGAAGTAGTGACAGTGCGCTTTTCTTGTTTGTTTGTTTTTTAATAATTTTTTTGCATAATTTTTATTATGCAAAAAAAATATTGCATAAATATTATAATTGCATAAGTTGATAAAAAATGCTACGCAATAGCTTTACCGCGGCAGTCCCCGAGTGCCACTTAATTTTTTTTTGTATATATTTAGGTATGTATATGTATCACCTAGTGCCTAAAGTACTGAGCAGATTTTGATAAACGAAGTGTCTATCGATCCATTATTATGGTCCGGGCGACATATGGGTGATTGACTACATTTTACACCAACGTAAAAACTTCAAAAACCCGACTTCAAACGCCACTACGAAGTATAAAATAATATAATTTCAGTTTGTACACGTTTGTTGAAGTCGGGCGGGCCTAAATAGAAACGATGAAACCGATGCGCGACGCTCGCCTTGTAATGACACATATGAGAGACTCGTTTGTTGAAGTCAATAAAAAGCTATTCTATTCTATTTTCTAGGGTTCCCCATCGCGCTGTCCAAGCCTCACTTCTTGGACGTGGACCCCGTGTACCAGACGCATTTCAAGGGCTTCTCGCCAGATCCCATCAAGCACAGATCCACCCTGGATCTGGAACCGGTAAGAAATTGTCTAAATCATAATACTTCTTTCCTTACGGGGACCGTGTGTAGGTGGGATGCGGGTTGTTACGTTCCCTCAAATATGGTTGAGCGAAGCAATGGCTGGGTCATGCGTCATGCTCGTGAACGGGTTCCACCGGCGGGAATGGGGCTACTTTCTGTTTGCACGTCTTAACATGTGTTGAATTATAATTAGGTATGCTTTTGTGGAACTTCCCCTCATTGTGGAAACACTGCATAAATATCATAGTATCTATTATATTGTAAATTGAAAAGATCAACTGCCGAGTTTCTTGCTGGTTCTTTTCGGCAGGAAGGGAATTCCGAACCAGTGGTAGACTCATCGACGATTCAAAAGCACTTGTAAAAAAGTTTATTTGAATAAAAAATATTTCTATTCTAAAAAAAACATTTCTATTCTATTCTACTCGGCCGCGTCGTCCCGGCTCAACAGGCCAACTCAAAGTGCTAACGTAGTGCGAAGGGATAAGAGTTACGCGATAGAAAGAGAGGCAACTTCTAGGTGAATATAACTAAGTAAGTCAGCGATGTGCGACCTGAATTGCACTTTATTGCGTGGGAGAAAGAGTGGCTATTTATTTAAATTTTAAATTTAAAAATTCTGCGAAGTGAAGCTTCTGTACCTAGGTACATGTAGTAGTATGTATTCTGTTGTTTCATTTAGTAGTCAAAGGTGCGGTGCTGCGTTTTAAATCTCGATCTGTGTAACCGGCCTAAAATGAAAATACCAAAACATTCAAAAATAAAATCACAATGTTTAATAAGGTATTAACAAAGAGTCGTCAATTTTTAAAATTCACATACAGACCACAGTAAGCAATCACGAGCAACAAAAAACTAACCATCAACGTCAATAAGTTTAGAATAAATAGTAAATCACCAATCAAAACGGGAAATAACCTTGGCTTTTCTTCGGACAAGAATCCAATCAAAGCAAACTCTGCTGTAAAGGCTGTAGGCAGCGAATAGAATAGAATGGGAAAGAATGAAATGGAACGGAATAGACTGGACCGGAACGAAACAGAACAGGATCCTTACTAATATTATAAATGCGAAAGTGTGTTTGTTTGTTGGTTTGTCCTTCAATCACGCCGCAACAGGGCCACGGATCGACGTGATTTTTTGCATGGGTATAGTTGAGGATGTGGAGAGTGACATCCATTTTTATCCCGGAAAATGAAAGAGTTCCCGAGGGATTTTAAAAACTAAATCTACGTGGACGAAGTCGCGGGCATCAGCTAGTAGAATAGGATATAACAGAAAAGTATTTTATTTAAATAAACTTTTACAAAGTGCTTTAAAATTAAATCATCAAATTAAACTACCACTGCTGGTTCGGCACGCCATTAATTTCCTAAGGTAGCCTGTGATAGGTGCTGGGTGTATGGAGGGTTGACAGACTAAAGGTCGCTGCTCACTTTACCCGGCACCTGACCAGCACTGACCCTCCCCTCGCTCGGCGTCCACTCGTCGTCGACAGGTGAGTGGTGACCCTCGCGGTGGAATCTTTATCCAGGATCTGCTCTAGTCAAGCCGTCAAAATTAATTTTTGAAGTGGAGCCTGTTGAAAATCAGGCAAGGATTTTCAAAGATCCCAGATCTTCTATTTACTCATAAATGTTATATTAGGACTTATAACTTGTCCTGACTGTCACAAAGCTCAGCTTTTTGCTAGTATTATTACATCCTTACTAATATTATTATAAATGCGAAAGTGTGTTTGTTTGTTGGTTTGTCCTTCAATCACGCCGCAACAGGGCTACGGATCCATGAGATTGAGGACCTGGAGAGTGACAGAGGCTACGTTTTATCCCAGAAAATCAAAGAGTTCTCGAGGGATTTTAAAAACTAAATCCACGCGGACGAAGTCGCGGGCATCAGCTAGTAGGTATATTATATTAATTTTATTTCTGCACTCCCTGTAATTTCATGTCACTATATAATGTATCAAGCAAATAAACAATTTTAATTTTTATTCTTTTCAGTTATCTGGTGTCAACATGGCGGTGACCACGAACATCCAAATAAACATAGCAGTCCGGATGTCCTCTGGGAACCCTATCACGAGGCCCTTCAAGGACAAAGTCGTGCCTATTTTGTGGTTCTCAATGGTAAGTTACTTCTCTTTACCGCCTACGGGAATAGGGCTACTTTGTGTCTGCCCGTTTTAACATTCATTGAATTGTAGTACTTTTCTTTTTTTTTTGGAACTCCCCGTCATTGTGGAAATATTATATTTTATGCTAACAAATTTGCATAGGTTAAATCGGCTTGGCATCCAGCTGCCCACAAGATAGTTTATAAAAAGTGTGTGTCAGCTCCGGCTTCCGACGCACGACTGGAGTTTACGCATAGATAATACACTATATACTGGCAAGTTTACGCGCGACGCTATATCCTTCTCTCGGCGCGCGACTCGGGTCCGAGCGCGCCCCGACCGACTTTCGCTTCGGGGACTCTTTAAAACTGGAAAACTGGAAAACCAACCTTATTTACTCAACGTTAGGGTAGAAATTTCAACGTTGTGAAAAACGTAACAGAAAAACGAAACGAGGTCATTGATAAATTGATTTTACTGCCCGGATTTTTCTCATACCGGGCTGCTAAAATCGATTCTTAAGGAGTAAACTCCAAAAACTTATAGTACCCGGCGATATATATTGCACATCGGCCTTTGGAATAAAACGCTATTCTATTCTATTCACAGTTCAACTGCATTTTTTTTATATATGTTACGTGATGTGCTCGCCGATTGTGAAGAGATTTCAGTAATTACTACGTGAATTTCTGGCTAGCTTTTCTTGCAATAGAATAGAAATAGCGTTTTATTCCAAAGGCCGATGTGCAATATATATCGCCGGGTACTGTATTACAATGTAATAGCTTCATAATAATATTGTAAAATGATTATTTTGAAAAGAGCAACTGCTGAGTTTCTTGCCGGATCTTCTCAGCAGAATCCGCTTTCCGAACCGGTGGTAGAGTCATGACTTGTCATAAGTGCCACAGGTTGGCATACGCGAAATATTTTTTTTTAATTCTATGACTGTTTAGCCCTTGACTAGGATCTTACCTGGTGGTAAGAGATGCATAATGATGCAGCCTTGAGATGAAGCTAGCCTGGAGGGGCATGTGGTCGTTTAATAATAATTTGAGAAGTTCACAATTTTTTTTGTGCATTTTTTCAAGATATAAGCAAAATAATACACAACCATTGATGTACGAATTAGACAAATCGAAAATATTAAATTATTTAATAGGACTAAACTTATTTACTTTACGTACTTAGCAGGTGGGAAAAATGGGCACGTGACGTCACATGCTTCATTCCGTAACCGTCATTTACGTCATTTCTTAACAGATTTCAAAAAAATTGCAGTAATGATTTTGTTCTGATCTGCTAATGACGAGTTAATATTTTTTCGAGCAATAAATAGGGCATGTAAAGCCTATGTTCCTTTGATACCTGAAACCGTTCAAAACGAATGAGGTTGACTGAAACTAATTATTTAATTGAATATCTTCCACAGTACTGCAAAGAGGCACCTCCAGAAGTCATCAACTTGCTTTGGCTCCGCCTGGTCCTGGCTCCACCTCTGATCATCACAGTTGCTGTGCTCCTCTTCATCATTGGTATAATCCTCGGCTTCCAAGGGTTCTACCGTCTCTGGAAACCTAAGTATGCAGAACAATCATTGATTATCATCTTCGACCCGTTTAAATGTCCCACTAAAAATCCACGCTGCTCCAGAACGGGGTCAGAATTTCATCCAAGAAATTTTTTATGACCAATAGACCACAGACCTGAGGCTAAATGGCCACGAGAGGGCACCTGATATATTAAGGCCGCTTTTGGACTTTCTCCGCTTTGTCGGGCAGACTAACACAAAAGAGCACAGATTCCTACGTACCTCACAGTAAGGATCCAAGCATCATCTACCGGTCCACGATCACGGCACCGTACTGTAGAATTTCACTCAGGTGTGAAAAGCCCCTTCAAGCTAGCTTAGCAATAGTTAGCGTAGCTTGCAGAACCCATCCTCCGAGGCGACAAGGCCTGATGGAAAACTGAATCCTTCTCCAATATACAGGAACAGAGTATTATTCATCAAGACATACAGATATTAATTTTACCTGAAACGCACCAGCAAGTTACGATACAGTTAGCTTGCTTTTAGACCGTAGATTCAACAGTCATTTAGGTGGACCGACGACATCAAGGGGGCTGAACTCAAGCGGCGCAAGACCGTAGTACGTGAGCATATGAGTCAAAATATGTCCAGATGTGGACGTTTATCGGTTGATAATGACTTTTATCAAATAAACATACAAAAGAACACAGTTTCATATATTTTTACAAAACTTATTTAAGTAGATGGAGATAACGGTTAATATTTGTCAGAATTTATTACCTACTTATTTTAAAGTGTTTTTCATTTATTTAAGGTACAAACTCGTCCAGAAAATATCACAGAGAAGAAAGAAAAGCACAAAGAAGAGAAGGCAGAGTGCTATGATGAATATGTCAGACAACAACGGTTACATTGACGACCAAGAGTTAGCAAAAGAAGCGGTTTCTCTTTTATCTATCACGGAAGAGGACGGCAATGGTATGCTAAATTTAGTGTGAAATTAGTGATAAGAACGATAATATAGTAGAAAACTGTATTAATTATAATGATTTCCTAAATTAGCCTGGTCCAAACCAAGCGTGCAGCCTTGCCTCGTGAGGCACGTGCAGCCAAAAGCCGGGTCTCCACCAAACGATCCACCGCGCTCCGATCGCGCGCGGCTGGAGCGCGAGTCAGTGGAGACCCGGCTAATGAGGTCGGGCCTTGCTCTATTGCTGTCTATATCTCTGTCTATATATTACACTTGCCTTCAGGCTAGCACTGAAGTCATGATTATTACCGATTCAATACTGAATTTACAATATCCTCGCTTCAATTGCATTCTAGCCTGACTCTAGCCAGTGAGGGACTGTCAGCCAATCAGAAGTGATTGCTATCGTCATTTATTGTAGACGATAAACTTCGATGATTGAAGTTGAACTTACAAAATACTATGTACTTAGTCGACATTGAGCATAAGATTATGAGTGCCAGGCTTTGCAATGAAATACCGTCGTGAGGCTGCTCGCTTAATGTGGACCCTGCTTGTAAATCAATGCGTTAACAGCATTTCTTCCGACTGACGTTCTTCCACCTTTTTTAAATTGAATACCCAAGGTGTGGGATGATATTTCTACAGTTGCATAGTCATAAAAGATTACACAGCACTTTAAAAACGAAGGTGTAGTATTTAAATACCTAAAGATATTTATTTGTGTGCGCGACTTACACCTACGTCTATGTATGCGTGAGCTTTGTTTGTCTATTTGACTGTTACTATTTTGTGGTAGTCCACAAAAAATATCGATTCCTCAGTGCCTGAATAAGGACCACGCCGTCCGTTCCGTGTTGCTTAAAAATACATATTATTTACAACCGAGAAAAAAAGAAAATGTTCTCAATTTGTAGCGAATATTTTTTTTTTGTTGAATATAATTATTTATCTAACATTGTGAAAAGTAATGCCGCCTTCCTTTTGGATATTATCTTCCAAGCTTTTATTTTATATAAATTAGTTTAAGTGGCAGGTTCACCGTATTGTTTTTGCACTATATTGCAAACTGATTGCAGGCTCACCCCGCCCTTATACTTATGTGGTACGTTACGTCAGTACCGAAATCTTATTTTTCTTAGCTTTCTTCAAATAAAAACATTTCGCAGAAAACGCGTAACCGACAAACGTGCTCGTAGCCTGGCGCTTACGACGCACTGTCTTATCGCGTTGCTTACTCCTTTCTACCTTTTAAGATAGCTAAGAAAAAAATCGATTAAGGGTATGTACATACTTCACGCATACTCTTTTTGTTTCTGTGCATGTGTTAACTAAAAATCAAATCATAGGAGTTAACTAAATAGATTTTTTTAGGTAGATACTTAAAAGTATTTATTATTTTGTAACTTTATTTAAGTTATTAAGTACAGTCTTCTTAAAACAGATAATTAAGAAAGTTTTGCTAGAAAAATATTGTTTTGTGAATAAAAAATATTAATAAAATAATAGCTACATTAGGAATCAAATAGTTACCAGTTATTATTTAAATATTTAATATACCTACCGAAATAGGTATTATTTAGTGTTAGAATAGTAGCAATATAAATAATTTTAGATGTCACAGCAATGGTACTTGCCTATTAAATCTGTGTTGTACACAATCTCTTAACTAAATTGAAAGTCTAATTTTATTGTTATGCTATTATTTTCCGGAGCGATATTGTTATGAATTTGGTGAAAAAAATTGTGTAGTAACCGAATCAGGACCTAGTGATTATCTATCCTAGAGTTCATGCTTGCCTGTATTTTTTACTCTAGTCTGTCGTGATGCTCTGCTGGTTTGACCCTCGAAGTGCACCTTAATTGGGTATTTGACTGAAATTTTTTGGAGTTTACTCCTTAAGAATCGATTTTAGCAGCCCGGTATGAGAAAAATCCGGACAGTAAAATCAATTTATCAATGACCTTGTTACGTTTTTCACAACGTTGAAATTTCTACCCTAACGTTTAGTAAATAAGGTTGGTTTTCGCTTGAGTTGTCGAATGCCCGTGTCACGTTTTTCACAATGATGCAAATTTGTACCCTAACGTTCTATTCAAATAGTTTACACATAAGCCGAAAGATGGCGCTGATCTACATGTGAACGAAAGCCAACCTTGTTTAGTCAACGTTAGGGGTGGAGATTTGCATCCTTGTGAAAGGCGTAGCGCGGGCATTCGACAACTCAAGCGAAGACCAACCTTATTTACTCAAAGTTAGGGTAGAAATTTCAACGTTGAGTATGAAGAAACTCCAATTGTGCGTCGTGCTGACACACACAAATTTTTTTTATTTATTTAAAATAACGTTTTTAATGTAATAACACAATGCCATTTTACTTTTTTAAATATCTCAACTAGTCTCGGAAATATAAAGCTTTAATTAAAGTTACCTTGTTAGACAAAGAAAGTGCTTGTGTTGTGTCGTCAAAACACAAAGCTCCATACACTCTTTCAATTACGTCTTAAAATTTCGTTTTAGAAAGAGACAGATACAGTCGTAGAAAACCATGGTAAAACAGCTTATAACATATTAGGTATGTTAGTTTCTTGACCGATTTATTTTCTGTTTTTACAAATGTTATTCTTACATGTTACATTTTCGATTATAAATATCAATATTTTGACAACAGTCAAATACCCAATTGGCTGATCGTGGTGGAGTCGACTGTGATTCTCTAAAAATGATTGATGCAGTCTGAAGAATGAAAATTTAAACCACCTCTGATTGGCTGAATGTAATATGAATATGCTGTCGGTCGATAAAAGGTTTCCGTGAAAAATAAGCTCCCACGTTTTAGGGAGAGGGCAGACTGGCTACTTCTAGCGGCAGCAATCGGCGTTTTTGCGATTGTATCGCGTTTTCCAAAAGCGTTTCGATACGATGCTAAACGTAGCGAAGGTCAGCGTTTAAAAATCGCGAAACGCCGAGGCAAAAAAAACGTTACTTGATCGCTTTGACTGGCATTTATTTATTTATTTATTTGTTTAAGGGCACCAACAGTTTTACAGCAATAAAAACATGCAGTCATATTAAATTCAAAATACGGTTCTTAGGTATGCTATAAACACCACTTATAGGTAGCCACAACATGCGAATTAAATTATGTATCACATAATAATTATATATTATAAGACAGAACAGTTACAGTGGTTGACTCAAATTACTTGATTGATATTGAAATTGAATAAAAGCTACATAGACAAGCACATAAAATAAAAAAAACTACAAGCAACAGAAGAAATACAAAATAAAACAAAAGAACAAAATAAAAAAATACTAAATACGTCAAAATTAACAAATTAAAAAAAATTAAAAAAGTTAAAATTAAAAACTAAAAAATTTAAAATTTAAAAAAATTTAAAAATGTTAGCGATATTGATTTATGAAGTGTTTTTTAAGCTTGCTCTTAAATGTGAAGAGCGAGTCTCTCCAAATATCAATGTCTAGTAGTTTGGCGATATCATTATAAGTTTTTATGATTTTTACATTTTGTTATGTTTCCACGTTAGTGTTCGGACGCCGCATCGAGCTTCCGAACAGCGATTCAAAACCATAAAAACGCCGATCGCTGCCGCTAAAAGTTGCCAGTCAGCCTTCTCCCTTGTGCTTTTTAAAATTTTTCAATTTTCGTAGTACAATTTTTGAAAGATAGAATTTTTCTTATAATACCTATCGGTACGCTGGTTAGGTATAAACATGTAGCCTTTAACGTGCCAAAAGCCTGTGACGATCGCGCCATGACCGCCGACATAAGTCGATTACGATAACGTAAGCGACATTTTTACCTAAATTGCGTTTTTTATTACAAACTATATTTTATACCATAGGACTAGGGCACGTCGACATTTCCCGGCAATATTACATTAAATATTTATGTTATGTTATTTTCCTAGGAAATGTCGAGGTGCCCTTTAAAGTTTAGAATGTCGTTTGTATTAAACTCGCAATTTAGGTAAAAATGTCGATTACGTCAGCGGTCTTGACTCGATTGTGGCCGGTGGGAACTTATTTACACGAAAACTTTCTATATTTATCGGACTGATTATTATTTATCTAGCACATTATCGAGTCTGTATCAGAGGGTTGTAACTTTGTAAGTCAGTGTTGATCCTTAAAAGACACACTATGCTCAAAATGATGTAACTTTCAACTTGATGAAGTTGATGGTCTAACTTTTAATGGAAATTAGAATTACGTTAGTTAGTATTTCAAGTATTCCATTACCTAAATAATAAAATCAATGTGATATTACTTTTAAATTATATATTTAAGAGGTTAACATTAAGCACTGTAAATAAATAATTTAGACTGATGGTGTATTGTAAATAAAAGGATATTTTAGAAAATGTAAGTATTTTTTTTATTTCATTATTTACAAAATATTGTTCTCCTAATCGGTAATTAGAACAAACCTTTATTCTTACTTTAGCCTACATATTTTTTTGCAAGTAACATAACAGACTAGAAATATTATTTATGTACACGAAATGGTAATCATAACAAAACATAATATTTACCAACTGAATAAATTAAACTAAATTAAATTAATTTATTCACACAGGCATTTATTTACACGAGTTATTGCTCCTTAGTAGTAGTTGAACTTGGTTGTTCTTCCCGCCTTAACCTTAATTTTACTAAACTTTACGTGGATAGGTAACCTTAAACCTTAACCTTGTTGGTCTAGTGGTTGGCGGCCATTAAATGTATAGGGTTTTTCTGTTTCTGTACGCTTAATAGAAGATTTGATGTTAACTATAAATAGTAAACCATGACATTACCATCAAAGTAAAATAAACCATAACAGTATGTGTATGTACTCTTATACGTTTACGTAACGAAAACACTCCAAACTGAAATCGTCTGTATTGAATTTGTGACTTCAAATCGATACTTTTATGGTTCATTTCACTTTAATGTCAATGTCATCGTTTACTATTACGATCAATCGAATAAAAACTCGTACTAACCGCACTGTCAATAACCTACTCAGCCCTGAGTTTGGAATGGTAGCAGGTGGTGTGCCAGTGCGGTGTGATACGGGTTGTTACGTTCCCTCAAATATGGTTGAGCGAAGCAATGGCTGGGTAATGCGTCATGCTCGTGAAAGGGTTCAACCGGCGGGAATGGGGCTACTTTCTGTCTGCCCGTCTTAACATGTTTTGAATTTTAATTAGATATAACTAGTGGTTCGCCCCGAACTGAAACCTCGCGGTAACGGTATCCCATGATTATTCATTCAATCGATATATTATGACGACCAAAACTGACATTATTATTATGCCTGTTTTCACCAAACATACCTAAATCATCCCCTATGTAAGAGTCTCTTTACGTAGGTAGCTCCAAAACACAATCCTAAGTCCTAACATCCGTCCCAATGTCCTTTTAGGTGTCCCGTACAGGATCGTGATAAAGAAGTTGACAGTAATCATCACCTAACTTATCATAGGTAGCCCGTAAAGGTTAGGGAACGTCAGTGAAAACATTGAATTATTATGTAGGTACTAACGAGTGAAAACGGGTTAGGGGCATCTGTACAAATCGTCATCTATCGACGCGAATAGAAAATATACAAAATGCAGCAATTAATAGTTTATTGAAGTTTGATATTTAACTAAAGGATAATTTTAATTGAATAATATGTTATTATAAACTCGCCGGCATATTTAGCGGAACATAAAAAAAAGGTTTGATATCAGTATCATATAAGGTTGCTGGCTGGTTTATACGTCATTTAATTTGAAAAGAAATATTTTCAAACTAAGAAAACAACTGAACATCACATTTTATGCAATTGTTTTAATTTTATTCAAATACACCTTATCTGGAGCGAACTTCGAGTATTTCTTCCTTCTGAGTTTGATTTAAAATTTCATTGAAATACTGTTTTTTGTTAGTTTTTTTTAATCGCGTATCTTTCTGGAGTTGATGACTGAATTATGCCTGACTTAGCCTCAACGGAGATTGCCAGGGCACTCGAAATGCGAAGAAATGGTCAAACCTACAGAGTGATATCCAGAGATCTTCATCGACCAGTTTCAACGATCCATCGCAGTATCCAACGGTTCAGGGAGACCGGTACTTATGTGAGAAGAGCAGGACAAGGCAGAAAAAGACGCACTTCGAGTAGGGATGATCGTTTCATTCGGCTTCGTGTACGTAGGAACCCCCGTTTGACGGCCGTCCAAGCCCGACATGAGTTAGAAGCACTGCGGGGTGTAACCGTAAGTGAGCGTACGGTACGAAGAAGGCTTGAAGAAGCTGGTTTGGGTTCATTTGTGCCCGCCAAGGCTCCAAGGCTCGAGGTAAATCATCGTAGAAACAGGTTAACTTTTGCTCAGGAACATCGACTTTGGAACGCGGACCAATGGAGTAAGCACTCATCACTAAACAATAGTTTAGTGATGAGTGCAGAATTCTCTTAAATCAAATTGACGGCAGGCAAAGAATATACAGACGCAAAGGAGAACGATACATTCAGACAAATTTTGAAACTACAGTTGCATACGGTGGTGGATCAATAATGGTTTGGGCGGGCATTTGTTTGGGAGCTCGCACAGACTTGGTAGTGATTGACAGAGGGAGTCTGACTGCAGACCGCTATATCAGAGAAGTTTTAGAAGAAAATGTCGTACCGTTTGCCCCATATATCGGTGACGATTTTGTTTTTATGCAGGATAATGCTCGGCCGCATACCGCTCGGGTAACTCAAGCTTATCTTAATGATATGAATATCACTGTTATGGAGTGGCCGGCGAGATCACCGGATATGAACCCAAGAGAGCACGTTTGGGACTTGCTGAAAAGAAAAGTTAAGTCCAGAATTCCAGCTCCTGCCAACGTGGGAGAACTGCGAATCGCCGTAGTTGAGGAATGGCGGAGACTATCCCAGGAGACCATCGATAACATCATTCTCAGTATGCCTTGACGGGTAGAAACTTTAATAAGAGCACGTGGAGGAAATACGCGATATTAATCACCATTTTTCTAATTTAATTAATTCTTATTTTAATATTAAATTTTACTTTTCCCGGTTACATGAAAAGTTCAAAAATGTAAAATTTTTCACAAATAGCCTTTACTCGCAAAATCTGTTCTTAATGTGATCTCATTTTAAGTAAGACAAATGAAACTTTAAATAACAGAAGAAGTGTAGTAAGTAGATTTTAAAATAAAACCATATTTTTTTGATTATGGACCTTTTTTTTATGTTCCGCTAAATATGCCGGCGAGTTTATTATGTACCTAAATAATAATGCTCGACGCAAAACTGTTTTTGGGATAGATCGTAGTCGTAACTCCTACGAGTAGTTCCATGGAATAGTTAATGACTGCGCCATCTATTAGCATTATTGTGAAGCTATGTGAAATTTACTGATGCTCATTAAAATTAAATAATCTCGTTTCTTTATAATATTCATATAATTTTAGTATTTGTTGTTCAAGTACAGGATACAAGTGAAGTAAGAAAATAAGTAGAACTTGAAAATATATAGCCAATTTTCCAGAGAGCGTCTTCAAGCGAGCGTATTAAATCGCCACTTTGAAAGCCCCCCATTTCGTCAATTTTAGGAAAAAAATAAAATAAAAATACGTTTGTACTCTGTTCCAAATTGTCTTTAAAATGATACACAGAAAACCTATGAATAGCAAAAAAAAATTTTTACTTCGCATTCGCTTCTATGAGAGCCCCCCTGAAATAAAGATTTTTATAACTTTATAAGCCATTTTCGGCTGGAGGCCATCGGTTTACATATTATATCTAAATTTGAAGTAATTACGTTCAGTAATTCAAAAGTTATAAGGCTCTGACAGACGGACGGACGGACGGACGGACGGACGGACGGACGGACAAGTGCAAATCGCTCTAGTAAACTCAGAGACCTCGCTTCGCTCGGTCAATTAGGTATGTTTTTGTGGAATTTCCCCTCATTGTGGAAACACTGCACACATAGCATTATATCTTTTATATTGTAAACTTGTTTTGAAAAGAGCAACTGCCGAGTTTCTTGCTGGTTCTTCTCGGCAGGAACGGCATTCCGAACCAGTGGTAGACTCATCGACGATTCAAAAGCACTTATAAAAAAGTTTATTTGAATAAAAAACATTTCTATTCTATTCTATTCAGCTGCCAGCTGCCAGGTCGAATTTCGTCCCATCATACTATGAGATGGACTTGTTTTTTCGCACACACCACAGTAGAATTATCTATCTTTACTCTGCACACACCTACACACTATAAACCGTTACTTCAGTGGTTTGCTTTTATGGTTGAGCATTTTGGTGGACTCAAAAATTAAAAAAATAGGTATTTACACTTTTACAAAATAAATTATTTTATAGATACCCCAAGTCGGTTGTTCGTCAATCAATGTCATTTAGAACTTTCTTCTTGCTTTAGTGCCGATTTTACCAACGTAAAAATAAGTCTTATCCGAGCGTAAAGATATTTTGACAATATTTTCATTACGAAAAAATGCGTGTGTCGCGTGGAACGAAGTTAAGAATCAACGCCATCTCTCGCCACATGTTAGAACCACCTCGTAAAAATAAACCGACATTATAGCAAGTTCAAGCATGTTCACGCTGCCCACAATAGATGGCGTTAGTAAATTTTGCCGCAAATATTAGTTCGGAATTTCTCATCTATAAAACTTCGTTACAAAAATTAAAAAAAAAAGAAAGACATAATTTGAAGTCAGGATTCGAGCCCTCGAACCGATAGTTTCACTCCTGCGTTTAACCGCTATGCCACCAAAGCTATGATGGAATGTGTGTCATAAACAAAGGCAACGTGGCAGAATATTCTTACAATAACGTCAAATTCAAATTCAAAATGATTTATTTCACGTAGGCGTAGGCTATTACATTGTAATAAGGTTTTTACAAAGTTTGAAAAGGAACTTCGTTCCAAAACTGTCAGGACGCCCAATTTATTCCTAGGATAAACGTGACTCAACGTTGGTGAAATCGGCACTTAGATTAATTATCGGATCTCAGCTAGCATAAACATGCGCGTAGATCCACGACACATAGTGAGCTACATTGGTGTATACATCCGGGACACCCATCCGCGCGCATCCAGACCCGAAGGACGTTAACCCTCGCAGCTCCCAGCGCCCGCCGGACCTGCATTGAAGAGGACCACCGCTATCGCCCTGGAATGATAAAAGAATTACATCATCATCATTGTCATTATCATCATCATCATCAACCCATCGCCGTCGGCGCAGAACTGGGAAGGGTCTTATATCAAAATGAATTGAATTGAATTGAAATGTACTTTATTGTACACCAAAAGAAAGAAAAACAAAGAAAACAACATACTTTATGTAACTTAAAAAAAAACAGAGTACAATAGGGCCTTATCGCTTAAAAGCGATCTCTACCAGGCATCCCATGGTTAGCAGAAAGAAAATTAAAAACAGGGTGTACACTAATTAATTAATAAAAGACTATAAATACATAAATGAAGGGAGAAATGCAACAAAATAATAATAAGAACAATATTTTACAAAATAAATATATAGTAAAATGAGAAGTGTTTTAATAATAATAATTTAATTATTTAGGCTAAAATCCAATGGCCAAGTGGGAATCGGCAGACTTCGTTCGGTTTTCCCACGATGTTTTCCTTCACCGTAAAAAGGGGTACCCCGCCCTTATAAAAATTGAAATTGTAATGTAGTAGTGTTTAATTTTATGTTTAGATGAATAAATTATTCTTATTATTATTATATTAAAAGCAATCATAGTAAGTAGGTAATTGCTAAAAATTTAAAACGCTCAAAACTACGAAAGGCTAAAAATAATTTAATTTAATTTAGCTCATTTCTCCTGCACTTTATGATCTTTGTCCCATGTAATCAATATACGTATACATAATACATATCCCATGTAATCTAAATAAATATATAAAAGGAAAAGTTATTGACTGAATGACTGATCTATCAACGTACTGTCCAAACCACTGAACGGATCGGGCTGAAACTTTGGCATACAGATAGCTATTAAGACGTAGGCATTTTTGCAACCCCTAAGGAGGTAAAATAAGGGTTTGAAAAATTGAACTTAACGTCAGCGAAGCTGTGGGCAATAGCTCGTGATATAATAAAAAAAATAAGTGGCACTCGGGGACTGCCGCGGTAAAGCTATTGCATAGCATTTTTATCAACTTATGCAAATATAATATTTATGCAATATTTTTTTGCATAGTAAAAATTATGCAAAAAAATAATTAAAAAACAAACAAACAAAAAAAGCGCACTGTCACTACTTTGCGAGTGAGATTCGAACCTGCGACATCTAAAGAAAGCGGTCGCTCGCCCACTGCGCCATACAGAGCTAAATGTGAACCTCTAAAATGTTGAACGCTTACTGAACGACGGTGTTAGGTTTTTTTTCGTTACGGAATTTTTTGATTCGGTCGCCGCGCTCAAACTGTTTGTCCTAGTTCAAAGCCCGCGATAAAAGCTATGCAATAGCTTAAAATACGTTTTAACGTATGAGAGAAAATCTTGAAGGGTAATAATTTGAAACCTATTTAATTTAAGTAAGTAAATTGTCAAGGCGGAAGAGTTAGCTCTGCACACAGTTATTGAAATTTCCAAAAAAATAAATCATTTAGATTCATCTTCCTTCCGTGTTACCTTTTCAACCAAAAAAAAAAATTAACAATAAATATAACTACCAAAACTCCTTTGTCGGTTTCTACTTTTGCTATCAGATATCTAACATAACTGTCAGTTACTTAGTATTACGTAGTCGTTTGTTAGGTATCCTTATCGTCCATCACTTTTATTGGTACAATCAAATACGGTTTAAAATTTAGTTGACGCTTAGGAGATCACGATCTATTGAATTTAAAGGTGAATGCCTATTTGATTGTTCCTCTATTGCCAAACTTATAATAACTAGCGGATGCCCGCGACTTTGTCCGCGTGGATTTAGTTTTTAAAGTCCCTCGGGAACTCCTTGATTTTCCGGGATAAAAAGTAGCCTAGATGTTGACCCGAGTAATAAGCTACCACGGTATAAAATTTTGTAGAAATCTGTGCAGTAGTTTTTACGTGAAAGAAGGACAAACAAACAGACAGACAAACAGACAAAAAAAATTTAGCTTCTGTTTTGATATCTGTATCTTGAACACAGAAGCAAAAACCCTTTTTTGAATCCATTTCATGTACAGACAGATTTTTACAGAGTACAGATTTTTTAATTATTTGCTTTGAATACTATGCTATCTTGCAGGCTTGTACTTATCCACCATATTATCAACGCCGTAAATTCCACATTTTTTCTCTGCATCGCTGCAGAGTCTAACCTGACGTTTAATTGATTTTTCATGTTTTTATAATTTTAATATTTAATAATACATATGATTGCGCGGTACGAAAAAGTTTAATGTAAATAACTAGTGTGCGAAGTTTCATATCAAGATTTTTAAAAGTCAAAATATTATTGAATGCGGCTCGTATAGAACGGTCCGATGTGCGTTCAATTTTATATCTATCTCTTTAAGAATAATCTAGGCTTAATGATCTAATATTGATTTGTTTAATTGTTGCATTTGAAATGTCTTAATTCGAAAGTTACAGATGTAGCAATCAATGTTTAAACTTTTAATAGTTAGGTCTGCACCTGTCGATCTAAAGATTTCAGGGAAACGATTCACGTAATGGAACAAATTAAAGCATAATAAGTTCCTTTTACTTTCAATGGATTACAAACGAATATTACTTTTCAATTCAGATGGAAAGCGTTTCAGAGGCTGCAAGAATCGAGATGTCTTCTCATCAAAAACTTGACCTCAGATTCTGAATACGAAACTCTTCAAATAATGCGTGTTACTAGTGATGTCTTGCAAATTTAA
This sequence comes from Oeneis ivallda, assembly GCA_029955525.1. NCBI lineage: Eukaryota > Metazoa > Arthropoda > Insecta > Lepidoptera > Nymphalidae > Oeneis > Oeneis ivallda. The sequence goes on from JARPMR010000009.1 coordinate 24,736,959, forward strand.
AACATAGTCGCAAACTATTGACCTCATAAGAAGGTTTAGAGTCCCTCAGTGGGCGAAGGAAAGAGCTATGCACAGATATTTACGTGATAAAATCAGAATTGGGATGAATGAAATGAAGGGATACGTAGAAGAACCAATTACCCACGGCGATTCTTTCAAAAGTTCTATGTACAGCAATTAATGTCTATAAGTTGATATTAACAAAGTCACATTGACTTTCAGTAACAAAAAATCATTCTTAGAATTCATTCATCAATTGGTTGTTAGTTCTTTAGTAAGCAGAACTCTTCACTCTTCTCTCAATCTTTCATTCATTGTCAATCATTCACTTAGGTAATTATGTATGTCAAAACAGCTTTAATTGGTTCGGAAAGGTATCTATTTAAAGGTATAACTCTGCAAAACAAATATAATTTTGCTCAGTTCTATTCTAAAGATTGTGTAATACGTACCACACAAGCACCCGTACTGCCGTCCGTGCTCCCAGCGCACAAATGTCCATCATTCAACGGCAAAGTTAACGAATATCTATCCCTGCAAAGTTGCAAAGGCAGCACCGGTACTTCTGCTTCCAACAAAACATCAGTTAAAGTCCCGTTCGTCTGCTCCCTTCCCCAACCAGTCGCATAACATTCGTCTTTAAAGTCTATACCATTATTGTCATCAATAAATGGATCTATTTCTTCACCAAACATTAGTTTCTTATCACTTCTTTTATAATTATTAATTTCTTGCTTTGACTTGTCCTTAGTAACTTTTGTTTTGATTAGTTTAACTACGCTATCTAATGACGCACTATCGTAAACTGCATCTCTATTTTTGTTCTCACTGTCTTCTCTGCCTGATTCTTCATCGTTTTTTCTTTCTGTCGGTCTATTTTCATTAGCGACTCTCACATTATATCTTGTGTTCTTGTGTTTTTTGTTTCCGTTTCCTGAGAAAACAGTTTTGGTTAGATTGTTGAGCTTTTCTAAATATTTTGCGGCGGTGTTTGGGTTAGGTCTGGGTGGCCTTGGTTTTCTTCTTATTTCGCTTTCTGGTCTCATGTAGAAGGAAGTGCTTCTCTCAGTGTTGTGTATGATAGGTGGTTCGTATGGAGGCAGGCAGATAGCTCTGATACGGCTACCCGGGCTGACGTCGGCTGCTTTAATCATCTTCATCAGAGCTGGAATACGTAAATGAACTTTATTAAAAACATATTAAAGGTTAGAAGCTTTCGCATTTTTGTACATCGTTATCTGACGGTTGATTGCAGCTTCTCCGGAAGAGTTTAAAACCATTAATCAGTCTATGGTATTATTTTCATCGTTGTGATTCCAGAAGATAATAATTATCTTATAGGAATTGTAATCAGTGGTAGGTGTAATATTTATGGTGATTTTTCGGAGTTAGATGCAACTTATCATTTAACAATTAAATATCACATGCTTCAACGGTGAAGGAGAACATCGTGAGGAAATCTGTACACCTGAGAGTTTTCCATTGGGCCAGCGTGATGGACTATAGCCTGTAACCTTTCTTTGAAAGGAGACCTGCGCTCAGTAATGAGCCGTTGACGGGTTGCTGATGAGGATTACCTATATCATGCTGGTAATTGTGGAATCGGTGATGCAGCACTATCCTCTCTATAGGCACATAAGCGCCTCGCTGCTCAGCTCGATCCCACTCGCCCAAGACTGCAGTCCACAGCGCCGGTACTGGTAAGTTGAAAAGCTCACTGAAACAAAATTCTATATATTAAAAACGTATTATTAGTACCTACCTGCTTCTTAATTTAGTCTTGTCTTACTAACAGGCTATCGAGATTGACAGACGACATCAAACGAGTCACCGAGGTATAGATGCGCCAGCAATATGTCTGCCAGATTTGGAGTTCCCGCTCACACTTACATGCGCAATCAATGACCAGGGTACCAATTGTCTAAAAGTTATTTATTCCATTGATCGTGTATTCGTATTGGATGATATTAGCGTCAAAGTAAAATAAAATCCTTGACTGTATTGAGTTTTAACTCAGTTTTCATCATCATTTTCATCATTAGCAACCCATCAACGGCTCACTACTGAGCGCAGCTCAGTTTTAATTAGAGTTAATTTGTGACTTTAGTCTTTAGTAGGATTATTTTACTATGACGCTAATGTCATCGAATACGAATACGATCAATGGAATAACTTTAGACAATCGCACCTCAGATAAGTGTTAATCTGCGATTACAACGGAATTCATAAACAATTCACTCATACTTCAATAAATTCATGATCATAAATGCCTATCATCTTAGATCATAAAGATACTCTGATAGATGAATTCTCATTCAGCTCAGATTCAAGACTGAGTTAAAACGAGACAGATTTACATAATAATATGTCAGGACTTATTTTTCTCATTTTAACTCTATCTTGAGTTTTGAGCAGAGCCAGTGTATGCTCTATAGATCTCAACCAAAGACTGGGTTTCCACGGAGCGGGTCGCACCCGCGCGCCCGCAGCGGTTGCGGTACCGCTGTTACCGTGCCCGCCCGCGCCGCGGGCGCAAACCGCGCCGTAAAAATTGTTACTTCATATTCCATACAAATCTGCATTCTACGGAGGCCGCGAGCACGCAACCGCTGCGGGCGCGGGCGCCGAGCCGCGCCATGGAAACTCAGTCTGAGTAATACCTTCTAAGTTTATGTTTTAAATAAATAAATGCGCAATAACTGTTGCTTGTGCCAGTATTAGCACAGTAGTACCTGGTAGGTACCAAACAAGGTAAAACGTTGAATACCATGACATTACTTATGTACGCAGTGCGCGGTGGTGAGCAGCCACTGCGGGTGTATGAGGACGCCGCCGCACCAGTGGCCGATCAGGCCGTAGTTGGGGTGCAGCAGTTGCAGGGATACCTGGAAGATTACAATATTAAGGGCCTGTATTACCATCTACTGATAAGTCTCGGATAGCCTAACCGTATATTTTGTCACTTTCTTACTTTATGTTAAGTGACAAAGACAAAATATGCGAATAAGCTATCCGACACTTATCAGAAGGTGGTGAAAATGGCCCTTAGAGACTGTTTCACCACTTGCTGATAAAGGTCTGATAGCCTATCCACAACTTATCTGACAGATAGCGTTTAATTTTCCGTTTCATAAGTATCTGACAAGCTAATCTGACAGTTTAAATCAAAAAGATATCACACAGATTTATCCAGCAGATATTTTATATGTCAGATATATATCACGCACTTTATCAGCAAGTGGTGAAACAGGCCACAACTATGCAATGTCGCTAATTCATGGGTTGCCTGAAGGAGATTTTATCGAAGCGATAAGGCCGCCTAATATAGTCTGTTTGGTTTACTTTTTTATGGTTCCATACCCAAAGTTTGCCAACGGGACCCTATTTCTGATCCTCCATTATCCGTCTGTCTGTCCGTCTGTCTGCGGGCTGTATTTCATGAACTGTAATAGGTAGATAGGTACTTGAAATTTTCACAGAATGTGTATTTCTTTTACCGCTATAACAAAAAAAAAATAAAGTTCCAAATTAAAGAGGATCTCCAATATCCTTAAAATTAACTTTGGTTTTTCCTTATTCTTACAGCTGGTACTAAAATCTTGTACGGAACTCTCACTCGGACTCAGACTCCTACTTGACCCGCTCTTTCCAAGATATTCATGAAAACTGGTATTTGGCTCATGGTAAAAAAATGCAGAAATTCATGTCCCAGAATTTTTGGATTTTCCATCCCCTCACTGATTTTCAAAAATTTCGCTCGAGCAAAGCGAAAGAGGTTCACCTAGTATTATAATATTCTTTTAAACGCACCTGCCATGGCCAGGCGCCTCTCTTGGACTCTCTCCCCTTGATGATGCGGAGCTGCCCCGCTGACCTCTCCCGCGGCTGCCGCGTATGTCGCCGCAGAGGTACGCCGCATTCTGGAACGAACACAATTTAATGACCTAATGAGCAATAAATTCTTCTTCTTCTTCTTTATCAACCGATAGACGTCCACTGCTGGACAAAGGTCTCTTGCATGGACTTCCACAGATCTCGGTCTTGCGCCGCCTGGATCCAGCGGCTCCCTGCGACTCGTTTGAAGTCGTCGGTCCACCTGGTGGGGGTCTGCCAACACTGCGCTTCGCGGTGCGGGTTCGCAACTCCAACAACTTGCGACCCCAACGACCATCAGCTCTTCGAACTATGTGCCCGCCCATTTCCACTTCAGCAATAACATATATGGGCAATAACGGTGGTAGCTAATGTCCGTCTTAACATGTATTGAATTGTAGTACGCATTTTTGGAACTTTCCCTCATTGTGGAAATATTCTATTCTACCAAGTTGCATGGGATAAATCGACTTGGCATCCAGCTGCCCACAAGATAGTATAAAAAACTTGTACATAGCTACTAATAATATTGTAAAATGATTTTTTTGAAAAGAGCAACTGCTGAGTTTCTTGCCGACTCTTCTCAGCAGAATCCGCTGTCCGAACCGGTGGTAGAGTCATGACGTGTCATAAGAGCCACAAGTTGGCTTACGTGAAATAAATAATTTTTAATTTTTTTCTTTGTATTTTGAATTTAGTGTGCCAATCCGCACTTAGCCAGTGTGGTGGACTATGACCAAAACTTCTAATTCGAGAGGAGTTAGTGATAAGATTAATTGAGTTGATGACGTATAGAGCGGAAACGTAGACACTGACGGACGGTGGGTCGGGTCCACAAATTAAAAGTCACTCAGCGTGCTATGGAGCGAGCTATGTTGGGAATCTTTCTCAGTGATAAAATCCGGAACGAGGAAATTCGTAGAGGAACAAAAGCGACTGACAGGGTTAGCAAGCTGAAGTGGCAGTGGGCAGATCATATCTGTCGCAGAACCGATGGCCGATGGGGCAGACGTGTTCTGGAGTGGAGACCGCGTACCGGCAAGCGCAGTGTAGGACGACCTCCAGCTCGCTGGACCGATGACCGCAAGAAAGTGGCGGGAAGCGGGTGGATGAGGAAGGCGGAGGACCGTGTTTGGAGGCGCGCTCTCGGAAAGGCCTGTGTCCAGCAGTGGACGCATACAGGCTGAGGGATGGAATGCAGAGAAAGAGATGAGTTGATGATATTCTCCTCCTCAATATCATCAACTCATCATTTACGTTACTTTGCGGAACTCCATGTTACGCAAGGAACAATATACTTGAAACGGAACGGAATTGCTATCGCGTCGAAATCAGCTTACAGCGCCCACGGCCCAAGCGATTAGGAAACAAGTGTGAAGTGATACTAGCTAAATGGGCCTCATTAATAATGATACCCGCGAAGCGTGAAGTCGCGTGCGCGGCGCGGGTTCCGTATGTGTAATGTGATGAATATTAATTATAGTGATTGCGATTGATTGCGGTGTTCATAGCTTGCAACTGTTATTATATTTCTTTATTATTCTTAGTATTAGGTGGCGTCGAAGCTATTTAAGGTGGATTATACGGGTCTGCCCGCGAAATTCAAATTTAATTTGGTTGCTTGCTTCGCTAAAGTTCAAACTACATGTCAATAATAATAAAACTAAATAACTCAATATAGCAATAAAAATAAAAATAAACAAGCATGTTTTAACTCAGCAATAAATTTCTATAGAATTTCATAGAATTGTACCTAATCCTTTTTAGGGTTCCGTACCCAAAGGGTACCAACGGGACCCTATTACTAAGCCTACGCTGTCCGTCCGTCCGTCCGTCCGTCCGTCCGTCTGTCAGCGGGCTGTATCTCGTAAACCGTAATAGATAGACAGATGAAATTTTCACATATTATGTATTTCTATTGCCGCTATAACAACAAATAATAAAAATTTAATTTAATTAAAAAAATTAAATTAAAATATTTCCGTGGGTACATGAAAATATTTTAATTTAATTTTTTTTAACGGAACCCTAAAAGAGCGAGGCCCGACTCGCACTTGGCCGATTTTTTATTGTACTCTTACATTGCTTTATAAGAAACAATTACGTGCATTGTCGGCAAATTCTTAACGTCGGTAACTTGTTTTTCTTCTAGCTATAGGATTTGAGGTTGTAATATCAGACATTCCTAAGTTCGAGATACAGTTCGAGTTATGGAGGGAAAATATTATGTAACGAAATGGATTGTATGACTCCCTGATTGTTTTGACTACTAGAGGGTTGAGATTTTAAGTAATCGAGGTTTTGGGGCTTGAAGGGAAGGGAACAAAACATTTTCTCGAGTTTTGGAGGTTTTCGATTTATCGAGGTTCGACTTAATGAGGTTCTCCTGTATAAACTTTTATCGCTCTTATTCTCTATCAAAAAATAGGTTTATCATAATAATAAAAATATATCTAAAATATCTGGAATTTTACTGTCGAAGATAATAGACCACATTTTGTCAAAAGTATCTGAGATTTTTACAATCATTGAAAATATTAGAATGTGCGAGAGAGATGGATGCGAAATGAAAAATAGTCCTCTTCAGCTTCCCGTGTTAACTCTACGGGGGAGTTAATTAATTAATGAATCCCACAGCTGGGCAAAGGCCTCGGCAAAGTGACACGGGAAGTAATGTCGACGTCAAAACTAATATGTCGCTGTCATCGCATAGGTTTCACTTTCCGAAGTGAAATATTTACTGTGTAGCGACCAGCGAGCCCACCGGAAGTATGGGCTTCGATCCATTTTTTATATTTTTTGCACACGTTTTATTTCATTTAATTTTACATGGAACTGCGGAAGGATAGTTGTATTATCACTTAAAATACCTAATCTATATAAATAAAAATGAATGTTGGTAAGCGCATAACTCAAGAATGGATGGACCAATTCGGTTAATTTATTTTTTTGTATGTTCCTTAAGGTCCACGGAAGGTTTAAAAAAAAATATTATAATTTTAGAAAAGTTGGCGGTACGAAGTTCGCCGTGTCAGCTAGTTTATACATAAAGAGGAAATATTAAACAAAAGGAAAAACACCAGAAAAATTCGAGTCAAATACATATACCAGTACACCTAGCGTGTCTACTTTGAATAAAAAACCTATCAATGGCTCACTACTTAGCGCCGCGTAGATCTACTCTCAGAGAATGATCTTTATTTATTTAATTATCTATTAAAATAGAATAGAATAGAAATGTTTTTTATTCAAATAAACTTTTACAAGTACTTTTGAATCGTCAATGAGTCTACCACTGGTTCGGAATGCCGTTCCTGCCGAGAAGAACCAGCAAGAAACTCGGAAAGAGGTAAGTAATCATTTAGTTCAGGTGGTGAATCGATTCCCGCGGAGTTTTTAAAACGAATCTCCACGTGAACGAAGTCGCGGGCAAAGGCTAGTAAATTATAATTCTCAAGTCCGTAGTTTTGGTATTCCTCGTCATACTGGTAATTGAGTAATTGCGAGCATGAATAATTTATGACGCGTTACGTCATCCGCGTAACAAGTGTCACTGTCGCATGCTGCGCCCGCGCAGGCTGCCTTTCCTCACGTTTGCCTTTGTTTTATCCATATGGTCTTATTAGAGCCTTAATCTCTAGGGTCACGGCTTTTGCCAATATCATCAATCAATACCTACAGGGTACCAAGGGTTTAGGACTTAGGCAATAGTCCACTAAGGTGGCCGAGTGCAGATTGGCAGTCTGCACACACTTTTGAGAACATTACGGAAAACTCTCAGGCGTGCAGGTTTCCTCAGGACGTTTTCCTTCACCATTAAAGCAAGTGATATTTAGGTAGTTGTTTAAATCGCACGTAACTCCGAAAAGTTAGCGGTGCATACCTGGGATTCGAACCGTAAATCCCCAGAAAAGGAGGCTGAAACTTTATCCAATAAGCTAACACGGTTGTTAAAGCTAAAGGCTTAGTTTCACGATGCCTAACAATCTCAAGTTAATGATGCAATCTAAATAAAAATCTATGAACACCATAAAACGTTGATTGTTTATGGTGACGACCACAAAGAATTGTCACGTTCTATGGTTTTTGTTATAGAAAGCAAGTTACGTCAAAGTTTAGCGTAACTCACATAGAGTGACTTTTACAAAAAGGTAAATCAGACAAAATTATTTGATTAACATTATTATGCAGTTTCACTGATTTTGGTTGGAACGTCTGACCTACACTCTACCTACACCATGGATGGCAAAATATTATAACCTTTTTTTAATAAATAAATAGACTCGCGCTAGATTGTGATCACACCTAAGGATCAACTCCCGAACCGATAGTATCACTCTTTCGTTTAACCACTACGCCGCCAAAGCTTTGATGCAACGTGTGTAATAAACGAAAGCAACAAGTGTCGTGACGGAAAATTCTTATATTACACTTTGTTCGAACTTCGTTTCAAAAAACGCCTATGTGGAAAGGTCCACTTTTGTTAGCCAGCTCCTCGACTATACTCTCAGGTAAGATTGCAGTGAAGTCAAGCGCAAAAACTGTCAAAAAGTGTAAAATATTCTAATTTAGGATTAGCGGTAATCCGGAACCGGATGTAACAGTTCACGTTCCCGTAGATTACGGTTACGTTTATAATAATAAAGTTACGTAATTTTGACCGCGAAATTGCGAGTTAACTAGTTCACTAACCGACAGTTTCATATTAAACCCAACTGCTTCATTGGTTACACTGGCGAGCTTGTTTGGCTGCTAATCATGAGATCCTGGGTTCGAGTCCCAGCTCGGGAATAAAAATAAACCTCGGTATTCGCAGTCGAAGACTGATGCCAGAACTGAAGAACGAGCGCCAACGACACGTCTTAAATTTGTCGGGCGTTGCTTCTATCGCACGAAGTGACACTACCTTATAGCTGTATGAGTGACGGATACTCTACGTAAACGAAGGCCCAGGAAGATGTGGATTGTAATTTTCTACGTATGTGTTACAGTCAGAACTTATTTCATTTTAAAAATACGTTTGACTGCAGGCTTCAGACAAAACTCGCAAAATATCTGAGGATTTCAGTTCACACATGAATTAACTATATATATACTAGTGGTTCGCCCCGAACTGAGACCTCGCGGTAACGGTATCCCATGATTATTCATTCAATCGATACATGATAACCAAAACTGACATTATTATTATGCCCGTTTTCACCAAACATACCTAAATCATCCCCTAAGTAAGAGTCTCTTAACGTAGGTAGCTCCTAAATACAATCCTAAGTCCTAACATCCGTCCCAATATCCTTTTAGGTGTCCCGTACAGGATCGTGATAAATAAGTTGACAGAAAACATCAATCACCTAACTTATAGGTAGCCCGTAAAGGTTAGGGAACGTTAGTGAAAACATTGAATTATTATGTAGGTACTAACGAGTGAAACCGGGTTACGGGCATCTGTACAAATCGTCATCTATCGACGCGAATAGAAAATATACAATATTTAACTAAAATTTAACTAAAAAATAATTTTAATTGCATAATATGGTACAAAAAAAATTACAATACAATTATTGTATTATAATAAGTAACTAAATAATAATGGTCGACGCAAAACTGTTTTTGGGATAGGTCGTTAGTCGTAACTCGTAGTTCCATGGGAATAGTTACTGACTGCGCCATCTATTAGCATTATTGTGAAGCTATGTTGATGCTATATGAATTACTGATGTACATTAAAAATTAAATAATCTCGTTTCTTTATAATATTCATATAATTTTAGTATTTGTTGTTCAAGTACAGGATATAAGTGACCTAAAAACATAAAATCAGTTTGAAAATCCATAGCGGATTTTCTTAGGGAGCGTCTTCAAGCGAGCGTATAAAATCGCCACTTTGAAAGCCCCCCATTTCGTCAATTTTAAGGGAAAAATTAAAAAAAAAATATTTTTGTACTCAGTTCAAAATTATCTTTAAAATGATACGTAACAATTTTATGTAACGCGATATTTTTTTTTTTACTTCGCATTCGCTTCTATGAGAGCCCCCCTGAAATAAAGATTTTTATAACTTTTTAAGCCATTTTCGGCTGGAGGCCATCGGTTTACATATTATATCTAAATTTGAAGTAATTACGTTCAGTAATTCAAAAGTTATAAGGCTCTGACAGACGGACGGACGGACGGACGGACGGACGGACAAGTGCAAATCGCTCTAGTTAACTCAAAGACCTTCGCTTCGCTCGGTCGAAAAGAAAGTGGTGTTAGTTACACTATTTATAACTCAAGAACGGATGAACCGATTTGGCTCAAATTTGGTGGAGAGGTAGCTTAGAACCAGGAGACGGACATAGGATACTTTTTATCCCGTTCGACCGCGTTTCCGTCAAGTCAATATAAAACCTGGTATAACAAAAATGCATCTGACATGGAATAAAAAAACGAAAATGACAGTGAAAGAACAAAACGTAAATGACAGCTAAACGTAATTTTGTATTTGGTTAATTATGGTAAAAACAATTATAAAAATTATAGTTTAACGTAATTGATAATATCATCAGTAATATGTTTTCTCTTTGAATCATCATTAACAATGCCGCGAGCAAGACGATCAAATGTTTCCTGCTACAAAGCTACGGATTGACGTGATTTATTGGATAGGTATAGTTGAGAACCTGGAGGGTGACAAAGATTTCCCGCGGGATGTTATGAACTAAATCCACGCAGACGAAGTCGCGGGCATCAGCTAGTAAATAAATAAAATAAAGTAAGCCTTTATTGCTGTTAGCTTATATATAGGAACATTGGTTGAAACCTAATACTAAACACTTTTAACTTACATTCTAAATTTTAAAAACATACTTACAAAACTTTTAATATAAAAATACATGTTAAGAAAAGTTTTATAGAAATACAAAATTTAAAAATGCACCCACTGTATATAAACAACTAAAATGACGTTGGACAGGACACATGATGAGAGAGAGAAAATAGAATTGGACCGCACAAATAACAGAATGATATCCACGGGATGGGAAGAGGAAACGAGGTAGACAACACAAGAGTTGGGACTATGAAACTAGGAATTGCGACTAATGGTTGGGACGACGAAATTTAAATAAAATTAAGTGGCACTCGGGGACTGCCGCGGTAAAGCTATTGCATAGCATTATTTATCAACTTATGCAATTATAATATTTATGCAAAATTTTTTTTTGCTTAATAAAAATTATCCAAAAAAAATTAAAAAATTAACAAACAAGAAAAGCGAACTGTCACTACTTTGCGAGTGAGATTCGAACCTGCGACATCATACACGATACGGTAAAGAAAGCGGCCGCTCGCCCACTGCGCCAAATAGAGCTACTTGAGAACCTCTAAAATGTTGAACGCTTACTGAACGACGGTGTTAGGTTTTTTCGTTACGGAATTTCTTGATTCGGTCGCCGCGCTCAAACTGTTTGTCCTAGTTCAAAGCCCGCGATAAAAGCTATGCAATAGCTTAAAAAATGTAGCTGGTCCACACGAATAAATAAACGTGCTAAATTATAAATAATTCTACATAAATAAACTTTTAAGTTTTACTAAGTTTTTAAGTGACTATTCATCCGTAATAATGTCGATTGCTCAATAAATTCCGACGTGACGGACAGACGGAGCGGTACACCAATTAAGATGTCTCCGATAACAATAATATTAATCGATTGACGTATCGATAAATTCCGCGTAATGGATAATTGCCGATGTGGATATACATTATTTGGTTATTGTATTGAAAATTATATAATAATGCACCTCCATGAAGGAAGTCAGTCGCCAGACTGATCTTAGCTGGCTACACCCATCTCATTAAAAGACAAAAGTCATCTCTCAAATGAGAAGGGTTTAGGTCCTAGTCCACTACCCTGGCTAAGGGCAGATAGGTACACGTCACACACCTTTGAGAACATTATTGAGAACTCTCAGGCGTGCAGACGTTTCCTTGAGGTATTTCGTTTTAAGCCCCGTTAAAGCTAGAGCTATTTAATTGCTTACAAAACAACAAGCTATGTAGCTCCGAAAAGTCAGAGATGCTTGCTTAGAATCCAACGCTGAATCCTTCGAAAGAAGGCTGAAGTCCGCAGTTAATAATAATAATTATGTAAGTTATTTGATACAATATAGAATTGATCAGTCTACTGGTCTTTTACTCGACTACGGCAAAAAGGTAGAGTATGATTTTTGCAGTATGTATGTATAATTGTATTTACGTTTGTTAATACTCAACATTACCCTTTTGAACCGAAAGGTGGCGGTTCTATCCTTTCCACCAACAAAAGCATTCCCAAAGAGGGTTGACGTCAGGCAGGCGGCCGGTCGTAAAATGTCATGCCGAACCACTTACACATGGCTTACAAGACATGGGTGTGAATATAAATTGAACTCCAGACTATTGAATGCTGTTAATAGATTTCCTCAGTAGTTAGCCGAAGACATCAAATCGTTGCTACCTCATCAGCTTCCCATCAATGGTAATGTTTACTTTCACTGCAATAATGTCTGGGCCGCATTACCGCTGGCCGAAGCTTCGCGTTGTTATACGATACACGCTAATTCGGCCACCAATTACTGGATATCCTCACGAATATTCGGGTTACATTGTGTTGGTGGCGATATGTGAAAGGGTTTTAGTCAATTTATTAAAATGGAGACGTATAGCTTTAATAATTATTAATTAGGCGCATATAGTAGTTTTTAGTTAAATCAATTGTAGAAAGATTAAAGATATCTAATGAAATTCTGTATAATTACTAACAGGCTCAAAATAAAAACCTTCCAATGCATGATCATTCGTGCTTTCGTACGAAGTCGCAAATTTTTTTTTTTTTTTGTAAGTAATCACCACGTCTAGCGTATTGTTTATAAAAACATGAAGATTCGGAATGCATCTTCGTCTCTGTAGACGGTAATGCGGCCGAGGCATAATATGCAATAGCGATGGCCGATGATTGTTATCGACTGAATTCACAGAAGTCGTTCCTTTATGACGCTGCCACAGAAAATTCAGCATCTAAGTTAATCTTTTTATAAGTTGCCTACTAAAAAATCTATCAAGATAGACAGGCGGAAGTAAAATGAAATACGAAGAAATCAGAAAGCAAATTGTTGCTTTACAAAAAAAATAGGTAGTACAGTTTCCGGGAGAAGTAGTAGTAGCGAAGGTAACAAGTGTAAATTGAATATTTAAAACATCCCGACATGTGAATCTATGGCCTGACTATGTACAATATTATACCTGACATCCTGTTACCCAGTTTTCTTCTTCACCATCAGCTCCTCCTCCTCGATCCTCGATCATCATCTATCTAACACCTACTCATTGAGACCATACCTACTAATGAGCCGAAACACACTACATCTACATCTACTGTAAGTTGCTGAGGAGTTTGGTATCCCGCAGACTACTCGATGCTGCATCATCAGCTCAAGGTTATCATGCCTTGGAAATAATCCGAAGTAACAGTACACCAAACAAATCAATCGCACCACTGAAAGCTTGTAAGACCCTTTAATCAAGTAGGAAATGAGCTGATGATCTTCAAACGCCTGAGCAGATCTTCATAAATTATATCTGGGATCCACTTCGATTACATTAGCTTTCAAACAGAGAAAACCGCATCAAAATCGGTCCATTGGGTAGGCTGCTACGAGCGAACAGACAGGTACACAGATAGACACATACACAGATATACATGTCTTATAACACGCCTCTTTATTGTTGGTAGTTAAAAACACTGACGCGACGACTTAGCTGCATATAAGTTTGCAAAGTTGGCTAACTTTAAAAGTAGCTGAACATCAAATTATGACGTATCTAAATATTTTGACGTGATAACGTCTTATAAATCGATGAACACCGGCTGTACGCACGAAAAAGTGTTTTGCCTGAGCCTGCGCGTGCAAGCGAGATCGATACAGAGAACAAGCGATAGAGAGGCACGATCGGCCCAAGCGTTGGCTTGTTACCGCGCCGCCGCCTGCCAGTCATCGTCAATGTACGTAAAACTATCGTCCGTTAACCGAATTTACAGACAACCAATTTCTTTGGAAGTTCGGAGAGTTGGTAGTAAAGTGTAAACCTGTCCAGTGTCCTCAATAACAAAAACACAAAAATGGGTTCAGCAGGTATTTGAGTGAGGAATTCTAAACTTTCTCGCCGCATATCGAGATGATATCAATCAGGAGAGCAATTAGGCGAACGGAAGTCCGCACTCCGAGCTACTGTTAGCGATTGGTATCTACAAAAATAACGATGTCATCGTTTCTTGACCAATGCTTGGAGCTTGAACTGTATGTCTGTATAAGACGAGATAACCTATAGGATGCTCATGCCTGTTTTTACCAACGTTCCCTAACTTCTAGGAGCTACCTAAGTTTTTTTTTAAATACTTGTCATTCCGACAAGTGGCGGCTCCCTCCGACGTGGTGATCGGAGACTTTCTCTAGGTAAGTTATTTTTAAAATTAATTTTATTTGCTTTGTTATAGTAACCGAACAGGGCAGGTACAATTTTTACACATGTTAATTAGTATTCAATCATCATCATCATCATCATCATCATTAGCAACCCATCAACGGCTCACTACTGAGCGCAGGTCTCCTCTAAGAGAAGGGTTATAGGCCATAGTCCACCACGCTGGCCCAATGCGAATTGGCGGACTTCACACACCTTCAAGAACATTATGAAGAACTCTCAGGTGTGCAGGTTTCCTCACGATGTTTTCCTTCACCGTTGAAGCAAGTGATATTTAATTGCTTAAACGCACTTGACTCCGAAAAGTCAGTGGTGCGTACCCGGGATCGAACCTGCGACCCCCCGAATAGGAGACCACTGTCCTAACCACTAGGCTATCACTGCTATCATTAGTATTCAATAATACATAAGAAACACTGTGTCTACATCAGCCCGCCCTGTTTCTTTTTAAAGGTGTTCCTGCAATTTCAGAGCAAAATTGCAGGAACAGGTCTCGAAATTTGTCATTATCTAAAATGGCGGGAATTGAGTCCCTATACACAGTTCTATTTGGATCTGCTGTCCAAGTCCTCCCGAATTCGGCTGTGCTGCGGACAGTCGATGAGTAAGTGCAATATGGACTCATCGACACTTTCGTCACAGAGACGGCTACCTAAGTTAGGTGACACTTTCTGTCAATTTAATTTTCACGAACTTTTAGGGAACATCAGCTAAAGGTGGAAATGACAAATTAGGCAAGGGATTGTATTTAGGTGCTACCAACGTAAAGAAACTCCTACTTAGGGGATGATTTAGGTATTGTTGGTGAAAAATGTCTAGATTAGTTTCTTTTTAAATATGCAATTTAAGATGTGGGAGCATAATTGCTTAGAGACTTTTACACATGACTCGGCCCGCAGTAAAAATTACACATCGGCTGGGCTTGCGTTCGTAGACCGTCGTCTCTGTCGTATGAAGAGCACGACGCTCTATTTCCTCAAACCTACAGCTGTGGTTCTACTAAGCTGAGGCTGGCTGGTCTTATCTCATTATGGGGCTTGATATAGTCAATACCTAGTATTAATTCCCAGGTACTGTACCATTTTTTTAGTAAAACAATAATTGCCTTCTTATGACCTTATTATTCTTATTATTCGTACCTATTTCATTTAAATTATTTCTGTCTATCTTGGTATTTCTTGTAACTTCTAAAAATGCCCAAATTTTTTTATTCCATACTATTCGAACGATAGTAACCCATCACGGAAATTAAAGAGTTCCCATGCGATTCTCAAAAACCTCAATCCACGCACGAGATTCGTGAGCGAAAAGAGAAAAAATAATTGGGATAATCGTCCCGAAACAGTTCCAGTAATGACGTAACAAGTCTCAATCTTAGTACCTACGACATACTCGGTCATAAATCACTGTAATCAAAAAATCTATTCACAACACAGTCGGATTCATTCAACTCTAACATCAATAGACATGCAATCAAGTATTCCTCCCATGTTATGTGACGCAACCCCATAAGTACCATAAGCAACATAATAAGGCTACCGCAAAGTGCTGGCGGTGTGATGCAATTACGGGATGGTGTAAGACATAAGCGGTCATTTATTTTAAGCCTTTGAATACGTGAAAAGCTTGCTTGAGGGCTTTTGGTGGGCCGCATTTTAAAACTGTGCCCTAAACACACAAGCACGTTAGGCTGTATCTATTATCATAAAGAGCTCATGAATGCCATCTAGTTCGGAAACCTGAGGCTTGCTATGACCCGATTTTAGTTATCATAGTTCATATTATGTATAGATAATAATTTACTAGCTTAAGCCTTAGGCTGAGATCTCTAAATCGTATTCTGGTTCTGCTCAAGACTCAAGATAAACTTAAAATGAGACACAAATATGTTCTGACATAAATCTGTCTCGTTTTAACTCAGTCTTAAGTCTGAGCTGAGTGAGAGTGCCATTGTGAGTGAGTGAATGAGTGGTCTCACGCTAAGACTTCATCAGCGTAGGGTAATGTTTTAAGAATTCCTGGATCTGGATAAAAAGGAACCTACTCGTATATCCAGGTTCCCAATTCCCAAGATATGTCCAATGCCCATGCAAAAAAATCACATCTTTGCTCCGTTGCTGCGTGATTGAAGGACAAACCAAAAAACAATAAATCAGCTAACACACTTGCATTTATAATATTAGTAAGGCAGTAAGGATTAAAACAGTGCAAAGAAAATATAATGCAATGCTGTAATTTGCGCGAGTCGCATCTGAAATATCATGAAAAAATTTAGAAATTAATACTTCATAAGTAAAAAGTTTCCTAAGTCGGTTAAATTATTACAAAAGAATTGGTTGTCTGTAAAGTTGGTTTACGGACGATAGTTTTACGTGATAACGTCATAAAGAAACATTGATGAATAAATGTGTCACAAGCCAACGCTTGGGCAGATCGTGCCTCTCTATCGCTTGTTCCGCGCTCTCGCTTGCACTCTCAGGCTCAGGCGGGACGTGACACTTTTTCGTGCGTGCAGCCGGTGTTCATCGATTTATAAGACGTTATCACGTCAAAATCAATTCCAACAAAGATTATGACGGTCTACGATAAGATCTCGTAAAATCGCTACCGCGTATGACTTGTGCGGCATAATTAAGGCAGTGAAATGCATTCCGCGCTGCTACACGTGTACGGAACCCGGGCTTTTCTATAATGTTTACGTAACCGACGCTCGATAGGAATACGCATCAAACCTTACGCAGTATTATGAGTTGACTCTAGTAATGCATTGTGTAAGAAATTTTCAAGGCATCGCATTTAAATAACCCATTAACCAAACGGATACCTCAAGTGAAGTTCGATATATATTATTCAGTAAAATTTTATAAATTCCAAATTATCACTTGCTTTACTAACGGTGAAGGAAGACATCGTGAGGAAATGGTTGAGCGAAGCAATGGCTGGGTCATACGTCATACTCGTAAATGGGGCTACTTTCTGTCTGCCTA
The DNA here is from genome assembly GCA_029955525.1 of Oeneis ivallda. Taxonomy (NCBI): domain Eukaryota; kingdom Metazoa; phylum Arthropoda; class Insecta; order Lepidoptera; family Nymphalidae; genus Oeneis; species Oeneis ivallda. The sequence goes on from JARPMR010000009.1 coordinate 24,754,320, forward strand.
TCTTAACATGTGTCGAATTATAATTAGGTATGCTTTTGTGGAACTTCCCCTCAGTGTGCATACATAGCATCGTATCTAATAAATTGTAAACTTATTTTGAAAAGAGCAACTGCTGAGTTTCTTGCTGGTTCTTCTCGGCAGGAAGGGCATTCCGAACCAGTGGTAGACTCATCGACGATTCAAAAGCACTTGTAAAAAAGTTTATTTGAATAAAAAACATTTCTATTCTATTCTATTTCTATTCTGAAACCTGCATACTGAGAGTTGTCCGTAATGTTCTTCACAGATTTGTGCCCAATTATGGGCCGGTGATGACTTGAGATGAGTGAATGATGAACCAATATCGGCTAGCTTGATAGAGGTACACTAGGTATACCTACACCAAAGTGGCCGCTTAGCATTGGCCGAGCGTGTTGGCCCAATGTGTACAGAACTCTTTAAAGGAACCTTCTTCTTATCAACGGATAGACGTCCACTGCAGGATAAAGGTATTCTGCATGGACTTCCACAGGCTTCGGTCTTGCTCCGCCTGAATCCAGCGGCTCCCTGCGACTCGTTTGATGTCGTCAGTCCACCTAGTCGGGGTTCTGCCAAGTGCTAACACTGCGCTTACCGTTGCGGGGTCGCCACTCCAGCACCTTGGGACCCCAACGCCATCACTCTTCGAACTATGTGACCCGCCCATTTCCACTTCAGTTTCGCGACTCACTGAGCTATGTCGGTGATTTTGGTTCTCCTATGGATCTCCTCATTGCTGATTTGATCTCGCAGGGATACTGTCTCTTCATCGCCCCCTGAGTGATCCTGAGCCTTTATAGGCTATTTGTTATATACTATTACTTACTATATATTATATACCTTATATATTCCTTATTTATTTATGAGGTTAGCTACCGATATGAAACCGAAAGGTCTGCTTTAGAAAGCCAATATGAAAATTATTATTGCATTTGCAAATGTCTTTATTAATCCGGTTCTTCGGGCTTCGGTTAAATCTGGACTATAAATTATAATAGTCAGGATATCCGCCTTAGATTCAAGTTACGCCGTGCCGGAGTGAATTAGTTTTTTGGATGGTTGTAGGAATCCCAGAAATAACTTTCAATATCCTTGAATACGGAAACTACCTACTTACACCATAACCTCTGAATCTCAGTGATAGAAACCATTATGGAAGTTGTAATATTATTATTAGCCGACTTCAAAACAGGAGGAGGATCTCAATTCGTCGGAATCTTTTTTTTTATGTATGTTCACCAATTACTCGAAGACGCCTGAACCTATTTGGAAAATTATTTTTTTGTTTCAAAGGGTTTACCTACTTCCCAGGTGGTCCCATTGAAATCTTAGCGAAATCGGTCGAGCGGTTTTTAAAATATCAATAATAAATTATAAACTTTGTACTGGCGCGGCGTTTGAAGTTGGTTTTTTAAAAGTAATTTTTGAAGTGAAAATTTTTTTAGGCGCGTTGAGCACTTTTTTGGGTGAGCAAAAAACATGGATTTCGCGTCATCGTCACCTTCACAATCGTCACCAGGAAATTTCCGTAACCGTTAAACATTTTAGAAATTCCCAAGCAACCTTGTACAGCGCAGCGGGCAAGCAGCCGCCTTCGTTACCGTTTAATGTATGATGTCGCAGGTTCGAATCTCACTCACGAAATCGTGACAGTGCGCTTTTCTTATTTGTTTTTAATTATTAGCAAATCTAGTTTTCACTTCCATCGGCAGTCCCTATGACTGCCAATTTTTTTATAGGTATTAAAATAGTATGGACACGGTATTAGGTATAGTAGTACATATTAGTAGGTAGTATATTAGCGAGAGTTATATCATAGAGAATAATTGCAATTGCCACACTGTATCAATGGTTTAGAGTTTAGACAATCCAGCAGAGCTATGCTCTAAAAATGGTTGCTACTGAAGTGTCACGATTGCAATAGCCTCTGATTGGCCTTGATTGACTCACTCACTATTGGCGAACACGATTGGCTGAATTTACGGCACTTTTGCAGCAATATTTTAACTAAAAGTAAGAGAATATGCAGTGATTGCCTATTGGCTAGGACTGTGGTCTCCTATTCGGGGGGTCGCAGGTTCGATCCCAGGTACGCACCTCTGACTTTTCAGAGTCAAGTGCGTTTAAGCAATTAAATATCACTTGTTTCAACTTCACTTATGTAATTAATTGTATGTAATTGATTGAAATGGTCGATTTGCTGGAGGCGAACAAAGTACTGACAAAAAAAAATATCGATCAACGCAAACAAACCGCAAACGGCAAGTGAAGGATCATCTGCTCAAAACCATGTAACCCCTGTCTGTAACTTTTTTCTATATTTATTATATTTAATACTAATTTTAATTTTATGTTTCATAGGTGCCGTATCATGTTACGAAATGTATTTTGTATCATGTAATATATTTAGGTATTTGTATATAATTATGTATATTATATGTATATTATTGTTGAAATAAAAATAAAAATAAAAATATGTTTATGAATTATATATTATACTCTTGTTACCCTACTCTTTTGCTCACCTACAAGTGTTGTCTCACATCTCAAGGTTGACTGGTAGAAAATGCTTTAGCATTAAGTCCGCCTTTTGTACTTTTTTTGTGCAATAAAAAATTAAAGAAAAAAAAAATTGTTATTTGTTACTCCATTACTAAAAGGAATAGAAATAACAAGTGATCTAAAGGACCATTTACAATAGTCTGAATCAAGATCAAGTATCTGTCCGGATGAAGTTAAGGAATTCTAACTTGAGACCATTTAATTCCAAGTCGCGCAAATTTATTCAGGCCGCAGCGCAGTGCAGATTTATTTTTACTGTTTTGGACTCTATATCGATAATCATCATCATCATCACCATTATCAACCCATCAGGTTCAATCCCGGGTACGCACCCCAAACTTTTCGGAGTCATGTGCGTTTAAGCAATTAAATATCACTTGCTTCAACGGTGAAGGAATCTAATAATAATTAAGGAAAAAAAACATTGCCATCCCCATTTGACGAAAATCGTGAGTGGGTACTTTTTCAGAGCAAAATTCGCATTAAAAAAGTCTCTGACACCATGTCAGAGGATAACTGAGTGCGAAACATTAAAAAAAAACGGTGAAGGAAAACATCTTGAGGAAACCTGCACACCTGAGTTCATCATAATGTTCTTAAAGGTGTGTGAAGTCTGCCAATTTGCATTGGGCCAGCGTGGTGGACTATGGCCTATAAACCTTCCCTGAGAGGAGACGGTTGATGGGTTGCTGATGATGATGATGATTACTTGACCTGTAATCTACCATCTATTGTCCTTTAGCAGGTATACACGCCTGACGCCGCGCTATAAAAATTAATAATTGTTAAAAGTTTGGAGTTTCACAGTTTCACGGTAAACTGTAAGTCCATGTCGTCACATGATGCATTTTACAGGAGAGCAGCGTTTTGAAGGTATAGAAAAATATATATTTTTCTTGCTTTTTGAGGTTACATTATGAAAACCTTTATACCTACCTTTCAAAACTGTGACTTATTCCAAAATGAACGCAGGCTGAAATTCCATCATCCATTTTGCTATTGGCAGTAGTGTATCAAACAGATGTAAATGACACTTAATTTGTCGGTCGGATTGAACAGTCACCGCTATCGCAACATCTTGGCAGGCGTCGAACCCGCGACCCTAGAGAGTGAAAGCCTTCTCTAGTTACCGGAGAGCGGACGGCATTCAATTGATATCTTGTCTTCCGTAACATCGATCTTGTGATATAAACTGTTTTCCTTCCTGGACTATGACGTATGGGGTAATCCCACGTCAACTATATAATTCTCCTAAGCCCCAATGTGTCTAACTCTCAGAGAGTTGGTCGTTACAGATTTATTGGACATTCGGGGAATTGGACCTTCAGGGAATTGAGTATTCGGGAGTTGGACGTAACACATAACGACATAAATTAAAAAAATGGTTGCAAGGGAAAATTTTTTACTCCTTTTAGAAGAATTCTTTCAATACGACAAAAAATATTTTGACATTTTAATTGCCTTAACATTCTATTTACTCTTGACATAATTTTGGAATTTTAAAAGCCATTTGACATTTTGATATTTAATTAATAAGATTATCATTGTTATATACATATATGTATATTGTAAAAGCCATAATATCATTTAACATACGGTCTTGTGCTCCCTGTACCCCTGCGACGCGTTTGATGTCGTCGGTCCACCAAGTGGGGGGTCTGCCAACACTGCACTTTCCGGTGCAAGGTCAACGCTTAAGCATCTTGGGACCCCGACGACCATTAGTTCTTCGAACTATATGGTCCGAGAGCTAGCAACGTTGGAAAAACAACAATTTTAGTAAAGCTGGTTCTTTAATATGTCTTTCTCTAGGCTCTTCCGAACAGCATACGGCCCGTCTGGCTGCCGGTATACGTTGCGTTATTACTGCGCATCACACCTTTGCAGGTAAAAATATTGTGATTTGAAACCATTTTAGAATGCCTGTAATTTTAACATTATTTTCTTTATACATAAATAAGTACAAATTTAATTTGCCAGACATTAATTCGGTTGTTTACTCAATACCCAGATCGATTTAATGCTATAAAAACAGTATGTACGTCGCGTTGTCGCGAAATTGGACGTAGTTATGCAAAAAGCAGCCAAGTAGGGAAAAGTAGTATGTAATATGTATTGTTTATGTCTTTTATCGATTGTTGGTGGAGTAAATTAAATCTAATATAGAATAAGAAAAGGTGACTCACTGACTGATCTATCGACGCACAGCTCAAACCACTGAACGGATCAGGCTGAAATAGACTTTGGCACTCGGCATCCGCTAAAAAAGGATTTTTGAAAATTCACCCCTAAATAGGGGTTTGAAAAATCGAACTTAATATGAGCGAAGCTGCGGGCAAAGGCTAGTTGATAAATAATAAGTGTGAAACTCCGTTACATACCACACTTTGTCACGCTAACATTCGAGTTCCTCCGAATTCATTCGCGATTCAACGAACTATCCGGCTATACTTTTCTTGTCTTTTATTCAGTTAAAATTAGATTTATAAATGATATTAATTAATAAACGAAATTTTTCCGTATTTTAAAAATTATTCTCATCATCGAAGATATAAAAATAAAAAAGTTATTTCGAAAACTTTCAATAGTGTAATGTATCTATTTCTGTCTCTCTTCCTCCTACCTACTTTGCTACTTTCTCTCTAACAACGGGCATAATGCCGCATAATGCGGTATACTACAACAATAAATCGGTCTGGGTATTGAGTAAACAACCGAATTAATGTCTGGCAAATTAAATTTGTACTTATTTATGTATAAAGAAAATAATGTTAAAATTACAGGCTTCCTAAAATGGTTTCAAATCACAATATTTTTACCTGCAAAGGTGTGATGCGCAGTAATAACGCAACGTATACCGGCAGCCAGACGGGCCGTATGCTGTTCGGAAGAGCCTAGAGAAAGACATATTAAAGAACCAGCTTTACTAAAATTCTCTCTCGAAAACGTTGCTAGCTCTAATACCAATAGGATTGCCCCGCCGATTACCACTTCAGCTTTGCGAGTTGCGACTCGGTGAACTATGCTGGTAACTCTAGTTCTCCTACGGATAGAATGATATACTATCTAGATTGACCGATATGAAAATATGTCGATCTGCATGGACGGCACACAATGTAGCTATACATTGAGCGTTTAGCACATCTGCAGCTATTTTAGTTTGGGTCTTACGAGGATATGAAAATCATACGCACAATAATTTTCAACGACTCCAACTATCATTTACTCGATATTCATATTATGCCTATTATTACGGAAAACGGTAACAATTATTGATTCGCGTACATTTTCACTGCACGCGTTATTTCAGATGGTTGCAACAACAAAAAGATTACTACGCCAAGAGATGGTTGAAGGATTTCGCAATATATCTGGTATACATAATCTTTAATCTGTGATATTTAAACTAGTCAAAATAAACGTCTCATACTTTGTAGGCAAGTTGAAGACGAACGCAGACGTAATGAATAGGAACATGATAGAATAAACACTAATAAGTTCCTACGTTCGCCACTGTTATTTTATCATTGTTTGAAGACATAGAAATATTTACTACAGTTTAAAGAAAAATACAAAAAAAGTTGGATAGAAGCAGGCGTTACTTTGCGGAAGTCCATGATTAGCAAGAAAAGGGTAGAATTATTTTGCTATACTTAATCCGCCAACAGAAAAAATCTGTATAATTTTTACACTACTCTCGACGCACGTTTCGCCCCTATTGTCTAGACAATGCATCGTTGTAGAGTCAACATCTCCTGAGGATGCTCCGGTGTCGGGGCGAAACGTGCGTCGAGAGTAGTGTAAAAATTATACAGATTTTTTCTGTTGGCGGATTATAGCAAAATAATTCTACCCTTTTCTTGCTACAAAAAAAGTTCATTAATTATAAATGTAGAGGAATAAAGGTCTATTAAATTTTAGGTTAAGTTTCTTTAAAGTACGTGTTAATTAGTTTGTCCTCATTTAATTGTAAAGAAACAAGGGTTTATGACTCAACAAGTCATGTGGAGAATTCTTAGGTAGAATCGGTTACAAGCAAAACGCTCATAGATAACTCCGAAAAGTTAGAGGTGCCTGGGGATTTATCACCGCTTACATAATTAGCGCATTTAGGTTACCTAAGGACTAAGTTTTGTTTATTATTGCATTTTCGAGTATAGGTGTATTCTTAAACCAAATCTTATTATAGAAAATTATAGGAATCCAATCCATCAGCCTGTATTCGTCCACTGCTGGACATAGGCCTTTCCGAGAACGCGCCACCAAATACGGTCCTCCGCCTTCCTCATCCAACCGCTTCCCGCCACCTTCTTCGTCATCGGTCCAGCGAGCTGGAGGGCGTCCTACACTGCGCTTGCCGGTACGCGGTCTCCACTCCAGAACACGTCTGCCCCATCGGCCATCGGTTCTGCGATAGATATGACCTGCCCACTGCCACTTCAGCTTGCTAATCCTCAGAGCTATGTCGGTCACTTTTGTTCTTCTACGAATCTCCTCGTTCCGGATTTTATCCCTGAGAGAAATTCCCAACATAGCTCGCTCCATAGCGCGCTGAGCGACTTTTAATTTGTGAACGAGGCCCACCGTCAGTGTTCACGTTTCCGCTCCATACGTCATTACCGGTAGGACACACTCATTGAAAACCTTTGTCTTCAGGCTTTGCGGTATCGACGAATCGAAGACCTGACGCAGCTTTGAAAATACGATAATATAATTTTATTGATACGCACAAAAGACTTGCAGTAACGATATTGTTACGTATTATTGCGATAGAAATCGCGACAGCTGTCTCTCACACTACAAGGGGAAAGGTGTTGTTATAAAATAGTACCTAATAATATTTCGAACAATAATCAGATAAATCAATCGAATTGGTTATTGAATTCAAGTGTAACATCGGATCATTCATTTGTTAGAAGCATCTTATGGGCCATTGTTGAGTATCACTGGCATTGTGTTCTGATCGGCTTCTCTTTGGATTCATTGCCGTAATCAATTAATAGTTCTTTAATAAAAAGGTTAAAACCGATGTGTTTTAGTTTTTTATTTCTACTTATGGCTTTACTAGCTGATGCCCGCGACTTCGTCCGCGTGAATATAGTTTTTAAAATCCCTCGGGAACTCTTTGATTTTTCCGGGATAAAAAGTAGCCTATGTCACTCTCCAGGTCCTCAACTATACCCATGTAAAATATCACGTCAATCCGTAGCTCTGTTGCGGCGTGATTGAAGGACAAACCAACAAACACACTTTCGCATTTATAATATTATGTATGATTGTAAAAATGCATTATTTACACAGCTGTTAATGAACTTCTTAACGACCGAGTTGTGTGGAAGCAATAGAATAGAATAGAATAGAATAGAAATGTTTTTTATTCAAATAAACTTTTTTACAAGTGCTTTCGAATCGTCGATGAGTCTACCACTGGTTCGGAATGCCGTTCCTGCCGAGATGCAATCAGCTGTGCATTCAACTACCCACAAGCTGATTGTGTAATTCTTACTAAGTCATACTATTTATGCGAAATTGTTTGTTGGTTTGTTGGTTTGTCCTTCAATCACGCCGCAACAGAGCTACGAATCGATGTGATTTTTTGCATGGAACCTGGAGAGTGACATAGACTACTTTTCATCCCAGAAAATCAAAGATTTCCCGAAGGATTTTAAAAACTAAATCCACGCGGACGAAAGTCGCGGACATCAGCTAGCAGGTATATAAATACGAAATAGTGTTTCTTTGTTGGTTTGTCCTTTAATCACGTAGCAACAGAACACCGAATGCTCGTGATTTTTGTCATGGGTATAGTTCACGACCTGGAGAGTGATATAGGCTCCCTTTTATCCCGGAAAAGTAAAGAGTTCGCGCTGGATTAAAAAATCTTAATCATCTAGTTCTAGTCCTTAATAATATTATAAATACGAAAGTGTGTTTGTTTGTTGGTATGTTGGTTTGTTGGTTTGTCCTTCAATCACGCCGCAACAGAGCCACGGATCGACGTGATTTTTTGCATGGGTATAGTTGAGGACCTGGAGTGACATAGGTAACTTTTATCCCGGAAAATCAAAGAGTTCCCGAGGGATTTTAAAGATTAAATCCACGCAGACGAAGTCGCGGACACCAGCTAGTCATACTAATATTATAAATGCGAAAGTGTGTTGGTTTGTTGGTTTGATGGTTTGTCCTTCAATCACGCCGTAACAGGGCTACGGATCGACGTGATTTTTTGCATGGGTACAGTTGAGGACCTGGAGACTGTCATAGGCTACTTTTTATCCCGGAAAACAAAGAGTTCCCGAGGGATTTTAAAAATTAAATTCACGCGGACGAAGTCACGGGCATCAGCTAGTAGGTATATAAATTCTAGTGAACATGTTTTCTCTAAGCAAATCAACGTTACCTTCAAGAAAAAGAAACCCAAAAACATCAAGATAGGAACGGGCGAAGCGTGATGCAATACATAAAAAGCTCAACTGAACCACGAAGTAGCAAGCGTTAAATCCATTCTTTGTCTGTTTTTGCCAGATTATCCGCATAACTGACCGCCATAATGAGTTCGAAAATTGAAGTGACTGTCAAAATAATGATAGGTACGTAATAGTTATGGTAACTACGTCTAAGTATTACGAAAGAGCACTTTACTGGATGAAATCGCTGATCTGCAAAAACTTGGCTTAAGAACGCGTATACATAGATACGCGTAACACCAAAAAAAATTAGATTATAGATAGCCGCAACCTCATGTGAGGCGCGACAAAAGATAGCGTCTTGCGCGGAAAAGGAGTGTAGTAAGCGCCAAATACTTTGTAACTCGTAAAATATTCATTTTCTTTTCAATTCACTAGGCTACTCTCTTGATAATATCAATCGGAATTTAATGTAATTTGGCTCTGTAATATGCAACACATTGAAAATAAATGAATATTGGTTAAAAATTAGACCTAACTTCGCGATTTTTTATTATCGAACAAATTTCATCATTTTATGTTTTTGCCCAAGCACGTCCCTTGGCAGTAGGTATGATGTAATTTTTGCGTGTTTTTTTTCGGATACCTAGTTGAAACTTGATCTACTACTGTAAAAATCAAATCTGTTTACTGATAACGAACGTACGTCGTACACCCACCCGCAGTGGTGGATTCAAATTAAATTCTCTACTAGTTGATACTCGCGACATCTTCCGCGTGGATTCCTTTTTAAAATCCCGCGGGTATTCTTTGATTTTCCGGGATAAAAGTTACCTACGTTACTTTCCAGATCCTCAAGTATACCCAACTGTTGGTTTGTCCTACAATCACGTCGTCGTGATTGAAGGACAAACCAATAAACACTTTCGCATTTATAATAATATCTACTAGCGACCCGCCCCGAATTCGCACGGGTAGAAGAGCATATTTTGCCTATGCTTTGCAAACTCCTTGGAATGTTTCATAGATTATACCTTGAACAGCATATTGAACAGTACGTAGGCTTATTTAAAAGAAGTATCGCTCGGAAGCGCTCGGCTTATATCGTAGCAACCCGCGAAGCGCGCTTGAAATTATTTTGGCGCGCGATCGTTTTTATTTGCGACTACCTGTGCCCGCGACTTCGTCCGCGTGGAATAGTGACTTTCGGCAGCATTTTTAATTTTTTAGCAAATAAAACACATACATAAATTAAAATAAGATATTCAACATATTTTACTGCTAATAGCTTATTTTAGTACATTACATTATTTATACACGACAGTTTTTCATCCACAGACGCGGCGGGGGAATTTGTTTTGTAATATGTAGTGATAAAGGCGAAAGTTTGTGTGTATGTTTTTTACTTTTTCACTCAAAAACTACTGGACGGATTTGGCTGAAAGTTGGAATGGAGATAGATCTAACTGGAACACAGGCTACATTTTTTTCTACAGGAAAATTAAAGGGTTCCCGCGGGAATCAAAAAGCTTAATCCACGCGGACGAAGTCGCGGGCATCATCTAGTAAAAAAATAATACTAAAAATTGAGAAATCAAAATAGGAATGCAATGCCATGAACATAATGTGAATATAGGAAATAAAAAGCCGGCCAAGTGCGAGTCGGACTCGCGCATCGAGGGTTCCGTACTCCAAAAGTAAAAGTAAAACGATAATATTATATTAATTTGCTTATTTATCGTTAACTTTGTTTGTAGAGGTTAATTGTTAATATAAAAAAAACTATGCTAGTTAGAGCGTTGGTTTTATTTTTACTGTAAAATATACATAAACTTCTATTAACCATAATTATTTCAGATTTTTTGATTGGTAAACTTCGGAGATAAGGGGGGACGGGGGACGGTATTTTTTCGACATTTTGGCCGATTACTCAAAAACTATTATATTTAGAAATAAATAAAAAACTGTTTTAGAATGCACAAGTAAAGGCCTTTCATATGATAGCCCACTCGGTATAATTATCTTACTTTGAAATTTCAAATCCCTGATTTTCCCACTTTTTTAATGAAACTAAAATAATTTTCGCGTTGATTTTATTTTTCCTGTAAAATATACATAAACCTCTATTAACCATAATTGTTTCAGATTTTTCGATTGGTAATCATGCGGATCATGCGTCATGCTCGTGAACGGGTGCCGCCGGCGGGAATGGGGCTACTTTCTGTCTGCCCGTCTTTGACATGAATTGAATTGTAGTACGTTTTGTGGAAATGTCATATTCTATTCTAACAAAGATGCACGGGTTAAATCAGCTTGCCATCCAGCTGCCCACAAGATAGTATAAAAACTTATTACAATGTAATAGCTACTTATTAATATTGTAAAATGATTATTTTGAAAAGAGCAACTGCTGAGTTTCTTGCCGGCTCTTCTCAGCAGAATCCGCTATCCGAACCGGTGGTAGAATCTTGACGTGTCATAAGACCACAGGTTGGCCTACATGAAGTAAATAATTTTGAATTTTGAATTTTTTTAAACTACGGAGATAAGGGGGGGGGGGGACGGTATTTTTTTCGACATTTTGCTCGATTACTCAAAAACTATTATATATAGAAATAAATAAAAAACTGTTTTAGAATGCACAAGTAAAGGCCTTTCATATGATACCCCACTCGGTATAATTATATTACTTTGAAATTTCAAACCTCCGATTTTCCCCCTTTTTTAATCAAACTAAAATAAGTTTCGCGTTGTTTTTATTTTTCCTGTAAAATATACATAAAACTCTATTGAACATAATTATTTCAGATTTTTCGATTGGTAAACTTCGGAGATAAGGGGGGGGGGAACGGTATTTTTTTCGACATTTTGGCCGATTATTCAAAAACTATTATATATAGAAAGAAATAAAAAACTGTTTTAGAATGCACAAGTAAAGGCCTTTCATATGATACCCCATTCGATATAGTTATTTTACTTTGAAATTTCAAACCCCTGATTTTCCCCCTTTTTTAATCAAACTAAAATAATTTTCGCGTTGCTTTTATTTTTCCTGTAAAATATACATAAAACTCTATTGACCATAATTATTTCAGATTTTTCGATTGGTAAACTTCGGAGATAAGGGGGGGGGGGGGGCGGTATTTTTTTCGACATTTTGGCCGATTAATCAAAAACTATGATATATAGAAATAAATAGAAAACTGTTTTAGAATGCACAAGTAAAGGCCTTTGATATGATACCCCCGATTTTCCCCCTTTTTTTTAATAAAACTAAAAATAATTTTCGATTTTTCTTTATTCCTACGATGTTGGGCCACTATTATACACAACTATGCCAAATTTCATGTCGATTGCTTTAATAGTTACTGAAATAATCGACTGTGACAGACGGACGGACGGATGGACGGACGGACGGAGAAAGTCTCACCATAAGGGTTTCATTTTTACCATTTTGGTACGGAACCCTAATTAAATCATATTGTTAACAGAAATCACACATGGTTCGAGTTTGAAGTTCCGAGTCTTCCGAGTTCCGACATCGCTAATTCTCTATGTCACCTATGTATGTGTAGGTACATTTGCAGAGTATTCTCAAGAAATACTCCTTCAAAAATTTTCACCAGATTTCAATGGCACTTTCCTGAAGTCTACGTTTACTAAACTGTTTAATAGTTATTGCCGCCTCGTACCACTATAGTACGCGGGAGGTAAGGCCGTGCAGCGACATCTATACTGCACATTGGCAACAAATCATAACTGGGCGAGTTGATTATTATTTTTATCTACTCCAGCATCGAAAAGTTTCAATTTCGAATTTGACAGCTGAATCGAAATGAACCCTCTTTCGGTTTTGTTTCTCATTTCGATGCAGCTCGTTGTATGGGAGCTGAATCGAAATGGTTATCTTCTTAAAATAGGATACCTAAAGCTAAGGCTCTAAGTTCTGGTACTTTTGTACCGTTCATACGACAGAGGCACCACAGGCGGCTGGTGGCGGCTTACAGAGTTACTTTTGTTACTTTATTGAGCCTACGGCGTATTTTGTTAATGATTTTATTTTCCTTGTCGTAGATAAAATCTTGTATGCAACTGAACGTAATTAGTCATTTTAATTCTCGTACTATCCTATTTTGATACTCTTTGATTTTGATTCGTATCAAAAAACAGCACTCGAATTAAAATGACCCTCATTACGATGCAGTTGCATAAATAGCTATATTAAAAGACTTCAAAAAAGGAGGTAGGTTATCAATTTGAGTCTTTTTTTTATGTATGTCCACCGATTACTTGAAGACGCCTGAACCGATTTGGAATTTTTTTTTTGTTTGAAACGGTATACTTCCCAGGTGGTAAATTTCATTGAAATCGATTGAGCGGTTATATAAATATCAACAATAAATTATATATTTTGTATCGTGGCGCGGGAGTTTGAAGTCGGTTTTTTAAAAAGAATTTTTTATATTAAATTATTTTATTGTGTATTTTTTATAGTTTGTACCTACACTGCAACTGCCTCGTTGGTCTAGTGGTGAGCATGTGCGGCTGCGGATGACGAGGTCCCGGGTTCGATTCCCGGGTTAGGCCAATAAATGTACCTCTTTGGTTTTTCTGTCAAGAAATTCTCAGTTAGGAGGTTGGCGGTGAGTCACCCCCGTGCCTCGGAGAGCACGTAAAGCCGTCGTTCCTGCGCCTGATCTCTCTCCGATCGTGTCAGATTTCCGTCCCATCGGACTATGAGGGTGAGGGAATAGAGAGTGTACCTGTTTTGGCGCACTTGTGCACTATAATATTATCTCTGAGGAGGTTGGCGGCCGTGACCGGATTCGGTCGAGTGGACATTATTATTTATTAACTAGCTGATGCCCGCGACTTTGTCCGCGTGGATTTGGTTTTTAAAATCCCTCAGGAACACTTTTATTTTCTGGGATAAAGTAACTTATTTCACTCTCCAGGTCCTTAACTATACTCATGCAAAAAATCACGTCGATCCGTGGCTCTGTTGCGGCGTGATTGAAGGACAAACCAACAAACAAACACCCTTTCGCATTTATAATATTAGTATGATTAGAATATTAAATTGCATAGGAAAACACTGTAATATTACGTCCATACGGTGTATTCAGAGGGGTCGCAGGTTCGATCCCGGGTTCGACCTCTGACTTTTCGGAGTCAAGTGCGTTTAAGCAATTAAATATCACTTGCTTCAACGGTGAAGGAAAACATCGTGAGGAAACCTGCACATCTGAGAGTTCTCCATAATGTTCTCGAAGGTGTGTGAAGTCCACCAATTCGCATTGGGCCAGCGTGGTGGACTATGGCCTATAACCCTTCTCTGAGAGGAGACCTGCGCTCAGAAGTGAGCCGTTGATGGGTTGCTAATGAATAAATGAATGAACGGTGTATTACATCCATATCTACTATGTAGGTATAATGATCGTTTGGCAATAACTGACGCCATTGGAGTAGTAATTGACTTTGACAAAATAGGGCTAGCCATGACTGTACGATAAAGTGCGCTTTCCAGCTTAAGATGAGCCGTACATTCAAAGTATCCTGTACATTCCGGGGTTCAAGTTGTTTGGACCTTATACTGAAGATTTTGATGTCTATAATTTCTGAACTACTAAACCAATTACAGGACAATCTCTAAAGTGCCTCCTTTCTAACAAAAAAAAGAATGAATTAAATCGGAATACGCCTTAATGAATTACAACTAAATACACATTTTGACTTTCATCCCGTCCCAAAGGGAACCTTGCTGACTTTCGGGATAAAAGAATATTATATTATCATACCTCGTAGTACGAACTTCAATCATGCCAAGTTTCATTTAAATCCGTCCAGTAGTTTCGACGTGATGCGCGGCCAAGATACAGACAGACAGACAGACTGGCAAGAAATTAAAAAAAAATACTTGAGAGGTGTCAAGGAGCACCCGGATGGAACGTAGTTCCTTTCGATTAATTAATTTGGCATTGTGTTCGGTACTTTCGCGGTACAATAATGGCTCTCCGTAGCCTTGTGGCTTCTGCAGTCGCCTAACAGCCAAAGGTCGATGATTCGAATCCCAGCTCGACAGACCGAATTTTCCATTTTCAATTTTATTTTAAACAATTTCTACATGTAGAACCTTTCCCTAATTTTTTATAACTTAAAAATAAGTTACGAAAAATTAGGGAAAAATTCCACATGTAGAAATTATTTAAAATAAAATTGTATAGAAAATTCAGTCTGTCGAGTCAGTCGAGCTGGGATTCGAACCATCGACTTTTAACTCTTAGGCGACTGCAGAAGCCACAAGGCTACGGAGACCCAATTTTGTACCGCGAAAATACCGAACACAATGCCAAATTCACATTCAAAAAAGTTTCGATCCGTCTAGCCCCCTTCCGCACCGCGCGATAAGGAACTACGTTCCAAAATTGTTTTGGCTTCAGTATCGATTATAAAGTGCCCTGAAACAAAAATTTTCAAAATATCTTCAATGTACAGAATTGGACCTGTTACAGTTTTATTATAAGTATATAGAAGATATTTCATTAAAATTGTATATTATGGTGTAAAGGCCTATCATAATGTGCATGAAATGCGTAAGGTAACTAACGTATATTTAACTTGATAAGGATTAATACTGTATCTGTCTAAATAGATTTCCAATTACCGCATGGTACGTGACCATTTTTTTAGAAGTTAAAATGGATATAGTGAGCTATCCTTAAAAGATAGTAGTTATATGCCATCGCGGACTTTTTTGTAAAGAATTATCCCACCATACCACCACCATACTTTTTTTGTTATATCTCAAAGGGATTAGTCAGCGTTTTCGATGAAAGCTCCCAGGCGGCTTAAATTTTTCCGACATTGTCAACAGTTATCGTCATATTTCAACCAATTTAGACAAAATCTTAACAAATTATACACTAGAACATTCGTCATGAATCACCCTATCTATTGGTGGAAACCGCATTAAAATCCGTTCAGTAGTTTTTGAGTTTATCGCGAACAGACAGAAAAACAGACAGACAGACAGACGCGGCGGGGAACTTTGTTTTATAATATGTAATGATAGTGATTGGCCCGTGAACTTCATCAAGTGGAGTTTTTCAAAAAGCCCTTTGTTTCTCTACATAATGCAATTCCATAATACGGAATCATCATCAGCAACGGCTTACTATTGAGCGCAGGTCTCCACTCAGAGAAGGGTATAACCAATTAAACACCTTCAACGGCGAAGAAAAACATCGTGAGAAAACCTACACACCTGGCAGTTCTGTAAAAGCTGCATCAATTTTTTTTTTTTAATTCAGATGAACCCCCGATGTTGCGGTCGGAGACTGTGTTTACTGTTTATGTCTTATGTATCTTATCTATGTTATTGCTTATATTCTAATAATATAAGGTAACTATAGATCTTTAGTACATATTTATTTGTTTTCATTTATTATAATTTTTACAATTTTTGTTGCATAGTCTAAGAATTTTGGTCTCAAAAGATTGCTTCCAATTATTTCAAATATTGTTTAATTACTTATTTTTGTGTTTATTAGCATTTCTAGGTTATATCTACTTCGGCAGTACTACAGGCTGAATTGTGATGATTGGCTGAATTTATCGCGTTCTTACTGCATCAATGCATTTTTATCACTGGCAGGAGAGTGCCAGCCAATCAGAGGCCACTGATCGTTACACTGGCGCAAACAATTTTAGAGAATACCACCACTGTACTGATGCATCCATTTTTAGACAATCCATCAGTAAAGGAATCATCATCGCTCGAATCTGCACCGCTACGTGGTCGACATTCCACGATCCCGCACTAAGCGCTTTGCTTCCTCGTTCCTAATACGCACCGCTAGTATTTGGAATGCCCTTCCGGCTTCCGTTTTTCCAACTGACTATAACTTGGGTACCTTTAAATCAAGAGTGAATAGGCATCTTCTAGGCAAGCGCGCTCCATCTTAGGCTGCATCTTCACTTACCATCAGGTGAGATTGCAGTCAAGCGCTAGTCTATATATTTAAAAAAAATAAAAGGAAACTTTTCACGCCATTGTGTATTACACTATCTCGGCTATCGGCTAAGTATATCTACCATTGCTGGCAACTGTGGAAAGCTCGGCCGATAGTCAACATTATGCACAATAAATCCGCGGCTGCAGGTGCTATTGATGTAATAACGGGATTTCACTCGGTAAACCAAGATAACAATGAAGTAAGACAGTTTCTAAATGCTCAATAGCCCAACGGTTAAAGTTGCGGACTGAAAACTGAAAGGTCGCAGGTTCGAATCCCACCCGTTGCACTATTGTCGTACCCACTCGTAACACAAGCTTTCCGCTTAGTTGGAGGGGATAGGAAGGGTATTAGTCAACTTCAATTTGACTAATATTCTTATTAAAAATAATAATAATAATAAATAATAAATAATAATAAATATTTACTTCTGAATTTCTAATAACTTAAGAGTCCCAATAAAGCTCGAGTAAAAGCTCGAGTTTCCATACAAAGGACTTGGGAACATTTTTTTTGAATTTAGAAACTACATTTCGATTTCCTAATTTTTCATACTTTGCAAAAAAAGCATATTTTAGACAATAATTTTAAGTTTTCAAATAATTGGCTTACGATTCGAAAAATTAAAACATAATAAATAAGGTTACATAAACATTTTTTTGGCTTTCCTTCGGAACACTTATATTATCACTCTTTTATATCATATCATACTAATATTATAAATGCGAAAGTGTTTTTTTGTTGGTTTGTCTTTCAATCACGCTGCCACAGAGCCACGGATCAACGTGATTTTTTGCATGGTTGTAGTTGAGGACCTGGAGAGTGGCGTAGGCTACTATTAATTCCAGAAAATCATGAATTTCCCGAGGGATTAAATAAATAAATTAAAACAAAACTATGGTTTTATGGAAACTCGGGCTGATCTACAAGAAATGTAGAGTAGAAACGTGAAGGTACCTAGTTACAATTAGACGGAGTTTAGTCTTAGAAAGTATTAGGTATTGTTCTGGCTGGTACCACAGATTTTTTTCTTTAGAAGAATTTATTTGGGAACATGACACCAACCCCACAAAAAATTTTCACTTGCTAACGATAGATTCAACGGTTCGATACAGCAAGGATTCCGTAGAGTTTGTAAAAATCCGATTTTAATTAATAAAAACACAACTGAGAGACCTCCTCCTTTTTGGAATGTGGGCAATTTTTTTTTAAATAATCTTTAAATAATGTAATGGTAAACTTACCTCTGGGACTGTATGCTTCACAAATTGCAGCGTATAACACCAAAATGAAGACACAATTGAGGAAAACTGAATGCCATAACACTGCCATAGTCAGATAGCACCACAAATTGTTACTTAGCTTAAATCATCACACAGTAATTTTTAAAAACACAAAAGTTAAGGGTTTTAAAGCTAAAGATTTTGCGTGAATTTAGGTACTCAATTTAAAATAAAATATTATGTGCAAGTTTTAAACTTTTATGTTTTCAAGCACTTAAATCTTGAAGATACGTCAAATATTTCTAAAACACTTTTTTACTGAAGTTTTCCAAATTTTTCACGACTTCTTACATTACTCACTTTTTTGATGAAACAGGATAAACTGTTTTTCTTTTTGGAAAATTTATAAAACTTTTATGTAAGTTTTCAGTACCTACCCTAGCTAATAATTTACAAAAAATATTTAATTTTTAAAAAATGCCCTTAAAAATATTATATTCTTTAGAAAAAATATTCCTTATCACAGTCACTTGATTTTTTTAAAGTTATTCTATGGTGATTTGCTCACATTAGCATAAGTGCAAAAAAAATATATTTTTTGATTTTAGGGTTTTTTCAGTTTGACGTCCGCAATGTCCGGTGTCCGAATAAGAAATGGCAGGAAAAAAGGCGCGCGCGCACCATTGTTGTTATTGGCTAACGAGTTTGTTTTTACTTTTTTCCGCGACGCCCGGCGCCTATATCCCCACTGGGAAATCTGGTCGCGCTCGGAGGCAGATGGTGCTACCAACCTTTGGTACAAAAATTCAACATTAAAAAACTCTAATTAATTTTCCGTAAAATATTTTATACTTCGCATGAATTGATTGGATGATTTTATTCCACACAATAAAGAAAATATAAGAATATAGCTTACTGAAAACTACGCATTCAAACGTGACCTATGCGTAAAATGGAGTCTCTACCAGGCGACTGGATTGCATAAAGTAAAAAAAAAGATTTTAAGATATGCAATTATGCAGCTTCTTTTCAGGATTTCTGGAAAAATTTTGAATTATTTAGGTACTGTATTCCAATAGTGACTACATAAAAGACTTTTGCGTTAGATATGCTCTTACATGGTAACTAGTGGGCGAAAAAAATTGATTGTTTAGCGCTCATTCTTAAGAAATCAATAATAATAAATGAACCATCATAATCATTATGGCAATGTCGTTGTCTAACTGATGAAGAACGACATCAAAATGAAAATGTTCTTAATCGCTGCCCATAGAGAGTGAAATGATTACGGGCGCTTAGCGAGTGTTTAATGTATTGCAGTTGTTATGAGACTGCGCTCAGATAAACATGACAAGGTCATTTGAATTAATTATGTAAATTAAAAAAACACCTTATATAAGCCGCAGTCTAATCTGGTAATGACCGATTAAGTATTAGATCGGCTTTTCTTCAGCTGTCCACAAGATAGATAAGCTACATTTTGTAACATTTTTGGTATGAAAAGAGCAACTGCTGATTTTTTTGTCGGCTCTTCTCAGCAGAATCAGCTTTCCGAACCGGTGATAGATTCTTGACTTGTCATAAGAGCCACAAGTTGGCATACTTTGTGAGAGTGGATGGATGGATGGATGGATGTTCTCTTTAACGCAACAACGAATGAACCGATTTGGCTGAAATTTAGAATGAAGGTAGCTCACACCCAGTTTATGTATTAACTTAGTGTTATGTAAGTATTAACTTTTAATATTGCCATTTTGTTGCATTGGTATAAATATTCTATTCACATACCAGTCCTTTTTAAATGTATTAAACTCGATTTTCTCTATACCATCACATTGTACCTGCATTTTGTTGAATAAAATATCTATCTATCTACATATAAGGATTAAAACATAGGCTACTTGTTATTCCGGAAAATTACAGAGTTCCCACGGGAATTAAAAAACCTTAATCCACGCGGACGAAGTTTTGTATAAATTCATAATAAAATTCATTGGGCTCAGTTAACATACGGTACGTGTTTATAGTAGAGTGAAAATGGTTTTACTCTACTCTTTAGAGTACCGAAAAATTATCAAGCGTCCTCATACGACGCGATATGAAAAAAACAATGGTACCCATCTATTTGGTATCAAGGTGGTATCAAGTGTATTCTATGCCTATATCATCATCATCATCATTAGCAACCCATCAACGGCTCACTACTGAGCGAGGTCTCCTCTCAGAGAAGGGTTATACACCATAGTCCACCACGCTGGCCCAATGCGAATTGGCGGACTTCACACACCTTCGAGAACATTATGAAGAACTCTCAGATGTGCAGGTTTCCTCACAATGTTTTCCTTCACCGTTGAAGCAAGTGATATTTAATTGCTTAAACGCACTTGACTCCGAAAAGTCAGAGGTGCGTACCCGGGATCGAACCTGCGACCCCCCGAATAGGAGACCACAGTCCTAACCACTAGGCCATCCACTGCTTGCTATGCCTATATACTATGTTTCAAATAAACGTTATAATAATTTCCAATTATTATATTTGCGATCTAAGGACACGCCATCCGCAGATTACTAAGCAATATTAGGTAATAAGCAATATTACAGAATTAGCATGGTAATACGTAGTTGTTGCCACGGTATTGCCATTACTAGTATTGCCATTGGCATAGTACTAAAACATGCTGACACGCCACGTTCACAGGACACACAATACACAATAATAAGTGTGTCAAAAACAAAGAAAATCGTATTTCATTTTAACATTGATTTGGCTTTTGGTACACCAAAGGTTTCCATTGAAGACGGTAAGTCGGTAACATTAATTATCGAATAAAATTTGTCATTACAGATTACCAATTAAATACCAATAGACATTTTTAGTTGAGTCATATCATTACCTATGTGTGACGTAATTATATTATAATCTATTACGACCACACGCAATATTTATATTTAATTTTCATAATAAAATGGGGATAAAAAATCCCAAAAAGGTTGGTGATCCCTATATTTTATAGAGAGTGAATCGAGTGAACAGCTGTGTTTAGGTCTAAATGGAACGCACTTAGTTAAACATCCATCAATTGTCTGTATCAATCTAGGTCCTCTTGGATTTAAAGTTTAAACGTAGGAAAGTTCGCCTTCCGGGTAAAAAGGGAATTAAAGCTCAAGTTGTAAATGATGCTCAAGGTATGTCCATAGAGATTCAAATGCAAATATTTATTTTAATTCAAAATTTTAACACTATATACACAAGTGGTTCGCCCCGAACTGAGACCTCGCGGTAACGGTTTCCCATAATTACTTATTCATTCAATAGATACATGACGATCAAAATTGACATTATTATTATGCCCGTTTTCACCAACCATACCTAAATCATCCCCTTTGTAGAAGTCTCTTTACGTAGGTAGCCCCTAAATACAATCCTAACATCCCAATGTCATTTTCACCTTTAGTTGTCCCGTAGAGGTTTGTAATAACAAAGTTGACAGAAAGTGTCAACTAACTTAACATATGTAGCCCGTAAAGGTTAGGGAACTGTTATAGTGAAATCCTCAAGGCCTCAATCAAACTTAGGTATAGTTTTTTGGAACATTCAAATTAAATTACTTGTACACAGCGTCAACTATCGACACGATCAGAAAACATGTAAAAACAAACTGCAACGTGAAGTTTTATTGATTTTTGCTAAATGACTAAATAATAATTTTAATTGAATAATTATATTATGTTACATATAGCTGCATTTGCTATATGAGATGAGAGCGCCATCTATTGACATCATTGTGAAGTTCTGTTGTTGCTGCTCATTAAAAGTTAAATAATTTAGTTTCCTTATTACATTTATCTAATTTTAGTATTTGTTGTTCAAGTACATGATATTACGCTAAAATTATAAAAGTTTCAAGCCCCAGCTTTCAATGGTTATTCCGTTGTGAGGTCAAATATAATCTCCACTTTGAAAGCCCCCCATTTCGTCAATTTTAGGAAAAAAATTAAAAAAAAAATACTTTTGTACTCTGTTCCAAATTATCTTTAAAATGACGTACTGTAACCCTATGAAAAGCAAAAAAAATTTTTTTTCTTCGCGTTCGCTTCTATGAGAGCCCCCCTGAAATAAAGATTTTTATAACTTTTTAAGCTGGAGGCCATCGGTTTACATATTATATCTAAAATTGAAGTAATTACGTTTAGTAATTCAGAAGTTATAAGGCTCTGACAGACGGACGGACGGACGGACGGACAAATGCAAATTCACTCAAGTAGACTCAAAGACCTTCGCTTCGCTCGGTCGATTATTTATCTATATGCCTACTTATATCAATTTATGTTACAAGTTTACAACGACGGTGGCCATACTACGTCGGCTTCTACCGGTAGCTTAGTCAACAGTTGGACATTGAAAGATTATCACAGAATCTTGTTGAGCTCCAAGCCACCCCTACCCCAAATCCCTGATCACCAGGAGAGAAAGGTGTTAGATCCCAACTATGTTTTGAAGACTTTTTATGCGAACTGGGTAGCGACATCTGTAGGTGTACGACAAACAACATTTTACGCCATCTAGCGGAAACTTACTGTACTTTGTCATACATCATGGATGGATCGATACTTAAGTTTGACTTAAGTGTCAAGTTAGTTCTTTAAGCTACCGCTAGTGCATCCTGTAGGCCATTGTACTTGCCCCTTTGCACACACAATCAGAAGTCTGTTTCTTTCTTACATTCGTTAAAAGTCCATGAGTAAGTGCGATGGAGCATATCGATGGATTCAATGCAACTAGAAAATGAAATGAACTTTTGATGTCAGACGTCAGTTGCAAACGAAATACCATCGTGGTGAGTTATTTGAGTCAAATATTTCGCAATTTTTCGCAAGTTTACGCGTGTTACATTGATGAAAAATAGTTGTAAAAGTGTCAACATTAGTTCGCGAGTGATGTGTTTGTTAGTTTAAGTTGTTTGTCGATAGTTGTTCAAGTGTTTCATAGTGATGTCAGTGATCTTACAGCTAACGGGATTCCGGTATTGAACTTTTGTCTGAATTTTGAGACACACCTAGATGTAGACTGTTACGCGGAAGGAGCCGGATGTCAAGCCATGCGTAAATTTTGATTATTTACTTTACTTAACGGTAAGCTCTAGTTATTGAACTTTTAATAATAACTTAGATTTAATAATAGTAACTTAAAGTCACGTAGGTATTTTTATGTGTCGTGTGTGCGGAAGAGATAATCTGTCTATTTTTGTTTTGACCTCGACTCTAGATCTTTAATCTTTGTCTTTTTTTTACTTTAATTTAGTTTTTAGGGTTCCGTACCCAAAGTTGCCAACGGGACCATACATTATAACTAAGCCTCGACCGCTGTTCTTCCGCCCGTCCGTCTGTCTGTCAGTGGGCTGTATCTAATGAATCGTAATCGGTAGACAGTTGAAATTTTTCAGTGTCAATTTTTATTATTTGTTGTTAACAAATAATAAAAAATCGCCTAAGTGCGAGTCGGGCCTCACTCTTTTAGGGTTCCGTTAAAAAAAATTAATAAAAAATATTTCCATGTACCCATGGAACATTTAATTTAATTTTTATTTTAATTTAATTTAATTTTTATTATTTGTTGTTATAGCGGCAATAGAAATACATAATATGTGAAAATTTCATCTGTCTATCTATTACGGTTTACGAGATACAGCCCGCTGACAGACGGACGGACGGACGGACGGACAGCGTAGGCTTAGTAATAGGGTCCCGTTGGAACCCTTTGGGTACGGAACCCTAAAAATTAAAAAAAAAAAGTTTATAGAGTTAAATCTTATACGATGCAATGTACGGAACACTTGTGCGAGTCCGATGCACACTTGGACTTGGTCAGTTTTTATTTTATACATACCTACAGGTTTAGTCTTTGGGCACTGCAAATAATAAAATTATATTTAGCAATTAGCCGAGCAATTTCCCTTAAATTAATATTATTATTTAATAGGAAAGCTATTACTTAAAGCTAACTTGAAATTGAATAAATTCCCAAGTCCTAATGACTAAGTAAGTACCTACCTACCTATACTATTATCTATTGGCTTAGCTGAGAATACTTAGAATAGGTACTGCCTAGGCAGGTAAAGCGTTTATGTAAGACGTGTTTCCTTCATTGCCTGCCTTTGCCTACAGCTAAGCTAATCGTGGTATTATTTTGCATAAATGGTAGGTAAATTAAGTCTCTATCTAAGCATTCAGACTAAGCTTGTAACTTAACTTTGTACTTAACTTGATATCGTACCTATACCTGTTAAAAAAATTAATTAACCGATCTATCTAATCTTTTATTTATTTTTTTCGCGCAATGCACAAAAACAACGTCAAGCCACAAAAACAACTGGGCCAATAACCTTTAACTCAAAAGTTTCGCAGTTCAGAAGCTTGCAATCAAATTTTCGAAAACAGGAAAGCGTCTTAGGTGCTACAAAATATTAAAATAACGGCTGTAAAACTACTACTTAAGGTACTTCTTATTTTCCGAATATCCTTAAAAAAAGAAATAGAAAGTGGGAAGATTCTTATTGTAGTGGACGATTCCTAAGATTCCTAGATTCTCACACTAAGAACACACTATTCTATCAATCAATCAATCAATCAATCAATCAATCAATCAATCAATCAACTCTAACCACAGATAACGGAAAGTTCTTACCGTGACAGCATTAGCTTAAAAAATACTAGCTGATGCCCGCGACGTCGTCCGCGTGTATTTCGTTTTTAGGGTTCCATACCCAAAGGGTACCAACGGGACCCTATTACTAAGCCTACGCTGTCCGTCCGTCCGTCCGTCCGTCCGTCTGTCAGCGGGCTGTATCTCGTAAACCGTAATAGATAGACAGATGAAATTTTCACATTTTATGTATTTCTATTGCCGCTATAACAACAAATAATAAAAATTAAATTAAATTAAAAAAATTAAATTAAAATATTACCATGGGTACATGGAAATATTTTTTTTTAACGGAACCCTAAAAGAGCGAGGCCCGACTCGCACTTGGCCGATTTTTTAATATACCTCGGGATTGATTTGATTTTCGGGATAAAAAGTAGCCTTTATGTCACTCTCCAGGTCCTCAACTGTGCCCATGCAAAAAATCCCATCGATCCGTAGCTCTGCTGCAGGACAAACCAACAAACTATCAAACAAATAAACTTTCGCATTTATAACATTAGTATAATAGTATGATCTATTGTAGGTAGGTATACTGGTACAAACATAAATAACGGATTTTTTTATGACTACAGGTTGAAGTCTAGGTAGGTCTATTGTCAGTTGTCACAGAGTAAGGATAATCTCCTTATACTGTCCTATTGTGCTACATGGGCTAGGTTAGGTAATGTTTCCAAATTCAACACTTGTCAGATACCAACAAACATGAAGTATACCAAATTACCTACCTACTCGTTTTGTAGGCGTTTGATATGCCTAGAGCTTTTAACAGAGTAGGTCTAATCATTTGATCAACACAACATTGCTCTGACTTGCAAAGTAAGAATATTTTACTTTGAAATGCAGAAAAAGACGAAAACGTGTCATAACTCATAACGTCAAATCGACGCAAGGTCGATTGGGCAATGCAGGCGAATAAGAGCAACTTTATTCATCAAGACAGTCGTTCTCACGGGACAAGGCTTCAGCTGTCCCTAACTTACTTACATAGCCACAAACTTGCAAATAAACGTACTTAAATAAATAGTTCTCACTGTCCCTTTATCTTATCACTAGATGATGCCCGCGACTTCGTCCGCGTGGATTAAGGTTTTGTCATTCCCGCGGGAACTCTTCAATTTTCCGGGTTAAAATATAGCCTATATGCTAATCCCGGGTATGAGCTATCTCCATTCCAAATTTAAGGCAAATTGGTTCATTTGTTGAGGCGTTAAAGAGTAACAAACATCCATCCATCCATACATCCATCTTCACAAACTTTCGCATTTTATAATAATATTAGTAGGATTAATAGAATAAACAGGGTCAATAGAAACAGCCTTTACTTTTCGGCATTCATTTTGCTATATTATTCAACCGGTAGACTTTCGGTATGAATTACGAGCATTGTGTCTTGTAGATACCGATTAGTCATCTGTAACACTCCCCCTATTACTAAAGAGTACCTATTAGCCAACAATCTAGCTCTGACTGAGCGCGACACAGCAGCTTTATGTTTAAGTATCTACGTACCTCTAGAAACAAATTTCTAAATATTGTATTGCTTTTTTGAAAAGAGCAAGGTCCGCCGAATTTCTTGCTTGCTCTTCTTTGTTGGAATTTGGAAAGGGTACAAACCAGCTTTGTCAATAAGAACTTGTCTCGGCTGCAAATATGATAAGTGATACTGATAACCTCTTGGGCATGTTTCACCATCAAATAAATTCGACATATTGACTGGTAGCCAATACAAAACCTATTAAAACGTCAACTTTATTTGACGTATAAAATTTACTTGAACGTTGAATGAAACAGGACCTAAATGTATATAACCTTTACCTTAGAATATTCAGTCTTTACGTGGTCTTTACCCTCAATTTTTTTTGTACCTAATGGTAAATCTCATTTCTGATTTGATCTCGCAGGGATATACCGAGCATAGCTCTCTCCATCGCTCGCTGGGTGACCCTGAGCCTTCTTATGAGGCCCATAGTTAGCGACCATGTCTCGGATCCGTAAGTCATCACTGGCAACACGCACTGTTCCAAGACTTGAGTCTTCAGGCACTGAGGGATTTTGGACGAGAAGACATCTCGGAGCTTCCCGAACGCTGCCCAGCCGAGTTGGAAATTATAATTAATCTACCAATTCTTTCGGAATCAAATTATAAAAGCGCACATTGTAAAGTTGACACCACAAGACCCCACGTAGATCCCAACAACTATTAGTTCCTCCAATCATCATAAGCAAGCCATTAACGGCTCACTACTGAGCGCAGGTCTCCTCTCAGAGAAGGGTTATAGACCATAGTCCACCACGCTGGCCCAATACGAATTGGCGGACTTCACACACACTCGAGAACGTTATGGAGAACTCTCAGGTGTGCAGGTTTCCTCACGATGTTTTCCTTCACCGTTGAAGCTTGTGATATTTAATTTCTTAAACGCACTTAACTTATAAAAAGCGATGTGCGTGCCCGGGATCGAACCTGCGACCCCTCGAATAGGAGACCGCCGTACTGACCACTAGGCTATCACACTTCCAATGCGTTCTTCCATTAACTGATCTAAAATATACATTTCGCAGATTGGTACAAGAGATACTATAAATGGATATTTACATGTCGCAAACAGGCTTCCGAGTTCCGCTTGGAAAGGTCGCCATTGGAATTCTGTAGTGGTTGCTCACGTCCTGGCTCTGCCTAAGTCATCAGCCTCGCGACCTACATTACTCTATAACCGCTAAAATCTCTGGCACTTTACTTTCGAAAGCCACTGATAAACTAAATTTTTTTAACTTTTTTAGTAAAAAATATGAACCATGCGGAACATCACAATTCACACTTCACACTAATCCTACTATTATTATAAATGTGAAAGTTTGTGTGGATAGATGTATGGATGGATGGATGTATGGATGGATGGATGTTTGTTACTCTTTAACGCGACAACGAATGGACCGATTTGGCTAAAATTTGGAATGGAGATAGCTCATACCCAGGATTAGCATATAGGCTACATTTATCCCGGAAAATCAGAGTTCCTGTGGAATTAAAAAACCTTAATCCACGCGGACGAAGTCGCGGGCATCATCTAGTATATTATAAAGGCGAAAGTTTGTGTGTATGTTTGTTATTCTGTCACGCAAAAACTACCAGACGGATTTGGCTGAAATTTGGAATGGAGATGAACTATACCCTGGAATAACACATAAGGCTTTGGGAATCAAAAAACCTTAATCCACGCGGACGAAGTCGCGGGCATCATCTAGTGACTAATATTCCCTTCTTACCTCCAAAAAAGATGGTGATTCGGTTTTCAGACAACTCTTTACACGTAGCGTAGAGGCTTCTTTCAAAATGCAAGGTTTACATCCGAACCAGATCCGTTACAGTTTCGGAATGTTCTTACCTAGAAGTTATTATAGTACCTACTTAAGATTAGAGAAAAAAACTAGGCATAGAAAAACATCCGCAAGTCTTACAAGTCAAGTACTTAGCAACTCTTCATTCATGAAACATAACTTGTCAACACCAAGAATAGTTTCTAACAGTCTTTTATTAATACTCTTCAAGGATTATGAAGGCAGCTATTATAGTGGTGAAAGCAGCCGACCTTGTGACATGCGCTGAGGTCTGCGTTGACATTCAAAAGCTGGCTATGCAGCTTGTAGGTTATACATATTACCATTCTCTTCTTCAGGATTTTAGCTTCGAGCTTTAAGCTTTGTGCACCTTTTGTTATGATAAATCTGATCGAACTGTTCAATCCAAAAGTAGTCATATAAAGCTATTTTTAATTTTTTGCGGCAAGTTTCAATAATATGACCTCACCAGGATGTTGTACCCAAAGTGTACCCAGGTTCTAGTACTGGGTTTTTAACAGTTCCTATATAATTATTAGGTACCTACCCAACACCCACTACCTAATGCTTTTAATAAAACGGATGCAAGGATTATAATTATTTATAGTCTAGGAATTGATTTGACCTTGAACTTTATGAATAATCTCAACGGAATCAGTAATAAAAAAACGATTTCGGAGTTTTAATAAATAAAATGAATCGATTTATCTAAATGACCACTGACCAGCCGCCAGAATAAGCAAAAACTTGTTTGGACATCGAAGTTGCAATTTGAATGGAATATAATGTACCTACGATAAATATATAATATATACTAGACCATCAGCCATTTTATTTATAACATAACTATTATTTATAATAATACCAATAAAATAATATTGGAGACTCTTACTCTCAAAAGATACTACCTAAGTAGGTAATTTTTGGGTTTCTTTCTGTAGATATAAATGAGCTGAAAAAACAATCAATGCTAGCAATAAATAGGTATTTTCTTAAATGTTACAGCTTGTATAATAATTATAAAGTGATAAAAAATGTAGTTCAATGATAATTTATAGAGTATCTTCATATTAATTAATAATTGTTAGAGTCCATCTCTATAATATAGCAGAACGCAAAAAATTAAAGTTTGCACTACGAAATTGTCAAAAATTGTAAATTTTTTGACAATTTCGTAGCGCTAGTGCGTAGCTTCGAAGTAGTTTAGTAGCGTAGCGTAGTTTCGAAGCTAGGACAAAAATCTTGGTTTATCAGTAAAAAATAAATTTACATCCCATCTAACACAGTTAACTTATCCTAATTTATGTCCGCTTAAATTGCTGAAGAAGCTTTAGAAGACTACACTATGAGTTTCAATAAGGATTATGTATGGTAATTAGGCATGGTATATATGGTAGCTATTCAGAAAACTTTCGTTGTTCCATTTGCCAGTATTACAATAACAAAAGGCGTAAGTTATTACAAAAACCAAGCGACAAAGTCAGACCAGATTTCTATTACCTACTCTCGTCACTTGTATTAGGTCATACGACACCTCTGTCCGTTCATTTAAAACAATACCCACAAGTTTCACTTTCATTTTAAATGTCAAACGGAAAACAATATGAGAAAGGTACACCCTACCACCTTACCTAGCTAGCTCATTACGTACCTAGCTTATTATGTACGTGATAAAGACTATAACTGTATACCTAACTTAGTGATTCGTAAATCCTGCTGCTGACTGTAGATAATAAAGACGTAATGTAGATCCGAAAAGAAGTTATGCATTACTGAAGTGCCTTAACGCTCATTAAAATGCTGGCATTAGCTAGTAATAATAATTATAAAGTCTGAAGCTATTTATGTAATTCTAGGTATAACTTACTTCTTGCTGTAAACCACATCAGTACCATTCTGTACCGAAACTGTTGAGTTTCTTGAAGGCTCCTTTCCGAACCGGAAACTTATCATCCGAGCCATTTTGTCTGAAAGGTGGCTTTGGCCGTGGCCACCCTCTCTATCGTCAGAGACCTAAGATTTTTGAAGTGAAAACTTCTTTAAGCGCGTTGAGCATTTTTTTGGGTGAGCAAAAAACATGGATTTCGCGTCATCGTCACCTCCACAATCGTCACCTGGAGATTTCAGTAAGCGTTCAACATTTTAGAAGTTCCCAAGCAACCTTGTACAGCGCAAGCAGCCGCCTTTCTTACCGTGTCGCAGGTTCGAATCTCACTCACGAAATCGTGAGAGTGCGCTTTTCTTATTTGTTTTTATTTATTAGCAAATCTAGTTTTCACTTCTATCGGCAGTCCCTATGACTTCCATTTTTTTTTATTCAAATAAAGTTTTACAAAGTGTTTTTGGATTGTCAAGTGAATCTACCACTGGTTCGGAATGATGTTCCAAGTTCCAACCGAAAAGAAACACCAAAAACCTCTGTCTATTTCAATTTTCAAGTAAGTAAATTTACAAGTAAGTATGCCATACAAAATGCCATTTTACTAGTCTCGGAAATACAGAGCTTTATTAGTTTCCTGTTAGACAAATAGAACGCTACTGAATATACTGTCCTGTAATGTAAGTTGTCTTACATTACAGTCACAAGACTGTATAAGCTCCATAGAAAATTTCAGAAGTTTCATAGAAAATTTCATTATAAAAAGATACCATTATACAGTCGTAGTAAAACAGCTTCTTATTTGTTTTATGCATTGATCATTTTTACAAATGTTATTCTTACATTTTACATTTTCAATAAAAACATTTTGACAACAGTCAAATACCCAATTCTTTTCTTTCGGTCTCCGCACGCTGTCGAAGTCATTGGCATCTCCTAGTCACGTTTAAGCAGTGATCATTGATGTATATTAAAAAAGGTTAGAAATGCCTACTAAGAAAATATTCGAGTGAATGTAATAGAAGGAATGTCACCTCAGAGTAAATATTAGAATGTCACGTAATGATTGGTCAGTAGCTGGAACGTATAGTCGTTTACCCAAGGAACAATGTAATCCATTTCTAAATCGATCGCGTAACAAACCGATCTCAGTTTTGGCTCCATTACTTAATGCTTAGTGTTGAATTGTTCATGTAATTAGATTGCATACATTCAACTGTAGCAGTACCTACTTATTCAAGTTGCATTGTGATAAGGCGTTACTCAAATCAATGATAAACATAGAACGCTCAGGCACGTTATTGAAGAGAAGTCAGAGTTCTCAGACGAGAACATTATGGGGAACTCTCAGGCATACCTATGTAGGTTTCGCGATGTTTTCTAACGTCGCGACTCTGTCGTAAAACGTAATATTATATTATTTCCTGCGTAGTTGATAAGTATCTGTTGTTAGCATCAAGCAGATTATTATTATAAAACGCCTATAAAATAAACATACCAACCTTGTTAATTTTTATACATAAACTAGCTGATGCCCTCGAATTTGTCCGCGTGGATTTAATTTTTAAAATCCCGTGGGAACTCTTTGATTTTCCAGGATGCCTATGTCACCCTCCAGGTTCTGAATTATACCTATCCAAAAAATAACGTAAATCTGTAGCTTTGTTTCAGCGTGATTGACGGACAAACCAACAAACAAACACACTTTCGCATTTATAATTATGTAGTAGTAAGGAAGAATTAATACTAAATGATGGTAAAGGCGATCTAATTAAATTTTAGAACACAAAAGCTAGTATTGTGACTTAAATATGATATTTAGATGTATTTCCTCAGGGATTTTTTTAGTAGAGGATAATGAGTACTTAAATCATGTAGTTAGTAGTACATAATTTTTATGTATCATCAATAGTTTTCTCAGCACACGCCAAATAATGCATTTTATAGGAAAATTTTGCTACTTTGGGTTACATTATTGCAATTTTCGTAAGGATCTCTAACTTTTTGAAAATAAATTATAGCCTATGTTACTTCCTGATAACTTAGCTTTCTATTGGTGAAAAAATGGTTAAAATTGGTCCAGTAGTTACAGAGCCTATTCGGTACAAACAAACAAACAAAAAAATCTTTTCTCTTTATAATATTAAGTATTGATGTTTACTTTATTTAGCACAAACCATTGAAAATCGTTGTAATTAATTCATTTTAATTAATTATTGTTGTATTTAATTAATTCAACAAGAAGGCAGTATTGCAATACTGGTGCCTATTAATTACCTAGTTTTAAGATTAAAGCGAGTCAGAAGCATGTTAACAAATGGGTAACCCGCTTCACAGCGTTGTTCGCATTGCGGAGTTCGATGCATATAACATAATCTAGATTTTGATGCTAAGAGTCTTAGGTACTAGCTCCTGGCCTTATCTATACATATTTTTTTTTCTGATACTGAGTACCAAAGTGGTGCTCAATTCTATTACAATCTAGCCTAACTTAGTTGGCGACACATCTTAGTTTTTCTTGATAATAGTTTTTAGAGACACTTTGTTCATGTGTTCTTTCAGGCAGCACTAACACTACACTATCACTATTTCACTATTCACTATTTAACTTAACTGTACACCAACTCAAAAGGCTTTGTTCGTTTTAATCTTGTCTATACATATGATATTGTTACAATTCCCATACTCCGAATACAGGAAGTTTTCCGAATCCTTTTTAAACCTTAGAAATTATAATGGTAGCTGTCGAGGCTTCATCATCATCACAAAAGGAGTAAATTGTTACTATCCCCATACTTTTGAATAGGTACAGGGAGTTTTCCAAATCTTTTAGACCTTAGGGTTTATAATCGTAGGTCTGTCGAGGCTTCATCACGAAAAGAGTTAGTCTTCGATTTATTTAGCAAACAATGTTATTAGGTTTCCAATAGGGTCTAAAGTGAATTGTCGGAGAAAATGAGCTATATCTTCTTCTTCTTTATCAACCTATAAATTCGGAATATTTACTCGTGTGCTATAGACGTCCACTGCTGGACAAAGGTCTCCTGCATGGACTTCCACAGACTTCGGTCTTGCGCCGCTTGAATCCAGCGGCTCCCTGCGACTCGTTTGATGTCGTCGGTCCACCTAGTGGGGGGTCTGCCAACACTGCGTTTCCCAGTGTGGGGTGTATGATGATCTATAATATAATAAAACTGTAACAGGTCCAATTCTGTATATTGAAGATATTTTGAAAATTTTTGTTTGAGGGCACTCTATAATCGATACTGAAGCCAAAACAATTTTTTTTTAATTTTTTGTCTGTCTGTCTGTCTGTCTGTCTGTCTGTCTGTCTGTCTGTCTGTATCTTGGCCGCGCATCACGCCGAAACTACTTGACGGATTTAAATGAAACTTGGCACGATTTAAGTTAATACTACGAGGTATAATATAGGATACTTTTTATCCCGAAATTCAGCACGGTTCCCTTGGGAGAGGGGATGAAAGTCAAAATGTGTATTTCGCTGTAATTCATTAAGGCGTATTCCGATTTAATCCATTCTTTTTTTGTTAGAAAGCAGGTTCTTTAGAGATTGTCCTGTAATTATTTCAAGGTCGTCAATTTCGTAGTTCAGAAATTATAGACATCACGATCTTCAGTATAAGGTCCAAATAACTTGAGCCCCGGAATCTACAAGATACTTTGAATGAACGGCTCATCTTAAGCTGGCAAGCGTACTTTATCGTATATAGCCATCGTGGATAG
This sequence comes from Oeneis ivallda, assembly GCA_029955525.1. Classification (NCBI taxonomy): domain Eukaryota; kingdom Metazoa; phylum Arthropoda; class Insecta; order Lepidoptera; family Nymphalidae; genus Oeneis; species Oeneis ivallda. The sequence continues at coordinate 24,788,213 of JARPMR010000009.1, forward strand.
CCCTATTTTGTCAAAGTCAAACTACTCCAAAGGCGTCAGATTTTGCCAAACGATCATTATACCTACATACTACATAGTAGGTATGGATGTAATACATCGTACCTATGGACTTAATGCTACAGTGTTTTCCTATGCAATTTAATATACTAATCATACTAATATTATAAATGCGAAAGTGTGTTTGTTTGTTGGTTTGTCCTTCAATCACGCCACAACAGAGCCACGGATCGACGTGATTTTTTGCATGGGTACTATAGTTGAGGACATAGGCTACTTTTTATCCCGGAAAATCAAAGTGTTCACGAGGGATTTTAAAAACTAAATCCACGCGGACGAAGTCGCGGGCATCAGCTAGTATATAATGTAGCCGTTCAATATGCTGTATAAATTGTATGAGAAAATGAATTTGCTTCATAAATTTTTTCTTCGTGAATTTTTATTAGTTATTCTGCTATTCGAGGTGGAGACAAACCCAGAAAATCAAGGATGATAAAAATCGGTCCAGCCGTTCTTATGAATGGTGCAAATAACCTGACTTTGTTTTATATTTATTTTTAGAAAGATTTTGACTAATGACCGATCCTTTGATAGTGAATTTGCTGAAAAGTTTTCCATGCTGCGATTTGCTCATGCTAAAAGGAGATTGGCGAATTCCATAGAGTTTCTGACTCAGACGAACTGAACTGTGGGCCTCAAGCCCACGTTCACGAATCAAACTTCTCATGCTTTTTCTATTAAACCAGTCTAACAAAAAAGTTCATCAAAGTCTATCAAATGAAGTTGTGAGAAAAAAGATATTCACTTGTATTGCCATGTAACGGTTATTTATAATGTGTACTTGTGAATAATTATATTTTTTATAATTATAGTTTACACAGAAAAACACTCTGAAAAATATTAATTGAAATTAAATGATTTCTGAATCTGAACGGTTTTTAAAAATGCTGGGTCAAAATTCGCCAACCTCCTTTTTATTTCTCATTTATTTAACTTTATTTCATGTAGGTAGCAAGTCAAGTCAAGACTCTGCCATACCTGCAAATGGGATGTAATGTCTCACATGGAATGCCACAAGTCACAACGTGTAGAACTAGATACATTACGCAATGTGTGTAGTACGTGAGTCGAGATGTCGACGCCGAGGCAAGTTTTTACGCTTCAATCAAAGGATTGCATATAATGCGACATTACTATGGCCTTAGTGAGAAGGTAATTTCATAACAAGTGTAAATTGAAAATTTACAACACCCCCGACACGTGAATCTATGGCTGGACTGTTCCATCATCAGCTCTTCCTCCTCGATCCTCGACCATCGTCTATCTAACACCTACTCATTGAGACCATACTAGTGAGCCCAAACACACTAAGTGATGTCTTAAAATGAGTATTTGAATATTAGTATGCAATTAGTCCGCCAATTCGCATTGGGCCAGCGTGGTGGACTATGGCCTTTAACCCTTCTTTGAGAGGGAGACCTGCGCTCAGTAGTGAGCCGTTGATGGGTTGCTAATGATGATGATGATGATGATGATGCAATTAGATGCCTTAACATGGGTAGCATAAGTATGTCACGCACTCTTTAAACATTTCTGTGGTGATGTCGTGTGGTGCGGGTTGTTACGTTCCCTCGAATATGGTTGAGCGAAGCAACGGCTGGGTCATGCGTCATGTTCGTGAACGGGTGCCACTGGAGGGAATGGGGCGGGCTACTTTATGTCTGCCCAGTGCCCATCTTAAGATATATTGCATTGTTAGTAGGTATGCATTTTTGGAAATTCCCTCATTGTGGAAATACTGCATAGGTACATAGCATAGTATTTATAGTTTTGTAAACTTGTTTTGAAAATAGCAACCGCCGAGTTTCTTGCTGGTTCTTCTCGGCAGGAAGGGCATTCCGAACCAGTGGTAGGCTCATCGACGATTCAGAAGCACTTGTAAAAAAAAAATTCTCTTCTATTCTATTCTATTATGTAATTTAATAACGTTTTGTTTCGGTTATAGTATCGTTTAAATAATTAATCAATGAGCTTGTTAAGAGGCAGTTATTTCGAAATCAGAGACATTTAGATCATACTAATATTATAAATGCGAAAGTGTGTTTGTTTGATGGTTTGTTGGTTTGTCCTTCAATCACGCCGCAACAGAGCTACGGATCGAAGTGATTTTGCATGGGCATAGTTGAGGACCTGGAGACTGGAGAGTGACCTAGGCTACTTTTTATCCCGGAAAATCAAAGAGTTTTCACGTGGACCAAGACGCGGTCATCAGCTATTATTAAATAAGTTAGTGATTAATAATAAATAATATACTCTGTCAACCAGTTACCGACTTGGACCAACGTTGCTTGCCCAGCGCAATCGCACAACTATAAAGTTATTTGAACTGATGAATAAATAAACTGTGTCTAATGATAATATTTTTTGGAATTTTCATACTCCTAATGTTATATATTTGCGCCCAAAATTGTCATAAATTTAGTGTGAAAATGACGATCTTTCGAGGCTCGTAACTTTATAACGAATATTTTTTTCAATATATATCAATAAACCTAGATAATGACGAGGCAAATCGACATAATATCGACATAATCAAATAATGTAGTAATCACTCATCTACGTTTGTATGAAGAAGGTACTGGCTTGAGGTACCTGTCTCTCGCCCCAGTAAGTATTCTAATTGATATTAGGTTAATAGATCAGTTAGCAATCTGCCAATGATCTGAAAATCGCGTGTCTGAACGTTTCATGCGCTGACTAAGCTGTTCACTGTCACTCTTTACTAGAGCGTATAATCTTTGGGGCAGCTCTGAGAGCTATGTAATTAGAGCAAATGTGGCTAATGCTAGGCAATTTCGCGATCTTTATGTAGGGTGACCTTGAATTGTTGGTAATTACTGAGACTGTCCTCGTTATGTACCTACAACATTTTTAGAATTAAAAGCCTCTTTGTAATGTAATAATGCCTTAATTATGTTTATTTTTAAATATATAATGTACTTAATATATTAATTATTCATGTAGTAGCATGGCATATTTTATTTTCTTTGCGTATTACTTAGATGTATATGTCGGAGCAGGTATCCTCGTCGGCAACAAAGTCAGACACATTTGTTGCGCGACGAGGGTAGGTAGCGTGGAATGATAGTTTCATTACATGGGATGTTTATTGTTCGAAGAAAGTACCCTCAAAAGCCCCTCTTTTACATTTATTAGCCATGGACCAGAAGCGGGAATTATTACTCAAAACTAATCAGGCTTTAATGCCCGGTTCCTATTATTAACTAATCGTCATTGTACTAAAGCTACTATTCGTTTTTGAGTTACGAGTAACGAACCATAAATAGCGTTCCTAAATTTCTTCGGGTCCGCTACCTGGGACGGCCAGATGTTGGTTATCCGCTTTACCGAAGCCCTCAGTCGACACTCATAGCGTTTCGTTTTGCCAGTGAAGCATATTCAGAATTACAGTAAAAACTAATTTCTTTATTATCATTTTAAGCATGTGGACGTAATAGTGTGAAAAAATGCGTTTTTTAGTTTATTTTATGATTTCGGTGTTGCAGAAATCATTTTATTTTATTGAAAAAATAAGTTTTTCGGGCCGCGTGAAAGTAACGCAATCACAACAAAATATCTTTCGTTGGAACGTCGCAGTTCGCACGTCGCGTTTTGAATTTCTGTTCAACTAAACTTTTTAAATATTCCTCTTATCACATACCGTGCAGTGTTCCCAATGTGTTCCCGAAAGATTAAATATATAGGTAATTACTGCTATTGCAATGGATCTTACACAGGTAAAGTAAAGTAATTTTGTTAAAAATTATAATATTATTTTTAACTGTAGTAGGTATTACAGACTATTCTTCGAATAGATTCGAAACAATAGGATAAAATTGTTGTTTATTTGTTTTATTTGTAGAAAATAAAGTAGCCAATGATGAAAGACGAGGTTGCTTTGCTAGTTGATCTTATACAAAGATAACCCAATATTAACGAGCAAGGGGACTAATGCGAATATAAACAAGTTCAAATGATTCCTGGACCTTCATCATCTGAAACGGAGCTATTCCAGTCGGACAAAATTTCCAAATCAGTCAATTCACTGTCTGAACGAGACATTTTACAATTAATTGCAGTTAATAACTCAAAACACGCAAAACGATAGAACACAACCGGCCGATATCGGGCAGTAAGCAAATTTTAAACGTCTCGTAACTTTGACAGCTCGTTAACATTTCTTTTTTTTTATAGGAACGCCACAAGCCGTCTTCTACATACATTTGTCTTACTATTCGTTATTCATAACCCTCCCATCCGTAGGTAACAAGCTATCGGTAACTTAGCTTACGAAACGTTTTTTATGGGAACGGTTTTGACTTACGCCTCGTAGTAAATAGTACTATCCGTAACAAAAACGGATCGTTTCTTACTTATAGGAACCGGGCATAAGAGAACGCGTCTCTTAAAACGCTGAAACCCTACCTACACTAGCGGCACGCTATGATGGCCGGTTTGACACATTACAATAGTGATGTGGAAACGACTGGTTTTGCTCGTTTTCTCTTTTTTGGTGTGTGAATCTCTGCACATCACTATCGTCAATAAAGTAATACAATTATTTCCTTCAAAGTCGTTATCAATTAATACGGAACTTCATGAGCGGACAAACGTCAACCGGCCATCATAGCGTGCCGCTAGTATAAAGCCGTCGCCACCATCCCCAATAACGGCCCCTTTCCACTCAGCTAATAACCACAGCACGACAGACAAACCACCATCTGAACGTGAGGGTAACTATCAAAGATATCAAAGTATTGATTAATCAAAACAACATCTGAACGTGAGGGTAGTTATCAAAACATCAAAATATTAATTAATCAAACCAACATCTAAACGTGAGGGTAGTTATCAAAAATATCAAAATATTAATTAATCAAACCAACATCTAAACGTGAGGGTAGTTATCAAAAATAACAGAGTATTAATTTATCATTTAAAGTAATCTAAGCGTACTGGCAATATTTAATCGATTAGGGAGCGATTGCTATCGCAATCCCTCAATCGAGAAGAACGACCTAGATGCGAAAGCATCTACTAGTCGGATGAGTCTCTGGGCAGAGACTGAATTCGTATCGTCGAAACAGTCCTTTTATACTAATATTTCAAGATGGCGCGCAAGATGGCGTACCCGCGCTGTCAAAGTCAAATGTCAATTTGATTAAACTAATTTTAATTAATAAAAGGAAACGGAAGTCAAAACAATACTTTTAAATAATTAATATAAAATAAAAGGATACGGAAATCAAAACAATACTTTTAAATAATTAATATAAATTAAACGGAAACCAATTACGCCCACATATACGTTTTAAAATATATAATATAGATAATATATTCACATATAACATGTAATCTTAAAATATAATGTAAGATAAAAAATAACATATTACACTCCAAATTTTATTGAGGGGTGTAATAGTGTGAATTTATGGGATTCTATTGTTTTATTGTTAAGTATACGCGTAAAATATTTCATTTGATTCTTATATATATATTTACTTTACCAAATACTTACTTTCTTGCATTATGTTTACATTAAAAATAATAATCATAAGCTGATTTATAGTAATAGATATAAAAGCATACATAAACCTAATATGCATATTGTAAAAATATAAATACTTGCCTTCTTACGACACTATCAATTTCTAGACACAAGGTTAGAAGCTATTTTATTATACTAGCGGCACGCTATGATGGCCGGTTTGACGTTTGTCCGCTCATGAAGTTCCGTATTAATTGATAACGACTTTGAAGGAAATAATTGTATTACTTTATTGACGATAGTGATGTGCAGAGATTCATAAATTTTATCGAATGTAGTTTTAGGTTTAGGACTCAAAATTTATTTATAAAATTGATTTCTAAAATGTATACAAGTGTAGAAAAATCAGTTTGCACCATTTAAGGGGTGAATGTACTTGTGAATATGAACAATTTTCACTATGTGGACAAACCTCTGAAATCGCAAAAAAATATCAGCTGTTTCATACAAAAGGTAAAATTTTTATTTTTATATGATATATACCACAACTCGGCATTTGGTTTTCTAAATTGAAAATTTTTAAAAATGGAATCTAATACGATCGTCACATAGGATCGCTGGCTAGCACAACTACTACCTCCGGCAAACTCGCGTCAATGCTCAATGCAAAACAAAGCAGTTTCGAATTGACGTTGCTTCGAAAAGTATAAACTGTCAGTGCAATGCGATTGTGATATAGTTTTGACCTGGCTTTGGATTTCAAATATTGATACTGCATTACTGTTGACCCTTGCTCGTTAATTTGGACTCTGTTCAAGCCCTTTGTTGTGGATTTCGTCGATATGACCGAACGTACGCAGAGAACTGTTCTAAATAGTCAGACACGTGAGTTCGTAATACGCCTTCGTAACTATTTCGATCGTGAAGCTCAAAATGGAGGGCCAATTTTACCTATAACGTCAGTGGTTGAACGCGTAGCTGATGCGCTTAATATTGGACAACGAACTGTTAGACGGATAACTAAAAAAAAATATGGCGAGACTGGCACAGAAGAAAATAAACTTCACACACCAAAAAAGAGAAAACGAGCAAAACCAGTCGTAGGCATCGATAGCTTTGATGCCGATGCTATCCGAAGACATGTTTACGGCTACTATTTACAGAAGGAGTATCCAACAAGAAAAAAGTTGGTGCATTCACTGAAGGAAGCTGGATTATTCTTCGGTGGGGAAAGTTCTTTAACGAAGATTTTGAAGACCATTGGATTTCGATACAAAAAATGTAACAAACGCAAAATATTGATGGAAAGATTTGATATAGCGATGGCAAGGTATACTTTTTTACGGCAAGTGAAAGAAATCAAAAATTGGCAAAATGTTGTGTTCTTGGATGAAACATGGCTTAATGCTAACCATACTGTAGGCCGTTCTTGGAACGATGACACAGCAGCATCTACTTCCAAAGTTCCTGTAGGAAAAGGATCGCGACTTATAATTTGTCACGCCGGAACCATCAACGGGTTTGTCGAAGGTTCTCTCATGGCTTTTGCGTCAAAAACCACTGGAGACTATCATGAAGACATGAATGGAGAAAAGTTTACTGAATGGTTTACCTCAATGTTGTGTAGCCTCCCTGAACCATCTATTATAATTATGGACAACGCCCCATACCACTCGATGCAAATTGACAAGCCACCTGCCCAATCCCAAAAGAAAGCTGATATCGTCGCATGGCTTCGTAAAAATGGCGTAGATGCAAACATGAATATGTTAAAAGCGGAATTAGTACGTCTTTTAAAAGAAAACAAACCAACCAAGATCCGATACGTCATTGACGAAATAGCATTAGAACATGGGCACAGAGTTATACGGTTACCGCCTTACCATTGTGAGTATAATGCGATTGAGTTGGTGTGGGCTCAAATTAAGGGATATGCTGCAAGACACAATACAGAACCCCCATTTACCACAAAAAAAATGCTAAAATTATTAGAAGAAGCTTGTGAACATGTGACTAAAGGAGACTGGGAAAAGGTTGTGAATAGAACTGTTAAATTAATAAGGGAAGATTATGAAAGAGATGTGAAAATAGATAATATTATAGAAAACGAACATATAATTATTAATGTAGGTGATGATAGCAGTGACGACAGTGAAAATAGTAGTATGGACGAATCTGATTAATTATGGCCTTTTGTGGCACCTTTTTTGGTATCTTTTGTATTCATATGTTTCTTGTGTGCATATAAAGTATGTATATTCATTTTCATTCAAATATTCAGTTCGTTCAAATAAATTAAATAAACATATACATTTTTGTTTTATTAAACCTATTTAATCAGGTACAAAAACAAAACTTAATTGTTTTTTGTTCGAGAATAAATTGACATTCCACATCACTATTGTAATGTGTCAAACCGGCCATCATAGCGTGCCGCTAGTTTAATCGGTATTGTTATTTTGTGAATATAGTGTTATATTTATTTTTCCAAATGCCTATTTAATGGTAATAAAACTTGGACGTGTAGTTTACTTTTTGTCGAAGACCCTCTATTTAATTAAGTAAAAAAAAAATTCTAACATCCCAATTAATAAATAATAATTATTATGAATCAGACGGTTAAACAGTTAGGCCTTAATTCCTTAACTTTGGCATACTTTAAAATGTAGCATTGTATTGTTAGACTCTATTCTACGGTGCATTGTTTACAGCCTGAACAAATAATAAAAAAACCGGCCAAGTGCGTGTCGGGCCACGCGCAGTGTACCTAGGGTTCCGTAGTTGAAAGTCTCAAATATTATTGCTGACCTAGGATAGTGCTTTTATTTTATTTATGAATATTGAATACATTTTGAGTTCCATGGATTAAATACTATAATATACTACAAAATATGCAACTTATACTACGTGTAATACCTAACTTAGAAAAAAAAGATACAACTCCTTAACTAATGAACCCTACTTAGCCGTGATAGTTTTCCTTTAAAATTCATTATATATACTACTGCTGTGAATTTTTTTTGTATCCTATATACAACCATTTAGCTGGCAGAGGGGGGGGACACTTGACTCTAATAAAATTTAGCACTTTAAAATATCATATTTCACAAACGGATCCTTGAATTGAAAAATGGTGTTCCCACATCCACAATATTTTTAAAAGACCTATTCAACGACACCCCACACTATGGGATAGTCGAGAAAAAAAAATTCATCCCCACTTTAAATGTAGGGGAGGTACCCTAACAAAAATTATTTTTCAAAATTTTATTTCACCACTTTGTTGGCGTGATTGATATTTATACCCTTGTCAAATTACAGATTTCTAGTACCAAAAGTCTCTGAGCTAAACCGCGGACAGACAGACAGACAGACGGACGGACATGGCGAAACTATAAGGGTTCCTTGTTTACTACGGAACCCTAAAAAGCAAGGTAGAATAATATGAATATTTTCTCACGGGTGGTCAAACCCAGTGTGAACACTGCACCGAGAGGTCATTTGCGCGTAACTGTACGATAATGGTGGATTCTCGGTGGTTTGTAATGTAACGGTCCGGGTCAGCCTCAATAACGCACACGTATCTTCATCGGTACGCTACTAGCGATTGCACAGTTGACGACATCTGTCTTCTGTACAGTGGTATGCAAATGGAAATACCAGGGTTCCGGCCGGATCAATTTGCTAATTTACGATTTCTTTCGTTTTCGTTTCTTTTTTTTCGAGTTTTGGCATCCTTCTTCTTCTTTATCAGCCGACAGACTTCCACTACACACTTCTAGGCAAGCGCGCTTCAACCTAGACCTCATTATTGCTTTCAGGCAGCAACGTCAAGCGCAAGCCTTTCCTTACTAATGTCAAAAATGCGAAATTGTGTTGGTTTATCCTTCAATCACGCAGCAACGGAGTAACGGATCGACGTGATTTTTTGCATACCTAGGTAGGAAAAGTTAAGGATTCGGAGAGAATACATCATTTCCATCCCGCAAAAACAGGAGCTCCCGTGGGTTTTACGACTCCATGCGGATGAAGTCGCGGGCTTGGCTAGTCTAAAGTAGGTAATAAAAATGCTTAACTGTACAAATTGGCCTTAAACATGAAGTTTAGAGTTTCACATTCTAGCAAAAGTATCAATTAGTACTGTGCTCACAGCATTCTTCTATTTGCTTTTTCAATGGTTTGATCCATATCATAACGACATGCCAAGTTGCACAACGAACCTTATTGTTCGCGCTTGATCTGGTTTCGGAGTTGCAAGGTTTTTTTTTATGTTGTAGCCGCTTGCAATTTTACACTGTTATGAGCAATTTTTTTAGTCGATCACAAGTGCCTTACTGAAATCTCATTGAATGTGATAGTCCACGATGTCTACCAGAAATTAACTGCAGAAACTAGTCCATACACTAGTACCGAGTGTTGCTTTTACTAAAAAGCAGTGATTAGAACTCTTGAACATGATGCGAATGCTATTTAGATAAATAATACTAATAAAATGTGGATGAATAATACTAATAGGATAGAACAATTTTTTATCCAAACACTAGTGGACCCGCCCCGGCTTTGCATGGGTAGGCTACAAAACAAACGCAATGGTATAATCATCTAGGGCCTGGAGGTTAATGATTAAGCCTATGTCTATGGCTAAAACCCTCATATAAATATGGAATGCCTGTATTCGATCGTTGTCCTTTATGTGAGTGACTTTTGCTGCTACCCGTGAAGCATTATGTCCTCTATCTCCTATAATATTTATCAGATCTTCATCAAAATTAGAAAAACTATGCCTGATATTATACACTTTTAAATAAAAAAAGAATGATTAAAATCAGTTCAAATTTGACGGAATTATGAAGTAAAACCGATAAAAACTTTCATCCCCTATCCTGGAGGAACCTCGTTGTTTATTAGGATAAAAACTATCCTATATGTTGACCCGGAGTATCACCTACTACTATACCAAATTTCATACAATTCCGTTCAGTAGTTTTTGCGTGATGCCCGGACAGACAGACAGACAGACAGACAGACAGACAGACAGACAGACAGACAGACAGACAGACAGGCAGGCATGACATGACTGACTGATCTATCAACGCACAGCACAGCTCAAATCACTGGACGAATCGGGCTGAAATTAGCATAAGTACAGATAGCTATATTATGACGTTGGCATCCGCTAAGAAAGGGTTTTTGAATATTCAATCCTTAAGAAGGTAATGGGAGTTTGAAAAATCAAATTTAATTTGAGCAAAGTCGCGGGAAAAAACTAAATTTTTAATAAACTTTTACAAAGTGCTTTTGAATCGAACAATTGAATCTAACTCTTCGGAATGCCGTTCCAACCGAGAAGATCCAACAAGAAACTCCGTGGTTACTCTATTAATAATCTCATATATATATAAAATTCTCATGTCGCGGTGTTTGTTACCAAACTCCTCCGAAACGGCTGGACCGATTTTTATGAAATTTTGTGTGCATATCGGGTAGGTCTGAGAATCGGCCAATATCTATTTTTCATACCCCTAAATGATAAGGGTGACCCACTCTTAAATATTTTTGCTGTCGGTACGAAGTTCGCTGGTTCAGCTAGCTTAATATAAAAAAAAATATTTAAAAACCCGACTTCAAAACCTCATCATCATCATCATCATCAGCCTGTATTCGTCCACTGCTGGACATAGGCCTTTCCGAGAGCGCGCCACCAAACACGGTCCTCCGCCTTCCTCATCCAACCGCTTCCCGCCACCTTCTTAAGGTCATCGGTCCAACGAGTTGGAGGTCGTCCTACACTGCGCTTGCCGGTACGCGGTCTCCACTCCAGAACACGTCTGCCCCATCGGCCATCGGAACTTCAAAACCTGCGCCACTACAAAGTATATAGTTTATTGTTGATTTTTTTAAAACCGCTCGACCGATTTCGATAAAATTTAAGCGGGACCACCTGGGAAGTACCCTTTCAAACAAAAAAAGAATTTTCCAAATCGGTTCAGGCATCTTCGAGTAATCGGTGAACATACATAAAAAAAGATTCCGACGAATTGAAGTCGGTAGTCCTCCTCCTCCTTTTTTGAAGTCGGTTAAAAAGACCTTGGAATGTCAAACAGTTTAGACAGACAAGGTTATAGATACCAATCGAATTTATAGACATCATCTAGAGATTCGATCTCAAAATAACGTCTAATATTGAATGAAATATAGACGAAACATGCAAATAATATTACAATTTAACGCTTTGTTCACGCAACAGCCGAACTGTGTCGTGGGATAATGTGTTGTAACCGATTAAATGCGGCTAGCAGGCGGTCCAATTTAGTTGGACATTGGACTAAAGGGGGCGTTCATAAAATACGTGAGATATTTAACGGGGGGAGGGGGTCGAGTCAAATCTCATCTAATCTTACGTTGGAGAGAGGGGGGGTCTCGGCAAATATCACGCAATTTTTTTTACTGATTGAAACAAAAAAATATACTATTTTGGTCCATTTAATCCAGATTGTAGATGCTTAAGATTTAATCTTATGCATAATCGTAATACGATCATTCACTAATTCGTTCAATAATCCAACGCGTTTACGTAAGCAACTCACATTTTGAAAAATCTCACGTGAGATTGGGGGATGGGGGAGGGGTTTGAATAAAATCTCATGACATCTCACCAGGGGGGGAGGGAGGGACAGAAAATTAAAAAAAACACCTCATGTAATTTATGGACGCCCCCAAATCCAGTGCTATAGTCAACTCATACGCGAACGAACTTATTGACCCTGACATTGACATTGACGTTTTCATGGAAGCAATCGGCTTAGCTTCAGCTGCCCACAGGTAGGATAGCAATAATAATTTATGAATATTACCTTACCGTTTGACGATACAATCAATCGCCTTAAGTAGCTTCCCAGCGCTAACTAAGTTGGTACGTCTGTACACAGCATAATGACGGTTCGGTGTAATTTACCGTTTTAAAGACCGCTTTAGCTTAACTTTTTGTGCAATTTTTTTTCTATTAAGTAATTTTATTCATTTTAGGAATTAGTTGCACGCGGAGTTAATTAATTAATTTGTGCTGAAATCACGAAGCTTAATAAGTCTCGACTAGAGGTTAAAATGTTTTGCCTCATACGATCATCAACACAAGAACAAGTTTAAAAACAAAAACCAGACTGCGTAAAATTGGATATACAAGATATTATTATTATAATCCGTCATAAGTAGGTATTGATTTCATTCGTAAAACGGTAGCCTATGTCACCCGGACCATATTTATAACGAATCTGACTCTTCATTCATCGAAATCAGTACAGTAGTTTAGGCGCTACGTTAGAAGTGACGTACATACTAATATATACACATACATAGTCGGCTAAAATTGCTTGGTGCTATACTTTTTGTGATTTAATATTTACATTACTCATTTTTTGTAGCATTTATTTTTTGTGGCTATATCTTACAAACTTAAGAAATTATTAGGTTTTAAGAAAGGTGCTATATTACCATTTTTAAAAAATAGCGTAAGCTATAATAGGTAACGATTAATAATAATTAATTATTTTAAATTCTATTAAATTGTTAATAATTATTTTAAAAATTGATTTTAATAAATCACGTTTAATTTTAATCCCTACTAATATTATAAATGTGGAATTAAGTAATTAGTAAAGAAGTAACAAATTGAAGTGATTTTTTGCATGGGAATTATAGTTAAGGACCTGGAGAGTGGCATAGGCTACTTTATATCCCGGAAAAACAAAAGGTTTTCGCGGGATTTTTAAAGCTAACTCCACGCGGACAAAGACGCGGGCCTAAGCTAGCTATGTCTACCCTAATGAGCCATTCAACTAAAAAGTCAACGACTTTTTAGTAAATATAAATTATTATAATTACATAATTATTAACTGAGTCAATTTGCAAAACACTAGACTAATTAACCGAGATAACCGCGATCCATTAGTTAATTAAAGACAAAATCTAATGTTGCTCGACCTTGCGTTAATTGACCCTAGCAATTGAAGGGTCCAGTCGTATCGGGTCATAGTATTTCTACCTTTCGAGCTAACTGCAGACGATTTGCTAAAATAGTTTATTTACTTGTGCAATTAAAAAATTTAGTTTATTTACTTGTGTACTTAATTAAAAAACTGTGTAATTAAAACTAAACTTATCCGTCAAACAAAATCAGGAACAGTAAAGTTTCTTTAAACACGGAAAATAAAACTGGTCAGTGAAACGTGAAACGCTAGATCCTATAAGGTCTCTAAATGACACCTTGGGTCCATCGCTTTTGGTTGTTTTTCAAAACCCAGACCTTTTAAATTGTGTACGGTAGGTTAAAGTCAGTTTGTAACCCAAAAACTTTTTATTAGATTACAAGATATCCCTTGTCGGCGATCTCACCAGCCCCCCGATTGTCTAAAGTTATTCGATTGATCGTATTCGTATTCGATGACATTAGAGTCAAAGTAAAATAATCATTGTTGTATTGATTTAAAGTCACAAATTCAGTAACAACCGATTTTAATATGGAGCGTATCGTACATACGTAAACGTATAAGAATGCATATTCGAAATTAATCTCTAATGTCATTTTATACGGTAAGTGACGATTAATGGAATAACTTTAGACGATCGCAGGGTTGATATTAGTGACGATGCAGTCTGTGGTGACGGGTTAACTTGAGCATATGGCAATGTAAATAAAACCCATACGCCTAATCGGTTTCTGCACGCCATCGTAACGGAACGCTAAATCGCTAGGGTAATGATGGCTTGGATATGCGTAACCGACGAATAAATTTGAAGTTTTGACACATTTTCTATAGAAAAACTGCCACCGCCTGTAAACTGATCACTCCTGAATTAAATAGAGTTAGTTTAAAATCTGCTTTCCGAATCGTTGGTAGTATTGACTTGTCATAAGAGTCACAGGAATTTTGAATTTAAAACGTTACCTACTCGCCGATAAAATAAGTCTAGATCCGAGCGTATGCGTAAGAACGTATGTTTTAGCAGATTTTTAATATGTCAGAACGCCCAATTTATTCCTCGGTTAAACGCTTTCGGAGTTAATAAACGTCACTCGACGTTGTAGAGCAAGATCCCAGTGCCGCCAGACCTAAGTTATTTTCTCAGCAATTATTTGTGTACGATAGAGTACTGTTCGAATGTCCTTTCAGTATATGCGTACCAGTTAGATTGTGCCGACGGCCAATTTCCAGATACCAGGTGCTAAAGGTAGGTAAAAACTAGAATAACTTATCTTAAATTCTCAGGGCTGATTTTCATATATGTTTTAAAGAATATTGTAAAAATTAATAAATTAATACTGCCAGACGCTTACCGCCGGCGGTTACTTTAGCCAGACGCTTTGAAGCTCCCAAAAAAATATATAATTTAAGTTAACTTATATTCTCAGTTCTGAGTTTTATACATGATACTCAGGGAACTATTGCGATATTATCTGTAAGCTGCCAGACCTATTGGAAGGGTCAAACATCCCCCCAGACACACATTATGCGTCCCCATATGTATGAGCGCTAGAACATGATTCACTTGTGTAAGTGTGTGAGAGATAATATCATCATACTATAATATTATAAATG
Organism: Oeneis ivallda; assembly: GCA_029955525.1. NCBI lineage: Eukaryota > Metazoa > Arthropoda > Insecta > Lepidoptera > Nymphalidae > Oeneis > Oeneis ivallda. The sequence goes on from JARPMR010000009.1 coordinate 24,803,354, forward strand.
CGAAAGTGTGTTTGTTGGTTTGTCCTTCAATCACTCTGCAACAGAGCTACGGATCGACATGATTTTTTGCCTGGGTATAGCTTGCAGAAGATATTGCAATAGTTCTCTCTCTCTAGATCCTAAGCTATACCCAGACAAAAAATCACGTCGATCCATAGCTCTGTTGCAGAGTGATTGAAGGACAAACCAACAAACACACTTTCGCATTTATAATATTATAGTATGATGATATTATCTCTCACACACTTAAACAAGTGAATCATGTTCTAGCGCTCATACATATGGGGACGCATAATGTGTGTCTGGGGGGATGTTTGACCCTTCCAATAGGTCTGGCAGCTTACAGATAATATCGCAATAGTTCCCTGAGTATCATGTATAAAAATCAGAACTGAGAATATAAGTTAACTTAAATTATATATTTTTTTGGGAGCTTCAAAGCGTCTGGCTAAAGTAACCGCCGGCGATAAGCGTCTGGCAGTATTAATTTATTAATTTTTACAATATTCTTTAAAACATATATGAAAATCAGCCCTGAGAATTTAAGATAAGTTATTCTAGTTTTTACCTACATTTAGCACCTGGTATCTGGAAATTGGCCGTCGGCACAATCTAACTGGTACGCATATACTGAACGGACATTCGAACAGTACTCTATCGTACACAAATAATTGCTGAGAAAATAACTTAGGTCTGGCGGCACTGGGATCTTGGACCATTGGTGAAATTGGAACTCAGATGTCTAGTAGATATCACAGTACGGTGTTTTTAACTGTAACGCCCTTGAAGCAATTTAGATGCGATTGAGTATTGAATGGAAGCCCGTATGTCTGTTCTGTATCGAGTAAATTGAGATCTTTAACAGAATCAACAGAGGAATGAATATAATTCTCACACCATAATATTAACTCTGACAAATTGCGGATTTAGACATCACACACCCTTTAGAACATTATGGAGAACTCGCAGGCATGTTCTTCTCGAAGTATTTTTAAGCTATTGCATAGCTTTTATAGCGGGCTTTGAACTAGGACAAACAGTTTGAGCACGGCGACCGAATCAAGAAATTCCGTAACGAAAAAACCTAACACCGTCGTTCAGTAAGCGTTCAACATTTTAGAGGTTCACATTTAGCTCTGTTTGGCGCAGTGGGCGAGCGGCCCCTTTCTTTAGATGTCGCAGGTTCGAATCTCACTCGCGAAGTAGTAACAGTGCGCTTTTCTTGTTTGTTTGTTTTTTAATTATTGTTTTGCATAATTTTTATTATGCAAAAAAAATATATTGCATAAATATTATAATTGCATAAGTTGATAAAAAATGCTATATACCGCGGCAGTCCCCGAGTGCCACTTAATTTTTCACTGTTATAATGTGTTTTGGATTCACCAAGGCATTAATAGTAGATAGATAGATAAATTCTTTATAACTACACACTAAAGTAATGTTTACAATATTAAACTGTAACATGAAAGAAAAGTACCCAAAAGCAATGCACAATAGATTAAAGATATAAACTAATAAGTAAATAAGTAAATAAGTAAATAAGAAGAGGTAATAAGTAAATGAAGTGTTTACCAATTTGATATTTTCTTTCTTTTCAGGACGCAACATGGCGTCAAGATGGCTCCCAGTGGTGGTATGCGTCTCAACAATCTTCTGCTTTCAACATGGTAAGTGATAGTAACAATTTAAATTATTTCCGCTTCGAGAGATGATCGTTGTCTTCCTGTAAAGAAATGGATTAGAAGTCTTTTGCCTAAATAGCGCAACGGTCAGAGGTGCGATTGTCTAAAGTTATTCCATTGATCGTAATCGTATTCGATAACGTTAGCGTCAAGGTAAAATAAACCATAACAGCATAGAATTAGAGCTCAATTTCGTGTATGCATTCTTAAACGTTTATGTATGTACGATAAGCTCCATAACGCCCCATATTAAAATTGGTTATACTGAATTTGTGACTTTAAACCAATACAGTCAAGGATTATTTTACTTTGACGCTTATGTCATCGAATACCAATACGATCAATGGAATAACTTTAAGTCAGTTGGTACCCAGGGCGGCAGACTGGAAAACGATCGACGGTTCAAACTGTTTATGGTAGTTTTGTAGCTACTCGAGTCCGTCCGATAATAACCGTTTTCTGTACATCTACTTTGTGTTAATTTAACCCTAAATACGTTCTTTGTTTCACGTAGTTCACGTACTCAAATGAACTGATTTTCGCAACTTTTACTTTTGAACAATTAATATCATCGTTTCGAACTAGGATAGCGCTACTAATTTGCTAGCTCGGTATCTACTTACTTGCAATAATTGATGATTAGATGCTGCTTTTTAGGGTTCCGTTACCCAAAGGGTACCAACGGGACCCTATTACTAAGCCTACGCTGTCCGTCCGTCCGTCCGTCCGTCCGTCCGTCTGTCAGCGGGCTGTATCTCGTAAACCGTAATAGATAGACAGATGAAATTTTCACATATTATGTATTTCTATTGCCGCTATAGCAACATATAATAAAAATTAAATTAAATTAAAAAAATTAAATTAAAATATTTCCATGGGTACATGAAAATATTTTAATTTATTTTTTTTTTAACGGAACCCTAAAAGAGCGAGGCCCGACTCGCACTTGGCCGATTTTTTACGATCGATTTTAGGATACGATCTTTTTCAGATTTTTATTGAAAAAATTAAAATTAAATAATTTTTATTTACTTACTAGCTGATGCCCGCGACTTCGTCTGCGTGGATTTAGTTCATAATATCCCGCGGGAAATCTTTGTCACCCTCCAGGTTCTCAACTATACCTATCCAATAAATCACGTCAATCCGTAGCTTTGTAGCAGGAAACATTTGATCGTCTTGCTCGCGGCATTGTTAATGATGATTCAAAGAGAAAACATATTACTGATGATATTATCAATATTACGATAAACTATAATTTTTATAATTGTTTTTACCATAAGTAACCAAATACAAAATTACGTTTAGCTGTCATTTACGTTTTGTTCTTCCACTGTCATTTTCGTTTTTTTATTCCATGTCAGATGCATATTTGTTATACCAGGTTTTATATTGACTTGACGGAAACGCGTTCGAACGGGATAAAAAGTATCCTATGTCCGTCTCCTGGTTCTAAGCTACCTCTCCACCAATTTTGAACCAAATCGGTTCATCCGTTCTTGAGTTATAAATAGTGTAACTAACACCACTTTCTTTTATATATATAGATTAAAAATCTTTGCATTTTTGCTAGTGATTAAACCTACTCTAGTACCTAACTAGTTAGGAAAATAGTGAAACGGGTGATGTAAGATGTTTGAAGTTAAACCGCGCTGCGCTAAAAGTATTGACTTAAAATTTAATTATTTATTAAGACACGTCATGTCTTTATGTTAATGAAATTATTATGAAACATCGCACCCTTATAATGAAAGTAACCTAACTCGAAAATTGCTATATGTGGGAAATGAGCAAACAAACTTTCACATAACATGCATAGGTGAAAAGCGCGGTCAAATAGTGACCGATGTTTAGGCTGTCCCTTTTTTACTCATAAATCGGGTTCTTTTCTACCATAGGGTTTTAGAGCAGGCTTTTTAAGGTCAGTTTCTAACAAAAACAGAATTTACAGGAATTTTGAGTTAGGTCACTTTCGTTCTAAGGACTTGTTTCTGGACACGCGGCGCGTCGCGCGGGCTATCGCCGCGTATACTACGCCAGAACGCTTCTGCATGAACGCTTTCATACTTGGCAGTTGGCCATGTTCGAGTTTTAGTTTAGCAACGCGCCGCGTGTTCCGAAACGAGCCCTAAGGGTGCGACATATGCCCACAAATTTTCATGATGTTATGGTTTTCAGGTTCGGCCAACACACTGCCAGTGTTCACTCAAGACATGGATAACCTGGCGTTGTCAGAGAGCACATCCGTCGGGCAGATCGTGTACACCTTACAGGGGACAGATCCTGAGGGGTTGCCAGTGAGTACTGACTTTGTTTTAACAGCTTGCCTTTGCCTCGTTGGTCTAGTGGTTAGCAGTTTCATTGCAGATGACGAGGTAACGGGTTCGATTCCCGGGTCGGGCCAATAAGTGTATAATTGGGCAATTAGTGCAGGTCCGAAGTTTTTTTTTTATAAGAATGGCGAAAAAACGAGCAGGCGTGTCACCTGATGTTCAGTGATTATCCCATGAAGATTTGTAGCACCAGAGGCACCAAAGCGTTGCCGACTTTTCAGGAATTGATTGGTCCGCCTCTTGAATAACCCCATGTTGTAATTAAGTTAGGAAGTCGGGGTGCCACCCCCGTGCCTCGGAGAGCACGTAAGGCACGGTTCTACGCATGATCTCAGATCCGCTTTTGTCAGATTTCCATCACATTAGACTACGAGAGTGAGGGGATAGACACTGCACCTGTTTGCGCACAAACATTTGCATTATAATATCTCCCGCAGATGGCTTATCACTTATGAGTTACAAACGATTCGACTTTAAATTAAAGATTTAATTAATTATTATGAATCTGTTACAGTTAAGGTACGGGTTAGTCGGAACGGACAAGTTTTTAGTCAATCCGACGACCGGGGAGGTTACCTTGGTGCAGCCATTAGATAGAGAGGTGAGACATTCACATTTAACTAGTATTTAAACAATATTATGAAAATATTATCTTCTAATAAGACGGAAAATTCTTACACTTTTTTTCGCCTAGCCCCCATCCGCCAAGTCCATACCGTGCGATAATGAACTTCGTTCCAATAAATAATTTTATTATGTTTTTATTTACAGAAAGAAGACACCATAAAATTTCTAGTCTCAATAGAAAACGTCCACGAAGACGAGTCGAACAACTTGCGACAAACACAACCTGTCACAGTCATCGTTTTAGATGAAAATGACAACCCGCCTATGTTTAAGAATGTAAGTAGGTATAAATAGGTATGTATTTTAACCACTCTTCTTTGTGACACTCTTGGCAGAGCGGTCGTGGTCATCGCGAAGTGACGTCTTTAGCGGCAGATGTGATTCGCCTCACGAGCCTTCGCCACTTCTCCCTGCTGGCCGACAGCCTGGTACACTCGTGCAATGGACCGCCCACTGCAGACTTAATTTTAACCATAACTTATTGTAAATATAACCAAGTATTGATTAAGCACAGAGTCATCATAAACATCTCAAATTTTAGACGTCCACTTCTGGACATCGGTCTCATGAAGAATCGCCACAAAAAACGTTTTTTTGTCGCCTGTACCCAGCGGCTACCGTGACATGGCACGGCGGCATATGGAAGTTTAGATATGCAAGAGAACTAGAAAGGGCTAGCTCATTTTTTGCGCAAAGGATGAGCCTGGCTGTCCAGCGCGGAAATGCAGCCAGTATTCTTGGCACCATTCCACGCGGGCATGATTTGTATAGTAAGATTAGTTTAGGTATAAGTTTTTTTTGTAACATTTTAATAAAAAAAAAGAACTATATTTCAACATTTCTATTTCGTACCTATCGGTTGATAAAGAAGGAAAAGCGTTAAAATAAAATATGTTCATTACTAAAGTAACAGCCGGTAGATTATTTCGTATTTCCAGCGTAAAAGCTCCGATACTTCTGATTCTTCCTAATTATTATCATATGAGCAAACTAGCGTTTCCCTCGGCTTCGCTCACGTTAAGTTAGATATTTCAAACCCCTATTTTACCCTCTTAGGAGTTGAATTTTCAAAAATCTTTTCTTAGCGGATGCCTCAAGTGGTGTTACGTCATAATAGCTATTTGTATGCCAAGCAGCCCGATCCGTCCAGTGAATTGAGCTATGCGTTGATAGATCTATCAGTCAGTCGGTCACATTTTCCTTTTATATAGGTATTTAGGTTTACATAACAAGAAATACGTAAATATTTACGTTTTGTAAAGGCTTAATATAATAAATGACGCATTTAATTTTTCACAGAGTCCTTATGAAGTAGATGTGCCAGAAGACGAGGAGATCGGTAAAACCATTTTGAGCAACATCGAAGTGGAAGATAGAGATTCTGTCGGAGACAGCTTAGAAGTTGGCTGCGTGCCTAACGATCGGGTAAATATTTTATTATCTATATATATAAAAGAAAGTGGTGTTAGTTACACTATTTATAACTCAAGAACGGATGAACCGATTTGGCTGAAAATTGGTGGAGAGGTAGCTTAGAACCAGGAGACGGACATAGGATACTTTAAAAAAAAAAAACAGAACAGCGGATTGATGTGATTTTTTGCATGGGTATAGTAATGGATGTAGTAGTGGTTCCTGAGACCGGGAGAGCTACTATTTATCTCGGATAATGAAAGAGTTCCCGCGGGATTTTTAAAAACTTATTCCATGCGGACGAAGTCGCGGGCATCAGCTAGTATAAAAATAAATAAAAGGAGTAAATTTTACTCTTTTTAACCGACTTCCAAAATCCTGGAAGTTCTCAATTCGGCCGGTATCCTCATTTATTTGGTTGAAAGAACTTTAAAATTAATGAAAAGAAAAAGTAATTTAATAATCACACATTGCTTTTATAACTTCGTTGTTTAAAACCATAATGTAGAGAATATATTTTTTTCATTTTTTTAAGCTATTGCATAGCTTTTATCGCGGGCTTTGAACTAGGACAAACAGTTTGAGCGCGGCGACCGAATCAAGAAATTCCGTAACGAAAATAAACCTAACACCGTCGTTCAGTAAGCGTTCAACATTTTAGAGGTTTAAAAGTAGCTCTGTTTGGGCGCAGTGGACGAGCGGCCGCTTTCTGTACCGTATGGTGTATGATGTCGCAGGTTCGAATCTCACTCGCGAAGTAGTGACAGTGCGCTTTTCTTGTTTGTTTGTTTTTTAATTATTTTTTGCATTATTTTTATCATGCAAAAAAAAATATTGCATAAATATTATAATTGCTTATAAGTTGATAAAAAATGCTATGCAATAGCTTTACCGCGGCAATCCCCGAGTGCCACTTAATTTTTTAATCTTTATTTTTTAAAAGATAGGGCTTGACGAAAACCAAAGATTGACGGAAAATGTAATAAAATATTACATCAAATTTTGGTCCTTAATTTTATTTTTAATGGTTTGTTTTTATTCTTAGTGGCCAGAAGCATGCGAGATTTTCGAAGTAGTGAGTTTACACTCGACCGCCAACCAATACAGCGGAGCGCTGGTGCTCCGAAGGAAACTGGACTACAACGGTCAGCAATTCTATCAGTTTCAAATTTACGCCACGGTAAGAATTCAAAACAATATTCTTACTAATATCACAATCCTACTCTGTTTATGCAATTTTTTGTTTATTGGTTGGTCCTTCAATCACGCTGCAACTGAGCAGACGGACGTGATTTGCATGGGTACAGTCAAGTACTTGAAGAGTCGGCCTTTTATCCCGGAAAAGAGAGGATTTCCGCGATTTTTAAAACGACTTCGTCCGCGTGGTAACTCCACAAAAGCTAGTAGTACGATCAAATTAAGCCGAAAAAGGGCGATCAGGGGAAATAATTCGTGTAGTTTTGTAAATTGGTACAGTTATACCTTGCGGTATCCAGATGAACATACTAAAAGTCCTCAAGGGTAGGGGGTATGCTGAGGGTGTAAGGGGGGGTTAAAGGTACCTTTTTTCAGATTTTTGCTCATATCTCGAATATCTGTGCGAATTGCGTTATGATTACTTCTGATAAAAGTTTCAACATAAAATTTTCTACAAATTTGGTCATATTTATTTTTGCTCTACGACCAATACTTTAGGAGCTACAGGGTGTTTTAAGTTAACAAGGAGATCAAATATAGACGATTTGAGAAGTAAAAACAAAATAGGTTTAAAATTTTTATTTAAAAATAGGAAAAGCAAATCAGTTTGTCTTTATTATGTTACTCATCGTCTTCTTCATTGTCATTTTCGACATCTACCGGTACACCGTTTGTACATGAGCCCAAGCAGCCGAAGCATACTAAACTGCATGTAATACCAGCTTTTCGACATCCGCATTTTCCAGTGCAACCACTTTTGCAGCGACAAAAAATAGAATTCAGCACAGCATCAGGAGCTGGAGGATCAGTAGTGGTGATTGGTACGAGGGTTGTACTTGTACTTGGTGGAATACTCGTAATGCATGATATTTTGCTGACCCTTTAGTAGGGGGGAGAGATGAGAGATCAGCTTTGGACTTGGTGCTTGATTTAACAAAAAGCGAGTATCGGTGGCTGTTAAGATCCAGCTGAGTAGTGGGCGCACGATATATCGTCAAAAACATCGTTTCTCCTGATTTTGCTATGGCTTCTGATGTTGATGTTGGGTCATAGAAAATAGCTGCTATATCTTTGATTATTGGTTTTTTCTCAAACAGCTTTACAATTGACAGTTTGCCTATCCTGTAAATTGCTGAGGTTGTGTCGCATCCGCTAAAACTATGTAGGAAAAGAACTGCACAACAAAATGAGAACTACCTACTAGGTGCCGGACTGTCTAATGTAGTAATTGGTTCTAATTTTGCCGACAAAGTCCAGCCCCAATCCTTCGGTTCTTTTTTTATGCCAAGCCAGTACTGCACTTGACAATATGTCCTAAGTGCATGCTGTTGACAAGCACCAAAGGTCGGAGGCAAGCATGCAAGGTTAAATTTAGTTTTTATCATTGATTGAGCAAACAATTCGTATCGGAGCTCGGCAAGCGTTTTATTCGTATTATTTGTATATAAAGATGCCATTATTCTTTCTCCTGCATTACTTATTGTCTCTTTGACAGCGTTGGAATCTTTAAAATGTCCACATAGATCCTATAAGACAGCATTGTTTTTTAAAATGTGTACCAATTTTTTCTTCCCTTGTCGAAACACTGCTGAGGTAGTATCACATCCGGAGAAAGCATGTATAAAAAGGTCATGAGGAACTAATTCTTTCTCTGTAACGGCATTACTTGAATATAATCGTTTTTAAATTTTTCCTTTGCTGGACTTCATAAAAATCACTGAGTCTTTTCTACAATCTTCAACTCCTGTCAGTATCACCAGTAGATCGATGTCTTCTCCAACGACTATCACTGAGTTGGCGTGTTCAACTTTATCCAATGCAGTGGTTATTATTAAATGATCTGCATCTTCAACGCTTTGCTTAACCTGTATGCCATAGACTTGAAACATGATCTGTGCGAATTGCGTTATGATTACTTCTGATAAAAGTTTCAACATAAAATTTTCTACAAATTTGGTCATATTTATTTTTGCTCTACGACCAATACTTTAGGAGCTACAGGGTGTTTTAAGTTAACAAGGAGATCAAATATAGACGATTTGAGAAGTAAAAACAAAATAGGTTTAAAATTTTTATTTAAAAATAGGAAAAGCAAATCAGTTTGTCTTTATTATGTTACTCATCGTCTTCTTCATTGTCATTTTCGACATCTACCGGTACACCGTTTGTACATGAGCCCAAGCAGCCGAAGCATACTAAACTGCATGTAATACCAGCTTTTCGACATCCGCATTTTCCAGTGCAACCACTTTTGCAGCGACAAAAAATAGAATTCAGCACAGCATCAGGAGCTGGAGGATCAGTAGTGGTGATTGGTACGAGGGTTGTACTTGTACTTGGTGGAATACTCGTAATGCATGATATTTTGCTGACCCTTTAGTAGGGGGGAGAGATGAGAGATCAGCTTTGGACTTGGTGCTTGATTTAACAAAAAGCGAGTATCGGTGGCTGTTAAGATCCAGCTGAGTAGTGGGCGCACGATATATCGTCAAAAACATCGTTTCTCCTGATTTTGCTATGGCTTCTGATGTTGATGTTGGGTCATAGAAAATAGCTGCTATATCTTTGATTATTGGTTTTTTCTCAAACAGCTTTACAATTGACAGTTTGCCTATCCTGTAAATTGCTGAGGTTGTGTCGCATCCGCTAAAACTATGTAGGAAAAGAACTGCACAACAAAATGAGAACTACCTACTAGGTGCCGGACTGTCTAATGTAGTAATTGGTTCTAATTTTGCCGACAAAGTCCAGCCCCAATCCTTCGGTTCTTTTTTTATGCCAAGCCAGTACTGCACTTGACAATATGTCCTAAGTGCATGCTGTTGACAAGCACCAAAGGTCGGAGGCAAGCATGCAAGGTTAAATTTAGTTTTTATCATTGATTGAGCAAACAATTCGTATCGGAGCTCGGCAAGCGTTTTATTCGTATTATTTGTATATAAAGATGCCATTATTCTTTCTCCTGCATTACTTATTGTCTCTTTGACAGCGTTGGAATCTTTAAAATGTCCACATAGATCCTATAAGACAGCATTGTTTTTTAAAATGTGTACCAATTTTTTCTTCCCTTGTCGAAACACTGCTGAGGTAGTATCACATCCGGAGAAAGCATGTATAAAAAGGTCATGAGGAACTAATTCTTTCTCTGTAACGGCATTACTTGAATATAATCGTTTTTAAATTTTTCCTTTGCTGGACTTCATAAAAATCACTGAGTCTTTTCTACAATCTTCAACTCCTGTCAGTATCACCAGTAGATCGATGTCTTCTCCAACGACTATCACTGAGTTGGCGTGTTCAACTTTATCCAATGCAGTGGTTATTATTAAATGATCTGCATCTTCAACGCTTTGCTTAACCTGTATGCCATAGACTTGAAGTTTTTGCATAAGAAGCTGAATAAATCTTTTTTTATTATTTTCATTGTTCAAAAATTTCTCTTGAGTGACAGTGATCATTGTATTCGCATAAAATACTATATCTGGACACATTTGGCGATTTTGACGCCGTTTACGTTCTGCTGTTTTTATATTCATGTTTTCTGTATCTGGATATCCGTCAAATACAACTGCGCAATCAGACCCAAAATGTTTTATTAAATATTTAGCGTAATTATCACATACAGTTGAAAATGTTACATTTTTAGGCCATACCACCTTGTGTAAAAGAAAACCGCCGTCTATAACATAGGATGTGTTATAAAATGATTGATCTTCGATTGGCTTGAATAATTCATAAAAACTGGATTTTTTTGTTTTTCTCATTCCATTGACGTCAAATAGTGATAGTGGAAATGGCGCTAATTCGAACTGAAGGCACTGCTTTAGCTCGTCTTGAGACTTTTTTGCAAAGGCTATTCTTCGGAAAAGCATTTCTGGTTCAACCGGAATGCGTGTACTATCCACCTTAAGCGAAGAATTTACAGCTGCCAAAGGAAGGACTCTATCCTTCCTAAATCATCAATTTTCGGTGTGAAGAGGTGACGAAAAATCATTTTTATAATACTAAAAAGAAAGATTTTTCACCAAACCAAAACCAAAAATTGGAGATTTAAAAGGACCAATCTCTGTGTAGTAGTTTTAAGTTCCATTGTATTTTGTTCGAATTAGTTACAAAATGATCCGAAAACTCCAATAGTTTAACGGATTTGCATTAGCGCCCTTAAAATTGTGCAGTAATGTCGCTATGATATGGATTTCGTGCCCCTTTTCGAGCGGGATGGCAAATTATCGTTTTCTCGTGAGTGAGAAATAGAGTGATAGACGCGCGACGTACTTTTGACGACGTACTATTTTTTACCGAATTACAAGTTACTTAAAATACAAAATTGCATATTATTATACACTCTTAAAGCAGTTTTTGTCTCAGCATTTAAACTAGTTTTAGATCTGTGTGCGATTTTTCGCTTTAATACCATGACAATATGGTTCAGAACCATTTGACCGACACAGTCACTGTAGTTGCCAACAGTTTTTGATTGAAAATTGAACTGTCGACTCAACGACATACATTCGATTATCGAGTACTGGCTCGCGTCACAAAAGGCAGATACTAATGTCAGTCTTGTCACTGAATAGATAAAGTCTCGTTATAGTCCGGGAGCCAGGTACAAATTCGGTCAATTATTTCCTCTCGAGCGAAACTTCGTGAAACGCATTAGGGATTTATATTATGAATATTCGCGACCGTCAGCTGCGACTCCGTGTATGGGGCGGGCAGTGGCAGCCTCCAACGCATGGAGAAAAAAAAGTTTTTTAGTCATTTCCTCCCATTTGAAAATTTGACAGATTATAGTTTACCTAATATTTTGAAGGAAAACTAAAGTCAGCTGACCATAACATGGTGGACCATGTTATGGTCAGCTGACTTTATTTCTTTTCTATATATCTGAAAAATTTTCAAATGGGAGGAAATGACTAAAATACTTTTTTTTTCTCTCCATGCGTTGGAGGCTGCCACTGCCCGCCCCCACACACGGAGTCGCAGCTGACGGTCGCGAATATTCATAATATAAATCCCTAATGCATTTCACGAAGTTTTAATTGGGAGGGACTTGGTCATGAAAATCTGTCACTGGCTCCCGGACCATTACGTCAACTCACCACGCTCCTGCTTCCCTTGATGGATTAACACGTTCACTGCGCATCAGGCCCAAATCAGCCTGCCGCAGAATTTCAACTGGTGCGGACGAAGAAAACTATGTCCCTCTCGCTGGTGCGGAACGATTATCTCAGGTATTTGAAAAGGTATGACAAAGACAAATATATATTTGAGATTGTGGTCAAAATTATAGGTGTTCCCTATAAAAACATCACGGCAGGCCTTTATCGGCCTATCACGCACTGACGGTAAAAATATCAACGTCGGTGCGGGAGGGGGCCTATTGTGGCCCGCCGTCCGAACAGGCAGTTGGCGGCCCGATACCGCACAGAGCACCCGCCTCGCCAGTTAGTGTTGGGCAAGCTATCGTAACTGACGTACGTCGCGTTTTTTTCGTTTCAGTGATGAGATTTGACTATTTCAAGACCTATGTTAACTTTTTCATTTTATTTGAGAATCTATTTAATACACAGTGAGCCCTCTAGTCAAACTCATACGGTAAATTAATCACAGAATTTAAAAAATCATTTCAGGAAAACGAGTAACACCTACGGCCGATCATATCCTTGAGATGAGCGCTAAACGGCGAAATTGTGCAGGGTGCTATGAGAAACTGCGGGAAACCATGAGGAGTTCAGAAGCAAAAAAAAAAAGTAAAAAAAATTAAAACATACTGCAGAATGTGCAAACATAATCTTTGTGCGAAATGTTTTAAAGACAGGCATTAATAAATAATTAAATAAACTATTTTTCATTTCCTTACTATAAATCTGTTTTATTTTCGATATCCCCTTATTTTTGTCTTTCCCATCACTACTAAAAATACTTTCTAGTGCGGTTCTGGTCGATATCGACCCGCCACTTTCCCTGGTTTATTTCTCATTTTCTGGTCGGCAGATCCCGGGGCGAATCAAATCTAAAGAAGTTGAGTTCAAGGTTGTTCCAACAGTCCAAAAACTGCTCACCTACATTATGTTTTCGCAAAGTTATAGCAATTTAATCTAACCTTCTGCTGACAGGTCGAAAAAGACCTACCACGCACTGACGAAAAAATCATTGGGGTCACAATTTGGCCCGCCGCCGCACCAGACGAAGGTTTAAGATTTTACTTGCCGCAGCCAACGTGTTAAATATAAAATATTTCTTTCTAAAATTTTTATAGTTTTAAATGCGCTTGATTATTTTTTTGGATATTTTGATACTTGATACAAAAAAAATAATTGTAATCATATCAATTAAAAAAATGGATGGAGAAATTTTGCACTGTGAGTAAAAGGGTAGTTTTTGAAAAAAATATAGTCTCTTGGTATATTATTTGGATTTTCAAGTTGTAGGTACAAAACGGCTATAAAAGGACATTCCAGTGAAAAAAATTCACAGAACAATTTTTCGCTGCAAGTTACATTAAAAAAATTTATTTTTCAAAATTTGGTGGTTTCAACTAGGAGTATATTTTGGATATTTTATATTTTGTTTCTAGACTTTACATGAATGTTTCAGGTGAAGAAAGTTTTGACCGAGCATTTTGTCGAACTGAGATATTAAGCATAAAAGAGTTTAGGTAAAAATACCTAACTTACGTTAAAATTTTTTTTTGGATATTTATAAAATACGTTTAACTACTGATACTTTATCATTCTGTAAAGTTTCGTCGCCTGAAGAATTGCTGTTGGGGTCCACTAGCTTCATTGCCTAGACTAATAAGAATACTAAAGGAGGCGAGGCGGTGGCCCGCGTAGCAATAGGGGCGGGGGGGGGGGGCGCGAGTGCAGTAAGAATGAGAAACATTCAATTCAGTCATCAGTTCAACTTCAGTGGTATACTGCGGTCCGCGCCACGCTGACGCCCGTCGTAGCAAGGACTCACGGTATCTCGCACGCTCGGCCCTTTTTTACATGATCACCACATGGGGTGTTTCGGCAGATGACTAAACCTGCTTATTGTAAACTAAAAATGTAAGTAATGACGAACAAACGACGCCGTTTTCTTAAATTGTCTATTTTTTATCTCTGTTAAAACTTACACACCTAGTAGCTCGTAAAGTATTGATCGTAGAGCAAAAATAAATATGACCAAATTTGTAGACAATTTTATGTTGAAACTTTTATCAGAAGTAATCATAACGCAATTCGCACAGATATTCGAGATATGAGCAAAAATCTGAAAAAAGGTACCTTTAACCCCCCCTTACACCCTCAGCACACCCCCTACCCTTGAGGACTTTTAGTATGTTCATCTGGATACCGCAAGGTATAACTGTACCAATTTACAAAACTACACGAATTATTTCCTCTGATTTTATTAATTTTCTTGGGTTATAGTATGATAATATAATCCGAAGTCGCGGCTACATAAGGTAACTATAATAGTAATTGGAAAATTATTGACTTTCTAAAAGTGTACTGTAGACCAAATTTTGAAAATAAATAATCACTTGAACAATCAAGAACATCCGGACACATTTCAATACAGTTGCACTATCCCGCAAATATATTTTCGATACGGGATCGTCATGTGATAATCTTCTTCTTCTTCTTCTTTCTTCTGGGCTGGTTTCCACACGTAAACCGTGATGGTCTGTTGTGTGTGACCAATTCATCCATTGTTGTTACTCCAGCCATCCCAGATCTCTCCAGAAGCCTATCAGGCCGCCCAGGTTGCCAAGGACTTCTTGAAGTGAAGCTGGAGATCGTGGTGGTTCTTGCGTTGTTCTTCCACGCCCGTGCATGACAAGAGCACGTGCGTGGGCGTTTCATCTGCCTCCATGCAGGCCCTGCACAGAGAACTGTCGGTGATACATGTCGGTCTGTCGGTCATGTGATAATATTGACAGTGTGGAAACCTCTCCGATGATTTTTTTATCTGTTTCTCAGGACGGTACACTAAACTCAACGGCGCACGTGGAAGTCAAAGTAGTGGATGTCCAGAACACGCCGCCGGTGTTTAGCGGGTCGCTCAGCGGCTCCCTGTCGGAAGACGCGCCGGTCGGCACCGTGGCGCTGGTCATCAAGGCTCGAGACGCCGACCGGGCCCAGCCCAGGGATGTTAGGCTGGAGCTTATTACTAGTAAGAGTAGTACATAAAATAAGAAGTATTGGATATGAGTAGGCGTTATTTTGCGTAAACCTTGTACCGTACAGATTTTTTAAGTTCGACAGATTATTGAAAAATGAGTTTCTATTATGTTCCATATGTAAAACAATAAAACTAAATTTAAACTAGTTGTTCGCCCCGAACTGAGACCTCGCGGTAACGGTATCCCATGATTATTCATTCAATCGATACATGATAACCAAAACTGACATTATTATTATGCCCGTTTTCACCAAACATACCTAAATCATCCCCTAAGTAGGAGTCTCTTAACGTAGGTAGCTCCTAAATACAATCCTAAGTCCTAACATCCGTCCCAATATCCTTTTAGGTGTCCCGTACAGGATCGTGATAAATAAGTTGACAGAAAACATCAATCACCTAACTTATAGGTAGCCCGTAAAGGTTAGGGAACGTTAGTGAAAACATTGAATTATTATGTAGGTACTAACGAGTGAAACCGGGTTACGGGCATCTGTACAAATCGTCATCTATCGACGCGAATAGAAAATATACAATATTTAACTAAAATTTAACTAAAAAATAATTTTAATTGAATAATATGGTACAAAAAAAATTACAATACAATTATTGTATTATAATAAGTAACTAAATAATAATGGTCGACGCAAAACTGTTTTTGGGATAGGTCGTTAGTCGTAACTCGTAGTTCCATGGGAATAGTTACTGACTGCGCCATCTATTAGCATTATTGTGAAGCTATGTTGATGCTATATGAATTACTGATGTACATTAAAAATTAAATAATCTCGTTTCTTTATAATATTCATATAATTTTAGTATTTGTTGTTCAAGTACAGGATATAAGTGACCTAAAAACATAAAATCAGTTTGAAAATCCATAGCGGATTTTCTTAGGGAGCGTCTTCAAGCGAGCGTATAAAATCGCCACTTTGAAAGCCCCCCATTTCGTCAATTTTAAGGGAAAAATTAAAAAAAAAATATTTTTGTACTCAGTTCAAAATTATCTTTAAAATGATACGTAACAATTTTATGTAACGCGATATTTTTTTTTTTACTTCGCATTCGCTTCTATGAGAGCCCCCCTGAAATAAAGATTTTTATAACTTTTTAAGCCATTTTCGGCTGGAGGCCATCGGTTTACATATTATATCTAAATTTGAAGTAATTACGTTCAGTAATTCAAAAGTTATAAGGCTCTGACAGACGGACGGACGGACGGACGGACGGACGGACAAGTGCAAATCGCTCTAGTTAACTCAAAGACCTTCGCTTCGCTCGGTCGAAAATACGCTAGATTATAATCGGAAGCCAAAAACATGGAAGCTTGGTAGTTTGCGATTTTATCATTATGCGACAACTTTTCATACAATTCTCGCCAACGATTATACATTTCATTACATTATATTATTATACAATATCATGATTCATGATGAAATCTCGTATCAGTTAAGCGATGCTTGAATACGAGTGTCGAAAATTTCGCTCGCAGTCGAGAAAATCTCCTTGTGTAGCTGAGCAATTAGCACGGTAAAAACGCGTAAAATCAACTAAACCGAATAGAACTTGTACACTCTCTTCTCAGTATACCATCTTAACAGCATACAATTTTCATATCCACAGATCCCCTCGACTTTTTCTGGCTGGACAGTAGTTCTGGTGAACTGAAAACAGCGAAGCCTTTAGACAGAGAAGCTCTCACTGATCCATCTTCGCCCCTTAATCTCACTGTTAGGGTAAGTTGCTCCACTTTTCCTCTTCCTCCTAACGCTTGTTCCGGCTAACGCCAGGGCAGATAAAGATTACAGGTTAAATCATTAAAAAATAATTATGATGTTACTTTCAAGATAATTTTGACGAGAAACAAAAATAAGACATTTCAAGGAATTTTCTTCTTCTTTATCAACCGATAGACGTCCACTTGTTGTTGTTCTCAAAGGTGTGTGAAGACTACCAATTTTCATTGGACTAGCGTAGTGGACTATGGCCCTTCTCTGAGAGGAGACCTGCGCTCAGTAGTTAGACGTTAATGGGTTGCTCATGATGATGATGATAAAAATAATATACAGTTTATAAAAAATATTTACAGGCCAGTGAAATCGTGAACGGTGTGCCCGTCATCTCCAACCTAACCTCAACTCTAGCTACCGTCACGATCACAATAAAGGATGTCAACGACGAGCCGCCTCGCTTCAACCGCCGAGAGTACAATGTGGAACTGCCAGAGAGCCTGCCCTTTGGCACGCCACTACCCAACCTTGATATGGTCGTCACTGATACTGATGTGGTAAGGTACCTTAATTTTTCTGTATCCATTTGAGAGTTTTTTTTTTGGAAACCAACAGAATATCTTTCGTTGCTATTTACGTCTTCAGAAATTCTAGTGTGGACATTTTGAAATAAAGTCAAAATCTGCCAAAATAACTCTCTTCCATAGTACTCTTAGACTGTGACGTAAACCTATTATTTAGTATGGAAATAAACTTCTTGAGAAGAAGAAACGCACAGTTCAATAAATTCCACATAAAAATAGAGCTTCTTGAACTTCGCATATATTTCTGAAATTGAGATCTCTCCTTCCGAGATTCATCCTTTTTCATTTTCTTCATCAAAATATACGTCTGCTAGATTCTTATAGAAAATTGCAATCGCCTTACGCCGCTTGAATCTAGTGGCTCTGCAACCGAAGGAACTGCTAACACTTACGCTTTAAAATAATTTATTTACTAAAACAGTACTTGATGACGATTTATGTTAATTTCAGGGCCTAAATTCTGTATTTTCACTTCGTCTATCGGATGAGATGGGTGCGTTTATTGTGGAACCTTCTACAGCAACTGGCAGCGCCACCGTAACTTTGCGGCTCAATTCAAGCTTGGACTACGAGGATCCGAATCAAAGGAAATTTATTTTAGAGGTAACTATTTCTTCAGCAATAATACTATTCGTTCTTGATAACCTCTTGCCAAGTTGGGAATATAATTATACAAAGTGAAAAATATTTGTCCCAAAGTAGACCCTTGTAGAACTCCACTGAAAATGTTTGAGTCATATACATGTAAAGTTTTTATAAAATTTTAATAGAATTGATTGATACAATTGAGTATATTATATAAGTTTCATAAAACTAAACATAAAAACAAAAAACAGCAAATCTCAAGCTTTGGTAAATTCTTTGCGAAAGAAATTATATTGTTCAAACAAGTCACGATTATAACACGTTATAAGTCGCGATGGTTTATTTAACAAACATTCCATTTTCAAATGAAACCACAGAATATATAATAGTACTACGTAATAAAACTACAAATGTGTTACTTGTCTTAGGTTATAGCAGAAGAACTACACACATCCCCGCGTCTATCTTCAAAAGCAAGTGTAACAGTATCATTAACAGATGTCAACGACAATGCTCCCCAATTTGCTGATGAGCCTTATTCCACATCGGTTGCCGAAGCGGCACCTGCAGGGACGAGAGTGGCAGCCATCAGAGCTACTGACAGAGATACCGGAAGGTAATTATCATTAAAAGAGAATCTTGTTTTGCTTAATTATCATCATCATAATCATCAGTGACACATCAGCGGCTCACTACTGACCGCAGGTCTCCTTAGGCTAGCCCAATGCAAATTGCAGACTTTATACACCTTTGGGAACATAATGGAGAATTCGTGCGTGTAGTCCATTTACCATGTCCTTAACGAGACTGTGTGTATGTGACGGCCTTAGTTGTCCGTTTTCAAATTCAAGATAGCAGACACATTTTCATAATAAATCACAGCGTGTTAGGAATATATACACCAAAGCAGTTTAACTTTTCTGCAACTGATACACACATTTTCTTTTAAGATTCGGTACAGAGGGAATAGTGTACCAGCTATCGGGTAACGGAGCCGATCTGTTCAACGTTGATAACCGGAGTGGAGTGATCACAGTGGCGCCCTGTGCCACGCCTGGTCAAGCGCCGTGCTTAGACTATGAGACGAGAAAGGATTACTTCCTACAATATAAGGTAGGTTGTCAGCATTTTTGTTTCTTTTAAAAGAATACTCTTCTTCTAATGCCATCTCCTACCGAAGGGTGGTAACCATTAAGGCTAGTTGGGGCTTTTCCTATTTCTGTTCATTCCTTCCCTTTGACCTATTAAGGCGCAGATATGAATATATAAGTAATTGTTTATCAGCAATCTACTCAACGTTTATCTTCTAGGCTACAGACGACGACGGAGCAGGACAAATGACAGTGGTCTCCCTCCAAATATCTCTGACTGACTCCAACGACAACCCGCCCATTTTCGTCACGCCGGTCTACAGAGCCTCTATTGATGAAGATGCTGTTAAGTTTGAACCGGAGTTAGTGGTAAGTAGTCAAGTGGTAAAAGTGAAAGGTCTATGCGAACAACACAGGGTTGCTGGTTCATTATTTTAGATATTATGATTGGCAATGTTAAAATTGTAGGAAATGCGGCAAAATTCAAGTGAGCTGCTGGAACAACAGCCAACCAAAAGCTGACGCAGAAAACTTTTAAATTATGGTTTATCCGAGCGTTACATTTTGACCGAGTTTTCAATACAAAAACTGTCAGAACGCCCGATTTATCCCTCGGATAAACTACACTCGACGTTGGTGAACTCGCCACTTAATTAAGTAGTATAAGTTGGTAGAATTAGGTTTTTTGAGAAGGCATAACCAAAAAATAAATACGAAGTGCGTTTAGCTAAACTTTCGTGGGCGCTTGCCACGTGTCTATAGGTACGTCGTACATTCAGAAAGGGCTTTGCAGGAATACCAATGTAAAAAGAGCTATAACACGCCAGATGGCACTTAAGACTTGCTTCATGATTTTCATTTTTCATTCCACAGGTTCAAGCACGCGATGTAGATACCACATCGGACATTCGCTATTCAATCGCCTACCCTCCGAATTCACCATTCTGGATCGAACCCATAACGGGCAGAATTTCTGTTAGCGGAGGTGCCTTATTGAATTCTACAGAGGACAATCGCATCGTGCTTACCATTGTGGTAAGTTGTATATTTTCTTTTTTAACCGACTTCCAAAAAGGAGGAGGTTCTCAATTCGGCCGGTATCTTTTTTTTTTTTTTCTATGTATGTCCACCGATTTCTCCGGGATTACTGGACCGATTCGCGTGATTTTTTTTTAATCGACAGAGGATGTTTGCGAAATGGTCCCATAAAAATATTAACCTTCAACTCCTCAAGCCTGATGCTGTAGAGATATTGCTCACCTAAAACTATGGTGATTTAGGAAATTTCGATTACGAATTGATATTGTAGGTAACAAGTATGGACTGCATCATGGAGCTCCAGGTCCTAGCTCCTCAATCATAGGATACTACACTTAAAAGCTTAAAATAAAAATTCTTTTCAAAAAACCGACTTCTGACGCCACTACAAAGTATAAAAATAATTTTAGTTTGTCCACGTTTGTTGAAGTCGGGCGGGCCTAAAATACAAACTATGAAACCGACTCGCAATGCTCGCTCGACTTCTACAAACGAGTCTCTCATATTGTGTAGCGTCGCGCATCGGTTTCATAGTTTGTATTTTAGGCCCGCCCGACTTCAACAAACGTGGACAAACTAAAATTATTTTTATACTTTGTAGTGGCGTTAGAAGTCGGTTTTTTGAAAAGAATTTTTTATTTAGTGTTTAAAGAGATTTTAGTTTATTTGATAAATTAAGTAGTTATAATTAAGATTGAGATTAGATTAAAAATAGAACAAAAAAATACGTGTGGCACTCGGAGACTGCCGCGGTAAAGCTATTGCATAGAATTTTCTAGTCGCACGCACACAAACACCGTGCCGAATTCTGCCGAATTAGGTGGGAACGGTGTTAGGTTTATTTTCTTTACGGAATTTCTTGATTCGGTCGCCGCGCTCAAAGCCCGCGATAAAAGCTATGCAATAGCTTAAAAATCTACAGAACTTTCAGAGTTGTAAAATAAAATAAATGTATTATCTTCTAGGCTACCGATGGTGTTCATAATGCAACCTGTAAAGTCGAGGTTACGATTCGAGACGTAAACAACCACGCACCAGCTTTTGACACCGATAAATACGATGCCAGTATTGCAGAAGATGCAGCGATTGGTAAATTTCTCACTTAATTATTAATGGGACAATTTAACTTTTTCGGATTCGGTGAGGATAAACATTCTTTTTATTTTAAACCTCAAAAAGAGAATGGAGAATAACTGTTGCCATATGAAATTAACTTCAATACTATGTCATCAGGTACTGAAGTAGCAGCAGTGAGAGCAACGGATCTTGATAGTGGTGTCAACGCTGAGATCAAATACGGTATACAAAAAGGCGCCTTGGAATCCTTCGCCATTGACAATATGACTGGTGTAGTAACAGTGGCTTCAAAGCTTGATTACGACAGGCGTAATACATATCGGATACAGATCGTCGCAACTGATATGGGTAAGGGAACCTCAAAAATAGAATTACTGACAAAAATTTATTAAACTAGCACCTCTAATTGACTTCTTCACGCCATCATGCCGTAACGTTAAATCGCTTGGCAACATGACTTTTACGGTAGGATGGTAACTAGCCTCGACCAAAGGCTCCCACTGGAATAGTTGGGTAAAACTGAAGCAAAAATTTAATTAGACTCGCACCTCTAATTGATGTCTACACGCCATCATGCCGTAACGTTAAATTGCTTGGCAACAAGACTTTTACGGTACGGTGGTAACTAGCCTCGACCAATAGCTCCCACTGGAATAGTTGGGTAAAACTGAAGCAATTTTCTCAAAAACACCAATCATCCTGTATTTTCAGGCATCCCAAGTCTAACTGGTACCACTGAACTAACTGTTCACGTAATCAACGTAAACGATAAGAAGCCTAACTTCACACCGAGCATTCAGCGGGCTGAAGTTTCCGCTGATGCCGAAATCGGGACCGTGTTCCACAATCTAATAGCTGTGGATCCGGATATAACTGACAACGGACAGTTAATGTACGAATTGGCTATGGATAGAGTTATACGGGCTGTGGACAAAAATGGGAAAGAGGTAAGAGCAGAAAATGTAAATGTGAACCTAATGCATTTTGAAATCTCTGCATATTATGTCCTTCATCCGATGCAAGCAATCTCCTTGCCTTTTCACTAATTTGGTTCAGCTATTAGGCGTGAAAAGGTAACCGAAAGATACACAGAGTTACTTTCCCATTACAAATTTATTAAAACACAATTTTAATAAAACAGTCGTATTCCCCATGCGAACAGAAGTGAAAACACGTCTTACTCATAGCTAAAGATATACTATTAACATTAACATGTCGGTCAATTATAACATATCACATAGCTCTTTACTTAGGTACATGACTTGGTCAAAAAGTAACATCTACTTTAAAATAATTTTCTTGGCAGGTATCAGAAGAAGGCATATTCGGATCCTGGTTCAGCGTATCGCAAAATGGCAGCGTGTCGGTGTCACAGCATTTGGACAGGAATCGAGCGGCCGTCATCACTCTACCAGTAGCTGTCACTGATGCTTCAGCGCCTACGTTACAGAGGACTGACGGTAAAGAGTAAAATTATTTGGGATCGAAGCTCCTTTTCGGATGGTTTGGCGGTTGGGGGCTAGACGAAAAAATGTGTTAAGAATTTTCTGTCACGACCCTAGTTGCCTTCGTTTATTATACACGTTCTATCAAAGCTTTGGTGGCGCAGCGGTTAAACGAAGGAGTGAAACTATCGGTTCAGGGGTTCGAATCCTGACTTCAGATTATTAATTTATTATTAAAGGGCACTTCGTTCCAACCGAGTGTTCCACGGCACTCGTCATTTTTTTTTTTTGTAATTATTTTTGTCCGGAAGTGATGTTTGAATTCGGTCCACGAGGCACGCGGGGATCTTCGTGATTGTCTGTCCCAGAAAGAGGAGAATGATGCATAGGGACAAGGACTAGATAAAAAAAGAACTTCGTTTCGAAGGTCAATAAGCTCCCCGAAATACACACACACACACATACATACACACCCATATACAAACTTTCGCCTTTATAATATTAGTGTGATGTGATACAACCTTTATTTTCGTTTCCAGGAGAACTAATAATAAACATCGTGGATGTGAACCGCCACGCCCCAGTGTTCGGACAGCCCGCATACGTGGAGAAGATTCTGGAAGAGCAGCCGATTGGTTCTATACTCAACACATACACGGTGACCGACAAGGAGACACCCATAGCGGCTATTGTCATCTCTCCGCCCAGTCCATACTTCCAAATTGATAATGTTACAGGTAAGTCACATTAAGCCGAAGATTTAACAGGTAAGCAACGATAACTTGACCACCATAAAACATGGAACATTGTGCTGAACTGGCACTTAATAAAGACAGAAAGCTAAAACAATAACAACACTAAAACATGCGAAATCGGTTGCTCAATTTCTCGATGATTTAATTTTCCCACATTCTCAGAAGTCTTATTCTGAAAGAAGTCTTTCCAGTAGAGTTAAGCTTTTATCGTCTATGCACGTCCGCCTATTTCATTGAATGTCTTAGATTATGATTATCCGGTATTAACCTGGTCCAAGTTGGCAAAACCATTCAGATGAGACATAAAGAGAGACAGAGACAGATGTCTAACTAAAAACATAAATGAACAATGTTTAGTACTTGCCTTGCTGAACTTGACCAATCTTTCCCTCTCCCCTCCTAATAGCTAAGCGTAAAGCTTGTGTAAAGAGTGGATACGACAAAAGTGAAACAGTGGGGATTGAATTGTTGACTTTTCAGTTTCAAACCTTTAACTGTTGGGTTATTGAGCTAAATTGAGTTGCCTTACATGGATTAGCAGGCTCTAATAGTGAATTTCCTTTACAGGCGTAGTTAAAACAATTCAACGCATAGATTACGAGAAAGTCCACTCCATCAACTTTACTCTGGTCGCTTACGACTCCGGAGTACCGCAGCTATCTTCATCAGCGGGTGTGTTTGTGGAGGTGGTGAACGTGAATGATGAAGAACCCAAGTTTCTGGAACCTGAATATGAAGCTGTACTGGTAGAGCATTCTGAACCGGGCACAGTAGTGCTGAATGTCACTGCGTGGGATGATGATGAAGGTAGGCTACTTTAGGAATTAACCCATAGGGTTGAATGGTCTAAACTCTAAGCATTTATAATAATATGAATGTTGCGAGAGAAATTTACCGGGAATTTGTTGCATCAGCAAATGCAAACACTTCATAAGTCAGAGAAGCAATATATTATTAAAAATCCGTCCCATTGAACTATGAGAATGAGAGAAAAGATATTATCATGCTTGTGTTGTGTTGCACTTGTATAGTGCACTACAATATATCCCGCGCAGATGGATTTTCACTGTAAGATAGCTAGGCCACCGTGAACAAATTCGGTCGGGAGTACTTTAATACTCAGTTTTATTAACTAGACATGTTTTTCTTCATTAGTTGATTATTTTTCAGGTGAATTCGGCAAAGTTACGTACAATCTTTCCGGCAAGCAGTCATCGCTGTTCAACATAGACCCAGTATCAGGGGTCGTCACAGTGGCGGAGGGTTCCGTAATAGATCGTGAACTGACCTCAGAGCTGCGGTTCCGTGTAGTTGCTACTGATAACGCTCCTGAGCATTCGAAGAAGTCTGCTAGTGTCCCTGTAAGTCTATAACAGTCATCACCATCATAGCGGGTGGATGTCCAGGATGTCCACTGCTGGACATAGGCCTTCCCTACTGAGCGGCAACACACCCGTTTCTCAACTTTCCAGCCGCTTCCCATTACCTTCTTTAGGTCCAACATGTTGGAGGGGCGCCCTCAACACTGCGCTTGCTTGTACGTGGTCTCCAGAATTAGTAAGGAAAGTAAAAAGGACTAGTAAATAAAGTAAAAGAGGTTATAGTGCAGTTTCGTAGCACCAGAGACAACAGAAGAAGAGTAGCAACACTTAATATCAATTCTTCATAATAAATAATGCAAGACGGAAAAGGACAAGGCATTAAAAATGGTAACAAGTTAGCAACTAACAATTTGGCACCCTCTGTGAATGTAATCCTAAGTTTATTTTGTTGCTTTATTAAGACGTAATCAATAACAACGATGATAGGCTATCGGTTGAGTCATTGGCTTCCTTTTCGGAGGAACGGAATTTAAATTCAAGCATGGAAGTGATATTTAAGTTAATGAAGGGAGATCCGTGCCTGGGATCGAACTACTAAACACTAGGCTATTAACGCTTCAAAATACAAGGCATCATCATCAGCAGCCCATCAACTGCTAACTACCGAGCGCAGATCTCCTCTTAGAGAAGGGTTATTGGCCTATATTCCACCACACTGGCCCAATGCAAATTGGCAGACTTCACACACCTTTGAGAACACTACAGAGAACTCTCAGTTGTGTAGGTTTCCTCACGATGTTTTCCTTCACCGTTGAAGCTTGTGGTATTTAATTTCTGAAACGCACTTGACTTAGAAAAGCCAGAGGTGCGTGCCCGGGATTGAATCTGCGACCCCCCGAATAGGAGACCGCAGTACTAACCACAAGGCTATCATTGCTGCCATAAAATACAACCCAGTAACAGTTGATTACAAAAATCTTTTTGAAGTAAAACTTCTTTACGCACGCTTGACTTGGGGAGTAAGCTGGTGAATGCGTTACGAAAAGTGTGATCGGGCGAGGCGAACGGAAGTTGAGTGGGAGATACAAGTTAGGTAAGATAGAAAGAGAGAGAGAGAGAGTTACGTTTCGTATATTACTGTAGGGGCAAGAGAGAGAGGTGCGAGCACACATTTTCTTTCTCTCTTTCTCTCATCGCCAGTTGCATTTCGTAAGTTTTACTTCAGTCGCGTGGTCTAAAGCACACTCGTTTTTTTTTTTCTACAGGTCCACATAAAAATCCAAGACATCAATGACAACCCGCCAATCTTCACCCAGAAGGTATACAAGAGCACGATCGCTGAAAACCTGCAACTGAACCCGCCCGCGGCCATACTGCAAGTGCTTGCTGAGGACAAGGACGAAGGAGTCAACGGGAAGGTCATGTACAGTATATTGGAACAGAGTCAAGATGGTAAGTTTAGGACTTAGTAGTTAGACTTAGGTAGTTTATCCTACTTCCTGCTAATTTTATAAAGAAAGTTTGTGAGGATGGATGGATGGATGTATGGATGGTTGGTTAAATGTTTGTTATTTTTTCACGATACAATGAATGAAACGATTTGGCTGAAATTTGGAATGGAGATTGATCATACCCAGGATTAACACATACAGGTTACTTTTGATCCCGGAAAATTACAAAGTTCCCGCGGAAATTGAAAAACCTTAATCCACGCGAACATCTTTTAAATTTTAGCGGAAAGTGAATCTACCACTGGTTGGGAATGCCGTTCCAACCGAGATGGACCAGCCAAAAACTCGATGGTTGCTTGTGTAAAGGCAAGACTAACATTGGTAGTGGAATTTCATTAAAGAACGTCACGCCCATTCCCACAAACAACTTTCGGACTTTCTTGAGGCGTTGAAGAATACAGTAGAATTTTTTTTGTTTGACAACAGGAGTATTCTCAGTGGACCCCAACAGCGGGATCATATACCCGGCCAAGCCTGTGACCGGGGACACTGCCTACCAACTGACGGTGGTGGCCAGGGACGAGGCGGGCAAGGGGCTGCACGACACCGCGCGAGTGGACATAACCGTGCTGAGCGTCAACAAGCACAGCCCTGTGTTTGTGCACCCGCCGCCCGACCAGAGGACGATTGAAATACCAGCGGTATGTATTATTTAATTAAAAATAACTTTTGCGCGCTGTCCGGATAGAGTTGTCCAAAAATCCAAGGGAGCCATTGGATACTGAGGCCTGACCAAGGCTAAGTACATTTTTCCAGCCATAGACGTCTACAAAAGAAGAAAAATCCCAAAGGAACTCGCTTTCCAGTATGAAAGGAACCATGTCATACTCCAGGACCTCAACTAGCGTAAAGTTAGGTTAATCTGAAAATCCAAGGTAGCAGCTGTATAAAGGTGGCCCAAAGCCAATTTCAGCGAATAACAGCCAAGCTGATTCTTTGCGAAAAAAAGAATATCTTATAGTCCCTCGTGAAAACAGAATTATAAAATCAGACTGAGTTAAGCTAGGCTATTATAATTATTTATTTTTTTCCAGAATGCAGCAGTACCGGACTACTTAATAACCACAGTCCAAGCAACCGATGAAGATTCCGGTGAAAACGGAAGAATTTCCTACCGCCTGGATGACCAGAACGCGCAGGCGCAGTTCAGCCTAGATCCCAGCACTGGAGAACTCAGGACCAAAACGTTCTTGGATTATGAACAACAGGCTGAATATCAGGTAGATTGTTTTCGATTGAACTATAGTAACCAGCAGTAAGTAAGCATAGAACTCCAGAAAGTGGAAATCGGCCAGCTTCGGCTTAGTAGACCATTGTCACGTATATCCATGCGAATTTTATTGCTTCGTTTTGCAGAGACGATGCTATACGAAACAGAAGCCAGCTGAAATGATGCTGCGTGGCGTCAGTTGGCATTTGTAGTTTGTATTGGGTTCTAGGAGGATTCTACTCTATGATTTTGGCGGCAACATGGCCGCCAAGCAGAACACCTGATTTGAACCACCTTTCGATTAGGTCTTTGTCATGTTGCATTGTCAGTAGATTAATATAGTTAAAACTATGTTGAAATGAATGTATAATTTTTTTGTAACTCTCTGAGCTTAAAAAAGGGTACCACAGAAAATTGACCCAGAAAAACGCTGCCTTTGTACTAGCGATGGATTTTATCTACCATCAGACATCATTAAGGCGTCATGCCAATCTGTAACCTTAATCAGATTCAATGAGTAAATATTATTGTAAGTTTCAATAAAATAGTGGACTGATGCCATTTTTAAATCCATGCCATCTTCAAAAAAAGCGTCATTATCCCATATTATTTGTTCTAGCTGGCAATAGTAGCGGCAGACAACGGCACCCCAGCACAATTTGAGACACTACGCCTCTTGAACATCGTACTAGTTGATTACAAGGACAATGCACCGAGGTTTCTTCAAAGGCATCACCAATTTGCTGTGCGGGAGAATTTACCACCAGGAATCATTGTTGGTGAGATCTGAAAATACGAGTAATTAGTCACACAGTGCGAGTTAGTGTCAGCATCTACTGGCAAGTTCTATTAAGTCATCTATTATGCAAGTTACCGTAGTATGATACTTTTTTTTAAAGAATTTTCCAATCTGAACTTCAGATGAACTTGGAATATTCTTCTCTCCCTTTCAAATTAGCGGTAAGCTTATGTAAGGAGTGAGTACGACGGGAGACGAGAATAGTACGAGTGTGGATTGGATCGTCGAGCTTTCTTTACCTTTATGGAATAGATAAAGATGTATAGATAGTAACAGTTAATACGTCCGTTTCAGGCAGTGTCAAGGCAATAGACAAAGATTCTGGTGAAAATGGCAAAGTATACTATCACATACTCGAGGGCAACCAAGAAGGAGCGTTCACTCTTGACAGAACTCAAGGCATTATTAGAGCTAATACGACTTTCGACCGGTGAGAAATTCCTCTTTTAACTTTACTATCTAAGGACTATTAGGAAAATTAGACGCCAAAAATATTTGTATTTCCATTTTTTGTTGAAAAATAGGCACCCACTTAAAACAAATTGAATTCATTTAATTTATAGTTCAAGTTTTAAAAACAGATTATCTGAGATTACCTATATAAATTGGGAAAGATAACTCCATTTGTCTGTGAAGTTACTCAAAATAGCGCATAACGCAGAATAGAAAGACGGGAGTTGGGTTATACATATTATAAATTAGGTAGGTACTGTCTCAACTTACCAATAAGATTCTCTTTGGTATTGCTTATTAAATATTGGCCAAAATAAAAGAAGACCAATTAGTGTTCATTGACAAATTACTTTCAGAGAGAAGCAAGACGAATATTCTATGACGATTTACGCGAGCAACAATCCACTGCTCGAACACGTGGCAGCCATATTGAATTCCATAGACAACAGCACAGACAGCCAGGACATTAGCGTCACCACAGTCAAGATAAAGATCCTCGACGAAAACGACAACGAACCGAAGTTTCAGCAGAAAACATATTACGCAGGTACCATTACCAAAGTTACCCTTAAGATATAACTAATGTAATCACTACTAATGGCTTTGATGTAATCTGGTATTATTAAATCAATAACCAATGATACACATGTGGTGTATGGTTCAGTTAACATTAGAATACCTGCTTGTTTTTCTTTTCTAAGAAATGGTGTATCTTCTTAATCCCTTAGGCATAAAGCACACGGCCCGCGTGAATGAGCCCATCATATCGATAATGGCGGAAGATCCAGACCTGGATGCGAACGGCACCTTAGTCTACATGGTGGCAGCTTCCAACTTGTACAAGTTTGGGGATTCCAAGTCGAGTGGCAGCGTTGTGCCTTCGCCGTTTAATATCACTCAGGATGGTAAATAAACTGTTTAGTTACTTATTAGGAAAAGGGTGTGAATGAATGGATGCTATATTCTTTATTGTACAAGCATATATAAAAAGGAACCAAAACCGTAAACAACCGCAAGCACCAAAAAACACAACAAGCGGTCTTATCGCTAAGAAGCGAGAAAAAAAAAGGCGAAGAGAAACTAAATTAAAAGAAAAATCGTATTAATTTAAAACGATCTATAAAAATCAGCCAGAAATACCAGTAATTGCAGTATAGCACTTCACACGAAATAAGTTTTGTTTTAATAAGTGGGTATAAAAAAGTAAGTACCTATTTTAATTTTCCCCAGGCATCCTCACAACAGCCAATTATATGTCAGAATATAACCAAGACCGATTCGTGCTTGACGTCATCGCGCAAGAGGTGGCTGCTCCGTACAGACAAGCGAAGGCGCAGGTTTATGTACGTATCACTACTAATTATTAGTTTACTAGCTAGGAACTAATAGTAATATTAAGCTAGTAATTTTGGAGTTAAGCTTTTAAAACCCCCTGTTTTTTCGGGATAAAATACAAACAAACAAACTTTCGCATTAATAATATGCTCGAAATTTCTTTGAGAGATTAAGTCCGAAAAGAAGTAATTTTCATTGAAAGTTGAAGTGGCAGTGGCCCTGGTCACATTTGTCGGTGGAAAAATGTGACCAGGCCGCATTGCAGGCCATATTGCAGGCAGGCCATGGTGGGTCGGCGGTGTCTCCAGGCGTGGCTTGATGGGGCGATGTCATCCGGAAAGTGGCAGGAATCGATTGGATGTCCAACAGTGTATGCATTTTGGCTGATGACGATGATGATGATGACAAGAATTTATTGTGATTGTAGCAATGTAGCTTTTCAGCAATCAACCAGCTGTTAAAAGCTACTTCAGTCGATTGTGGTCTGGATGACCTAGTCTACATATTTCTATACTTACATAAAAACGAGTGTGCTTTAGACCACACGACTGAAGTAAAACTTACGAAACGCAACTGGCTATGAGAGAAAGAAAATGTGTGCTCGCACCTCTCTCTCTTGCCTCTACAGTAACACTCGAAACGTAACTCTCTCTCTTTCTATCTTCACTAACTTATATCTCCCTCTCAACTTCAGTTCGCCTCGCCCGATCACACTTTTCGTAACGCATTCACCAGCTCAATCCCCAAGTTAAGCGTCCGTAAAGGAGTTTTACTTCAAAAAAAAAAGTGTGTGTGTCAGCTCCGACGCACGACTGGAGTTTACTCCTTATAGGCTGATTACACCTACCGAGTAGAGATGCGAGACAGTACTCTCGGCCGAGTACTCGGTGCGTATAAACACTTCGCCGAGTGCTCAGTGCAAAGTGGAGAGACAATAGCTCGGCCCCCATTCGCCCCGACCCGATCGGTACGCGCTCGGCTTCTCGAAGCGAAAGCGCTTTCGCATTCGACAACTCAAGCGAAAACCAACCTTATTTACTCAACCTTAGGGTAGAAATTTGCATCGTTGTGGAAAACGTAACAAGGGCATTCGACAACTCAAGCGAAAACCAACCTTATTTACTCAACGTTAGGGTAGAAATTTGCATCGTTGTGAAAAACGTAACGAGGTCATTCAAAACAGATTTCACTGCTCAAATTTTTCTCATACCGGGCGCCTAAAATCGATTCTAAAGGAGTAAACTCCAAAAATCAAAATAACGGATGTTAAATCTAATTTTCCGTAGTTGGGTTACAGTTTCTAAACTTTTTTCTTATCCCATTAGCTATGGATCATAGACCGCTCGTCGCTCATCCGCATGGTGGTGTCGCGCAGCTGCGCCGCGCCGGTGGAGGGTGTGCAGGCGCGGCTGGCGGACGCGGGCCACGCGCTGCTCATACCCGGCCGCAAGCTGCCGCTCGTGCAAGCCGACCGGCGGTACGACGACTGGTGAGTGATACTGGATGATAGTTAACAGGTCAATGTCTTGTCGATGTCGAGCTTTTAACCAACTCGTTACATTTGTAAAATTCTCACAGGACAAATAGATTGTCTTGAGCTCCATAACAAGGTGTGCTCTATTTTTGCCCCTAATCGACCGAGCGAAGCGAAGGTCTCTGAGTTTACTTGAGTGAATTTGCACTTGTCCGTCCGTCCGTCTGTCCGTCCGTCCGTCTGTCAGAGCCTTATAACTTCTGAATTACTGATCGTAATTACTTCAATTTTTGATATGATATGTAAACCGATGGCCTCCAGCCGAAAATGGCTTAAAAAGTTATAAAAATCTTTATTTCAGGGGGGCTCTCATAGAAGCGAATGCGAAGTAAAATATATTTTTTTGCGTTTCATAAGGTTGCAGTACCTCATTTTAAAGATAATTTGGAAAAGAGTATAAAAGTATTTTTTTTTTAATTTTTTTCTTAAAATTGACGAAATGGGGGGCTTTCAAAGTGGAGATTGTATTCGAGGCTAGATCTCTAAAACCACTTTATTTTAAAACTTGAAACTTACACATAATTTGAGTTATATTCTGTACTTGAACAACAAATACTAAGATTAGATAAATATTATAAAGAAACGAAATTATTTAATTTTTAATGGGCATCAATGTTTTTAACAAAACTTCACTATACTGTTAATAGATGGCGCTGCCTTTATTATTGTAAATACAGTTTTGCGTCAGCTATTCTTATTTTGTCTATTACTAATTTTGTTATTCAATTAGCAAATAATTATCAATAAAACTATCACGTTGTTTTTGCAAAAGTAAATCCGTTTCTATTTACAATAATTAGAAGTTAGCACCATCTTACGTGGAATAAAAAATATTCTACTGATGGCAGAGACATGTTATATTTATTAATTACTACCGTATGATGGTATTGTGTCTATGAATGTAAAGATGAGCGCGCATCTAGACATGCTCGCCGCAGAAGCCGCAAGCGCGTAGTTATCGCATTTTATATTTTTTTTTATTATGAAATCGTATACTACGTAACACCCGTTCACCGAACCAGCTAAATTTTAGTAAAATACTGTAGGCCATCCCATCCACGAAAGCAGATGACGATTGACGTCATCAGATTCGGCGCGTTTTAATTACAATATATAGTTAAAACTACCTTCTGGGAATTATGGGATACCGCGAGGTCTCAGTTCGGGGCGAACCACTAGTAACTATTGTCAACTGCGTCAGTGCCGCCGCGGGCGCAAATTATTTGCAGTCCCGTCTTGCCGCACAGTGTCCCGCGCTAGATCGCCCATACCGCGCACATTGTCAGCACTTAATACAATGTTGACAGACTCGCCTCACTGTGACATATTTGCAGGCCAATGGAACACAGTCGTAAGTCAGTGCTTGCAGTTTTGCGAAAGTTATAATTCTACTATGTTTCTATCTAAGGTTTTTTTTTCTTTTTGTTATTATTTATAATTTGTCTTTAATTGAGTTATTGATAATTTAATTAATGTTATTGGATAGTGTAT
The DNA here is from genome assembly GCA_029955525.1 of Oeneis ivallda. Classification (NCBI taxonomy): domain Eukaryota; kingdom Metazoa; phylum Arthropoda; class Insecta; order Lepidoptera; family Nymphalidae; genus Oeneis; species Oeneis ivallda. The sequence goes on from JARPMR010000009.1 coordinate 24,836,744, forward strand.
AGCGTGGCCATCCAAAAAACCAACTAGCTAGATTTTGTAGTCGCCGATATGAGAGCCAATAAGTTGAAATAATCTGATGCATAAGATTGGGCAAAGTAGGCAAAAGCATGCTGGAACCACCTAGTGGGATAGTGCTTAGTAGAAGAAGAATTAATAGGTCAGTCTCGGAAGTGCCTGTGGATACTCTACAAAGCAAGAGCAAAAATTTCAAACGGCGCGTGTTGCCAGTGATGGCTTATGGATCCGAAACATGGGTGATGGGCCGCATCCATTGCAACTTCTATCGCAATATCGAACATCCGCTAACTATGGGCCTCATAACAAGGCTCAGGGTCACGCAGAGGGCAATGGAGAGACCTATGCTCGGAATGTTTCTGCGGGATCAAATCAGAAAGAAGGAGATCCGTAGGAAAACCAACGTTGCCGACATAGCTTATCGAGCCGCAAACCAGTATGACTATACTCTACTCAGTGGCGTACCGAAAGTTGCTAATTATGAACTTTCAAACCCACATTTCGTCATACCATGGACCAATACTTTATAAAAATTGTTTTATTTCAGGTGTGAGATCCATCTACACGCTGTAGATCCAAAAACATACCAAGTATTGCCGGTCGATAAAGTGCTGGAGACAATAGATTCCAAATACGACCAGCTCAAGGATGCATACCAGGAGTACGGGGTGGAAACCCTTATTGCTGCTAGTGCAACTTCTAAAGGTAATATTAGTATATCTTTTAAAAAATAACCTATATTTTACACTTTATTGCACAAATATTCTAATACAGTCGGACTTAATGCTAAAGCATAATATCGACCCAGTCTTCCTTCGGACATTTCAGCGCCAAAATGGCGTTATTCAAGTTTCTTCATTCTAGACTGCCTACAGTCTGTCAAGCTTTCTTTACACCCAGCCCAGAAAATGTTATATCTCAAGGCACTAAATTCATTGCAAAGACTACTTGGAATCTCACTTAGGCTGATATCTATAGAATTTGGCTCTGCTCAAGACTCAAGAAAGAGTTAAAATGAGACACAAATATGTTCCGACATAAATCTGTCTCGTTTTAACTCAGTCTTGAGTCTGAGCTTAGTGAGAGTGCCTCTATGGATCATACCCTTAGTAGGATGAACTTCTACTAGAAGTACCTATTTAAAAAAACGTTTAGGAATCACCATAATAACTACATGAAACATAACATAAATCACAATACATACCTGGATTTCTAAAGATTTCCAGATGAGATGAGATGATAAGAGAAAGAGGAGCTTGTTTAAATAATAATCTTTTTTTTTAGCTCCGGATAGTTTTGATCCGGCGTTAGCGGCTCTGATAGCGCTCCTCATCGTCTTGTTCACGGGTATTGTCACTTTTGTCGTAGTCTGCGCCTGCCTCAAACATTGGTACGTATAACCGCTGCTTTTTAATGACAAAATTTTGATATCTTTCTTGCGTAATAATAAACCATGAATCTTGAGGCTGAGTTCATAATCAAAATCAAAGAATGTGGATAAAGTTAAAATCTTTTCGAATCGGTGATCAATCTTAACAGAGCCGGAGACTGTCCAACTAAACAAAAGGTATTGTAGTGAACAAGTGTGTGCACTCTCAATTTCCACACTCTCATTGTCCGATGGGACGATAATTCGATACGTGACGAACACACATGGAGATTGGTATAGATAGGCCTTTTATCAGCAAATCAGAGGTTGTTAAAAACCTAAAAAACCGCGAAGTTGCTGGCAAAACGTAATAAAAAAAGAAAAAAATGAGTGAATTTCGTGGAATACTCGGTTGGAACGAAGTTTCTTTTAATACATTATAATTATGTTACCTATATAATCAATATTATGAAAATATTTTCGTCTAATATGGAAAAAGTTTGCTTTTTAGAATCAACGCCATCTCTCGCAATCTTGTAATAAATAAGCACCTAACAAAAATATCTTCTAAAACATTACCTTTTAGAATCAACGCCATCTCTCGCTACATGTCTACACTGATAGAAAGGGGGTCGCGACGGAAAATTCTTACACTTTTTTTCGCCAAGTCCGTACCGTGCGATAATGAACTTCGTTAATATAATGAATTTTTTATGTTTCAAAATAGTTTACTAAACAAAAGCAAAATTATTTACTTTATTCTTTACTAAACAAAAGCAAAATTTATAGGGCGCCTTATTCCAGGGTGATTCCCCCGCCGTCCCTGCAGTCCAGCAAGGGTGACAGCCTCGCGCGCAGGCGCATCCTCGAGGAGCTCAGCACCACCGAGAACCCGCTATGGCTGGAGACCAAGCTGCGACCCTACGAGGAGCAGGAGCTCACCATGAACGTGTTCGGGGACCAGAACGAGCAGAGCGCGGAACCGCCTCCTGTCATGGTGAGCTTTTAACCTGAAGATCAAATCTCTACAGTTTTACAAAGGAAGAGTTGAAGCTGTACGATCTTCTTGACGCAGTGGTGAGTGCTATGGTCTTCTAAGTGAGTAGTCACGGGTTCCTGGGCACGCACCTGTGTCTTTTCGGGGCAATGGACGTTTAAGGTGATTCCCCAAAAGTCCTAACCTTCTGTCAAGATGAGTTTTTTACCTGAAGATCAAATCTCTATAGATTTACAAAGAAAGAGTATACTATCTTCTTGACGCAGTGGTTCGCGAGAAGTCACGGGTTCCTGGGCACGCACAGCTATGTCTTTTCGGGGTTATATATGGACGTTTAAGGTGATTCCCCCAATGTCCTAACCTTCTGTCAAGGTGAGTTTTTTACCTGAAGAGCTTAAGCTCTACAGATTTACAAAGAAAAGAGTATACGATCTTCTTGACGCAGTGTTTCGCGAGAAGTCACGGATTCCTGGGCACGCACAGCTATGTCTTTTCGGGTTATGGGCATTTAAGGTGATTCTCCCAAAGTCTAGTCTCTTGTCATGGTGAGTTTTCAATCTTTCTGAAGCAATGCTGAACGCTGCGGTCTTGTAAGTGAGATATCGCGGGTTCCCGGGCGCGTACCTCTGTCTTTTCAGGGCTATGTACATTTAAGGTGATTCCCCCGCAATCCAGCCTCCTGTCAAGATCAAATCCTTACACATTTACAGACAAAAGTTGTCCTATGGTATTCCTGAAGCCTGACGTAGTTGAGCGCTGCGGTCTTATCAGTGAGAGGTTAAGATCGCTGGCACGCACCTTTCTGGGATAATGTGTGTTTAGGACATTAAATATCACACGCACCAACGGTGAAGGAAAACATCGTGAGGAAACCTGCACGCCTGAGAGTTCTCCATAATGTTTGTGAAGTCTGCCGATTTGCATTGGGCCAGCGTAGTGGACTATGGATATAACACTTCTCAGAGAGATCTGCTTTCAGTAGTGAGCCGTTGATGGATTGCTGATGATGATGATGATGTCCACTTTCAGCCTGACAACACGTACGCGACAATCCAGGGCAGCCGCACCACGGAGCGGTTTGGGGACTACGCCACGCTCGCCGGGGACTCGCCCACGCCGCTTGAGGCAGCCCTGGGATTCCAGGTAAAATCATTTTCGTTATTTAAAAAAATCTGGTTCAAATAATTGTTAGCAAGAAAAGGTTAGAATTATTTTGCTATAATCCGCCAACAGAAAAAATCTGTATTTAATTTTTACACTACTCTCGACGCACGTTTCGCCCCTATTGTCTAGACAATGCATCGTTGTAGAGTCGACATCTCCTGAGGATGCTCCGGTGTCGGGGCGAAACGTGCGTCGAGAGTAGTGTAAAAATTATACAGATTTTTTCTGTTGGCGGATTATACTAAAATAATTCTAACCTTTTCTTGCTAATCATGGACTACCGCAAAGTAACGCCTGCTTCTATCCAATATTCAAATAATTGTTGTTGGTTCTCAGAACTAGATCTTAAACTCTTGGAGTATATAATCCACTAACGCTACATGGTTGCGCTGTCGCGCACAGCTTTTCACATAGAAAATTTTAAACGCATGCCGCGCGCGACGTGCCGCACAAGTGGGCTAAGGCAGTTAAAGTCTTGACTGCGGCAGATTCTCGTAAAGTAGATCTTAGGCGAAACTCAGGGTGAGATCTATAGAGCGTTCTCTGATTCTACTCAGACTTGATACAGAGTTAAAACGGGACATAAATAATTATGTGCCTGTAAATCTGTCTCGTTTTAATTCTGTCTCAAGTCCGAGTAGAGTGAGAGTACGCTCTATAGACCTTAACCTCACACTGCGACGCGCCTTGCTCCGGGTGCGTGAGTGTGAAAGATTACAATAATTCCAAGTATTGTTTGTGTCTCTCAGGGCAGTACATTCAAGCCGCCATCGCCCGACACACCGGAGCCGCCGCCCCGACCGGCGGGCATGGGACCTTTGTCATGGTAAGACACTAAATTATTTTGAAGTGAAAACTTCTTTAGGCACGTTGAGCACTTTTTTGGGTGAGTAAAAAACATGGATTTCGCGAAATCGTCACCGTCACCGTCACCTGGAGATTTCAGTAAGCGTTCACCATTTTAGAGGTTCTCAAGCAACTTGTACAACGCAGTCGGAAAGCAGCCGCCTTCCTTACGGTTTAATGTATGATGTCGCAGGTTCGAAACTCACTCACGAAACGTGAGTGCGCTTTTTTTAATTATTTTTATTTATTTTCATATTTATTTTATTTTATTTTTATTTGTTTTTAATTATTAGCAAATCTAGTTTTTGCTTCTATCCGCAGTCCCTATGACTGCCAAATTTTTTATTCTAATAGCATTTTTTTTTGAAAACTAAATCCATGAAATCGATAGCAAAAGCTACAAGTAGAACATAAAAACGTGTCCGTCGACCGGTCGATCCGCGACTGACACGCGTGAGATTCGTACAGGATAGAGTCTGAGTACCAATTGTATAAAAGTTATTCCATTTATCGTATCTGATGACATTAGCGTCAAAGTAAAATAATCCTTGATTGCTTTGATTTAAAGTCACAAATTCAGTACAACCGATTTTAACATGGAGCGTTATGGAGCGTATCTTACATACCTAAACGTATAAGAATGCATACACGAAATTGAGCTCTAACTCAATGCTGTTATGGTTTATTTTACTTTGACGTTAATCAATCAATCAATGGAATAACTTTAGACAATCGCACCTCTGACTTCGGTTGCCATAGTTAACTACTACATAGTGAAAATAATTAACATTGATCATTTTCTCGTTTCAGATCTGAAGTTTTCCTAGGAGATATCAAATTGTAAATGTATAATATAGTTTTAGTTAAAATCTAGTTAAGTCATAGTAAAGTAGGTCTACATGTTGACGACGTATTACTTTAGCGAATATAGCCCATAAATTTAGCTATAGCAATCTATCATAACGTTAAATTATATTAATCATCGTCGGTTAAATTTACTTGTCGATGGTGAAATCGACCCTAAGTACACAAAATAATGTTATGTAAAGTAAATAAGCTTTCTAGATAAAATGCCTTAAAGTACCTAGTTACTACCTAGTTACTTTCCCTACCATTTCTCATTTGCCACATTATAGTTAAGGTTTAGTGATACGTCGACAACGTCTGAAAAATAACCTACAATAATTATAATGTGATCAAAATTAAGCTGCCATTTTCTATTTTCAGAAATACAAAAACTGTGGTACCTAGTTACTTTCCCTACCATTTCTTATTTTGCCACATTATAGTTAAGGTTTAGTAATACGTCGACAACGTCTGAAAAATAATTATTTTCGTATTCACCATTAAGTCTAAGAGAAAAAACAAACATTAATTCATTAATAATGCTGTAAATATTATTCGTATAATGGCTATCTTAAAAATTTTAAAGGTTTGAAGTACCTACTTACATAATAATTTATAAAAATTGTGTTGTAAAGTTTTTGTTATTGTGCCAAACATTTAAATATAAAAAAATCGTCTTTAAAATTTTATTTATTTGATTTTCATCAGCATTGTATACCTGTTGTAAATATTTCGTAGAAAAAATTGTTTTTAACAAGAATCTTAAGTAACTTAGCCAATAAAGTAATTTATTGAAAAACTATTTCCAACAATTTTCAAAAAAGTTTTTTTTTTGGAAAAGGACTGTTTTTATGAGCTTTTTTTCTAATATTATTATCAATAAAAAAGTGCAACACTGTCATATTATTAATAATTTTACCATTAAGTATTGCCATAGTATAAGTTTTTTTTGTACAAATTAGTAATTTTTTTACGTACCTTATGACTTAGTTGTTTAATAATTTCTTGTAAATATCTGCTTTAATTAACAATTTTGTATTGAATAGTATTTAAATATAACAACCTACAACGAAATTATAACAGATTTTTATGTATAATTCAGTTGTTTCATTTTTCATTTCTTTCAAAACGGAAAAAATAGAGTAAATAGTTTATTTTATGAATTATGTGGTTGTTATCGGGTATATGTATATAATTATTATATAACAAAACTAGCGGTCGCCCGCGACTTCGTCCGCGTAGAATTTCTGATTTTCTATGTGAGTTTATAAAAAGATAAATTTTCCCGCTGCAAGAATGATCATTATTTTGCTGCAATGTTATTTTAAAACTGCGATAACTCCTATTCATTGAAATTGAATAATGTAAAGGGCAATTTTGTTTTTAATTAAATACTTTTTTTTTTAGAAAAAAAGAATATCAACCAAGTTGCAGTTGACTAATATTCTCCTCTCCCCTCCAAATAAGCGGAAAGCTTGTGCCAGGAGTGGGTATGACAATAGTGCAACGGGTGGGATTCGAACCTGCGACCTTTCAGTTTTCAGTCCGCACCTTTAACCGTTGGGCTATTGAGGCTATACTTGTGAGGAATAACGTATTTATTTTGATAAGGATTAATATCATGTTTATAAAAACACCTTCACAAATAATGCATTATTTTAGAACAAATTTGGTTAGCACAAAAAAGGATAAAGTGAGCCAACCTTAAAAGATAGACACATTTTGTGGTCGCGGACTTTTTTTTAGAACTTTTAAAGAAGAATATTCTGTCATACAAGATTTTTGCGAAACTTAAACCGTTTACGCAGCGCACGCAGCGGTAGCTCTCAAAACGAAAAAAAATCCTGATTTTGAAACATTCTGCATTGGTGATCCGCTCCTATTGGTCCACAAACAAACAAACAAACAAACTCTTCAGATTTATAGATTAGTAATAGATTTTAGGGGTAGACTTTTCAAAAACTGTGAAATGCGTATATCTTTGTTTTTAATCAAGAGCCAAAATACCAAGTTTCGTGGATATAACTTGAAAAACTATCTGACAAATATTCAACCCCCATTTAACCCCTTAGTGAGTAAAATTTTCAAAAAGTGTGAAACACGTAATTATTTATTAAGAGCTAACCAAATCCCAAGTTTCATTGGTATAACTTGAAAAATGACGGACTTTTAAAAAAATCTATCAACCCCTAATTTACCCCTTTGGGGATAGAATTTCCAATAAATGTATTCTTTATTTTTAATTAAAAGCCAAAATGCCAAGTTTCATAAACATAACTTGAAAAATGAAGGACTATCATACATACATTCAACCCCTATTTAACCCCTTTGGAGGTAGAATTTCTTCTTACTTCTTTGTTGTTAATCGAAAGCTCAAGTACAAAGTTTCATAGATATAACTTAAAAAAAGGACTTTCAAACAAACTATCAACCCCTATTTTATCCTTTCGAGGGTAGAATTTTCAAAAATGTAAAATACGTACTTCTTTATTTTTAATCAAGAGCCAAAATACCAAATTCCTTAGATATAACTTGAAAAATGAAGGACTATCATACAAACATTCAACCCCTATTTAACCCCTTTGGGGTAGAATTTTCAAAAAGTGTGAAACACATAAGTCTTTATTTTTAATTGAAAGCCCACATACCGAATTTCATGGGTATAACTTGAAAAATGACGGACTTTCATGAACCCCTATTTTACCCTTTCGGGGGTAGAATTTTCAAAAAATATAAAATACGTACTTCTTTATTTTTAATTAAGAGCCAAAATAATAAGTTTCATTAACATAACTTTAAAAATAACTTGAAAATGAAGGACGACCATACAAATATTCAACCCCTATTTAACCCCTTTGCTGGTATATTTTTCAAAAAGTGTGAAACACGTAATCCTTTATTTTTAATTGAAAGCTCAAATATCGAATTTCATGGGTATAACTTGAAAATTGACGGACTTTCATACAAACTATGAACCCCTGTTTTACCCCTTCGGGGGTAGAATTTTCAAAAAATATAAAATACGTACTTCTTTATTTTTAATTAAGAGCCAAAATACTAAGTTTCATTAACATAACTTGAAAAATAACTTGAAAAATGAAGGACAATCATACAAACATTCAACCCCTATTTAACCCCTTGGGGGTATAATTTTCAAGAAATATGAAACACGTAATTCTTTATTTTCAATTTAAAGCCCAAATACCGAGTTTCATGGGTATAACTTTAAAAATGACGGACTTTCATACAAACTTTAAACCCTCATTTCACCCCTTTGGGGGTGGAATTTCAAAAAATCCTTTCTTAGTGCTCACCTAAGTAATAAAACGAACCTACTGTCAAAATTTCAAGTTTCTAGCTTCAGTAGTTTAGGCTGTGCGTTGATAGATCAGTCAGTCAGTCAGTCAGTCAGTCAGGACAAGTCTTTTTATAAGTATAGATAAAAATAAATTGCCGCAAGATTATCACTTGAGAACAGCTCGATCGATTCGGCTGTTTTTTTGTTGTGTTCTTTTAAGGACAGGGTTTAAAAGAAAATTTTTGAAAAACCCACCCTGAAAGTCGGAAATTTTGATGGTATTTTTAAAAAAAATATAATATTATTCGTCCAAAGTTTTAATGTTATAGCAACGATTTAAATTGTCCATAATCAGTCTAACATTAGTTAAATAACTCGATAGAACCGTCTTCAGACATCCCTGAAGGTTACTGAGTGCAGTCAGAATTTGATTGTACAGCTTTGACATTGACTCTAGTTTGAGAAGAATAAGCCTTTGAAACGTTATGTGGTAGTTATCCTTTTGCATCTGAAATCAAAAAAACGTTTTTATTTGTAAATAAATTTCTCTAAGTATACCTTCTTGCTTTGGGATTGTCCCAAAATAATTGCTACAGTATGAGAATTGTAATCATCTTTCACAGCTTGGTTCTGGCTCTCCCTATTGGTTAAAATGCATCGATGCAGCAAGAACGCCATAAATTCAGCCAATCAGAGATGAATACTATCTTCGCACTGTAGCAAGCAATAGACATTCCTACAGCTAAAGAAACAAAGTGTATGGTACCAGTGACGACATACAGCTCGGCTCTATTTCTACACGCCATTGCGTACTAGAACTCTAAAAACACTTGGAAGAAACCTGCGCTTAGTAGTGAGCCGTTAATGGGTTACTAATGATCGAAGCAGTGTTAGCCTAGTGGTTAGGACTGTGGTCTCGCAGGTTCGATCCCGGGTACGCACCTCTGACTTTTCGGAGTCAAGTGCGTTTAAGCAATTATATATCACATGCTTCGACGGTGAAGGAAAACATCGTGAGGAAACCTGCACATCTGAGAGTTCTTCATAATGTTCTCGAAGGTGTGTGAAGTCCACCAATTCGCATTGAGCCAGCGTGGTAGACTATGACCTATAACCCTTCTCTGAGAGGAGACCTGCGCTCAGTAGTGAGCCGTTGATGGGTTGCTAAAGATGATGATGATGATGAATGATGGGTAGGTAGTATTATGTACTTACATAATTAACTAAGCACTCTCCCGCGGCTACGTCATCACCTTGGTTATTAATATTGCATCGATTTGATAAATATCTGTAGCTTTTGCGCCATTTTTTAATCTGAAATGATTATTGAATAGTAAAAAACATTTTAAAAAGTTAAAAGCAAAATTCAGAATTTTTACTTCTGAATTTTAAATATTTGATAGAAGCAGGCGTTACTGTGCGGAATTCCATGATAGTCAAGGAAAAATTTAGATTTTTGCTTTTGCTATTTTTTGCCGAACCAAAAAAATCTGTATGGTACAACGTGCCGCTCACGGCGCACGGTAGAAATAATATCTACCCTTACAAGTTAGCCCGCTACCATCTTACACTGCATAGGGCTATCTTGCTCCAAGTTAGCCCGCCACCATCTTACACTACCAGGGCTATCTTATTCCAAGTTAGCCCGCTATCATCTTACAGTGCATAGGGCTATCTTGTCATTGAATAAAAAAATCAAAATACCTCTTTTTCCACTTGTACCACGGCATGTTTTTTCTCGTCTCCTTCCTCATTGGCCGTCTTTACACATTTACTCTCCTCTTCATAGTAACTTGCTTCCGCCTTGTTTATCTCATTCTGGTGTAGGCTCATACAGTTTTTCCACTAGAAGAAATAAGGTTAGGTTTTATCAAGTACTTTTTAGTTACCCATACACCACTAAATGGATGGCTAAGATGACATGACAAATAGGTAATACCACAATTTATTATTAATCAGCATATAGAGTAATTTTTCAAGTTTACGCTACTTGTGCATAAATCATCATCTGTCATAGTATCTATGGGGAATATTGCCGTCCATACCTACATGAAAAGTTACACGGCAGAAACGTCAAGAAGAAAATCCATCGCCAGTCATGAGACTATTATTCTTTAGAATTACAATGTTATTATTTTTGAAGCTTTCTCTACCTTACAAAACTTAGACTATACAATATACATACCTACTTAAATTTTTAAATTGAATCGAAAAATAACATCGTTGATAATTTCTGATGTCGACAGAAATCTTTCTCTAGCAGAACTATTGACATGACTTAAATAAATATTATTATTAAGTCAATGACCGGAACTAACTAACCTTAGGGTTAGCTTTAATTCCCATTAAGCTGTGCTCCTTATGTCTGGCCATGTCCAGTCTGTAGTGGGAGGTGATGTTGACGATCTGCAGCAGGAAATCCGACGCCCACACCTTCATCAACATGCGGTCACTCTTGTCCAGGTCGTGGGACGCGTTGATGTAGTGCCTGTAAGTCTCTAGCAATTTCTCCGTACTCTCCGTTGAGCTCTGAAATTGGGTATTTGACTGATATTTTTAAGCTATTACATAGCTTTTATCGCGGGCTTTGAACTAGGACAAACAGTTTGAGCGCGGCGACCGAATCAAGAAATTCCGTAACGAAAATAAACCTAACACCGTCGTTCAGTAAGCGTTCAACATTTTAGAGATCCACTAGTAGCTCTGTTTGGCGCAGTGGGCGAGCGGCTTTCTTTACCGTATGGTGTATGATGTCGCAGGTTCGAATCTCACTCGCAAAGTAGTGACAGTGCGCTTTTCTTGTTTGTTTGTTTTTTAATTTTTTTTTTGTATAATTTTTATTATGCAAAAAAAAATATTGCTTAAATATTATAATTGCATAAGTTGATAAAAAATGCAATGCAATAGCTTTACCGCGGCAGTCCCTGAGTGCCACTTAATTTTTTATTTATTTATAATAACACGATGCCATTTCTCTTTTTTAAATAGCTTTACTAGTTTCGGAGTTATAAGCTGTTTTACTGTGACTATATACTGTCTCTTTCTAAAACGAAATTTTGTATGGAGCTGGTGAATTGTGACATCACACTTGAGTAGCGCTCTCTCTGTCTAACAGGAAACTTTAAAGCTCTTTAACTTATTTGTTTTTGGTAGTAGATGCGAAGCAACTACTTTTCAATCCTAAGGCTGAGCATAGTGCTTTAAATTATTAAGCCTGCGAGAAAATCAAACGAAAAATTATTTTTCTATTATTTTTTATCATACCAAAGCCTACCCAGTACCTAGCTAGTACCATTTTTCGACTTTGAATGTATTTTTTTTGTTAGACAACAGAATTAAACAAAGAGCAAATGACGAAGTTTTAATTCCGTGTAGGTTTCATAGAGCTGGGAACACGGGAGTGTTCCCGCCACGACTAGCCAAGCGAAGCGCTTCGTCGTTTTTTGAACCCTCATAACTTGGCTTTGGATTATACCAGATACACAAAATTCTCAGGGTATGATGATAATACCTCAGAGTATAGTGACCTTATTAAACATATAAAGTTTCAATTGCATAGCTCTTATACTTTAGATTTTATTGATATCTAAAAACCCTCGATTTCGTCACTGACTCACTCACTGATTGAAAATTCTTAGGGTACTTCCCGAAGTCCCAGAAAGCTGAAATTTGATATATAAGCTAGTATTAGTACACAAACAACAAAAAATCATAAAACTTGAAACTTTTAGTCCCCAAGTCAACCCCTTAAACTAGGGGACGGAAGTCTCATACAAATGAGACATCCGCATATTTTAAAGGTTTATATGGGGAATCTTTGTTTCTAATTTTTCAATAGGTTCATAATTAACTAACTTCACCAACTCTAGGTGCACGTTAGTCAAAATATGTGGCTTGGCCGTTTCCTTACTACTTACTAGAACTATTGTAAAATAGAAAAGTAATGAACAGTGAATAAATTTTTCACCTTACGCCCAGGTGAATGTAGCGAAATGGCCAAGCCACATATTTTGACTAACGTGTACCAAGAGTTTGTGAAGTTAGGGCTTGTAGATTTAGGGCGTGTAGAGTTAGAAGCTTGGCTCTACATGAGATTTGTTATATTTTTGACAGTGCGAACCATTGCTTGGTCTCGCGGGTCGTGGGCCGTGGCACCATTTTACATGAAAAATTTACTAATTTTAGTTAACCGATTTTGGAGTTTTTGTTCTTCATCTTTTCCTTAACAATGTCAGAGAAGCTAAGAAACTACCTTATTTAGTTCAAATTGTCTTGGAATAATTATAACTTAAAGCGGCAGCAAAATTTGCAATTTGCTTTCCGAACCTGTGGTAGTCTTGACTTTCTTTTAAGAGTCACAACTTGGCCTACATGAATAAATTATTTTGAATTTTTATTTTCAAAATATTTAATTAAGTATATTTTATTATTATTAATCGGGGGTTAAAGTTAGCTACTGCTTATACCTATTCCAGACTAACTCACCTCATCACAGTATGCACTAGAAAATAATACTACAAGATATAGAAAATTGTAATAATTCCAACACGACATGTTCTTAAGAATGAACATAATATTATAATTTGTTATGCACTTGTCTCTCATAAAAACTAATTAGTAACAAACTGACAGCACTGATCTGTTCAGGCCCTAAAGTCAAGAACGATGTATCGTCGGCAAAAAACTTTTAAAATGTTTGAAACTTAAAATAATGTTTAAGTCGAGGTATTCTCAAATGGTATTAAAATGTTATAAAAATTAAGTACCTAGTAGGTACTTTATATAGGATCAAACACTTCAAAAAAACTAATAAAGCCTGTGTATCTACCCAAAGTTTATCCTAAATATTCTTGTAAATATTTTTTTTATTTTGTTAAAATATACATGTATATGTCGTAGTAAGATAGTTGAAGCCGTGTTATAGCTATAAACCTTGGTTTATAGATATATGCTGGAAGATAGCTATACGAAAGCGATTCATAGCTATGTTACTAGGAATATAGCTATAATACGAACGCGATCTAGTAGTGTAGCTATCTGACTAGACTAATCTAGTAAAATGGTTATAGAAGTATACATTTTCTTTGATTTGCACAACTGGTTACTCGTTTTTAAGCCCCGATTAAAAAGGAGGCGATTTTTCCTGTTTGAAAGCTAACGTGATCGCGATCGATCTTAGCTATAATTTATGACGATCTGTTGAGGCGTTTGCAGATCATCAGCTCACGCAATTCCCAAGCACCTGATCACCGAATCTTGCCTAACAAGTACTATGTTTGTCAAAATCTAAAGTTAGGTTAGGTTGGGGTTCGACATGAACAGTCACTTAGGTTCCATTTGGTCAATATACCTAAGTTAAGTATGCACGCATATCTAATTATACCAAATGGAACCTAAGCGCCTGGCCTGCGGCCGGGCACCTGGCTGTTCATGTCGAACCCCAACCTAACCTATCTTTAGATTTTGGCAAACATAGTACTTTTATAACGATTTTACTAGATTAGTCTAGTCAGATAGCTATATTACTAGATCGCGTTCGTATTATAGCTATATTCCTAGTAAGATAGCTATGAATCGCTGTCGTATAGCTATCGTCCGGCATATAGCTATAAACTTAGGTTTATAGCTATAATACGGCTTCAACTATCTTACTGCGACATACATGTATGTAAGTATATTAATTTGGTAAGGCTATTTTTGTAAATTATATTTTTACTGAATAATTTTGTTTGCTGGCTGTCGTTGCGCTTTGCGCGATAACCTTAGTCGTTGCAATAGCTATTATGTAAATACAGATATATGGATTTATTTGATAATAAAATAGTATTTGAATCTTCATTCTTCATTTCCAGGATAGGTTTCTAATTTTCTATTAACCCATTAAAGTGGATCACTTTTTTACATAAAAATTATTTTAACTTTGAATGATACGCAAAATCGAAGAAAATGAAAACTCAATGTTAATTTTGTTAGTTTATTCAAAAATATATTGGTTAAACCTAGACATAATTAACATCAATAATCTGGTAAATTAAAATGTTTATTGTACTCCCAATATTATTAATCTAAAGATTATTGGATTAAATAAATTAATTTATTACGACTATCACAGTGAGACTAAGTACGAATATTACTTGTCTAAAATGAACACAAATTATATTTTATATCATAATCAGGGTAAATCACACTAGGACTATATCTTCAACAGGATAAGCCCAGTTTATCCTAGTGTGAGTTAACCTTTTTAGATAGGTTAATACTTTAAAAACTAAAAACGAACTTTTGACATAGGTACCTACTTAGGTAGCGTCACGTCATGATTAAAACAGTTTTTAAAATCTTTATGAACAAAATTATAACAAATAGATCTAATTATATTTTAGTTTTGGACTTAAAATTACAAAAATCAATAGGAACCTATCCCGTATACCGTTGTCGGGAAAATCGAATACAATTGAACAAAATCTATCCTTACTTAAATTTATCTTGGCAACACTTCTTTTTTTGTAATTTTGTACTTTTATTCCATGAATTTTAAAATACTATTTTCACAACAAAAAATTTTTATGTACTTATTGGATACCTATTTATTTAAATCTAAGAAGTATACTTGCTTTTTGTACTTTAATTTAAAACAAAACATTTTATTATTTAGCATTTCTTAAATATTTTTTTTACGCAATACTTACTTAATTAAATTTCTTTTTATTATATATATTTGATAAAATCTTGATTCCAAAATGTTACAAGCAGATAATAATAATTAATATGTCTGTAAATTCACTTACGAGCAGATACTGTAAAAAATTGTAATTAAGAAATTCATATAAGTAAGTTATTTTCTTTATTAAGTAATTATAGTTTCCCAATAAATTTCTTTGGAATAATTTTTGTCCTTTTTTGACGCCGATTTTTTTGATGGCGTGCTAGGCAGCCTTAGAAACAATGATTTTTGAACACAATACTAAAATAAACTAATCTAATGGTGCATTTTCTTTGATATGGCACTTACCTACATTTAAAAAAAAATACTTTATACATATTCGAAAGCTCTCATAGTTACAAATTTTAATATAATTTTTTTTATTACCAATGTTACAATTTAAATCCATTAATAAAGGTCAACTAATTAATTTGACTATAATCCGCCAAACTAAGGGAGAGGGTCGACTGGCTACTTTTAGCGGCGGCGATCGCGCGCTTGTATTGCTTTTAGCGTTTTTATGGCCTGCATCGCATTTCGCGATTCGCGCGATTTCGTCATTCTGCGATCGAAGGCCATACAAACGTGATCGTGTTTGAGTCGCGATTATCGCGCGCTCGAAACGCGATGCACGCAAAAGGCCATAAAAACGATAATGGCAATAAAAGCGCGCGATCGCTGCCGCTATGACTGAGTTTCCACGGCGCGGTTCGCACCCGCGCCCGCAGCGTTTGCGGTACCAAATTGTACCCGCCCGCCGCGCGCCGCGGGCGCAAACCGCGCTGTGGAAATTGCTGCTTCATTTTGCATACAAATCTGCATTCTACGGAGGCCGCGAGCCCGCAACCGCTGCGGGCGTGGAAACCCAGTCTAAAAGTAGCCAGTGTGCCCTCTCCCTAAAACGTACAACATTATGCCGGATCGTACTTTTGTCTTTCTAAAGTTCGAAACAAACAATGTGTAAATCACACGGCTATAAAGTACTAACACGCGGTATTCTTAACACATTGCTCTACCGCAGCGATGGCAGTCTGCACCCGCAGATGCGCTTCTTGCCTCAAATGCTTCAGTTTCCGTCGAGAGTGTACTAACAGGTCTTTGTACGAGCGACGCGAGTGTTGGATGTCATCTTTGACACGGTTTATTTCGAGGAGAGCGAGTCGCCTCCACCGGATCATTCTTGGTGTGGTCTGTAAATAAAGGAGACAAGGTGATTGGCGAATTCCATAGAGTTTCTGACCCAGACGAACTGAACTGAACACTGAACGCCAACATTCACGAATCAAACTTCTCATACTTGTTCTAGTACCTAAACCAGACTAACAAAAAATTAATCAAAGTCTATCAAATAAAGTTGGGACAAAATAGATATTCACTTGTATTGCCATGTGACGGTTATTTATAATGTCTACTTGTGAATAATTATATTTTTGATCCCCAACTTCTAAAAATATCGGGTTTAAACAGAAAAATACTCTGAAAAATATTAATTAAAATTAAATGTTTTGTGAATCTGAACGGTTTTTAAAAATGCTGGGTCAAAATTCGCCAACCTTTTTTCATCTTCATCATCATCATCGTTAATCCATGGCCGAACCAATGCTGGGCACAGGTCTCTGATCACTCTCGTACTCTGGCTCTGCTCTAGACTCAAGATAGAGTTAAAATGAGACACAAACATATCCTACCATAAATCTGTCTCGTTTTAACTCAATCTTGAGTCTGAGCTGAGTAAAAGTGCCATCTATAGATCTAACCCTCAGAATGAGAATGGGTTACGCCTTACGCTATAGGCCCACCTCACTGCGGTTTAGAGCGGGTTGGCAGACTCCCAGGCATATACTTAGGTTTACTCACGATGTTGCCGTCACCGCTATGGCAAGTAATATTTTAAAACGTAGCTATGTTCATAGTGTAACTCTGTATATATAAATGAGTAAATATACTCCTGTTTAGTAAATAAAATGAGTAATAACTGATCGTCGAGACTCGAGTTCTATTACTCTCTGCTACTACAAGTATAACACGTACGTTCGAGACAAATGCTTGATTTAGAGCTCAGGATCTCCTTCCTTTAGGTCACTTTAGGAGATAGATAACATTCGAATTTGTATCTATATACTCACTTCACAATGAGTACCGCAGCCTCTGTAAATCTTTTGACATCTTTGCACGTAGTCTTGACTCTGAAAGTGAAATAATGAAATCAATTATTGAAAATTATCACCGCCCAGTCTTAGTTCATAGTAAGTCAATTAAATAGATTACTACAAATTGGTTCTAGTTCTGGTCTAATAAATGACAGGTATTCTCATAACAATATTAGGTATGACGTCGCAGAATCAGAGGTTGTAAAAATATTTAAATTAAATCATACCATATCGCGAAGAACCATTATAGATTCCCAAGGTGCTCTAAAGTCGGAAAAAAAATATTCAAAATTATTAACGCTATCTGTTAGAAAACCAAAGAACTAACATCGCTGCAACAGAACTTATTACCCGTTATAAAAACTACGCGATCCCTCACAAAGCTCAGCTTTTTGCTAGATTATTTTATTTAGGCCAGCCTGTGATTCTTATGGCAAGTTGAGACTCTAATCACACGATTCGAAAAGCAAATTCTGCTGACAAGAGCCAGCAAAAAAATCAGCAGTTGCTCTTACAAATATGTATTACAAAATATATTGACGTTGCCTGACGATCTTTTGAAGAATAGAATAGAGATATTTTTATTAAAATAAACTTTTACAAGTACTTTCGAATCGTCAAATGAATCTACCACTGGTTCGGAATGCCGTTCCTGCCGAGAAGAACCAGAATTTCGGCGGTTGCTCTTTTTCAATATAGTTGACAATAGGTACTATATGCTATGTATACAGTATATGCAGTGTTTCCACAATAAGGGGAAGTTCCAAAACTGCATAATTACAATTCAGAAAGTAGCCCCATTTCCCATCCCGCCGGAGGCACCAATTCACGAGCATGACCCAGCCGTTGCTTCGCTCAACCATATTTGAGGGAACGTAACAACCCACATCATACGACACCACCAGTCCACCACCTATGTCTAGCATTAGACGGAGAACTTGACGACGACCTACCTTATTCAGGTGCATCCTAAACACGATCATGTGTCCCAGTAAGTACTTGTGATGGTTCTCCCCACAGAAGGCGGCGGCGCGTTGCGCGTCCGTCTCTATCTTCTTTATATTCCGCTCGAACTCGTCACGGCAACCTCGGTTCTAGAAAGGAAAAGAAGTAGGATTACTTCTTCCCATAAAAAAAGCAACTGAAATAGCAATGCTGAAAACGCTGACCTCTGAATTTTTGATATGTGTTTATAAATTTAAACTGAAATAGCAGATGAAATTTTCTTTGTAAAAAAGTTAAAATACACATTTTTGTTGTCCGTAACTGGTGGATGTAAGGGATTAGGCTGCATTCATACTGTTTACAACGAATATTTTATACGTCAAAACATTTTTTGCTGTATTTCTTCAGAGCTGAGTAATTTTAGAAAAAGATAAAATTTTAATTAACACCAACAATTGGTACTTAACTGGTAATTTAAATAACCTTAAAATAAACATAACTACTCTGCTGAGGTAAAAACTTGAGTATTGCAAAAACCACATCAAAATCGATCAATCAAATAGTAAGTAGTTTTCCAGGAAAATTGGAAAAATACCCGATTGTAGCGTTTCTACAATTACGGCCGATTTCACCAACGTCGAGTGACATTTTACCGAGGAATAAATTGGGCGTTCTGACAGTTTTTGTGTTGAAAGTACCTACCGTCAAAATATCAAAACTCTCGGCTAAGACTTATTTTACGTTGGTGAAATCGGCCCTTAGTCGTGCTTCAGAAGTGAAACCGAATTCATCATGGTTACAAATAACACAAAAAACAGATCGTACTGTCTCCGTATCGTCATGTATAAAGACCGTTCTAAATTGACGCAAGCGGGAATCGAACCTGGTGTTTACGTATAAAAGTAAACGCGTTAAAAATAAACTGAATTATTTATTTGACGCCAACGAGGAATTAAAGTCAATAGCTGATGTCAGGATCATCGTCTTCCGTGCGGAGCCACTAGACCAACGGGCTGATTGAAAGTAGAATACATATTTCTGATTTTGGCGCTAACAGGTTGTTCAACCATGGCCGTAGTGTAAACTGACTGCCTGAGTGACCAGGCGCAATTCCCGAGAGATGTGGTTTCGATTCCCGCCGGCCACGCAATTTTTGATATAGGTAATTACCTTTATTCGGAAGTCAACGTTAATCCAATTACAACTTTATATTTTGTTGTCTAAAAACGTATCTCGCCTTCATAGCGTGATTGCAAAAATACATAATTATTATCAAACATCATCTGCTGTCAATATTGTCATATATTGTTTTCGTAATCTACAGTTCAACGCTGTCAAAAAACAGGCTTTGAATAATGTAGATTTGAATTACGTACCGCATCCTAGTGACCTACCCACTTCGATCACAGAAAAGTCTACCTAGCTAAGCACGAATTCAAATTCAAAAATCTCCTTTTTCTGTATTACCTACCATTTCTCAATTTCCAATATCAAGTCGCAAATAAAATCGCTCGTCTTATGGTCAAACTATATCGTCACTGTCAAGGTTCAAGATTACGCGCGTTTCAATACTCATTGGTTTATGGTTTACAAAAGGGTGCCTGTGCACTGAAGCGGAGTAGAGCTCTGGAGGATGCATAATGAATGGACGATTGCTGGCACCCTTACTACCGCACTCAGAGTCATTCATTAAATTATGATTAATTAATCATTGACTTGTGATTAGCTGCCGCACTTAGCCGCATGTATTAAATTATATTATTTAATGATTAATTAATTAATTATCATTAAATCTATTACTGAATTGTCATTAATATACAAACGAAGCGTTAACTTCTGAGAATGAAACTTTTTAAAATCCAAGATTAAGCCATTAAGTAACGATTAGCGTCTATCACGTGATACTGAAGAGACAAAGAGGGTACCTACTCAACTTAACTACACTAGGTTCATAGCTTAGGTCAACGTCTGAACAACTTAACAATTTCTTCTCAACGGCTCAGTGCTTGTAGACAATGGTGCCAGAATCAATGTAGCGTGTTCAGTGTTAGTATTACCATTCAGTACTAGGTTATACCTACGTACTATCGGTATTTAGTACTTTCTACTAGTAGGTCCCAGTGCTTCAAAAGCACACTATAACAGTTTATTTGAATAAGTACAAAACTATTCTATTCCATTCTAGACATCTACAGTTGGTACTTAAACACTAAAACCCTATTTCGCCATCTTCATGAACTTTGATGTTGAGATTTCCGATACAAAACGAAAACTATGTTCGTTCAAAATTCAAAATTATTTATTTCATGTAGGCCAACCTGTGGCTCTTATGACACATCATGACTCTACCACCGGTTCGGAAAGCGGATTCTGCTGGGAAGAGCTGGCAAGAAACTCAGCAGTTGCTCTTTTCAAAATAATCATTTTACAATATTATTATGTAGCTATTTACATTGTAATAAGTTTCATACACTATCTTGTGGACAGCTGGATGGCAAGCTGATTTATCCCATGCAACTTGTTAGAATAGAATAGAATAGAATATTTCCACAATGAAGAGAAGTTCCAAAAACGCGTACCACAATTCAATACATATTAAGACGGGCAGATAGAAAGCAGCCCCATTCCTGCTGGTGGCACCCGTTCACGAGCATGACGCATGACCCAGCCGTTGCTTCACTCAACCGTATTTGAGGGAAAGTAACAACCCGCACCACACGACACCACCACAGAAATGTTTAAGGAGAGTGTGACATACTTATATGCTACCCATGTTAAGGCATCGAATTGAGTACTAAATACTAATATTCAAATACTCATTTTAAGATTCCATGCAACTTTGTCATTAAGCAAGTCATTAACTTTGTAACACAGTGAGTTTTTACGCATTGTTTAAATTTTTGCAGTGGCAAATCTAGCATCATAGCAGTTCATCGTTATAAGCGCAGGTCTTCTTACTTATTACAATTACATCTTTACTGCCATAATACTTGTATAGCTAGTACCTACCTACTCGCAGTTTCTTAAAACTAAATATTTTATTTTTCTACAAGTTATAGGTGCCTAGATTCGAACTTGGACCCTTCGAAAAGGAGGTCGAAGTCATCGATGTACGAAGGGCTAATTGTTATCATCGCTGTACGTCTATCACCACTGTATGCCAACTGCAATAGCAATGCAGTCAGCTTGTCAGTCCAAATGCAATCCGTACGTCAAGAGTCTGTGTCAATCTGTTAATACGGACTCATTGGTGCATTGAACGAGACTAAGGCCTGGGTTTGGTCTGAGGAAGTCGGTCGTCCACATTCTTAGCGTTTAGTACGTACGTGCAAACACGGTAGGTAAATCTTAAAAAATGTAATCACTGTATTTTGACCCTTGTGTTGAACACTTTATGATATATTTTCCATAATGAAGATCTCTGTTAGGTGGAGGGGCGGTGGGCCCTTCATAACTTCGAGTCTTATAAGTATAACATCTAATTGCATCAATTAATTTCCAATCGATACTTAGCCACGTTTTTTCAATTGAATATTTAATTAGGTAACTTTACGTAATTGCAAATGCAAGTCTATCTCGGGGGCATTAAATCTCGACTTGTGATAGGTAAGTCTGGATTATACGAATTATTGATTTACTAGATTATGATTACTTTAAGTGGAGGTTAGTTAACACTTAAAAAAATTAAAGATGATGATGCGACAATAATCATGCATATTTTGTTTTTTTTTTTTCTAAATTAACAGACCTTGGTATTTAGAGCAACTGCTTAAAAAATTCACTATCTACTAATCCATCCAAATAATAATAATTATTATACACATAAAATATGCGAAAGTAACCTTTTGATAAAATTTGTCTTGTCAAAACTGATTTCGACGAAGACGAACTTGCATCCTAAGGAAAGACATATCTTTTACATAGACCTACTTTTGAACCCATAAAGTCAAAAACTTCGCACGGGAATTTTAAAAATCCTTAATCGACGCGGACGGATTTTCAGGCATCAGCTAGTGTATTTTAAATTGCACATGTAACAATAAAGATAATTTTATTCACGCTTGCATATTATTTTACGAGATAATAAACGCGCTGTGAACAAACAATACAACGAGCTCTTTTCTTCTGAATGTTTGTGTTCCACTCGACCTCGGCAACTATGTAGAGTGGCCTTTACATTTTGAAAATTAACTTCCTGTTGTAAAGTTTCAATTTTAATTGCGATTTTACACGCGTTAGAATGGGCGTTTTCACACCAATATAACTATAGACGTCCATTGCTGTACATACGAGTAGCTCTCTTGTCTAGATTTCTACGTGACTCGGTCTTGTGCCGTCTGCCGGCTTTATCCAAGGGCTCCCTACGACTCGTCTGATGTCTTCAGTCCACCTAGTGGGGGGTCTGCCAACACAGATCTTTCCGGTGGGAGGTTGCCACTCCAGCACTTGGGACTCCAACGACCATCGGCTCTTCAAACTGTCCTTGCACGCCCAAGTTGCAAGTCCACGGCAAGACAAAAGATGTATTGATCTCTTATAATGAACTAGTCAAGAGACCCTGGCGTAGTGTTTGTCAGTGCATTTGGCTGCAAGTTGGAACGGAAATTAGTTTAATCGGTTCATTGGCTTGGCTTATGGGCATGAACGCTTGATTTATAAAGCTTTATAATAGTAATTGATTGTACAATAAACACTATAATAACACAAGTCATTTATTTATAAAAAATCTCTGTCCGTCTGCTTGCTTGATTAATTTTATCAAGTGTGTTGAAACGATCTTGATGAAATTTGACACGATAGTTTCGATTCTGGGGATTAATTTGGTATGATGGGAGACTATGGTCACCCAACTACAAATCATGGTCGTGTAATTAGTCATCAGAACGTACAAAACGCGAAAATAGCCCCAGTTACATGTCTATATTGTCGATTCAGAGTCAAGTGCGTTTATAAGCAATTAAATATTACTTGCTTCAACGGTGAAGGAAAAAATCGTGAGCAACCAGAACACATGAGAGTTCTTAATAATGTTCTTGAAGGTTTGTGAAGTCCTTCAATTCGCATTGGGCCAGCGTGGTGGACTATGGCCTATAACCCTTCTCTGAGAGGAGACCTGCGCTCAGTAGTGAGCCGTTGTTGGGTTGCTAATGATGATGATTGTCGTTTAATCGTTACTTTACGTAACCATTAGACTAAAATGCTGCATCGATAACATCTATGGACGTCATGTTGTCTTATGACCATTATAAAGACCTACACAACATAATGTCGTATAACTAGATATATATGAAATTTTTGCCAGTTGGGCATGGTTATAGCTAACACCCTACCATTAAAGACGTGCTACCAGGTGATGTGCGTTCCGGCACGATAGCGTATAGAAAATCAGGATACTAAAAACCCACATAATATTACCTCTTTCCAACTTAGTATGGTAGCGAGCTTCCCATCTTAGGCTGCATCGTCAATTACCATCAGGTGAGATCGCGGTCAATAGCAAAAAAGCTTGTTGTGTATTCTTCGCCAAAATAAGTCGTAATGATCAATAAGCTTAAATTAGTTGTTATCCGGCTATCATTGGCAGATTGCCGAATAACTAATCTCGAATGAAAGTGACAGATAAGGTGACAGAGTACGAGATAGATATTATGAGGTGTTATGTCAGTGTCGGTCGTAGCAATGATAATAACCTTATAATAACAGTAGCCTTATAACAACTGTGGGCCTCATAAGAAGGCTCAGGGTCACTCAGCGAGCGATGGAGAGAGCTATGTTTGGGGTATCCCTGCGAGATCAAATCAGAAATGAAGAGATCCGCAGGAGACCCAAAGTCACCGACATAGCCCAGCGAGTCGCGAAACTGAAGTTGAAATGGGTGGGGCACATAGTTCGAAGAGCTGATGGTCGTTGGGGTCCCAAGGTGCTGGAGTGGCGACCCGCACCGGTAAGCGCAGTGTTGGCAGACCCCCCACTAGGTGGACCGACGACATCAAACGAGTCGCAGGGAGCCGCTGGATTCAGGCGGCGCAAGACCGAAGCCTGTGGAGGTCCATGCAGGAGACCTATGTCCAGCAGTGGACATCTAAAGGTTGATAATGATGATGATGATGAACAGTAGCCGATGCTGGTGACTTCAGTCCCATGGATTTAGTTTTAAAAATCCGCTGGGATATAAAGACAAAAATAGCCTGTGTCACCAGATCCTCAACTATACTCATGCAAAAAATCACATCGATCCGTAGCTCCAAACGTATCCTATGTCAATCAGGTCCTCAAATATCATCATCATCATCAGCAGCAACCCATCAACGGCTCACTACTGAGCGCAGGTCTACTCTCAGAGAAGGGTTATAGGCCATAGTCCAGCACGCTGGCCCAATGCGAATTGGTAGACTTCACACACCTTCGAGAACATCATAGAGAACTCCCAGATGTGCAGGTTTCCTCACGATGTTTTCCTTCACCGTTGAAGCAAGTGATATTTAATTGCGCTTCCCGGTGCGGGGTCGCCACACCAGCATCTTGGAAGTTAGGATCCCAACGATCATCAGCTCTTCGAAACTTCGAACTATCATGTAAAATACTACAGCGGGGCAACCGGCTAAGAAATATATCAATCATTAAAGGACAGCATCAATGTCAAAACATGGTTTTGGCTCCACGTATCATTGATACAGTCCTTAAAGGATCGTTGAGGACAAAAAATTATTTGACATTGATGCAGTACACTATCGATACAATTTTTGTATGAACATTGCTGAAAATTGGTTCCACGTAAGACTTTTGAAGGAAGATGTCGTTAAGGACTACGACAAAAGTTACGTCAAACTAGGCTTTCATTGATACAAGCCGTGAGGTGTTCTTATCGGTGACATAAGGTGTCCACTAATCGTTTTACTACTCATATTTTCTGTTAAAATGTTTTAAAAAGCTTTATTAAATAATTTGTCAAATTAGCAAAGCAATGAGTAGTATTTTAAGAAGTATGTTTAATGTTAAAATCATTGAAGAATAATTTTTAGATTTAAAGGTTACTTTTTGACACTTTCGTATGTTGGATAGTAGAGCATGGAACTAGGAATTACGACTACGTCTAATTAAAGAGTAATCTCTGGTTTGCCGTCTGAAAGTTTGTTACGAAGTATAAAGATAGAAAATCTGAAATCATAAAAATAGTTTTTTGTTTGGGTGGCATCAAACTCGCAGTTGTTATCATTGTTGGATTAATTAACGTAGTCGTAATTCCTAGTTCCATGAACTAGCCGCATATTACGTATGATTTATGTATAAACCTACATAATATTCAATAATAATTTGCGCCTGGGTAAATTCTGTCTGTGATGCGGGAATAAGTTTTAGTTTTCGAAATAGAAATAGAAATGTTTTTTTATTCAAATAAACTTTTTTACAAGTGCTTTTGAATTGTCAATGAGTCTACCAAGTTTTATATGTGTTTATGTGTAAGAAGTACCATCCTATTTAAATACTTAAATATTGCATAAATTATTTGCAGATATTAAATATTTAATTCAAAAGCAATTATTATTAACTATGGCAGTTATTAATTATTTCAATTGGGATAACGCAGTAAAATTTGGAAGACTGCTGTGGCCGTATAGATTGTTAGATTATCATAGATGTTCAAATTAGTCGGATTATACGTATGACCCACCACTAAAATATCGATAGTCACGTGATAGTCACCTGATTGCGACCTATTGCTACACTCCTGAAAAAGCTTACGCGGTACCGGTTATAAGGACTGTAACGATAACGATCCTTATGGATATTTTTGGATGTGAGATGTGAGACAATAGTTACGTGGTCGACCTGCTGGTATTTTAATTGTTCTCATAGATGCCGTCATCGTATTTCGCAAACAAATATAGTAAAATGCATCATGACTCATATGCATGTACGTATCGACAACTTCATAGACATGCTAATTAATCAATCGACAATAGTGACAATATACCCGACCAATGCCAAAGAAAGAGATGTGTCACGAATCACGATACACAAGAACATCTGTGCGGCCGCGGAATTTTATATGAGGAGATATATCTTATATATTAATATATATAAATTACGTGTCACGTTGTTTGTCCGCGATGGACTCCTAAACTACTTAACCGATTTTGATCAAACTTCGTAAATCGTAACTATCTGTAATTTGGTCCAACTTAAAATATAGTATCCTATATTTTAAGTTTTTATCTTTATTATTGACTTTAATATTTGTTATTGCAATCTATAAAATATGTTAATTACACGACAGTCATATACAGTTCGAGATTTAGGTTGCTAGGAAACCTAGCAACCTAAATCTCGAACGATGTTATTACGAGTATTATTATGTTGCTCGGCAACCTAAATCTCGAACGAATCATACTAATCCTTACTAATATTGTAAATGTGTTTGAAATTGTATATTCTAAATTGTAAACACACACTGTGTTTGATTGTTGATTTGTCCTTCAATCACGCCACAACAGAGCAACAGATTGGCTTGATTTTTTGCATGGGTATAGTTGAGGACCTGGAGAGTGACATAGGCTACTTTTTATCCCGGAAAATGAAAGAGTTCCCGAGGGAATTTAAAAACTAAATCCAAGCGGACAAAGTCGTGTAAATCAGCGAGTAGATATAAATAGATGAATAAATTATTATTCATTGCAACTGAGAAGACATCGGCAGTAGCGGTGCAATCCACTCTTTCAGGTGTGTCAATTACCGTCAGGTGAGGTCGTAGTCAAGAACTTGTCATCGAAATAAAAGAAATGGAGTAAGTAATTTAGACATAAATGTAGTAAGTAAGCATAGGGAGCTAGTGTTATAATACTGCGGTCTCCTATTCGGGGGGTCGCAGGTCCGATCCCGGGCTTTAAATATCACAAGCTTTAACGGTGAAGGAAAGCATCGTGAGGAAACCTGCACACCTGAGAGTTCTTTTTTTTTTTTTTCAAAAATAAGAATTTTTCAAAGGTGTGTGAAGTCTGCCAATTTACATTAGGCTAGCGTGGTAGACTGTGGCCTATAACCCTTCTCTGAGAGGAGACCTGCGCTCAGTAGTGAGCCGTTGATGGGTTGCTGATGATGATGATGATGATAGTAAGTAAGGGTTTAGACGTATAACCACAATGTGAAAAGAATGTTATCCGATTATGCATCCACTAGATTTTGTCTTTAATAATCCCGCCGGAATCTTTTAGTTTTTCCGTGATAAATGAAAGCCTATGTCACTCTCCAAGCCTTAAACTACACCCATGCAAAAAAATCATGTTGATCCGCTGCTCCTTTGCTCCGTGATTGAACGACAAACCAAAAGACAAACAAACTTTCGCATTTATAGTATAGGTATTATCTGATACCCGCGACTTCGTTCGCGTGGATTTAGTTTTTAAAATCCCGCGGGAACTCTTTGATTTTCCGAGATAAAAAGTAGTCTACGTCACTCTCCAGGTCCTCAAAAAATCACATCGATCCGTAGCTCTGTTGCAGCGTGATTGAAGGACAAACCAACCAACAAACACACTTTCGCATTTATAATATAGCTGTACCCGGCATGCATTGCATGCCCCGTAAAGTATAAAGCAATAATTATTATGTTATAGATTTTTTGGACCAGGAACTCTCACGGGCGTCTCCAGAACACCTTACCAAAGTTATCATCACAAATCAATGCATGCAATGGTTTCGAGACGCATAGAGGACAAACAGACAAACATTGATTTTTATTTATAAGTTAGTTTAATAAGGATGTCTGTTAAAATTAACTGTAGCATAGCCTAGGTCTAGGTTCTAATTAGAACCAGTTATTCTAACAGCATTGTGAGTTTGCTCGTGATTTATTCATGAACTGACCCGTACTCACAGCAGATGTTCCTAGTTATCGGTGTAGGTATTACCACAGAATATATAATAGTACTACGTAGTATTACGTTGGACTCCTTATCGAACCCACTTTAGATCAAAATAATTATAAAAACCGGCCAAGTGCGTGTCGGGCCACGCGCAGTGTAGGGTTCCGTAGTTGAAAGTCTCAAATATTATTGCTGACCTAGGATAGTGCTTTTGTTTTATTTATAAATATTGTATACATTTTGAGTTCCATGGTTTAAATACTATAATATTCTATAAAATATGCAACTTACACTACGTGTAATACCTAACTTAGAGAAAACTTAGATAACTCCTTAACTAATGAACCCTACTTAGCCGTGATAGTTTTCCTTTAAAATTCATTATATATACTACTGCTGTCAATTTTTTCTTGTATCCTATAGACAACCATTTAGCTGGCAGAGGGGGGGGGGGGGGAGGACACTTGACTCTAGTAAAATTTAGCACTTTAAAATATCATATTTCACAAACGGATCCCTGAATTGAAAAATGATGTTCCCACACCCACAATATTTTTGAAAGACCTATTCAACGACACCCCACACTATGGGATAGACGAGAGAAAAAAAAAATCATCCCCACTTTACATGTAGGGGAGGTACCCTAAAAAAAATTACACGACTTTGTCGGCGAGATTGATATTTATACCCTTGTCAAATTACAGATTTCTAGTACCAATAGTCTCTGAGCTAAACCGCGGACGGACGGACGGACAGACAGACAGACGGACAGACGGACGGACATGGCCCTTGTTTACTACGGAACCCTAAAAAGATCAAAGTTGCTTGACTTTATACCATCATCTCTATTGTTGAGGGTTTCAACCTCTTTCAATAAGGTTCTCCTTTTGAACTTTCGATGGATATTCGAAACGAGTGGAGAGAGATTATGCTTAGGACCATGGTAGCGCCTGAACTACTGAGCCGATTTTAATGAAGGATGTGCCAACTGCCAATGGATTCGTTATTATAGCCCGAGTGACATAATATTTTGATTTTATACGAATAAAATCAAAATAATATTATGATGGATATTCAATTTCCTGTTAGGTTAGGAACAGTTTTTAAACTTTTTTTAACCGACTTCAAAAAAGAAAGAGGTTTTCAATTCATCGGAATCTTTTTTTATTTATTTCTTTTATTTTTTTATGTATGATTACTAGAAGACGCCTGAAACGATTTGGAAATTTTTTTTTAAAGGGTATTATACTTCCCAGCACCCCGATTCAGAACCTTACGATAACATAATTATCGATCGATTCGGTTTGTTAACGTACGATAACATGAATTTTCAATTCAGAATACTCGTATCGACAGAGAAGTTGTCGAAATCGAAACCGAATCGAACCGACGTAGATATCGTTCGATATCTTCTATCAAACGCTATTCACAACAACCTTATCGAATAAGATTTTCCGAACGTCCGATAATTTTAGTTGGTAACTTATCGAAAGCTACAGGGCATCCGGTATCCTTTTGTTTACGTACTGTGTTTATTGGTTTTTCGTATAAAATGATTATGATGAATGATTTTGGTTTGTAAATGTTTACTTACCAATACCATATTGTACGTATTTTAACATTAAAATAACATAATGAGTACACCACAATAAAATAAAATAAGAACCCAGAGGGATGAAACATGAACTTAGCGCCATCTATGGACGAGGCTGAAAATTGGCCGTCCATAATTTAACAAGTTATCATTTATAATAATTACTTCAATGACCTTCGAAAATGATTAAAATCTATTTATTTAGTGTTAACATGAATTTAATAACAAGTGAAATTTTGGTAAAACAACAAACTTCGTAAATCCACATGTAATTTAATGTAACTTGTCGATACCGATAACGAAGCCGATTCCGTAGTCGACATCGAATCGAATTCTCTAACCGAACGTTCTGAATCGCACGACAAAAAATATCCGATACGAGATCGATAATATCTAATCGTATCGAAACGGGAAGTTACCGAAATGTTCTGAATCGGGGTGCAGATAGTCCCGTTTAAATTTTATTAAAATCGGTCGAGCGGCTTTTAAAAAATCAATAATAAATTAAATACTTCGCGGGCCTTTGTAGTCGGTTTTTAAAAATATTTTTAAGCTATTGCATAGCTTTTATCGCGGGCTTTGAACTAGGACAAATAGTTTGAGCGCGGCGACCGATACAAGAAATTCCGTAACGAAAATAAACCTAACACCGTCGTTCAGTAAGCGTTCAACATTTTAGAGGTTAATCTATAATTCAACATTTTTTAAGTAGCTCTGTTTGGCGCAGTGGGCGAGCGACCGCTTTCTTTACCGTATGGTGTATGATGTCGCAGGTTCGAATCTCACTCGCGAAGTAGTGACAGTGCGCTTTTCTTGTTTGTTTGTTTTTTTTTGATTTTTTTAGCATAATTTTTATCATCCAAAAAAAATATTGCATAAATATTATAATTGCATAAGTTGATAAAAAATGCTGTGCAATAGCTTTACCGCGGCAGTTCCCGAGTGCCACTTAATTTTTTTTATATAAAATCATCTTATTTAGGTACAGTTTTACGCAGTTGAGGAACTAATGAAAGCCCTACGAGACTATATACAGCATTTTTAATTCGATTACAAGATACTCCTTGAATGCGACCTCACGTAATGGTTACCATCTAGTGAAGATGCAGTCTAAAATGGTAGCGGGCTAACTTGAAAGGGGTATGGCAGTGTAAATTCACCCATAGATACCCCTAATCCTATTCCTTCACGCCATTGTGCTGGAACGCTAAATCGCTTGGCAGCAGGCTGGTAACTAGCCACGGCCAAAGACTCCCACCAGACCAGACCGGAGACAATTCAGAAA
This sequence comes from Oeneis ivallda, assembly GCA_029955525.1. NCBI lineage: Eukaryota > Metazoa > Arthropoda > Insecta > Lepidoptera > Nymphalidae > Oeneis > Oeneis ivallda. The sequence continues at coordinate 24,867,819 of JARPMR010000009.1, forward strand.
TTATAAATTTCCAAACTGCCCCCGCCGGGAATCGAAGCCAAGACCTCCCAGTTATAAAACCACAGCGCTCACCACTGCGCCAGGGAGGTTGCATTGTTCTCATTTTATTCATGAACTGCAGATGCGTCCAGTAATCGGAGCGAGTATTACACGTATCAATGCTCGCACGTTCAGCATCTTAGGCGTAATCTAACCCACTTCTGCTAACACTAATGGTGCCTAGAGTTTAGATACGGATTTGATTTGTGTTGGGAGGATTCGCGGGATTCGATTATTTTCGTAGATTGAGTAGGTAATTTCCTTCTTTGTAAGAACTCGTAAAGCCTAGTGGTTAGTAGTAGAGTCGCAGGTTCGATTCCGGGCACGCACCTCTGACTTTTCTAAGTTAAGTGCGTTTAAGAAATTAAATATCACAAGCTTCAACGGTGAAGGAAAACATCGTGACTCGTGAGGAAACCTGCACACCTGAGAGTACCTTTATGACGGCATTCCGAACCAGTGGTAGACTAATCGACGATTCAAAAGCACTTGTAAAAAAGTTTACCTATTTGAATAAAAAACATTTCTATTCTATTCTTTTCTATTTTAATGTTCTCAATGGTGTGTGAAATTTGCCAATTCGCATTGGGCCAGCGTGGTGGACTATGGCCTATACCCTTCTCTGAAAGGAGACCTGCGCTCATTAGTGAGCCGTTGATGGGTTGCTGATGATGTAATAATAGATGGGTAGAATCACACAAAACAAAAATATCCAAAGAACAAAGCGAAATTTTTTAATGTTTTGCCAATTTAGTTTTCTAACAGAAGAATAAAACTATTCCATTGCGTAAAGACAGCAATAAGTGGCATTAAGGTTTTTCAAAAGTAAATAAACTGCACATTATAAATGATCCAATGTCTGATGTTCGCTTGATAAATATCTGGATATTCTCTGTTCCTTTAGCTAATTTATTACTCATGATTAACGATAAGACTGATGCCACCTATCATCTGAGAGACCTCTTAGTTAGAACTCGCTTGCTAAGAAGAAACCTTTCTTGTTGAAGGTACTGTAAATAGAAAACTTTGAGGTAGGGATTTAGGTAAGTACTACGTATAAATTCAGCTAATCGTGTGAATACTATGCAAAATATATGGGTTTAGAATAATAAGCAGAGCCTGGGAAACCACTAAGACGAAGAGAATACTAATCTATGTAAAATTACAAGAATTCAGACCAGATCCTAGTTAAATACCAGCTTGTGATAAAAGATAGTATGCTGTTGTTGTGTTTCCTGAAATGGCATATACATTTATACATATATAGCTTTGAGACATGGGCGCTAACTTTAGGCTTAAAACTCGAAGTCACAATGTTGGCGAAAGTAGAAAACTATGCTCGGAGTTTCGCCAGAAGAACGGCCAAAGTCACCAATATAGGTCAACGGGTTGTGAAAACAGATAGACGTTGGGAACCCAACGTTAATCGGTTGGTCATCGGTTTGGGAAGTGTTAAATGGCACCCTCCTAGGACAGGTCTAGACCTACCCAGAGCCAATAACGTTGTTGTAACAGTTGGCAGTGGTACTACCTAACAATGGCACAGTAAGTACATAATTTTCATGTTGTTAAGTGGTGGCAATAGAGTAAGCAGTGACAGCGTAGTGGTTGGAACTGTTGTCTCCTATTCGGGGGGTCGCAGGTTCGATCCCGATAACGCACCTCTGACTTTTCGGAGTTATGTGCGATTTAGCAATTAAATGTCACATGCTTCAATTGTGAAGGAAAACATCGTGAAGAAACCTGCACATCTGAGAGTTCTCCATATTATTCTCAAAGGTGTGTGAAGTCTGCCAATTCGCAATGGGCCAGCGTGGTCGACTATGGCCTATAACAATTTTCTGAAAGGAGATCTGCGCTCAGTAGTGAGCCGTTGAAGGGTTGCCGATGATGATTATGATAATGATGTGATTCAGAAATCTGTGGTGGAGTGCTCCCGCACAATAGGGTATTTGACTATAATAAAAATATCGTTTCAACTGGTGTCATCCTAAAAGATTATTATCTAAAAACATTATTCCATACGACAAAACTAAAAAATAAAGCTTTATTTAATTAGAAAACATTAAATAAAATTGCTATAATTCTGGCCATGGTCACGTGATCGAAAACGTTCCGTGATCTCGAATGACGTCACAGTCCACACCACCTATGGAATTCTCATTTTGTCAATACATTTCGACGTGTTTGTGCGGCGTAATAGGCTAATTTCGTCTGTTTTTCATCGTTACTATTTTATTAAATACCAAATAGTATGCGACACGCGGCCTAAACACATATTATAAAATTGTCATTGTTTGAAATGTGAACTGTTACGTCATGAGAGCAAATGGAACGTTTCGGCGGCAATTTATTTTTTTGAATTTATTTCTCGATTTTTATGAAAAATAATGAAAATTATGCCGAAATATATGTTTTGTTAGCTTCAGCATAGCATTATTAACAATTTAAGATGATTTTCTAAAAGTAGTCAAATAGCCTATTGGCGATGTATTGCGAGAACATAGAAGGAAGCCGAAGATATCAGGAAGTGTAATATGATAGCTGCCGATACTACTCTGTCAAGAGTGCTCGATTGATAAGAATGCAATTAAAATATAGTTTTTATCGTAAGTAGACCTATACAGGCAGGGAACTACTGAATAGACGGCGCAAGATCGAGCCCTGTGAAAGTCAATGCAATAGACCTTTGTCCAGTGGCTGTCTATCGGTTGATTTGAAGAAGTGTTCTTCTGGACACATGCTTTTTCAAACATAATAATATTGAGTAGGACTCGTAGTTACTCTGCCACCGTTTTTGAAAGCAGTTTCAAATACACTTAACGTAAGATAGCAGCAAAATGTTTTGCCAAAATTAAATCCATCAACCGTTGGGGATTCCAACTAAGTCAAGGTTTATAGTTATTCTGATGGACAGATGGATAATCTGCATTTGATTATAGAAACGTACGTACGTAGAGCACTTGCAATTGAATGTCTATATATATAAAAGAAAGTGGTGTTAGTTACACTATTTAAAACTCAAGAACGGATGAACCGATTTGGCTGAAAATTGGTGGAGAGGTAGCTTAGAACCAGGAGACGGACATAGGATACTTTTTATCCCGTTCGACCGCGTTTCCGTCATGTCACTATAAAACGTGGTTTAAGAAAAACGCATCTGACATGGAATAACAAAACGCAAATGACAGTGGAATAACAAAACGTAAATGACAGCTAAACGTAATTTTGTCTTTGGTTAAGTATGAAAAATTTGACAATTATAAAAAGTGTTATAATAAAGCATTACTGATATTATAAATGCGAAAGTGTGTTTGTTTGTTGGTTTGTCCTTCAATCACGTCGCAACAGAACAGCGGATTGATGCGATTTTTTGCATGGGTATAGTAATGGATGTAGTAGTGGTTCCTCAGACCGGGAGAGCTATTTTTTATCTCGGATAATGAAAGAGTTCCCGCGGGATTTTTAAAAACTAAATCCATGCGGACGAAGTTGCGGCCATCAGCTAGTATTTTATAATTACTTGCTATTAACGTATCTACTAGCGACTATGTACAATTTACTCGTAACTATGTACCGACCTGCAGGCCTAGCATGCACGTCGAAGTGATATCTCTCGAAGAGAGAGAGATATTGTCGATGTAGACTGATTTCTCGCTTACTCTTTTAAACTTCAAAATTCGAGAAAATGACGTTGTCACTCGCCATGTTAGAGTTCGTAGAAAAAAATAGAGAAAATAATTTTATCTCTACTTTTGACGTAACGAGAGTCGAGACGGGTCATGGTGTGTATCCATGTTAGTTTCGATAGAGATATAGAAATAATATGAGAAAAGGGGTAGACAAAATTTTCTCGCGCTTTCGACCGCTTTGGGAATCCCTGCTGGTCTAGACGTTAGAACTGCGGTCTCCTATTCGGGGAGTCGCGGGTTTCATACCGGGCACGCATTTCTCACTTTTCTGAGTTAATGCGTTAAATATCACATGATTCAACGGTGAAGGCTCAGAGTAAATATTAGTAGATAGGTGAAGGAGACATTTTAAGGACACCTGCACGCCTGAGAGATGACCATAATGTTCTCAGAGGTGCGTGAAGTCTGCCAATTTGCATTAGGCCAGCGTGGTGGACTATGGCCTATAACCCTTCTCTGAGAGGAGACTTGCGCTCAGTAGTGAACTAGTGAGACGTTGATGGGTTGCTGATAATGACTAGGCTGTTGGTCAGAGGGAGAAGTGGTCAACACCTGCTGATAAAGATCATACTGATTAGTTATGATCAAGACCACTCGCTCTGCCAAAAGCGTCATGAAGAAGAAGAAGAAAAAACTCACCGCTCGATCCAGTACCCTGGTCTCCAAGGTCCGTATGGTATCCTGAAGCAGCGAGGATACGTTGTGAATGAACGCCTTCATATCACCAGCAGCTGCTGAAGTGTACTCCGTATATAGCAGGAGGGCATTGTCCTTAGTTGCTTGGAGTTCTTCCACCAGCTCTGGAGTGTACCTTTTCTCTACGTCATCATTTTCGAAGAGTTGGGTCGGTCTGGGTGTTTTCGCTATGTGGGCAACGTCGAGGTATATTCTCGCTGAAGGCTGCAACATATAAAAAAAGATATGTTTTAAATTAATAGAGCTCCCCTCTATTATTATAGTCATTATTAACATAATAAACAATAATAATTCTTAAAAAAAATGATAAATAATTATCAGGATCCATAAGGATACTTTGTAGTCTATATTTACATGGATGTTTTCGTAGCCTCGGCAGGTGGTATTGATACAATTTTTAGTACAGGGCGCTAGCCTTAAGGCACTAAAAATTAAGCTGCTTATGGGGTTCCAATGTAAATATTATATATTGTAAGTTGGAATGCAAGGAATAAATGAATAAATAAAATAAATGAATATATAAATAAGGTTGTATTAAGTTGTGTAAGGTATTTAGTAGGTGGTTACATAGTCTTGAGGGAATACTGGAGTGAGTATTATTCCACCCCATAGTTGGATTCCACCCCATAATTGGTCGTAATATTTATAGATAATCGCAAATAATAGCAACAAAATTGACTCTACGTTCACTATAAAATAGTACTAGGTACCTTGACTGACTGGCTTATGAATCTTTAGCCTCGAAAACTGCGAAAACTGTTTATGGGATCGTTAAATTAAAAATAAAATTATGAACTTGCAAAAATTTACTGTACGAGTATGTGTGTACAATAGATACCATCGATGCATGAAATACTTTTTATTTGCAAATTTTTATGCTATTGCATAGCTTTTATCGCGGGCTTTGAGCGCGGCGACCGAATCAAGAAATTCCGTAACGAAAATAAACCTAACACCGTCGTTTCAGTTCGGCAGACTTCGGCACTGTGTTTGTGTGCGTGCAACTAGAAAATGCTATGCAATAGCTTTACCGCGGCAGTCCCCGAGTGCCACACGTATTTTTTTCAATGACCATAGACCTTGACTGCGATTTACCTGATGTTAAGAGACGATGCAGTCTAAGATGGTGGCGAGTTAACTTGGAAGGGGATACGGCAGTTTTAATTATTCAACCGATGCCCTTAATCGGTTTCTACACTCCATCATACAGGAACGTTAAATTATAGCTTTGCGGCACGTCTTTGACGGTAGAGTCGTACCTAGCCCCGACTAAACTCTCTCACCAGACTAAACCAGAGACATTAATTCAGAAATCATCCAAATTGCCATGACATTTTCCCAAATATACTCCATAATTATATATGGGAACCTCCATATATTTATAACCTATCAACTAAGGTATATAGGCTTCATATTTTCCCTAGTTTTATTCCCTAGTTTTTTTTTTTTTATAAAGAATATTAGCCAAGCTGAACTAGACTAATATTCTCCTATCCCCACCAAATAAGCGGAAAGCTTGTGTTAGGAGTGGGTACGACAATAGTGCAACGGGTGGGGATCGAACCTGCAACCTTTCAGTTTTCAGTCCGCACCTAGTTGGGCTATTGAGGCTTCAAAACCTTTGCCCAGTTGTGGACCATTAATAGCCTGTTACTTTAAAAACCGGAAAGCAGTTTATTTATTATGTTACGCAACTCGTTTTATGTTTCCTTTGTGACATCATGAAATAATAATTTTAGTAAATACACAATTTTACGGCCGCCATTGCTCGGCGAGGCCGCTATGAAAGATTGAAAACCGTTTGAGTCTAGCTTTATTATTTTGCAGACATTGAAGACCTCTGAAGCAGTGATAGCCTAGTGGTTAGGGCTGTGGTCTCCTATTCGGGGGGTCGCAAGTTCGATCCCGGGTACGCACCTCTGACTTTTCGGAGTCAAGTGCGTTTAAGCAATTAACTATCACTTGCTTCAACGGTGAAGGAAAACATCGTGAGGAAACCTGCACATCTGAGAGTTCTTCATAATGTTCTCGACGGTGTGTGAAGTCCACCAATTCGCATTGGGCCAGCGTGGTGGACTTTGGCCTATAACCCTTCTCTGAGAGGACACCTGTGCTCAGTAGTGAGCCGTTGATGGGTTGCTAATGATGATGAATGATGATGAATGATGATGAAGACCTCTTTGTAACAAGAATACTCATGGTAGTAAGGTCCTTGGTTTAATTTTTTGTTTGATTTTGACGACCTCCCTGATGCAGTGGTGAGAGCTGTGCTTGGTCTTGGGTTCGATCCCCGGCAGCGGCAATTTTTATATCGTCTGGAAGGATTTGGCCATAGTTCACTACGCTGGCTAACTGCGGGTTGGCAGAGTTCACACAGCTTTGAGATAATTATTGAGGACTCTCAGACGTGCTGATTTCCTCTATCTATTTAATTGCTTAAAACGCAACAACTCTGAAAAGTTAGAGTTAGAGTGGTAGACTCATTGACGATTCAAAAGCACTTGTAAAAAAGTTTGTTTTGAATAAAAAACTTTTCTATTCTATTCTATTCGGAGTCTGGGATTCGAATTCAAATAAAACAGATTCTTTTCCTAGTAATATTATTGAGAAGTGTGTTTGTTTGTTTGTTTGTTTGTTGGTTTGTTAGTTTATCCGTTCACGCAGAAAAAATCGCTCTTCTAATAAAATAAATACTAAAATGAAATAGTTTTCTTTTTCATCGATCAATCATGCATTTTGCATGGGTAGGTATAATTGGGTATTTAACTGATATTTTTTTATTTATTTAAAATAACGTTTTTAAATAATACTAGTGGTTCGCCCCGAACTGAGACCTCGCGGTAACGGTATCCCATGATTATTCATTCAATCGATACATGACGACCAAAACTGACATTATTATTATTATGCCCGTTTTCACCAAACATACCTAAATCATCCCCTATGTAGGAGTCTCTTTACGTAGGTAGCTCCAAAACACAATCCTAAGTCCTAACATCCGTCCCAATGTCCTTTTAGGTGTCCCGTACAGGATCGTGATAAAGAAGTTGACAGTAATCATCACATAATTTATCATAGGTAGCCCGTAAAGGTTAAGGAACGTCAGTGAAAACATTGAATTATTATGTAGATACTAACGAGTGAAAACGGGTTAGGGGCATCAATACAATTCGTCATCTATCGACGCGAATAGAAAATATACAAAATGATATTTAACTAAAGAATAATTTTAATTGAATAATATGTTATTATATTATGTACCTAAATAATAATGGTCGACGCAAAACTGTTTTTGGGATAAATCGTGGTCGTAACTCCTAGTTCAATGGAATAGTTAATGACTGCGCCATCTATTAGCATTATTGTGAAGCTATGTGAAATTTACTGATGCTCATTAAAAATTAAATAATCTCGTTTCTTTATAATATTCATATAATTTTAGTATTTGTTGTTCAAGTACAGGATACAAGTGAAGTAAGAAAATAAGTACAACTTGAAAATATATAGAAAATTTTCCCAGAGAGCACCTTCAAGCGAGCGTATTAAATCGCCACTTTGGAAGCCCCCCATTTCGTCAATTTTAGGAAAAAAATTAAAAAAAAAAATACGGTTGTACTCTGTTCCAAATTGTCTTTAAAATGATACACAGAAAACCTATGAATCGCAAATAAAAAAAAATTTCTTCGCATTCGCTTCTATGAGAGCCCCCCTGAAATAAAGATTTTTATAACTTTTTAAGCCATTTTCGGCTGGGGGCCATCGGTTTACATATTATATCTAAATTTGAAGTAATTACGTTCAGTAATTCAAAAGTTATAAGGCTCTGACAGACGGACGGACGGACGGACGGACGGACAAGTGCAAATAGCTCTAGTAAACTCAGAGACCTCGCTTCGCTCGGTCAATAACAGAATGCCATTTTTTTTAAATATCCGGAAATATAAATGTATACAGCTTTAAGGTTTCCTGTTAGACAGAGAGAGCGTTACTGAAGTGTGATGTCACAAGTCAGCAATTCCGATCACGCTACATAGAAAATTTCGTTTTAGGAAGAGACGGATACAGCCACAGTGAAACAGCTTCTTATTTGTTTTTTGGCAGTTTTATTTTGTGTTTTTACAAATTATGTTATTCTTACATGTTACATTTTCGATTATAATTAATGAATATCAACAGTCAAATACCCAATTGAGGACTTCGGGAGAGACATAGGCTACCTTTTACAAAAACAGAGGTAGAAAACAGAGGTTTTTGCGGGCAAAGCTATAGTACTCTATCATCATCATCATCATCATCAACCCATAAACGGCTCACTACTGAACGCAGGTCTCCTTCCAGAGAAGGGTTGGCCAAACGCATTGGCCCATTGCGGTTTTCACGCACCTTCGGGAATTATGGAGAATTCTCTCAGGTGTGCCAGGTTTCCTAGCGATGTTATCCTTCAACGTTAGAGCATGTGATATTTAATTTCTCAAACGCGCATAACTTCGAAAAGTCAGAGGTATCGCGTACTCGGGATCGAACCTGCGACCCCCCGAATAGCATACCACAGTCCTAACCACTAGGCTATCACTGCTTATACTCTATAATAAATAGTAATTTATATAATTATATATCTCTGTGTCTCTTTGTTTCTACACCTAGGCCGTTCTTTCTATTTGCCGGTACCTCAAAGGATGCGCCATGAATATCATGTATATGTAGATTACATACGATATTATGTAGATCAAGAGCAAGCCGTGTAATGTTACCTCCGATATACCTAAATGTTATCACACAAATTGTTTGTGTTGTGCATACCGCGCATGCCTCGGTACACAACATATATTATAATCAACATACGCTTAACTACACGCGTTTGGTCACGATTTACGATCTAAATACTGATGAATCTTTCCTTTGATATATTTTTTGCTAGCTGATCTTGACCGTGAACTGAAGTGGAAATGGGCGGGGCACATAGTTCGAAGAGCTGATAGTCGTTGGGGTCCCAAGGTGTTGGAGTGGCGACCCCGCACCGGGAAACGCAGTGTTGGCAGACCCCCCACCAGATGAAACGAGTCGCAGGGAGCCGCAGGATTCAAGTGGCGCAAGACCGAAGCCTGTGGAAGTCCATGCAGGAGACCTTTGTCCAGCAGTGGACGTCTATAGGTTGATAAAGAAGAAGGAGAAGAAGATCTCGACCGTTAGTTTTAACCCTGCCGCCGATGCCCCGAGGGTGTTTAAAGTTTGAACGCTTTGTCTGTCTGTATGTGTCTTCTTACGGCTATGAGATTGAAAATATAAAGCTAATAAATAAATATAAGCTCATGCCTGCTACTTCGCCGCTTGGATTAAGTTGTAAAGTCCCGCGGACACTCTTAAATCTTCCGGGATAAAAAGCCTATTTAGACACTCTCCGGTCCTTAACTATATCCATGCAAAAAATCACGACAATCCGTAGGTTTGATGCAGCGTGATTGAAGGACGAACCAACGAACCAACAACACTTTCGCATTTATAATATTAGTAAGGATGCACCTGTGTTCGTGCACTATAGTATCTAATAATCATCATCATCATCATAAGCAACCCATCAACGGCTCACTACTGGGCGCAGGCCTCCTCTCAGAGAAGGGTTATAGGCCATAGTCCACCACGCTGGCCCAATGCGAATTGGCGGACTTCACACAGCTTCGAGAACATTATGAAGAACTCTCAGGTGTGCAGGTTTCCTCACAATGTTTTCCTTCACCGTTGAAGCAAGTGTTATTAATTAATTGCTTAAACTTGACTTCGAAAAGTCAGAGGTGCGTACCCGGGATCGAACCTACGACCCCTCGAATAGGACACCACAGTCCTAACCAATAGGCTATCACTGCTGTGCTATGTAATAATAACTAGTGCTAATTCTAGATGTGCCCGCCATTTCGGTTGTCTGGATTTAGGGTTTTATCCCGTAGGAACTTTTTGATTTCCCGGGATAAATCCCGGGAAATCAAACAATACACTTCCCAGGTCGATATATCGAGATCGGTCGAGCGGTTTTTAAAAAGTTGACAATAATTTACATACTTATATTATACTTTGTAGTGGCGCGGGCGTTTGAAGACGGTTAAATTATTTTTAATTAATAATTTTTTTTATTAGAATATTAAAGTCATAGGCGTATTATATTTAAGATTAAAGTAGATATACAAGTACAAATATAGAAGCATCTGTAAGTACTACTATGTCGGTGCCGTACAATTTCAGCGTGAGATCATTAAACTAGCGGCACGCTATGATGGCCGGTTTGACGTTTGTCCGCTCATGAAGTTCCGTATTAATTGATAACGACTTTGAAGGAAATAATTGTATTACTTTATTGACGATAGTGATGTGCAGAGATTCATAAATTTTATCGAATGTAGTTTTAGGTTTAGGACTCAAAATTTATTTATTAAATTGATTTCTAAAATGTATACAAGTGTAGAAAAATCAGTTTGCACCATTTAAGGGGTGAATGTACTTGTGAATATGAACAATTTTCACTATGTGGACAAACCTCTGAAATCGCAAAAAAATATCAGCTGTTTCATACAAAAGGTAAAATTTTTATTTTTATATGATATATACCACAACTCGGCATTTGGTTTTCTAAATTGAAAATTTTTAAAAATGGAATCTAATACGATCGTCACATAGGATCGCTGGCTAGCACAACTACTACCTCCGGCAAACTCGCGTCAATGCTCAATGCAAAACAAAGCAGTTTCGAATTGACGTTGCTTCGAAAAGTATAAACTGTCAGTGCAATGCGATTGTGATATAGTTTTGACCTGGCTTTGGATTTCAAATATTGATACTGCATTACTGTTGACCCTTGCTCGTTAATTTGGACTCTGTTCAAGCCCTTTGTTGTGGATTTCGTCGATATGACCGAACGTACGCAGAGAACTGTTCTAAATAGTCAGACACGTGAGTTCGTAATACGCCTTCGTAACTATTTCGATCGTGAAGCTCAAAATGGAGGGCCAATTTTACCTATAACGTCAGTGGTTGAACGCGTAGCTGATGCGCTTAATATTGGACAACGAACTGTTAGACGGATAACTAAAAAAAAATATGGCGAGACTGGCACAGAAGAAAATAAACTTCACACACCAAAAAAGAGAAAACGAGCAAAACCAGTCGTAGGCATCGATAGCTTTGATGCCGATGCTATCCGAAGACATGTTTACGGCTACTATTTACAGAAGGAGTATCCAACAAGAAAAAAGTTGGTGCATTCACTGAAGGAAGCTGGATTATTCTTCGGTGGGGAAAGTTCTTTAACGAAGATTTTGAAGACCATTGGATTTCGATACAAAAAATGTAACAAACGCAAAATATTGATGGAAAGATTTGATATAGCGATGGCAAGGTATACTTTTTTACGGCAAGTGAAAGAAATCAAAAATTGGCAAAATGTTGTGTTCTTGGATGAAACATGGCTTAATGCTAACCATACTGTAGGCCGTTCTTGGAACGATGACACAGCAGCATCTACTTCCAAAGTTCCTGTAGGAAAAGGATCGCGACTTATAATTTGTCACGCCGGAACCATCAACGGGTTTGTCGAAGGTTCTCTCATGGCTTTTGCGTCAAAAACCACTGGAGACTATCATGAAGACATGAATGGAGAAAAGTTTACTGAATGGTTTACCTCAATGTTGTGTAGCCTCCCTGAACCATCTATTATAATTATGGACAACGCCCCATACCACTCGATGCAAATTGACAAGCCACCTGCCCAATCCCAAAAGAAAGCTGATATCGTCGCATGGCTTCGTAAAAATGGCGTAGATGCAAACATGAATATGTTAAAAGCGGAATTAGTACGTCTTTTAAAAGAAAACAAACCAACCAAGATCCGATACGTCATTGACGAAATAGCATTAGAACATGGGCACAGAGTTATACGGTTACCGCCTTACCATTGTGAGTATAATGCGATTGAGTTGGTGTGGGCTCAAATTAAGGGATATGCTGCAAGACACAATACAGAACCCCCATTTACCACAAAAAAAATGCTAAAATTATTAGAAGAAGCTTGTGAACATGTGACTAAAGGAGACTGGGAAAAGGTTGTGAATAGAACTGTTAAATTAATAAGGGAAGATTATGAAAGAGATGTGAAAATAGATAATATTATAGAAAACGAACATATAATTATTAATGTAGGTGATGATAGCAGTGACGACAGTGAAAATAGTAGTATGGACGAATCTGATTAATTATGGCCTTTTGTGGCACCTTTTTTGGTATCTTTTGTATTCATATGTTTCTTGTGTGCATATAAAGTATGTATATTCATTTTCATTCAAATATTCAGTTCGTTCAAATAAATTAAATAAACATATACATTTTTGTTTTATTAAACCTATTTAATCAGGTACAAAAACAAAACTTAATTGTTTTTTGTTCGAGAATAAATTGACATTCCACATCACTATTGTAATGTGTCAAACCGGCCATCATAGCGTGCCGCTAGTTTAGCTTCTGTCTGCAACGTGGTCAGAATGAAGTTAGATTTTTAAAAGTCCCGCGGAACCCTTATTTCCGAGATACATAAAAAGTAACCTGTGTTAATCCAGGTCCTCAACTATAATATGCATACAAAAAATCAGGTCGATCAGTTTGCTCAGTTACTGCGTGATTAAAGGACAAACCAGCAAACACACTAATTTCGCATTAATAATAGAATAGAATAGAATAGAATAGAAATGTTTTTTATTCAAATAAACTTTTTTACAAGTGCTTTTGAATCGTCGATGAGTCTACCGCTGGTTCGGAATGGCGTTCCTGCCGAGAAGAACCAGCAAGAAACTCGGCAGTTGCTCTTTTCAAAACAAGTTTACAATATAATAGATATTATGCTATGTATGCAGTGTTTCCACAATGAGGGGAAGTTCCACAAAAAATACTTGTAGCACTTTACTGTGGTATTATAGGATAGTAGCATCATATTGTTGAATTTTAAAATCCGCAAAGCAGAACTAAAGTTTCTTCTGAGTTTTGGTTGGTCTGAGTTTGCGGTTGATAAGTAGGTAGGTAACCCTTAGTTCCTGGTCTAAAATATGTGTACCCAGTTATATTAATTATGCAGTTGCACCAATTAGTCAAAACTCGCTTTCAATCCAATGCCGTCGTAAAGTTGTCAGTCAGCCAATAGTTAACGTGATCTAACACGACAGACATGGCTGTAAATATTTCCGTTGATATACAATCCCGGCTGAAAACACATGTATTTGCGGACCAAGGTCGTGTGTATGCGTCATAATGCAAGGATGACGTCGAATGCATTCATATAGACGACGAGACAGTGAGCTGAAAAAGGATTACAAACTAACAAATGAACAAAGTTCTCGCTCTTTCTCAGTGAAAGCTTATTCTAAGCAGCAGGTCTCTCAGAGAAGGCTTAGGTATAGGCCATAGTCAACCACGCCCAATGCGAATTGGCGGACTTCAAAGTTCACACACCTTCGAGAGCGCTATGGAGAACTCTCAGTTGTGCAGGTTTTCTCACGATGTTTTCCTTCACCATTGAAGCATGTGTTATTTAATTTCGTAAACGCACATAACTTCGAAAAGTCAGAGGTGCGCCCGGGCTCGAACCTGCGACCCCCCGAATAGGTGACCACATTTCTAACCACTATATTCTTCTTTAATTTTTCTTAAATTCTTATTTAATTTATTTATATTCTTCTATTTTTTTATTCTTCTTCTATTCATTCTTTACTAGCTGATGCCCGTGACTTCGTCCGCGTGGATTTAGTTTTTAAAATCCCTCGGGAACTCTTTGATTTTCCGGGATAAAAAGTAGCCTATGACACTCTCCAGGTCACCCATGCAAAAAATCACGTCGATCTGTAGCCCTGTTGCGGCGTGATTGAAGGACAAACCAACAAACAAACACACTTTCGAATTTATAATATTAGTAAGGATTCTTCTTCTATTTTGCCTAGCCCTTTATTCCGTATTTCACATAGGCCTCATGTGCTCATAAGTTATCGTCACGGGCTCTTATACTACATGAATGCATCCAACGCTTTGAGTAATAAAATTATTACTCAAAGATCCAACGTCACTCAATGCATTTAGTGACATCGACCTTGAACTGCAAATACTACACTAGCGGCACGCTATGATGGCCGGTTTGACACATTACAATAGTGATGTGGAATGTCAATTTATTCTCGAACAAAAAACAATTAAGTTTTGTTTTTGTACCTGATTAAATAGGTTTAATAAAACAAAAATGTTTATGTTTATTTAATTTATTTGAACGAACTGAATATTTGAATGAAAATGAATATACATACTTTATATGCACACAAGAAACATATGAATACAAAAGATACCAAAAAAGGTGCCACAAAAGGCCATAATTAATCAGATTCGTCCATACTACTATTTTCACTGTCGTCACTGCTATCATCACCTACATTAATAATTATATGTTCGTTTTCTATAATATTATCTATTTTCACATCTCTTTCATAATCTTCCCTTATTAATTTAACAGTTCTATTCACAACCTTTTCCCAGTCTCCTTTAGTCACATGTTCACAAGCTTCTTCTAATAATTTTAGCATTTTTTTTGTGGTAAATGGGGGTTCTGTATTGTGTCTTGCAGCATATTCCTTAATTTGAGCCCACACCAACTCAATCGCATTATACTCACAATGGTAAGGCGGTAACCGTATAACTCTGTGCCCATGTTCTAATGCTATTTCGTCAATGACGTATCGGATCTTGGTTGGTTTGTTTTCTTTTAAAAGACGTACTAATTCCGCTTTTAACATATTCATGTTTGCATCTACGCCAGTTTTACGAAGCCATGCGACGATATCAGCTTTCTTTTGGGATTGGGCAGGTGGCTTGTCAATTTGCATCGAGTGGTATGGGGCGTTGTCCATAATTATAATAGATGGTTCAGGGAGGCTACACAACATTGAGGTAAACCATTCAGTAAACTTTTCTCCATTCATGTCTTCATGATAGTCTCCAGTGGTTTTTGACGCAAAAGCCATGAGAGAACCTTCGACAAACCCGTTGATGGTTCCGGCGTGACAAATTATAAGTCGCGATCCTTTTCCTACAGGAACTTTGGAAGTAGATGCTGCTGTGTCATCGTTCCAAGAACGGCCTACAGTATGGTTAGCATTAAGCCATGTTTCATCCAAGAACACAACATTTTGCCAATTTTTGATTTCTTTCACTTGCCGTAAAAAAGTATACCTTGCCATCGCTATATCAAATCTTTCCATCAATATTTTGCGTTTGTTACATTTTTTGTATCGAAATCCAATGGTCCAGAATCCAAATTAACGAGCAAGGGTCAACAGTAATGCAGTATCAATATTTGAAATCCAAAGCCAGGTCAAAACTATATCACAATCGCATTGCACTGACAGTTTATACTTTTCGAAGCAACGTCAATTCGAAACTGCTTTGTTTTGCATTGAGCATTGACGCGAGTTTGCCGGAGGTAGTAGTTGTGCTAGCCAGCGATCCTATGTGACGATCGTATTAGATTCCATTTTTAAAAATTTTCAATTTAGAAAACCAAATGCCGAGTTGTGGTATATATCATATAAAAATAAAAATTTTACCTTTTGTATGAAACAGCTGATATTTTTTTGCGATTTCAGAGGTTTGTCCACATAGTGAAAATTGTTCATATTCACAAGTACATTCACCCCTTAAATGGTGCAAACTGATTTTTCTACACTTGTATACATTTTAGAAATCAATTTAATAAATAAATTTTGAGTCCTAAACCTAAAACTACATTCGATAAAATTTATGAATCTCTGCACATCACTATCGTCAATAAAGTAATACAATTATTTCCTTCAAAGTCGTTATCAATTAATACGGAACTTCATGAGCGGACAAACGTCAAACCGGCCATCATAGCGTGCCGCTAGTGTAGTGCATAGTTGCTTCGTTAATACTGAAAACTTTTTGCATGGTTCTATGGCCTTTATGTTTTCGATAACGTTTATAGTTTATACTGCAAAAAACGTACAGTACAATGCCGTCTTAAACTAGCCTTACACACGTCGATGTACGAGAAAAGATGCTATCGTGCGAACGCACGCGTTAAAGTTTGAGCGAAACCATCCATCTAAATGCGAATTGATGCGGAAAGATGTGATTCCAACTTTAGCGTCGCTCACCGCAAGAAGCCACATCTCTGGTGGAAAGGCAGCTTAACTGTGGTTATCAAAGGCAGGATGTGTAAAGTTAGGCGTAATTTATTGTATGTTTTGTTATTAAAAGCGATAGTCAGCAAGTGAGTACATAATTGAGTATCCCACGGGCTCTTGCCCGTACCTTACCGCATCCAAAGATTAGTTAATTGTACAGATTGCTAACGTTAGAATAGCTCGCTGAATAGAATAGAATAGAATAGAAATATTTTTAATTCAAATAAACTTTTTACAAATGCTTTTGAATCGTCTGACTCTACCACTGGTTCGGAATGCCCTTCCTGCCGAGAAGAACCAGCAAGAAACTCGACGACTAGGCTGCTCTTTTCAAAACAAGTTTGCAATACAATAAATACTATGCTATGTATGCAGTGATTCCACAATGAGGGAAGTTCCAAAAACGCATACCTAATCACAATGCAATAGATATATCTTAAGATGGGCAGACATAAAGCAGCCCCATTCCCGCCGGTCGCGCCCGTTCTCGAACATGACCAGCCGCTGCCTCGCTCAACCATATTTGAGGGAACTTAACAACCCGCATCACACGACACTGCTCGCTGCTGCTCGCGTAAGTCTCATTTCCTACTAATTTTATAAATGCGATAGTTTGTGCATGGATGGATGTTTGTTACTCCGTACTTTCCTTTAGCCGATTCGGCTGAAATACGCTAGAAAGAAGATAGCTCAGGCCCACTAAGACTACAATTTATCCCGGAAATTTATTGAGTTCGACGTCTATGCTTATTTCTTATGTATGACAAATTCAAATTCAAATTCAAATGATTTATTTGACGTTAGCAATCTATAGTTACTTCTTTAATTAATCTCTGCCGCAACTTAGTATTCCGTAACACGAGACGCGGAGGCTCCGATGTCGACTCACATTAATCCTAACAAGGTATGCTTGTAAGTTGTAACTTGTACCTACCTGCCAGTAGGTACTTAGATTAGAAGGACGCGCGTTATATAATAATATTTTTTGACTAGCTATTACCGGCGAATACGTCCGTGGGGGATGTGATTTTTTTTTAATCCCGCGGGAACTATTTGTTTTTGCTGATCCATAAAAAATTAATGCTATTCGTTGGTAAGTATTGCTTAGTACTTGAAAATGGCTGGAACTAAATATTTTTCTATTTTCTGTTACAAAATGTTCACAATAGTCTGAATGAGGTTTGTATGGAAATACAAGTGTTAGTTGAAAATTTAAAACACCCCCGACATGAGAATCTATGGCTGTCGAAGTTATCAATTAGTTGTCATTTAACGATTATACTGGCATGCGTGAAGCACTTAATCGAGTAATCATACGCCAAAAATGCCTTACATAATTTTGGAAAAGAGCTGATACTCTTACACTGCTGGATCGATATTAACCAAACATAGCTCACAACCACCGCAAGGAAACTGGCTTTCAAATGAAAAAAACCACATCGAAATCGGTAAATCCGTTTGAGAGCTTTGATGCCACAAACAGACACACACACACACACACACAGACAGACAGAAGTGAGGATCTGGAGGATGGCATAGGCTTATAATTAACCCCCGACAAAAAAGAGATTTTTTATTTGACGTAATATCTTTTTTCTGTGATCAATATCTATGTATCTTTGTGTCTGTCTGTTCCCTCATAGATACCCAGTGGACCGATTTTGATGCCGTTTTCTCTGTTTGAAAGCTAACGTAATCGAGGTGGAAGTTAGCTTTAATTTATGAAGATCTGCTCAGGCGATGATCTTCAAAGATCATCAGCTCATTTCCTACTTGATTAAAGGGTCTTACACGATTTCACTGGTGCGATTGATTTATTTGGTGTACTGTTATTTGGGATTATTTCCAAGGCATGGTAACCTTGAGCTGATGCTGCAGCATGTAGTAGTCTGCTGGACACCTAACTCCTCAATGACTTACAGCAGATATAATGTGTTTGGGCTAGTCTCACTGAGTGGGTGTTAGATAGATGATAATCAAGGATCGAGGAGGATTTTATTTTATTTTATTTTACAAATAAAACTTACAGCTATAATATAAGTGAATAGATAAGAACAGAAGAAAATTATAGCTTATTAAAAGTGATAGAGAAGAAAATAGGTAACAGGATGTCAGGGGTGTTTTAAATTTTCAATTTACACTTGTGTTGATTCAGAAAAAGGTTCGCGCGGGATTTTAAAACTCTCTACTACTGAACCTTATCTTCGTTACTCTGTGCTACTACTCTTCGACAGAATAAAATAATAAATCGCTGGCAAAAGTTATACCTAGTACTGCTGACTTCATAACAATTAAAATATTAATTAATTATTTATTGGTCATTCATTGTTTTTGTCTTCTTCTAGTTCCTATGGCATTTTTTCATTTTTTTTTCAAATTTTTCATTTATTTACAAAATTAAATATGAATATTATTTTTATAATTGTTTTAAGCACTTACCAATATTGAAGAATAATAAGATGCTGTATCTAATAATTTTCAAAACAATAATGTTGAATTTTAATTACCGAAGTAGGTCCCTATTATATTGTGATAAAGGTCCAAATTGCGGAATATTTCCAATTTTGCAAGGACTATATTATGTGAAATAAATTTTAAGACTTAACTCAATAGTTGTTCCATTAAATTATAATTTATAATTCCATCACTAAAAAGCCGGAATTATAAAATCACGAATAAATAAAATAAACATAGAAGAAATAAATTCTATTTTTTTTTAAATCTTGATTAAAAAAAAGACCAACCTGGGCTGCGCGCGAAGCCGCGATCGCGCACGCGCAGAGCGCGACGAACGCGAGAGAGCGCGCGACCATACTGCAAGCGCGCACTGCACTGCCCGCTGCACGCGCCTGCA
Source organism: Oeneis ivallda (assembly GCA_029955525.1). NCBI lineage: Eukaryota > Metazoa > Arthropoda > Insecta > Lepidoptera > Nymphalidae > Oeneis > Oeneis ivallda. The sequence goes on from JARPMR010000009.1 coordinate 24,887,318, forward strand.
CCGCGCGCAGAGTTGTATGAGAGTTTGTAAATATTATGACGCGCCCAGATAGCGCTTGATTTGCTCGATGCTTGATATCCTTTACACGCTTGGCAAGTCTCGACAAGTGTCCACAAATACAAGCGTGTGAACGGGGTGTTTGGCTTGGCTTGCGACGGCTTGCGTGAGCTTGTCGCCGATCCGGGCTTAAGTCGGTTTTTGAACACAGATCAAAAGAAGCTTGAGGCAAGCGCTTGCGACGTATTTACACGTTGGTGCGTGTACTGTTTAGTGTCGCTCATGAGCTCGCGCCGAACGGGTGTTTTTACGCTGCGCTGTATACGACGGCGTATTTATCACTAGCTGATGCCTGCGGCTTCGTCCGTGCGGATTTAGTTTTTAAAATCCCGCGGGAACTCAGGATTTTCCGGGATGCCTATGTCACCCTTCAGGTTCTCAACTATACCTATCCAAAATATCACGTCAATCCGTAGCTTTGTTGCAGCGTGATTAACGGACAAACCAACAATCAAACACACTATTTATAATATTATGTATTAGTAAGGAAGAATTAATACTACTCATACGATAGTAAAGGCAATCTAATTAAATTTAAGAACACAAAAGCTACTATTGTGACTTAAATATGATAGCTAGATATATTCCCTTGGAGACTTTTTTATAGAAAATAATGAGTACTTTAATCATGTAGTACATAATTTTTATGTATCATCAATAGTTTTCTCAGCACACGCTAAATAATGCATTTTATAGGAAAATTTTGCTACCTTGGGTTGCATTATTGCAATTTTCTTAAGGATCTCTAATTTTTTTGAAAATAAATTATAGCCTATGTTACTTCCTGATAGCTTTCTATTGGTGAAAAAATGGTTAAAATCGGTCCAGTAGTTACAGAGCCTATACGGTACAAACCGAAACTATGGCCTTTCTTGAGGCACAAAGTGAACCATGCATATGGAATCCAAAGGACGTAAACCACAAAGATAAAAAGAAAGTCTACGTCTACATCTTCCATCACTTCTGTTGTTGTATGCACAGTTTGCCTGTCCGTAACACACTACACACTCGCAAGCGTGTAAATGGCATCCAAGCGTTTGTAAAGGCTTGGAGCTTGTGGATGTTTGCCAAGCCTTAGCACGCATGTAAACGTAGCATTACATTTTGTCACCAATAGAAAGCTAAGTTATCAGGAAGTAACATAGGCTATAATTTGTTTTCAAAAAAATTAGAGATCCTTAAGAATTGCAATAATGTAACCCAAAGTAACAAAATTTTGCCTATAAAATGCATTATTTGGCATGTGCTGAGAAAACTATTGATGATATATAACCATTATGTACTACATGATTAAAGTACTCATTATACTCCACAAAAAAGTTCACGAGGGAATATATCTAACTATCATATTTAAGTCCATACTAGCTTTTGTGTTCTAAAATGTAATTAGATCGCCCTTATTAGGTATCGTTTATTATTAATAATTCTTCCTAACTAATAATAATAGATACATAATTATAAATGCGAAAGTGTGTTTGTTTGTTGGTTTTTCCGTCAATCACGCTGCTGCAACAAAGCTATGGAGGATGACATAGGCATCCCGGAAAATCAAAGAGGAAAATCGAAGAGTTCCCGCGGGATTTCAAAAACTAAATCCACGCGGACGAAGTCGCGGGCATCAGCTAGTTCTAATTAATTTCCTTTTGGTGGTAGAGTAGAGACGATGGGCAGCTGGAGTGAGGCGGCCAAAGGCTTTTGTGCGAAAGCCCCTGTACTGTAGCTTAGTGCGTGTCAAGAATTATAGCCACTGACATATATTTTTTATCCATCGAAGGTTTGCTAGGGAAATGTTATTTTTATATCATAGCAAATCTTCAATGGATAAAAAATATATGTCAGTGGCTATCAATTTTGATAGGCACTGAGGCCGGATCGGAGCCTTGGTCCAAAGGCTCTACTTCGCCATAACGCGGCAATGCGGTGAGCATTGTCGGGCACCTTTGACAGGAGCAATCAGGGGTGGACTTTTTGACAAAAAAAAATTTTTGCCAATGTCGATTGTTGTGCACAGAAATCGTTTTTTTTTTTGTAATGATTAAGGGACCTAATACATTTTCTAATTGTTATTGTTTAATTTAAGCAGTGATAGCCTAGTGGTTAGGACTGTGGTCTCCTATTCGGGGGTTCGCAGATTCGATCCCGGGTACACACCTCTGACTTTTCGGATCACTTGCTTCAACGGTGAAGGAAAACATCATGAGGAAACCTGCACATCTGAAAGTTCTCTATAATGTTCTCGAAGGTGTGTGAAGTCTGCCAATTCGCAGTGGGCCAGCGAGGTGGTCTATGGCCTATAACCCTTCTCTGAGAGGAGACCTGGCTGAGCCAGGTCTCCTCTCAGAGAAGGGTTATAGTGAGCGGTTGATGGGTTGCTTATGATGATGATGATGATGATTGTTTAATTTAACTATTTTAAATCTAACTTGCTAAAACCTCATGGCTATACTAACGCAGCGTGGACCAGTATCCAAAATGCTAGCAGCATTGCCCCTTTGGATGGCCTATCTAACTCTTTGGTTAACAGTAACTGACTTCTCTGCCTGTTGCCAGGAAAACTCGATTATTTAAAGATCTTCAAAAAGAGCTCCCCGAGCCCAAGGTCCCACTGTCTGCACCCGAAAAATCACAAATACACAGCTACAATCAAGGATTGTAAACTTGTGTCTCTAGTTCTGTTCGTCGCTTCAGTAGCCGCTGCGCGGCGCCTGTGAGGAGATCGCATCTTCCAAGAAACGAGCGGCATACCAAAGGTCTCTTGTAAAAGTTTTGCATGTATCGGTGGCAAGAGACCTTAAAACATAATAAGGGTCTAAGGGTGAGATCTATAGATGGCACGCTCACTCAGCTCAGACTCAAGAATGAGTTAAAACGAGACAGATTTATATCGGAACATATTTTGTGTCTCATTTTAACTCTATATTGAGTGAACTATCTTGAGTCTGCTTAAGACTCAAGATAGATTTAAAATGAGACACAAATATGTCATGAGTCATGACATAAATCTGTCTCGTTTTAACTCAGTCTTGAGACTGAGCTGAGTGAGGGTGCCATCTATAGATCTCACCCTAGACTATTAATACTTAAAGTCTAACTACTATGCCAAGAGAAACGACCAGCGTTTCTCAAACATGAAAGTCTGAAAATAATTTTTAAATGCCTCATATTATTTTTAATAATTTTTTATTAGTATTTTAGTTCTAGATAATAATATGATATTTAAAGTAGACGACAACACATGAGCATATAATCATTATTAATTTTATGTCAAAGATGATATTATAAATTATTTTGTTATTTTGTTAAATTGATTCCTGACTAGTCTTTGAACAAAGTCACTAACATAATACCTATTATAGTTTAAATCACTTCTGAAAACATTGTCGTATAATCTCGATTAAGTATCGCGATAATACAACAATTATAATATTATATAGAATAAGATCACTTTAAGTGCTTTTATCAATAACATATTGAATTGTGAACTTATCAAACGCGGAAGACAGGACATGAGCATTGATACAGGCCTCTCAGAAAACGATACTAATATCAAATAACTACTTTATGTTCTCATATCGATATAATACCTAATTGATAGTAATTAACAAGCAGTTATAAAAATACCCTAAACGAATAACTATCAATGAAAAAAAATTACAAAATTTAAAATATTTTACATTTACAATTAATTTTAAAGACCAGTTTATGCTCGCGACGCGACGCCGCGTCGTGGAGTTATGAAATTTAAAAATCCCACGAGAACTGTTTTTTCGGAATAAAAGTAGCCTAGCTCTCCAAATTCTCATCTAAACTCATGCAAAATCACGTGAATCCGTTGCTCCGATGCTACGTGATTGAAGGATAAACCAAACAAGCACACTTTAGCATTTTTATTGTTTGTAGATAAGGAAATAAGGATTAGTAAGGAGTATTTCGGGTATGGGCCGGGCCTCCTTCAGAGTTTTCCAGTTTCCCATTTTTCATGCTTGTTGCAGACCACCGTAGCACGTCAGGATTAACACATCATCATCATCATCATCATCATGAACAGCCCAATAACTTCTCACTACTGAGCGCAGGTCTCCTCTCAGAGAAGGGCTATTATGCTATAGGCCATAGTCCACCACGCTGGCTCAATGCGAATTGGCAGACTTCACACACCTTAGAGAACATTATGGTATGGAGACCTATCAGGCGCGCAGGTTTCCTCACGATGTTTTCTTCGCCGTTGAAGCATGTGATATTTAATTGCTAAACACACATAACTCCGAAAGGTCAGAGGTGCGTGCCCGGGATCGAACCTGCGATTCCCCAAATAGGAGACCAAAGTCCTAACGTCATATCATCATATTATATCATATATCATTATATTATATATATATCATTGCTTATATACCTACAATTAACACATAAGCTAGTGGGTCACCGGAAAATTAAATTTTTAATTTAATTTTTTTTATTCGATGACAAGATAGTCCTTGACTGCGATCTCACCTGATGGTAAGTGACGATGCAGTCTAAAATGGTAGCGGACTAACTTGGAAGGGGTATGGCAGTGAAAATTCAACCTATACCCCTAATCGGTTTCTACACGTCATCGTGCCGAAACGCTAAATCGCTTGGCGGCACGTCTTTGACGGTAGGGTGGTAACTAGCCACGGCCAACGAAAGCCTCCCACCAGATCAGACCAGAGACAATTCAGAAATTATAAATTCCCAAATTGACCGCGCCGGGAATCGAACCCGAGACCTCCCAGTAATCAGACCACAGCGCTCACCACTGCGCCAGGGAGGCCGTCAAAATACCGGAAATATACCGGAAAATCAAAAGGGAGGGTAGAAAACTCCTGTGGGAATCAAAAAACCTTCACCCACGCAGATGAATTCGCTGGCATCATGGCTAATTTGGTTATATCCATCAATGAACTAAGTGCATTCATCGTGCATTTCCAAAACACTTTTTGTTATGATTATAGGAGTTTTCTGAGCGTGTCGGAACGCGAAATTCCAGCTTCTCTGTCAAAACCATTCTCCAGTACCGGTCAGTGACGACAGTTCGCGTGGGAGATTCTTGTAAACATCGGGGAGTGTTTCAAAACAATAATGTTGCAATGTTATCGTATTTATTTTACACTATGAGAAAGTTTCAAGTTCAGCCTTTTACGTATGCATCTATTTTCTATTATTTTGCGATGTATCAATTTAATTCCATTCTATAAACCTCCTTTATGTTGCCTCAATGAATATTTGGGGTTCCAAGGTGCTGGAGTCGCGACCTCGCACCGGGAATTGGCATACACCCCGTTAGGTGGACCAACGACATCAAAAACGAGTCGCAGGTAGCCGCTGAATTCAGGCGGCGCAAGACCGAGGCCTGTGGAAGTCCATGCATTTACAAGATTAAATTTGAAAATAACCTTTTCCTTAGTTTTTATTTATTTAATAAATGAAACAGATTAATATGTATATGTTTTATCTATTTTTTTTTTTGATATATAATGTTACAAAAAAAAACTTATAGCTAAACTAATCTAATTACTATACAAATCATGCCCGCGTGGAATGGTGCCAAGAATACTGGCTGCATTTCCGCGCTGCTGTACAGCCAGGCTGATGAGGCTTTGCGCAAAAAATGAGCCAGCCCTTCTGTCACCAGATGAGGCAATTTAAATACATTACAACAGATTTATATACTTAATCAAAGTATTTTTCCTTTACGCGCCTACATAAAAAATAATATTTGTAAAATGCATTTGAATATACTAATTGATATACCACGGTGTGTTTGCTAACAAAACATTTACCTTCTATGTTTACCGACCTCAAACTACTGGGATATTATCCACACAATTCCTTACAAATGTTATAAATGCGAGTGTGTTTGTTTGTTTGTTTGTCCTTCAAACACGCAACAACGGATCGACGTGATTTTTTGCATGGGTACACTTGAGGACCTGGAGGTGACATTGGCTACTTGTTATCCCGGAAAATCAAACTAAATCAATGAGGACGAAATCGCCGGCATCAACTAGTACGTCATCGTCATGTAGATGCAATGGTAAAGAAATGCCAAGTTCTGGCTAAGTACATAATTATTTATTATGAATTTATGACAAAAAGAATTGCCATAGTTTTTCACACAAGTTAAGTCATGACAAGTCATGATTCTACCACCGCGCCGGTTCGGGAAGCGGATTCTGCTGAGAAGAGCCGGCAAGAAACTCAGCAGTTGCTCTTTTCAAAATAATCATTTTACATTATTATTATGTAGCTGTTACAAGTTTTTTATACTATCTTGAGCCGGATGCCAAGCCGATTTAACCCATGCAACTTTGTTAGAATAGAATATAATATTTCCACAATGAGGGGAAGTTCCAAAAAAGCGTACTACAATTCAAGATAGAAAGCAGCCCCATTCCCCATTCTTATTCTTAGCCCTATGGTAACTCGATGTTCCTAACTCTATATTGTTTTTGATTGAATTGCATTTTAAAGAATAAAGATGGACGTTAGGTACATAATTGTAAGTTTAATTGATACAATCATATCTTTTATTTCAATATTACACATCTTTACTAATATTATAAATGTGAAAGTGTGTTTGTTTGTTGGTTTATTGGTTTGTCCTTCAATCACGCCGCAACAGGGCTGCGGATCGACGTGATTTTTGCATGGGTATAGTTGAGGACCAGGAGAGTGCCATAGGCTATTAGGAACGAGGAAGCGAAGCGCTTAGTGCGGGATCGTGGAATTTCGACCACGTAGCGGTGCAGATTCGAGCGATGCCTTGCGAGTTGCGGTTCGATGGTAGAAGGGTGATGGAGGAACTAATTCGAATAGTTCTCTAATATAATATGTATAATATGTAATAGCCTAGTCATAATCAAGCCGTTTGTATGAATAAACAATGACACCATAAATCAATCAGTGATCACATTATACTTAAATTGTACTGCCCGCAAATTGGATAATAATACACTGCAGCGAAATAATAGTATTTTATAAACAGGAGATTGTAGTGATAATATAAAGGGCACAAGACGCCGCAGGCTACGATTATCTAATATTTGATTTGTTTATTCAATACAAAATTAATTAAACCTTGATTTATAGTAGGTAGATACCTAGTACATAATAACCTACCTACCCACATAAAGGTATTGCTCAGTCCTGCAGTCCACGTAATTCCCGACTTCTATGAATCTACTCAATTTCAATTTCAAATTGTACTTAGGTAGATGTTTTTAAGCTGACTTTACGCAAAATCGCACTGCACAAATTATATCTAAATCAAATTAACGCAAGAGCAATTATTTATTTATTACTAGCTGATGCCCGCGACTTTGTCCGCGTGGATTTAGTTTTTAAAGTCCCTCGGGAGCCCCTCGATTTTCCGGGATAAAAAGTAGCCTAGATGTTGACCCGAGTAATAAGCTACCACGGTATAAAATTTTGTAGAAATCTGTGCGGTAGTTTTTACGTGAAAGAAGGACAAACAAACAGACAAACAGACAAAAATTAAATAAAAATCTGTTTTGGGCTCAGTATCGATAGTAAAGCATCCCCCAATTAAAATTTTCAAAATATATTAAATGTACAGAAATCTTCCAGTTACAGTTTTATTATATGTATAGATTTCATACGCATAACGCACATACGGATTCTGAAACAGTGAATGACATATAAAATATATCTGAAACTGCACCACAGAATCTTTACCAAACATACAATCGATGATCTCTACTAATATTATATTGTACTGACTGTATTATAGTTACCTGCGAAACAGTGGTAAATCGTTTGAAACTCTTGATTATTCAAAAGGACTTTGTAAAAGTTTATTTGATTAAAAACTTTTCTAAAACTATTCCATTATTATTTCCATTCTGCCGGTGAGATCGCAGACCGCAGTCAAGGTCACTGAAAACCTTTAAAATGATGTAATAAAAAACCATTAACTACTTACATTGGAATTTGATGAATAATATTAAAATAAATGTTGGGAAATTCTAAATATAGTGCACTTGTTCACACAATGCGGATGAGTATAACACGGAATTCAGCCGAAAATGACTTAGTAATTCCCTGTACACCTAGATACTAGATACCTAACTGATCTACCAACAAAATATACATAGACAGGTCAGTAGATAAGTAATTTGTTTTCTAGCCTAGTCAACACTGCTGTTCAATTTAGACTTTAGTTCAAAGTTTGCAGCCTCATACCATATCGGTCACAGAATAGCTCAAGCCACACGCTACCATATTAGACTGCGTCCTCACTTACCATCAGGTGAAATCGCAAGCTGTGGGTATGAACCGTGTACCACTGCACCGATTTCGAGAAAATTTGACAAGGACAATAACTGCTGCTAAGAAAGGACACATCCCAGAAAATCAGGAGTTCCAAAGAAATGTTTGACGACTTATCAAAATCATCAGTTATTAGATAGTAGAGTAAGGCACGCTTGCAGAAACGTCGAGTTATCCTTTTAACCCAGAGTTAGCAGATTAAAAAGACAGATTTGACAAATTTCGTATAAAGCTTCTGTCAAATCCCTAGGTTAACTAACCCGGCGTCTCTGCAAGCGGGCCTAATAAAACAAACTTTAAGTGCGAATACATTTTTATTTTCTTATAAAAGGGCATAATTATTAAAATTTAAATACAGACTGTAGGTATAATTTAAAGATAAAAGTATTTTATTGATTTATATGTAATAATTATTTTAGTAGTGGTAATCTAAGAAACATAATTGGCAGCCTGATAAATGGAAAGTAGAAGGAACCCTATTGCGTAGATAACAAGGACTACATCGATGGCAGTTGCGAACATCTCCCGCGTCAACTGGCTATGAACTGCACGCCTGATGTGGCAGCGCACGAGGCTGCAGGCTTGACGTATGCGAGCGACAGCTCTAAAACATAATTAATAATATAACTTGCTTTAATTGGGTATTTGACTGATATTGGAACGTAGTTCCTTATCGCGCGGTGCGGAAGGGGGCTAGACGGATCGACACTTTTTTGAAACCGACACTTTTTTGAATGTGAATTTGGCGTTGTGTTCATTATTTAGATTTTATGAAAATAGAAAATTCAGTCTGTGTCTGTCAGGGCTCGACAGACTGAATTTTCTATATTTATTGTCGCTAAACAGTTAAAAGTCGATGGTTCGAATCCCAATTCGAACCATCGACTTTTAACTGTTTAGCGACTGTCAAAACCACAAGGCTACGGAGATCTAATATTGTTGTGTGAAAATGTTGAACACAATGCCAAATTAATTAATCGAAAGGAACTTCGTTCCATCCGGGTGTCCCTTGACACCTCTCAAGTTTTATTTTTTTATTTATTTAAAATAACGTTTTTAAATATTATAACACAATGCCATTTCTCTTTTTTAAATATCTTTACTAGTCTCGGAATTATTAAGGTATTTTACTGTGACTATCAGCTGTCTCTTGCTAAAACGAAATTTGCTATGGAACGTGTATTGTATGTGTAGAGCTGCTGAATTGTGACATCAATGTTATTCTTACATGTTACATTTTCGATTATAAATAATGAATATCAACATTTTGACTACAATCAAATTCCGAATTATTTAAATGAGTAAAAAAAATAAGAATAAACAAGCATTAATAAAATTAATAGTTTTTTTAGCAGAGCCATCTAGTTGATAGAGCTCGCATTAGTTTTGCCAGCGGCATCTAGTGGAAACAGTGCACACTACTTAGCAAAAACTTTGCTAGCTTTGCATCAGTGGTTCGCTTGGAAAAATTTTCGTTAAGATGTTTGCTTATATTTTACTAGATGGCGCTAATAGTATTTTATAATCCAGATTTGCTGAAGTTGAATTTGGATGATAGTTTTTTATTGTTTCGTAACAATCGTCAATTGATCGTCGAATTCATGTCGAGTCGAGAATCAATAACGAGAGCCTATTCCAATGGGATTAAGCGAGGCTTTATTGAGGCGACTGAATGTCCCTACAAGAGGCCAGCTATGGAACTTGGAATTACGACTACAGCTACTCTAATAATACTTTAAGTCTAATGTCTTTGTCTATGTCAACTGTGTGCGGACGTCAATCGGTTGATGAAGAAGGCGAAGGATTCCTTACTCGTGCGAACTTCTCCAGTTTTTAGGGTTGGCAAACTTCAGTATCGGCATCACAAAGGCCAGAATGTGCAATGTCAGTCCATTGCCCGGCGTGGCCTCTCTATCCAGGGCAGAACGCTGCATCACTGTAGGCCTGGCCAAACGTCGCGTTACTTTATATCTCACGTTTTGTTTATTAAAAAAAAAGACGTGAGTGTGTCAGCTCCGACGCACGACTGGAGTTTACGCGCGACTCGGGTCCGAGCGCGCCGCTCGGACCCGATCAGTACGCGCTTGGCTTCCCGAAGCGAAAGCTCTTTCGCACCAAAACCAACCTTATTTACTCAACGTTAGGGTAGAAATTTGCATCGTCGTGAAAAATGTAACGCGGGGCATTCGACAACTCAAGCGAAAACCAACCTTATTTACTCAACATTAGGGTAGAAATTTGCATCGTTGTGAAAAACGTAACGAGGTCATTGATAAGTTGATTTTACTGCTCGGATTTTTCTCATACCGGGCGCCTAAAATCGATTCTTAAGGAGTAAACTCCAATAAACTCCAAAAACTATTCTATGCTACTCTATTCTATCTTCCTCACTGCTGCTGTTGCTGCTGCTCATTCCATTTTTAGGGTTCCGTACCCAAAGGGTACCTACGGGACCCTATTACTAAGCCTACGCTGTCCGTCCGTCCGTCCGTCCGTCCGTCTGTCAGCGGGCTGTATCTCGTAAACCGTAATAGATAGACAGGTGAAATTTTCACATATTATGTATTTCTCTTGCCGCTATAACAACAAATAATAAAAATTAAATTAAATTAAAAAAATTAAATTAAAATATTTCCACGGGTACATGGAAATATTTTTATTTAATTTTTTTTAACGGAACCCTAAAATAGCGAGGCCCGACTCGCATTTGGCCGATTTTTTAATAATATTAAAATGGTAGGAGTTTTCTTGGTATAATAATGCGGTGGGTTCCCAGATCCTATACCGCATGCGACTCTAGCAGACCCTACACTCGATTTTTAACCCCCGACGCAAAAAGAGGGGTGTTCTATGATTGACGTCAATGTCTGTGTGTCTGTCTGTGTGTTTGTGTGTGTCTGTCTGTGGCATCGTAGCTCTCAAACGGATGGACCGATTTCGATGCGGTTTTTGTTTCATTTGAAAGCCAGTTTCCTTGCGGTGGTTCTTAGCTATGTTTGGTGAAAATCGTTCCAGCAGTGTAAGAGTATCAGCTCTTTTACATAATGATGTAAGGCATTTTTGGCGTATGATTACTCGATGAAGTGCTTCACGTGTGCCAGTATAATCGTTAAATGACAATTAATTGATAACTTCGACCTGATGCTGCAACCAGAATAATACATAGTCCGGCCATAGATCCATATGTCGCGGGTGTTTTAAATTTTAAATTTACGCTTGTTCCTTAGCTATCCTATAAGGTAAACAAATCGCAGAAAACATTTTTTTATTCTACTTTAGAATCCTTCACTTCGCTCTGAATTCAAAATAACGCCCTCGGGGAACAAAAAATTTCATTGGCCCCATATATTTCGTTTCATTGTACCCTGTTTCACTGTCCCTACTCATATTATGACTTGCGATGTCAACTGCAATTCAAGAGTCGACTTGCAGTCTGCAGACTTACTTGCTCCCTCGCACGGTGGTGGTGTGAGTGGCTGTGACGCTGCCCTCCATCCACCGCTCCACGTCCTTGCTCATGAGGCTCTCGTAGCACCCAATAGTGTAGATGGAGGAGTCTTGTTGAGACGCCTGTGGAACCTAGCGAACAGTATCATAGTTACAAAGCCGGGCAAGTTACTAAGTACAGTGCCCGGCGATATATATTGCACATCGGCCTTTGGAATAAAACACTATTTCTATTTGATTGCAAGGAAAGCTAGCCAGAAATTCTCGTAGTAATTACTGAAATCTCTTCACAATCGGCGAGCACATCACGTAACATATATAAAAAAATGCAGTCGAACTGTGAATAGAATAGAATAGCGTTTTATTCCAAAGGCCGATGTGCAATATATATCGCTAGATACTGTAAAATCTGCTTACGGACGATAGTTTTACGTGATAATGTCATAAATAAACATTGATGAATAAATGTGTCACAACTCACAAGCCAAAACGCTTGGGCCGATCGTGCCTCTCTACCGCTTGTTCCGCGCTCTCGCTTGCACGCTCAGGCTCAGGCGGAACGTGACACTTTTTCGTGCGTGCAGCCGGTGTTCATGGGTTTATAAGACGTTAACACGTCAAAATTAATAAGTACTTAATTAAAATAGAGTGTTAATTAAGTTAGAGTGATTAGACTATCAGAACTATTCATCCATGGTTCACTTATTTGTTAAAAAAGAGAAATCTTGTAAATACGGGTTCATAATTCCGCGATCTGCAGTCGTATCCACAGGTAGAGGTACTTTAATTATTATGTTGAAGTTCGTTTACCCCAAATTGCACTGCCTTATGGAAAATGAAACTACCTACTTGAATGGAAACTACTTTTCACTTGTATAATAAATAATAAAATTATGTAGATTCTGTCGAGCGAATCTGTCCAGCCCGCCTAGCATGCACGGCGAAGTGACATCTCGCGCGAGGAGGGAGAGAGATATTGTCGATGTAGACTAATTTCTCGTTCGACGAATCCATGTGTGCAACCATGTTAGTGTCGATAACTCGATAGAGATATAGAGATAACACGAGAAAAGGCGTCGACAAAATTGTCTCGCGCGTGCGTGCTAGGCGTGCTGAACAGAATCTGTACTACCTAAACAGAACCCATAATATTATGCAGCTGTGCTAGTTCTCAGTGTGCCCGCGCCAGTACAAAGTAGTAAGTATTTATTGTTGATATTTTAAAAACCGCTCGACCGATTTCGATAAAATTTCAATGGGACCGCCTGGAAAGTATACCCTTTGAAACAAAAAAAGAATTTTCCAAATCGGTTCAGGCGTCTTCGAGTAATCGGTGAACATACATAAAAAAAGAATCCGACGAATTGACAACCTCCTCCTTTTTTAAAGTCGGTTAAAAATGATTGCAACAGTATAACAATTGCAATCGCCTTTGATTGGCCGATACTCACTCGCTATTGAGACTATTTTATTCCGAATTATTCCGAATTAACGAATAATTTCCTACTTATTAGCTGATTTTTCTTTGATAAACTGGTTAAAAGGATTGGCACCTCACAAGTTGGCGTTGGGAAGCTTATTATCAATAGTATTAAACTGGCACCTGTTTCTGACTGGCTCCATCTGGCTTCTCTGGCACTTCTTGCAGTTCTAGCTTGTCCACCTTGGCATCGATCACGACGTCTTCTGGCGGAGCATCGAAAGTTCCTTTCTCAAACTCATTTATGACTTCCATTGTAGGCAAGTTTCTGTAATTTGCCTAATTTATAAATGTCTGGCTGATGCCCGCGACTTCGTCCGCGTGGATTTAGTTTTTAAAATCCCTCGAGAACTCTTTGATTTTCTGGTATAAAAAGTAGCCTATGTCCTATGTCTTCAACTATACCTACCCATGCCAAAAATCACTTCGATCCGTAGCTGTGTTGCAGCGTGACTGAAGGACAAACTAACAAACACACTTTCGCATTCATAATATTAGTAGGTATGATGACGGATTCATGATGATGAAATAAGAAATTTTGATATCCAGAGACGTACACGGAAAAATCACTGTTTTAAAAATACCTAAATCTACACGGATGAAGTCGCTGCCTAGTCTACCTTATTTGAAAAAAACACTTACAAATCCTTATGTAAGGATTTTTTAGGTACAGACGTTATCTCAATCAAGCGAAGCATTTAAATCCTTTTTAAGTATCCTGTAAATGCAACTTCTTACTGTTGGTGAAAACCAAATGGTTCAGACGTGTTACCCAATCGGAGTTGTTTTTCTGTGATCGAAGGATTTAATCTCTTTCTGCTCATACCAACCCGGCTTAACGGATTTATACAAGTTTAATTTGTTACTAGATACTGCATGTAAGTATAGAACTGTAGACACCAGCGCATGCCATCAATGCTTTTATGGCATGGCTCTGTAAACTGGGTATGTGAAGGAATTACACCATTATTTTTCTTGAATTTCTCGCATGTTTAATATTTTTGGATCTTCACTTTGAATTTGGTTCTCTGATTTAGTCATCTGACATTAATTGACATAATAGACTGGTCTTGACTGATTTCTGTCAGCAATATTTTTTTAATCTACTGACAAAATAAGTATTATATTATGGCGATTCCGTAAGGCGCGAGTCGCTAGCACTTTGGAGCCTACTCGGAGCCGATTTGGAGCCGATAGACACAACTATTGTAAACAACCTTTTTCCCAGGGCTTTACCCACGTTGTTAGGTAGTGTATAGGATACTTAAATTATTATTGTCTATGGTTCACACTAAAAATTCAACTTCAACGTGAACCATGGAACTAGGAATTACGACTACGTGAACGCAAGATCTTTCATATGCCCAAATGTCCTAATAATTTCAAATTATAAAACTAGGCCACATAACACACTTGTACCTAGGTATATTTTTGAAAATCTCGCGTGATAAATCTCTGTTTTCCGCGATAAAAAGGTAGCCTATGCCACTCTTCAAGTCCTCAGCTAACTACATATATCCATTCCCTCATCATGTCGATCCGTTGCTTATATTAGTAAGGATGTGAAAGTGTGTTTGTTTATTGGTTGTTCTTCAACCACGCAGCAACGGAGTATCGAATGATAATAATGTAATTTTTTGCATGGGCATAGTTGATGCCTCGGAGAGAGCAGTTGAGGTGTTGAGTTGAGTTGAGATGAGAGGAAAGGTTGTCCAAGTTTTACCGAGGAAATAGGAATGGCTTAATTATAAAAAATATTTTATATTAATGCATTGTCGTGTTTAGGATCCATACATATTCGATAATGACTTTAATGAAATGAGCCACACTTGACTGACCAATTCAATTAAATTATCACGAGACATCCACAAACAGAATTAATAATTCGTTAATTCGGTAGCGCGTAGCGGAATGTGCGCACTACAAAAGTAACCTTTTTTCAAACCACTTTATTCTATTCTTTATGTCATTCTTTGTGTGGTCTGTGTAAAAAGGCGCGAACCGCTGGGCGCCATTGTTCGAATACGAATTTGAATTTGGAACGCGGACGTCCCGCCGTTTCATTAATCGCGGGTGTCGATGTGAAAAAGTTTTATTTTTTTTCAATTAATTTGGAACTATATTTTTTTTTACCGACTTAGTTGTAGTGTACTTATTCTATTTTTAGGGTTCCGTACCAAAATGGTAAAAATGAAACGCTTATGGTGCGTTTCTCCGTCCGTCCGTCTGTCTGTCACAGTCGATTTTTTTAGGGTTCCGTAGTAAACAAGGAACCCTTATAGTTTCGCCATGTCCGTCCGTCTGTCCGTCTGTCCGTCCGCGTTTAGCTCAGAGACTATTTGTACTAGAAATCTGTAATTTGACAAAGGTATAAATATCAATCACGCCGACAAAGTCATGAAATAAAATTGTGAAAAATATTTTTTTAGGGTACCTCCCCTACATGTAAAATGGGGATGAATTTTTTTTTCTCGTCTATCCCATAGTGTGGGGTCTCGTTGAATAGGTCTTTCAAAAATATTGTGGGTGTGGGAACACCATTTTTCAATTTAGGAATCCGTTTGTGAAATATGATATTTTAAAGTGCTAAATTTTATTAGAGTCAAGTGTCCCCCCCCCCCTCTGCCAGCTAAATGGTTATATATAGGATACAAAAAAAAATTCACAGCAGTAGTTTATGTAATGAATTTTAAAGGAAAACTATCACGGCTAAGTAGGGTTCATTAGTTAAGGAGTTATATCTGTTTTTTCTAAGTTAGGTATTACACGTAGTGTAAGTTGCATATTTTGTAGAATATTATAGTATTTAAACCATGGAACTCAAAATTTATTCAATATTCATAAATAAAACAAAAGCACTATCCTAGGTCAGCAATAATATTTGAGACTTTCAGCTACGGAACCCTACACTGCGCGTGGCCCGACACGCACTTGGCCGGTTTATTTATTAGTAACTATTGAAGCTATCGATATGAAATTTGGAATAGTTGTAATAGTAGCCCAACATCATGACGGGCCATAAGAGCCACAGGTTGGCCTACGTGAAATAAATAATTTTGAATTTTTTGAATCATTGGAATAAAAAAAATAGCAAACTATTTTTAGTTTGATTAAAAAAGGGGAAAAATCGGGGGTTTGAGATAACTATACCGAGTGGGGTATCATAAGAAAGGGCTTTACCTGTACATTCGAAAACAGATTTTTATTTATTTTTATATTTTAGATTAATCGTGTAAAATGTCGAAAAAATCCGCCCCCCTCCTTATCTCCGAAGTTTACCAATCGAAAAATCAGAAATAATTATGCTCAATAGAGGAGAGGAAAAATAAAACCAACGCTCTAACTAGCATAGTTTTTTTGATATTAACAATAAATCTCTATAAACAAAGTTAACGATAAATAAAAACAAAAAAAAATATGAATAAGCTAAAATTATCGTTTTACTTGAATATTTTTACTTCTGGAGTACGGAAAGCTCGGTGCGCGAGTCCGACTCGCACTTGGCCGGTTTTTTTTAATTGATACAAATCCATAATCAGACGATTTTACACCAAATGGAGGATAGTTTCTCACGCGATGAAGAAAAGTGTGTGACCTATAATGTTTAGCCACATTGTAAAATGACAGGCTACCATCATAAGCCTTGATGACTTAATCAGGACATCCTGGGATCGGGTTAGTGCGAATCACGGTCGAAACTATAATCATAATCACGGTAATCATAACCATGATCGCGACATGTCATATCATGTAATATGATCATAATCACACCGTAATGATCGTCTCGCGAATTTGTAATGGTGTCACATTCTTCTTGTAATTCACCTGGATTTGGCGTAACCTGTCGTACCTAACTATACAAAAATGCAAACCAGATACCTCATTTATTTGTACATTTTTTATTAGGTTTTTGTAGAGAACTATTCTGTTCTGTTCTGTATAGTATGTTATTTTAGTGTTACTGTACAGCAATTGCAAACTGAAGAAATGCGCGGGGGACATAGTTCCAAGAACGGATGGTCGTTGGGGACTGGGATCCCAACCCCCAAGGTGCTAGAATGGCGAACCGATATACGTCCCACGGTTGAACAAATGTCTCTTGCATGGACTTCCACAGGCTTCGGTCTTGCGCCGCCTGCATCCAGGGGCTCCCTGAATGTCGTTGGTCCACCTGTATTGTATCGCATTTAAGGAGAGGACGCCTGCTAACGCCAGGCGGGTGATCAATCCTGTGTCAGAACCATTCCACCCAATTCCCCTAGTGGGGGGTCTGCCAACACTGCGCTTCCCGGTGCGGGATTGCTAGCACCTTGAGACCTCAACGACCATAAGATCTTAGGGTGAGATCTATAAATGGCACTCTCACTCAGCTCAGACTCAACTACTCAAGTCTGAGTTTAAAACGAGACAGATTTATGTCGGAACATATTTATGTCTCATTTTAACTCTGTCTTGAGTCTTGAGCAGAGCCAGAGTACGATCTATAGATCTCAGCCTTAGAACTATGTGCCCCTCCCATTTCCACGACTAGCTGAGCTAACACCTACCTCTTTGCAATAGGGAAGGCTCCTAGCAAGCAGTGGTATTCTTGCAGGGAGGAGGATACTCCGAAACATGCGGTCTAAAGCTAAACGGTATGCAGTAACCTTGTGATAACATACCTAATGAAGTGCCACTTTCACCGCGCGTCGCCGAGCTACGTTAGTGGTTTAACCAAGGAATCATTTTGACGCTCTGACAGATTTTGTATTGAAAATCTGTCAAAAAATTTATTCGCCTTCAAAATCAACAAACGTTATTAGATGACGGTAAAATTGTTACTTAGTACCTACCTACTTAATTATATACCTGTACCACATGCAGCCTTCTGCATGACTTCTGCATGATACCTAATTTTTTTTTAATAATTCAGTCATAAGAAACGTAAATCACAATCGACCATAAAATCAATTTAGATTTTTGTTACCATCGACAGATTGTGACGTGCGAAGTGCGAAAAAAAACTGCAAACTCCATCAATTTTCCATCGAGCCAGCCAGTAGCGACGCCCCGCGGGGTTACCCGCGCCGGCTTCAGTGGTCAAGAATCAATCGTGATCCAAATGTGTGATCGATTTGAGACAAACAAAAAACAACTTTCGATGGACTTTCGATTTTCCACGCCCACTCGATACGTGCAAAAAAGGTTGACAAGGATTGAGGTTGCCAATCAATAGGTAGAATAAAAAAAAGTTATTCATCATTTAAATAAACTGAATTAGTTTTCACAACGTCAAGTAAAATTTATTTGAACCACGGATTTTACATGATAGGTATAATATTATTATCACAATTTAAAATAACATCTTGTTTTGTTATTGATTATCTTTAATGATCATTATTATTCTTACATAACCTAATTTACAGTCGAAAATAAATTTCATAATAATTTAGCAGCTGATGCAGTTTAGTTTAGTGCATACAAAACTATGTAGATTCTTAGCGTCAGTTGCACATAGGAAGTAAAAGTAAAATTACGGTAAAAGTATGTACCTATTATAAATTAGACCACAACAAACCCTCACTTCTGTGAGTAGGTAAACTTGCAGAAGTCGGGTTTGTTATATCTAAACTTTAGCATGTATGAAAACAGACTCAAGCGTACCACTTTGCATTTTATTTGTTGATAATATACTTTGACCAAATGATGAAGAGATGAGTTCAAAACTTACGATCTTTCGAATTTCAATCCACCCCTATGCCGATGCCGATGAGCCATTGATGCTTCCGAGGCACCTTTAATGACAACAGATTTAGTCTATCATCCCTTGAACAAAGTAAATAGCCAAATATTTGACCGAATAAAAAACCCCCATATGTTAGCTTAATAAATTCGGAGTCAACCCTTTATTTGCCGGCGAGGTATCGTTTAGACCCCTATTATAATATTAATGCTAAACAAACATGGAATTTTTGCCCTGGAATGACTTTATCGAGTTTTAGCCCTGTAATCTGTTTAGAGTAGAGAAAAATATGTTTTTTAAAACGGTAGGTAAATTTTGAGAAAAAAATTTCTTTGGAATCTCTAGTCTATTTACAGTTTTCGATATTGCATCCCATACGATTAAAAGAAATATTTGTTGAAGACTCAATGATAATTTTTAGTTGGAATTTTACAAAATCAATCATTTACCAACCAACCAATAGGACTTCGTTGCGCAGTTTTAATTTTGTAACTAAATTATTGCTAGGTATCTGCAGAAGAAATTTTAATATTTTACCCTTTAAATTTTCGAGAATAAAAATCTTCTGTGTTCATGTTTCCAAAAAATATATTTATTTCTTTTTAAGTAGGTAAATCGCAACTTTGCATCTTATAGGTATTAGTTTTTAGTTTTTTTTTTAAAGACTCATATCCTCCTCTCCCCTCCAAATAAGCGGAAAGCTTGTGTTAGGAGTGGGTAAGACAATAGTGCAACGGGTGGGATTCGAACCTGCGACCTTTCAGTTTTCAGTCCGCACCTTTAACCGTTGGGCTATAGGAGTTAAGTTTATTCATCCCTTGTAACACAAATCCCTTGTAGATGTAATTATGTCTATTTTTTACAGCTAGGCGGGTTTAAAAGGGTTAACTATTTACTGTCGTTTAGCCCACTATACTTAGTTCGCGCTTCGATTTATGGAAATTAACATTTTCGACCGGAGCTTTTGATCTTTGATCACGTCATTTGGATTTTTTGTCCCATTTTGATGAAATTGTGACTTTGATTCTACGAAATTAAGCGATTGTTTGAAGTTGGTGGTTTGATGGTGTTTTAATTTATGGGAAAAAAGACAGTTGGTATTGATTAACCCTTGACCGTGACTTTGAATGCCTGAATCTAAATATTTAAAAGGAAAAGGTGACTGACTGACTGACTGATCTATCAACGCACAGCTTAAATAACTCTAAAGAAATGATATATGATTAAAATATTTTCAACAACCATTAAAATTCTAGAAAATAAGTTTCTTTGTTGTCATCTCAACCTACACCCTATACACTTCTACATTAAGACACAACTCTTTCGACCAAAGACAAGTAAATCTTTGCATCCTGAAGAAAAACATTGAGCATAGAGTAGATAATTTTATCACGGAAAATTAGTTCCCACTTCCCAGTGGATTAAAAAATAGAGGGGTCTGCCAACACTGCGCTTCCCGGTGCGGGGTCGCCACTCCAGCACCTTGGGACCCCAACGACCATCAGATCTTCGAACTATGTGTCCCGCCCATTTCCACTTCAGTTTCGCGACTCGCTGAGCTATGTCGGTGACTTTGGTTCTACTACGGATCTCCTCATTTCTGATTTGATCTCGCAGGGATATACTGAGCATAGCTCTCTCCATCGCTCGCTGAGTGACCCTGAGCCTTCTTATGAGGCCCATAGTTAGCGACCATGTCTCAGATTTAATTTTATATCAGTGGGTTAATATGTCGTATCATATCAGTCCGCCCTCCCAGAACAATTTCCTGCAATAAACTCACCGAATCCACCATAATCCATATGTTATACGAAAACAAAACAAAAAGCCCCTATAGATTTCCAATATCCGGTACGAACTGACAAAATTTCGAATTACCTTCGCCTCCGCGTCAAAGCCTACCACGTGTTCGCGCACGCGCACAAATAAAACTTTTTTTGCAATGCAGCATTCAAATAATAGTACTACCGACTAATGAGTGGTTCCCTCTCTTTCTGGCAAATGAGATCGGTTATTTGGGTGAAAGGGATCGGGCACGCGACAGTTGGTTTGGCGTCTGCCACTACCATATGTTATTGAGGTTTCCAGAATTACGGTTGAAAGATGGCGATTTTCTACATTCGTGTCTCGTTTGGTCTATTCATTTTTATTTTTATGTCATTTATTAGAGAAATTTTTAAATTCGATAAGTGGGATTACCTAAAAATGTTTACTACAATCGCAATCACGCGTGATTGGCCTATACTCTCTCGCTATATGAAGATTAAAATGCATTGATGCAAGAACGCCATAAAATCAACCAATCAGAGTAATTGCGATCGTCATTCTCATTGTAGCAATGGTTTTTAGTTTCAAATATGGTCGAGCGAAGCAACGGCTGGATCATGCGTCATGCTCGTGAACGGGTTCCACCGGCGGGAATGGGGCTACTTTTTAACTGCCCGTCTTAACATGAATTGAATTGTGAAAGCTTTTTTGGAACTTCCCCTCATTGTGGAAATATTATATTCAATTTTAACAAAGTTGCATGGGTTTTAATCGGCTTGGCATCCAGCTGCCCACAAGATAGTATAAAAACTTAATACAATGTAATAGCTAGTTATTAATATTGTAAAATGATTATTTTGAAAAGAGCAACTGCTGAGTTTCTTGCCGGCTCTTCTCAGCAGAATCCGCTTTCCGAACCGCGCGGTGGTAGAGTCATGACGTGTCATAAGAGCCACAGGTTGGCCTACCTGAAATAAATAATTTGAATTGTGAATTTTTTGAATTTAGACAATCCCTCAGCTGGTTTACTTTGGGACGAATTCCTATCTAATAAAAAAATTGGAGTAGGTTAAATTGTTGAGGTCACCAGGTGGTATTAGGTAAAACTTTGATTCCAAGTTTCTATCTTTTACGTTATATTGGTTCTGGATCACTTCAGTTTATTAATTTATTTAGTAACAGAAAACATATAAAACTAAATACATATAAACATATAAAGGACGCGCACAAGGACAGCTTATCTCAGAGGAAGAGATTTCATCCAGAAGCCCTCGAATGTGAGAACAGTGAGAACATGCAGATTGCAGAGGTTGGTACTTTAATAGTCGAACTCGTTGAACTCTTTTCCACGAGAATTTAAACTCAATATTTCTTAGCTAGCTTTTTTCCGAAAATATAGCCTATGTTTCTTTCCAGGTCCTTTTTTTTTATTCGATGACAAGATAGTCCTTGACTGCGATCTCACCTGATGGTAAGTGACGATGCAGTCTAAGATGGTAGCGGACTAACTTGGAAGGGGTATGGAAGTGAAAATTCAACCCATACCCCTAATCGGTTTCTACATGTCATCGTGCCGGAACGCTAAATCGCTTGGCGGCACGTCTTTGACGGTAGGGTGGTAATTAGCCACGGCCAACGAAAGCCTCCCACCAGACCAGACCAGAGACAATTCAGAAATTATAAATTCCCTAATTGACCCGCCGGGAATCGAACCCGAGACCTCCCAGTAATAAGACCACAGCGTTCACCACTGCGCCAGGGAGGTCGTCAAATACAAAAGTCCTCAACTACTTACACCCATACAGAAAATCACGTCAATCCGTAGCTCTATTACGGCGTGATTGAAGGACAAACTATCAAAGAAACACGCAGACCGGGTGACAAAGGCTTCAAACTTCAAACATGTCATTTTAGCGTCAGGGGATAATGATGTTTAATGGGGCAGATACTGGGGAAGATACACGAAGAAGTGACTTTTCTACTCGCTTATTCCTTTTGCTTTAAATCTACTCGTATTTTAGCACTGATAGCCTAGTGGGTAGGACTGTGGTCTCCTAATCGGGGGGGTCGCAGGTTCGATATAGCTATTGGGCCTCAAAATTAACAATTAAATTAATATCACTTGCTTCAACCAGAGAGTAAGGATTATCTCCTTACACTATGCTTCAACGGTGAAGGAGAACATCGTGAAGAAACCCGCACACCTGAGAGTTCTCCATAATGTTCTCAAAGGTGTGTGAAGTCAGTCTTTTCGCATTAGGTAACGTGGTGGACTATGGCTTATATCCCTTCTCTGAAAGGAGACATGTGCTTAGTAGTGAGCTGTTGGTAGGTTGCTAATGATAATTATAACTCGTATTTTAGTCTACGTGCCCATAACTTCGGGTGGATTTAGCTTTTTCTTTCCCGTGAGAACTATTTCATTTACCGAGCTTAAAAGTATAAATCCCTTAGCGTCCATACTTATCCCATCCATCCGATTTATCTTGGGCCTGATTTCACCAAACTTTCTTATTCCAGAGAATATTACTAACCGCAAATCCAAATTTTTATAAATGCCTTGTGAAAGCTCTTTCTAGATGCTTATTTGAGACTGTCGTAATTCCTTTTAATCTTTGAATTGCTAACTATACTTCAAACTAATTTTTCTTCCTAACTAATCTGAATTAATTTACCTGCTGATGTAACTATGAGTAAGTACATGTTATAATTATTGTAAACTTTTGCGGTCCTATGAAGCCTAAAACTCTACTAAAGTTTGATTTGCTATCTTAGAACTTAGATCAGGACTTACTTTAACAGGACTTTACTTAAAAAGGATTTTTTGTTTGTTTGTTTGTACCGATTAGGCTCTGTAACTACTGGACCGATTTTAACCATTTTTTCACCAATAGAAAGCTAAATTATCAGGAAGTAACATAGGCTATAATTTATTTTCAAAAAATTAGAGATCCTTAAGAAAATTGAAATAATGTAACCCAAAGTAGCAAAATTTTGCCTATAAAATGCATTATTTGGCGTGTGCTGAGAAAACTATTGATGATACATAAAAATTATGTAATACATGATTAAAGTACTCATTATTTTCTACAAAAAAGTCGGCGAGGGAATATATCTGACTATCATATTTTTGTCACAGTAGTAGCTTTTGTGTTCTAAAATTTAATTAAATCGCCTTTAGTATTAATTCTTTCTTCTTCTACTAATACATAATTATAAATGCGAATGTGTGTTTGTTTGTCCGTCAATGACGCTGTAACAAAGCTATGGATATCCACGCGGACGAAGTCGCGGGCATCAGCTAGTCTATATTTACGTTTCGTGTAAAAATAAAAAGCCTATAGCGAAACTTGGATTTAGTTCACGACTACATCGTCACATGTAGATAGATCATATTCATAAGAAATATGTTAAACTATCGGCTTCAAAATATTAAAGGGACCTCCAGCTCCCGATGCAAAGGCTATGGTCTGTCGGGGCGTCAAAGGGATGGGCACGAGTTTACCTCGGCCATATGTCGCTCGCCCTGCCGCCGCCCTCCCCTAGGTACGCCAATATTTACTATAGCTACAAAGTTATATTTTACTAGCTGATGTCCGTGAATTCATCCGCGTGATTTAGGTTAAAAAATCCCTTGGGAACTCTTTGATTTTCTGGGATATAATATAGCCTATGCCGCTCTCCAGGTCCTCCAGTAGGTATACCCAATATATTATGCAACAAATCATGTGGATCCGTAGCTGAGTAGCTCAGTTGTGGCGTGATTGAAGGACAAACTAACAAAGCAATAAACATTACACACTTTCGCATTTCTAATAATAATTAGGTATAAAAGTACTTTGATACGCTGGATCAACAATGAACATTAACAAAATATGATAGAGTTAAATAAATTACTATTTATTATAGAGTATAAGCAGTGATAGCTTAGTGGTTAGGACTGTGGTCTCCTATTCGGGGGGTCGCACTGACTTTTCGAAGTTATACGCGTTTGAGAAACATCGCGAGGAAACCTGCACACCTGAGAGAATTCTCCATAATATTCTTAATGGTGTGTGAAGTCTGCCAATTCCAGTTGGGCCAGCGTGGTGAATTTAAAAAAAAAAGCCCTTCTCTGGGGAGACTTGTGCTCAGTAGTGAGTCGTTGATAGATTTGGAGGAGGATGGTTACGATGTAGAAATAAAATAGCGTGTTCGTAACTCAATGAGTGTAGCCGTGAGAATATATTTACAACTTAAAAGGTAAAGTTTATATACAAATTGTACAACAAGATGAGGAGTAGGGAGTGAGACTCCAGGTATGTTTTGACTGTAATAATAACTAAAAAGTAAACCGTTACGGACTAACAATAAATTGGAAAGCTTATTACCTAGTTCCTACTTACTACAAAATGTTACAATAGAAACCTTAACTAACTTATGTAAACAATGGTGGCAATAATTTGCGCAAGGATCAGGCGTGTAACGAAATGTTTCGTCCTCTAACGGGACCTATTCCCTAACGGTGCGATAATGGTTTCCTGTCTGTACCGTGGGTACGGTACAGGAGTCCCCCTCAAGCGAAGCGTACCGGCAACTTGATGATGCGGCCAGATCGTGTTTGTTTACAAACATCGGGCCGTGATGATATGATGCTTGATGCCTTGTTGGAAGGAGTTTCATGGGTAGCCGTTGTCATAGGTAGATCAGTTGGCTGTGTCTCTATATCTTGTAGAACGTAGGCAGGCTTCAAACGGTCGATTGAGATGTTTGCTTGACGACGAGGTAACTGGATCGTGTAGACCTTGTCTGTGCGTTTTATAATTTTGTAAGGTCCTTCATATGGAGTTTGAAGTGGCTTGCGTATTGCGTCGGTCCTAACAAACACGTGAGTGCATGTGAGCAAATCCTTATGCACGAACATGTGTTTATTATTATAGTACTTGGTCTCTTGACGCGGTCTGAATTCTCTTATTTGTGTGCGAAGTTGTTCGACGTAGGTGGAGTCCATAGTAGGTGAAGAACTTGCTGAACTTTCGGCAAAGAATTCGCCAGGCAACCGTAGGTTGTAACCGTAGGTAAGTTCCGCTGCACTTACGCCTGTATCTGTACGAAGGGCGGCGCGCAGGCCTAACAGTACAGTAGGCAATTCGTCGAACCATGTGCTTGTGTTAGACAGCCTTGTACGTAGAGCAGTTTTCAGTGTACGGTGCCATCTTTCTACCATGCTGTTGCTTTGCGGGTGATAAGGAGTTGTCCGATTTCTCTTGATTCCCATTAGGTGCATTAGATCCTGGAACAGCTGCGACTCAAATTGAGAACCTTGGTCGCTTGTCAGGGTCTGAAAAATTCCAAATCGACAAATCCAGTTTTTATATACGACATCTGCGATCTTTTCGCTGCAAATGCTATCTCTAGGTACAGCTTCGGGCCATTTGGTGAGTCGGTCGATCATTGTTACTAAGTAGCGATGTCCTTGTGGCGTCGTAGGTAGCGGTCCAACAATATCGACGTGTATGTGTTGGAAACGATCTGCTGGCGGGAATGAAGAAATCTTGCTAACTGTGTGGCGTTGCACTTTGCTCTTCTGGCAGCTAATACAGGTTTTCGTCCATTTGCCGATATCCGCTTGCATGGACGGCCAAAAAAACTTTCTTGTAATTAGCTTTCGAGTCGTTCTAGTTCCGGGATGGCTGATGTTGTGTATGCTGTCATATACTTCGCGTCGATACTGTTCCGGTATGTACGGTCGTATAAACTGTGTGGACGTCTCGCAGTACAACTCGATATTGGTATTAGGTATATTAATTTTCTTCAATGTGAGGTTGGGTTGTTGCAATAATGTTTCGATGCTGCAGTCCTTTTCTTGAGCGTTTGCAATTACGGTGAAATCAATGTTTGAAGGGCAGGTTATTGTTTCGATGCGACTAAGAGCATCTGCGACGATGTTTTGTTGGCCGGACACGTGGCGAATGTCAGTTGTAAACTCGCTGATGAACAAAAGCTGTCTGGTTCGCCTCGGTGTCTCGGTCGAAGAATGCGCTTTGTTTATTGCGTAGGTAAGCGGCTTATGGTCGGTGTATACAATTAGTTCTCTTCCTTCAAAAACTTTTCTAAAATGCTTCATAGCCATATAAATAGCTAGTAGCTCTCTGTCGTATGTCGAGTAGTTCTTCTGAGCGTTGTTGAATTTCTTTGAGAAATATCCAAGTGGTTGCCATTTTTTATTTACATACTGCTGTAGCACGGCTCCTGCTGATAGGTCTGAAGCGTCGCTGAATATTGCAAGAGTAGCGTTATGAGACGGGTGGGCGAGTAAAGCTGCGTTAGATATGCTAACTTTATATGCTTCGAAAGCGTTTGCCCCTTCGCTGGACCACTCGATTACTGTTTTATCCCGTTTCTTTGTATTGTGCAGGTATGCATTTAACGGTGCTTGAATCAGTGCGGCGTTTGGAATATGGTCGCGGTAGAAGTTTAACATTCCCAGGAAGCGTCGTAATTCCTCTATTGTTTTTGGCCTGGGATACTCGGTGATTGTTTTGATTTATTCTTCGGGCGGCTTTATACCTGCTTCGGACACGAGGTAGCCAAGAAATTTTACTTCCGTTCGGCCGAAAACACATTTCGCAGGGTTTATAGTGATGCCGTTATCTTCCAAGCGTTGCATAACAGTCCTCAAGTGTTCTTTGTGTTCCTTTTCGTTGGTTGATGCGATAAGAACGTCGTCGATGAATGGAAACACGTAATCGAGTCCTCGTAGTACTTCGTGTATGAACCGTTGGAATGTTTGTCCGGCGTTTTTCAATCCGGGACACATGCGCGGAAATTCAAATAATCCCATTGGCGTTATTATTGCCGATTTTTCGATATCCTCCTCTCTAATACTTATTTGTTGATATGCGCGATTTAGGTCTATGGTTGAGAATATTTTCTTCCCGGACAGCTGGTGTGTGAAATCTTTGACTCGTGGCACGGGGTATCGATCGGGTTTTGTTATAGCGTTCAGTCTTCGATAATCACCACAAACTCTGATATCTCCGTTTTTTTTAGGTACGATATGAAGAGGTGATGACCACGAACTCTTGCTTGGTCGGCATAACCCCTGTTCGATCATATTTTCGAACTCTTTTTTCACTCTTTCGTAGCGATGTGGTGGTATAGGGCGGGCGCGACAGTGGACAGGTTGACCTTGGGTTTCAATGTAGTGCTCAACTTTAATCTTGGGACATAGTTGCATTGATGATAATCTTGTGATTCCGGGGAAATCCGATAGTATTTTGTGGTAATCTTCATTGACATCGATGCTTCGAACTGTTGGAATATTTGTTGCGCGGACGAAAGATTGCATCGTTAAGCTAGTTTTTCCGTCGATGAGTCTTCGATTCTTGATATCAACGATTAGCTGATGATAATCAAGAAAATCTGCTCCGATGATTGGCTTGCTAACTTTTGCGACTATGAATTTCCATTTGAATGGTCGGCGAAGATTAAGGTCGAGTTCCATCATCTTCTCTCCGTACGTTGGGATGACTGTATTGTTTGCGGCGTAGAGATGAAAATTCAATGGCTCCGGTGTTTGACCTTTTTTGGGTGGCAACACCGATATATTTGCGCCTGTGTCGATCAGGAATGTTGTCATTGTTTTCTTATCAGTGACGAACAAGCGGTATGAATTCTCAGGTACGCCGGATCCCGCTTCATCCAGCGTAGTCGTTAGTTTTCCGACTTCGTATTTGCGCTTTTGAATGAGCATGGCTGTGCGCATTTCCTTGCATCAATGCCGAAACGACGATGGTAGTAACAATAGGGCATCGGAGTTGCACTTCTTGATCTGTTGTTACTGAGGTAGCGACGGCTTGTAGAACGTTCTCTTCGGAAAAATGGTCTGCTATTGTGTTGAGTCTTGAGCGCGGCGATTTCAAGTGTCAATTTGCTGATTGCGTCGATAACAAAATGCATATCACTGCTTGGAGTGTGCGACGTGGTAGCTGCGACGGATGATATTTGTGAGCTGGAGTTTGACTCCATCATCGAGTCTGCTATAAGCGCAAGCTCGTCGATTGCAGTCTTGGTGATGAAGTGCTGGCTGGCGCTCAGTACGGTTCGAATGTATGGCGGAAGGTGATTCATCCACATTAGCCGTAGCGTTGAATCGGGAATTTTGTCACCGGCAAGGAATTGCATACGGCGCAGCAGTTGCGAGGGCTTCTGGTTTCCGAGTTCTATCTCTGAAAGTAGCTTCTGTAGCTGGCGACTGTCAGATTCCTCGTATACGGAAATCAGGCGATTCTTCAGAGCTGTGTACAGGTCTGTGGCTGGTGGATTGCACAGTATGTCCGAGATTTGCTCGATGTCCTGTTTTCGAGCTGAGCGATGACCATCTGTGCTAGTTGCTGTTGTCCTTTCTTGAGTTCGCTCGTTGCTGCTTCGAAATTTATGAACCATAGGCGTGGCTTGTCTCGCCAAAAAGGTGGAACGCGCAGTGAGAGTGATATGGCGGCGATTTCTTCTTGGCCTGCAAGGTGTGCTTGACCGGAGATGAATGGCTGCTGTTCTTGGGCCATTTTGTTGATGTTCTTCAGAGGTAGGCTCCGTTGATAAGCTCGTCGGCAGGCTACGTTGGACTTCGATAAACTCAGGCGGTATGCTCGGCGGTAAACTCAGTCGGGGGTCACCACTTTGGAGGAGGATGGTTACGATGTAGAAATAAAATAGCGTGTTCGTAACTCAATGAGTGTAGCCGTGAGAATATATTTACAACTTAAAAGGTAAAGTTTATATACAAATTGTACAACAAGATGAGGAGTAGGGAGTGAGACCCCAGGTATGTTTTGACTGTAATAATAACTAAAAAGTAAACCGTTACGGACTAACAATAAATTGGAAAGCTTATTACCTAGTTCCTACTTACTACAAAATGTTACAATAGAAACCTTAACTAACTTATGTAAACAATGGTGGCAATAATTTGCGCAAGGATCAGGCGTGTAACGAAATGTTTCGTCCTCTAACGGGACCTATTCCCTAACGGTGCGATAATGGTTTCCTGTCTGTACCGTGGGTACGGTACATAGATTACTGATGATGATGGTGATAATCCTCTTCAAAATATAAACGGATTCTACAGCTCCCTCAGGTGCGAGGGCTGTGGGCTGTCGTGTCAGGGCATCAAAGGGATGAGTCGACCTCGGCCATATGTCGCTCGCCCTGCCCGGTGCTCCTCCCATACTACGTATACATGTTTGCTTAAGTTACAAAGTTATATTTTATTCACATCAACAGTTAAGTTACTAGATATTCTCCAAATAAAGAAGTCTTTTTCATAAAACTATTTAATAATACTAAGTAAGTACGGTAAAACTCAAGTTTTACAAAAAATCTAATGTGAAATTTTCAATACCTAGAAGGATGCTACTGTAAGTTTTTTATGAAGTAATTCTTCAATATATACCTATAAAATATACGTAAGTATGTAATATATCTATTGGGCCTCAAAATTCAAAATTACGATGCGAAAAATAAGCAGTGATAGCCTAGTGGTTAGGACTGTGGTCTCCTATTCGGGGGTCGCAGGTTCGATCCCGGGTACGCACCTCTGACTATTCGGAGTCAAGTTTGTTTAAGCAATTAAATATCACTTGCTTCAACGGTGAAGGAAAACATCGTGAGGAAACCTGCACATCTGAGAGTTCTTCATAACGTTCTCGAAGATGTGTGAAGTCCGCTAATTCGCATTGGGCCAGCGTGGTGGACTATGGTCTATAACCCTTCTCTGAAAGGAGACCTGCGCTCAGTAGTGAGCCGTTGATGGGATGATGATGATGATGAGGAAACGATAAATGTGAATAATTAATCACTTTACCTTCGATCTGGTTAAATATTAATAATGATTTTTCAATTTATTACATTTACCATAAAATTTAAGTTATGTTACGGTTTTCAAGAACGTATGAAAAATTTTCTGCTACTTACTGAAATAAAAAATACCCAGTTACCGACTAAATTAAAAAAAAACTATAATTCATAAATTTTTTTAGGTAGCTTCATAAGTTTTATGTGTCTGCCCCAAAGCGAAAAGGCATAAAGCTCTTTAGCGACATTTTGGTGAAGCGGAACCGTTTTGGTTTTTTGTGCCAACTTTTATGGGTTATTAAAACAAATTAGTGTTAATGTTTTGTGTGAAAAAAACCTATGCAATTTATTAGTTTCCTAAACAATAAAATTAGCTACTATCAGCTAATCTAAATGGCTGGTCGCAAAATGTTGCAGACGTAGTGATGTCGTAAAGATAAACAGTTTCAATATAAAGACTACATTATCATTTATCAGTTATCACTTCCACTAAGTATTTTACTTTCACAAAAAATCGTGCATTGGATTTTGCAATTATGCTTAATACCATGCAAATAATGAAAATATTGTTTAAGATTTTTGTTCACAGTTGTTAAGTTTTTTTTAAATGTTAAAGTTAAGTTACCTTTCTTTGAACATCTCTATTTTTCTTTGTAAATCAATTGAATCAGAAGTTTCTTTCTTTAAAATCCTAAATGTGTAAATAAGGTTTAGATTATATATTTTCAAAAAATAGTATGTAGGTAATATAGTAATGAGTAAATTAGTAATCAAACCCAGGGTCTCTATAAGTTTCTATCAATGTAACCTTTTTTTTCTAAGAAAATGACCATAGTGCCACACCCTATCAGTATCAGTCCAAAGAAACTATAACTTAACACCTTAACGTGTTAATAAGTGTCAAACATAGTTCCATACTATTATAACTTAGTTTCCTCGACTATCCAAAAACAGACTATAAGTGTAAGGATATAATACTCAAATTTCTTTGTCATCGAGCTTTCCAAGTTTACTAAAAGAAATTAAATAAAAATTGATCTTACATCAATACATTTAAGGTATATATTTCTACGATAAAACGTAATTTAAGAGCAGTGGACATCTATTGTCAAATAAAACGACTGTAGTCGTTTTGTAAAGCGTTTGTCGACGCGTGGACACAATAAATTGCATTTTATTGCCTACTTTAGCGCCGAACTATCGATATGGTCAACCTTTTGACTACTTCATTTGGCAGCCATATTTATGGTGATGCATCAAAGTCAAATGAAAAGAAAAATTTAGAGAAACGGATGCGGAACAAGACTTGGAGATGTGATCATTGAAGTGATTAGTCCATTTGTTTCTTAGACGTTTTTATTGTTCCATACCCAAAGGATACCAAACGGAACCAATATCTATGACTATACTTCCTATCTTTAAATCTATCCGTAGATGTAACAATTTATAACAGAACGCTATTTGAAATTACCAAAAAATACTATAATAATCTACTTAAAACCTCAAAAAATTGAATTTTTTAAAATACATATTCTTTTCAAATGGTGATACATAGATACACAAGTTTCAAATTTGGTTGTATCTACTCCATAGTAAAACTCAGAGGGTGCAGAATAATTGGTCAAGATGTGTTACCATTTTAGTGCCTAGATTATGTCGCCTTGATTTTGTTATGGCCATAGTCCTACAAAGAGAACTTGCCGCGCTGTTCGAAATTGACTTATGGTCAAAAGTCGACTCTTTGTCTCTTCTCAAAGACTCACTTAGGCTATTTATAAAAAATATGATCATGCAATAGCAATTTTTTTACAAAATGATAATTTCTGTTCTGGCAATGAAATTTTATATTTTATTTTAATTACGATGCAATTGAACTTGCGTGCTAGTTTTTAATGTTTTTAATATTATCATTGTATCGCTTAGAATGATTGATTGACAGACTGACATAATATTGGTGGTTTGCATTCAATATTGAACGGTAGACACCTACCTAAATGGTAAGCATTAGTGGAAACTAGCAATCATCAATTTCGATACGGACTGAATATAAAATCACAAGTTCGTGTTGCTTAAACAGTTGTATTTCCTCTTCTTACAAAAATGAGCTTTATTTTAATACCTACGAGGAAGTTTTTACAAAAACTTTCGTTTTTGAGTTAGGTCGTTCTACCCTTGAATGCTTTTAGTATAAAAAAGTATAATCGATGATTCTATTGATCTTTCCCACTAAATACACTTTTAATTGCTGGTTTTCTCCGCAACCGTGTATTAAGCGGTTGCGAATATCAAAATACTTTTATTTTTGAAAATAGGTTTTTGAAAAAGGGCGGGCTAGATCCTCCCAGAGCGGACCGAGCTTGAAGATCTATTGCGAATTTCACATTCTTCTCTAATTGGGTGGTATTTAGGGGATTTGTATTAGTAGATATCAAATCTTATGATTAAGCGCATTGAATACCTTTAAACTTATAATATTATAAATGTAGGTAATATTTGAGATCTAAAACTCCTTGTTTTGAATTAAAATGCAGTATTTTCCGTAAAAACCGTACTTTATTGCTTTAAAAATAATTAATTATTTCTTAGGTAGGTATTAAGCGTTTGTCCGGTTTTTCACGGTTTCACCCACGTGGAGTAAGGTTTTGGAAAATGCCGAGGAAACCTAACCTATGTCACTCTTCAGGTCCTCAACTGTACCGTCAATTTACGTTGACAACGTCAATCTGCATGTTATTACATTTCTACATTTATAAAATAAAAATAAAATACCCATGCAAAGAATCAAGTCGATCAGTAATAGCTCTATTGCGGCGTGATTGAAGGACAATCGAACAAATACACTATCGCATCCATAATATTAGTATGATTATTTAATCATTAATAAGAATACATAGTAAGTACTTATATTTGTTAGATACAGAGTTAGTTAAATTAACTAAAATTTTAAATAAATAAAAATAAAACCGTATTGCAGTCATGTTCATTAAAAGAAAAAAAAAAACAAACTTAATCCGCAATCAAAATCAACAAATACTAATTGATAAAAACTCTTACATGAAAATAAATGCCAATTTCTACTTACGTTTAAGTAGACAATGAACTTTTTATATCAGAATATTGACCATTTCACGTAAAATCAGAAAAAAAAATACAAGGGTTTGACCCAATCGATTAAGTTTTTGCCACCAGCGTGCTCTCAATTAAAATCATAAATTTCAAGATGGCGGTTGGTAGCAAAAAATCATACGTTATGATAAAGGTATGCGCTGCGGGCGGAGTTGCCTCGATTTATGACTTTATCGTAAGGTCATGTTTGACCATTCACAATGTTATGGGGTTTTGTTACCATAAACTGTAAGTAGTTCTCAAAGTAAGTTTGACGACCTCCCTGGCGCAGTGGTGAGTGCTGTGGTCTTATAACTGGGAGGTCTCGGGTTCGATTCCCGGCGGGGTCAATTTGGGAATTTATAATTTCTGAATTGTCTCTGGCCTGGTCTGGTGGGAGGCTTTCGTTGGCCGTGGCTAGTTACCACCCTACCGTCAAAGACGTGCCGCTAAGCGATTTAGCGTTCCGGCACGATGGCGTGTAGAAACCGATTAGGGGTATGGGTTGAATTTTCACTACCATACCCCTTCCAAGTTAGTCCGCTACCATCTTAGACTGCATCGTCACTTACCATCAGGTTAGATCGCAGTCAAGGATTATCTTGTCATCGAATTAAAAAAAAAAAGTACCTAACGAGTTTTTTTGGGAGGCTGTGAGAAGCGTGTGTCAACAATACGTAAGCGAGTATTTAATCTAAGTATGTACGAGTATTTAATCTAAGTAGATAAGTAACAAAATTTTGGATACGATAGGCAAGGATGTTGTGTATTATTTTCTGCGATCCCTACTTTGTATTATTGTAAATGCAAAAGTGTGTTAGTTTGATGTGTTGATTTGTCTTTCAATCACACAGCAACGGAGCAAGAGATCGATGTGATATTTTGCATGGATATAGTTGAGTTCTAAGGACCTGGAGACTCTTAGAGTGACATTCATCATTCAGGCCTTTACGTCTGTTCTAGACGATTTAAACATTGTCTCGGAGGCATTTTCTCCGGTGACTGTGGAGACCGATCCGTGAGCGACAGTTACGTCCGCACTTGCTGCAACAAAACCCGATGACCACAGACGCAGTCCCGGCGCTGGAACGCCTTCTTGACTTCTAGAGTGACATTATATTAAGTTTTATTCCGAAAAACAAAGATTCCTGCGGGATTTTCAAATATCTATCTTTGTTCGGGCGAAGTTGCGTGAAAGCGCTATAGTTTATTATAAAATACCTGTGCCAGGAAGTATTATTGCGTAATGATCCGTCCCTCATTAGGTGAACTAAATTGAAGGGTACTAAACTCCATTAGTGAATTATTCGGAACGCTTCCAAAAAAATATAAGATGTCATCAAGCTTATCATTTGACACGATGGTTTTCTTAGCCAAGACCACACCAAGACTGAAGCGAGTAACTTTATGAAACTGAGGCGTTTGTGTGTTTTCGAAAGAAGTTTACACGAACATAACACAAATTTTACTTAGGTAATAAATATATTTTATATAATTTATTGTAATGTAGGGTGTATTTTAATATAATTTGGTGTATGATTGCCTCGTTGGTCTAGTGGTTAGCTTGTTCGACTGCGGATGACGAGGTCCCGGGTTCGATTCCCGGGTCGGGCCAAAAAATGTATTTGGGTTTTTTTGCAAAGAAATTCTCAGTACTAGCCCGGAGTTAGGAAGTTGGCGGTGAGTCACCCCCGTGCCTCGGAGAGCACGTAAAGCCGTTGGTCCTGCGCCTGATCTCTCTCTGGTCGAATCGGATTTCCGTCCCATCAGACTATGAGAGTGAGGGAATAGAGAGTGCACCTGTGTTTGCGCACACACTTGTGCACTATAATATCTCCCGCGCAGTTGGCTGATCTCTAAGGAGGTTGGCCGCCGTGATCGGATTCGGTCGGGAGGACATTATTATTAATTTGGTGTATTTTGTTGAGTATAAGTTTACAAATAGGTGTTAGTTAGGTATAAGATTTAGATTAGTAAATACAATACACTATCGCATTGGGTTATCCTGTAAGGATACTGTATAAAGGTGAATAAATAAATAAATAAATAACCCAAAAATACGTTTTTAAAACAACTCACACTGTAAAACTCATAAATGGATATTGGAATTGGATTTTTTGAATATTTCAAAATAATTTCTTTTTCACAGATGAAAACAAGATTATTTCACTATCCAGGTCTTCAACTAAGTATATCTACGCCAAAAATCATCTCGATCTGATGCTCCTTTGCTGCGTGATGCAAGAAACCAATAAAAAAAACACTCGCATTTATAATTTTTAGTAAAAATAAAGAGAGAAGAACGCTATGACGAATATTCGCTAGCCATTTAGCTTCATTCGCAAATCGGCCAACATCGGCTAAGCCACGTCTAATTCAATTAGAGATTCGCAAGCATCAGGACGATGCCGCAAAGTCGAAAATTATACCTTGTTAGTTGTAACTATAATGGCGAACTAATTTGACATAATGCGTGCGCCATCCGTGATTCCAGTTATTACTGGCATGGCAACCATGTGACGAAAGGGCCGGCTAATAGAATAAAAAGATATAAAAAAGGGAAGACACAAAAAGCAACAGAAAATATTACTTATAGTGGTTTTTTAAAAGTATGTACCTATTAGCTAAGTTGAACTTGACTAAGCAGAAAGCTTGTGTTAGGAGTGGCTACAACTATAGTGCAACGGGTTGGGATCGAACCTGCGACCTTTCAGTTTTCAATCTGCACCTTTAAGAGGAGTGTCTAGTGACGAAACGCGACGCGAGTAGGTATTTTCCAAAATGCTATCTGTTTCACAACGCTTCGCTGCCCGACCCGCATCGTGCGATAGAGAGAGTTGCAAGTCCAGGAGTTATTTGCCTAAATTTTATTCTTGAAATATTGTTTCGGGTCATAACGTTTTTACCTCCCTAAACGTTTACAAAATTAGACAATTTTCGTCTCATTAGATTCAGTACACCTTAATCTAGGCTCGTACGTTTCATTTTTTTAGTATTTCAGTTTAGTTAAATTTAAAAAAATAAAATTAGTCGACGTAGTTTTTTAGTCAAAAATATGGATATTTAGTCACTAATAACTTTTAACATAAGCAATATTTCTTTAAAATTAAAACGTACGGGCATAGTTTTTCATTGTATCTGCAACATTTCAAAAAATTATGAACATTGGACAACATTTACGGGTAGCAAAACGTTATCGCTTTTTGAAGCGTTTTGTATGAAAATTTTCAACTAGACAATATATAATAGTACTACGTACGTGCTTTAACCGTTGAACACTATTGAATGAAAAATTTAATCGAACCTGGGTTTCTCCCTCACAAGCATAGTACATAATAATTCAATGCTCACAAGTAGGTTATCCTACCATTAACAGGTAAACCTACCAGTTTGTCAGTTTGTAATAGGTGAAAACATTGAAATATAAGCGCAATAGTCTATACACGGTGATAAGCCATTTTTAACCGTCTTTAAAAAAGGAGGAGGTTCTCAATTCGTCGGAATCTTTTTTTTTATGTATGTTCACCGATTTCTCGAAGACTCCTGAACCGATTTTGAAAATTATTTTTTTGTTTAAAAGGGTAGGTATACTTCCCAGATAGCATCATCCTTCCATTTAAATTTTATCGAAATCGGTCGAGCGGTTTTAAAAAAATCTACAATTATTTACTTTCTAGTAATAATTTTTTATATTAAATTATTAGTAAGCCTGACCGACTACGCAGTATCGTCGCGTTAGTAAAGACACAAGAAGAGCTCGCAAAAACTTATTAATAAAAAATGTCGTAAGTACTGTGCTGTGAAAGGGTGTCATAATTCATCAAAATAACCATCAAAAACATAAT
Organism: Oeneis ivallda; assembly: GCA_029955525.1. Lineage (NCBI taxonomy): Eukaryota > Metazoa > Arthropoda > Insecta > Lepidoptera > Nymphalidae > Oeneis > Oeneis ivallda. The sequence goes on from JARPMR010000009.1 coordinate 24,924,885, forward strand.
TATCACTCAATTACCAGTACCAGAAAATAATTGACCGAGCGAAGCGAGGTCTCTGAGTTTACTAGAGCGATTTGCACTTGTCCGTCCGTCCGTCCGTCCGTCTGTCAGAGCCTTATAACTTTTGAATTACTGAACGTAATTACTTCAAATTTAGATATAATATGTAAACCGATGGCCTCCAGCCGAAAATGGCTTAAAAAGTTATAAAAATCTTTATTTCAGGGGGGCTCTCATAGAAGCGAATGCGAAGAAATTTTTTTTTATTTGCGATTCATAGGTTTTCTGTGTATCATTTTAAAGACAATTTGGAACAGAGTACAACCGTATTTTTTTTTTTTATTTTTTTCCTAAAATTGACGAAATGGGGGGCTTCCAAAGTGGCGATTTAATACGCTTGCTAGAAGACGCTCTCTGGGAAAATTTTCTATATATTTTCAAGTTGTACTTATTTTCTTACTTCACTTGTATCCTGTACTTGAACAACAAATACTAAAATTATATGAATATTATAAAGAAACGAGATTATTTAATTTTTAATGAGCATCAGTAAATTTCACATAGCTTCACAATAATGCTAATAGATGGCGCAGTCATTAAATATTCCATTGAACTAGGAGTTACGATTTATCCCAAAAACAGTTTTGCGTCGACCATTATTATTTAGGTACATAATATAATAACATATTATTCAATTAAAATTATTCTTTAGTTAAATATCATTTTGTATATTTTCTATTCGCGTCGATAGATGACGATTTGTACAGATGCCCCTAACCCGTTTTCACTCGTTAGTACCTACCTAATAATTCAATGTTTTCACTGACGTTCCCTAACCTTTACGGGCTACCTATGATAAGTTATGTGATGATTACTGTCAACTTCTTTATCACGAACCTGTACGGGACACCTAAAAGGACATTGGGACGGATGTTAGGACTTAGCTGTGGGACTTAGGATTGTGTTTTGGAGCTACCTACGTAAAGAGACTCCTACATAGGGGATGATTTAGGTATGTTTGGTGAAAACGGGCATAATAATAATAATGTCAGTTTTGGTCGTCATGTATCGATTGAATGAATAATCATGGGATACCGTTACCGCGAGGTCTCAGTTCGGGGCGAACCACTAGTAATACGTAGGTATGGCACTCACACATTCTTCGGTTGTTTTGAGCCTACGTTTGAAGCGGAACTTTGTTAGAAACTTTCGAAGAAACCCGAACTAAACGCTTAGCGTTTAGTTCGATGGGTGAGAAATAAAAATTAAAATGACGCTTGGATAAAAGGATCCCATTAACGCAGCTTTCATTTTGCAGAACAAATCGAATGGGTGAATTCATAATCATAGAAACTGACGTGCACATTAAAACTAAATTAGATTAGCTCGGAGCAAATCTTGTGATCTACCGTGTAAGGTTTATGACTTCATTCCGTTATATCGTAGAAACGCCTGCAGCAATTACCGAAGTCAAGAAAAAACGCAACATAAGGAAAGGGAGGAAATCGGTCACACTATTGTCTTAAAAGAAACAATTGTAATAGAACAGAATAGAATAATCTTTAAGCTATTGCATAGCTTTTATCGCGGGCTTTGAACTAGGACAAACAGTTTGAGCGTGGCGACCGAATCAAGAAATTCCGTAACGAAAAAAACCTAACACCGTCGTTCAGTTAGCGTTCAACATTTTAGAGGTTCTCTAGCAGCTCTATTTGGCGCAGTGGTCGAGCGACCGCTTTCGAGCGATTTCGCAGGTTCGAATCACACTCGCGAAGTAGTGACAGTACGCTTTTCTTGTTTGTTTGTTTGTTTTTAATTTTTTTTGCATAATTTTTAGCAAAAAAAATATTGCATAAATATTATAATTGCATAAGTTGATAAAAAATGCTATGTAATAGCTTTACCGCGGCAGTCCACGAGTGCCACTTAATTTTTTATTCAAATAAACTTTTACAAAGTGCTTTCGAATCGTCAAGTGAATCTACCACTGGTTCGGAATGCCGTTCCAACTGAGAAGAACCAGCAAGAAACACGGTCCACAATCAAACCACCTTTGATTGGCCGATACTAGCTCACTGTTGGCTAAAAGTAATATTATGTAGGTATTATACAGCAAGAATGACTAATATAGCCTGAAATAGGCTGCATCCCTGCGATGTATGCATCGCATGCATAGCCTACTTTTTCCGGGAAATAAGTTCCAGAGACGAAGACGCGGGCATTTGCTGGTTTTCTAATGTAAAAGTGAGAGGAAGTCAAAAAATTTTCCAACTTAGGTACTCGATACTCGATATTTCACTAAGTCACAGACCTTATAATACTGACCTAAGTCATTCGATTATAATTCGAATGCCTGTATAGTTTAAGGACTAATTTCACTTGCTGCTAGTCTGTGGTCAAGTTATAATTACGGTTAGTTCCGACAATGTCCGGTTCATTGGCGCGTGCAAAATGTCATACCGTGGAAGTCCAGAGATGTGACTATGGGGCTGCTTGAGCAGATCAGTCTTGATACTTACATTTATAAACATCTAATATTGGCGTGAGGGTAACTTGGCCTATGACGATAGAAATTCTTCTTCTCTTGTTTTTTATCAACCATCCTTGTCTATCTTGTCCATTGCTGAACATAGATCTTTTAGGCTGGAATCACATCTGTGCGCATTGATTCGCATTTTGTCACAAAATTGTTTATTAATTAACTGTTTATTAAATTAATTATTTATTGTACATTTTTAGGGTTCCGTACCCAAAGGGTGCCAACGGGACCCTATTACTAAGCCTCCGCTGTCCGTCCGTCCGTCCGTCCGTCTGTCAGCGGGCTGTATCTCGTAAACCGTAATAGATAGACAGTTGAAATTTTCACAGATTGTGTATTTCTATTGCCGCTATAACAACAAATAATAAAATAAAATAGAATAAAAAAATAAAGGGGGCTTCCATACATGGAAAAGGAGTCGAAATAAAATTTTATTTTTTTACCCTGGCATGTGGGGTGTCATTGTCTAGAGCTCATTAAGTGGAGTTCAAATATATTTTTTTATTTTTAACTATAAAAATGAAGAAATGGGGGGCCATCAAAGTTGTCGGTTTTAGATCAATTTTTACGGAACCCTAAAAGAGCGAGGCCCGACTCGCACTTGTCCGATTTTTTTCATAGAGCCGTGTACATATCGAAAAGCCGAATTGATGCGTATCAGACTATATGAAAAATGACAGTTTTGTAAGGACAAAATGCGAATCGATGCGTACAGATGTAAATCCAGCCTCATTTGACATTGATGTGACTCATCTGATGATGTCTCATCCACCTAATAGTTTAGCTCTGCGATGACCATATGCCTGCCCATAGCGGTCATTATTTGTTGTGTGTCTGTGTAAGTATACTGTTTATATTTGTGTTGTAATTTGTGTATAAATATTAGAGATGAAACGGATATCCGTTAACTATCCGGTATCCGGCCTATCCGGCCTTGTTTTCACTATTCCGGTATCCGGCAGGATACCGGATAGTGAAATTTAAAAAATATTATTACTATACTTTGGGATTTATACAAAATAATAAGTTATTGACACTGTTTACTTTTATAATAGCACATAAAAACATATTGTGTTATAAAAATTTTGTACTCAAAATTAACAAGTGGCAAATTGTGGTGAATGAATACCAAATTTTCCGCATTTGTTGGTAAGAGTCGACTCCGCTTAGCTTCGTATACCAGACCAGCTTCCGAAAATACCGATCTCGTTCATGACGCCTGTATTCAAATCAACTGATCGCGATATGTAAAGAGCCGAATATTCGGCAGCCGGATATCCGGTGCTCCGGCCTCGTAGCTTGCCGAATATCCGTTATCCGGTATCCGGCCAAACCATTATCCGTTTCATCTCTAATAAATATGCCGCCGTAGTGATACATAATTAGGGTTCCGTACCCAAAGGGTACCAACGGGACCCTATTACTAAGCCTACGCTGTCCGTCCGTCCGTCCGTCTGTCAGCGGGCTGTATCTCGTAAACCGTAATAGATAGACAGATGAAATTTTCACATATTATGTATTTCTATTGCCGCTATAACAACAAATAATAAAAATTAAATTAAATTAAAATATTTCCATGGGTACATGAAAATATTTTAATTTAATTTTTTTTAACGGAACCCTAAAAGAGCGAGGCCCGACTCGCACTTGGCCGATTCTTTTTCTCTCAGTATACACATTAAAAATATACATGTGAGCGGTAAGGGGACATCTATCAGTAGACTAAACCTCTCGCGGACGTACTCTATGTTAACAAGAACCAAATAAAATAAGACCATCAAAACGATTCATTCGCACTACACAGTAACAATATTGGCTATTAAACGGAACTGCGATATCTTACAAATTCTGCTTACTTCCGCTGAAACCTTTTCGGGAATTATGGGAAGTGTCGATTCTGTACGCCCTTTGAATATCATCCCTTATTCACCCACCCAGTACCTACCCTCCAAAGTTACACCCTACGTTTCACAGAAAAGATACCATAGCCTGCTAATTAGGTATCAATTTGATACGGCTGAGTCAGCGGAACACGTGTATCTTAGAATTAGAGTTCGATACTGTGATCGTCTCAAATAATCTATCACGGGTCCACAACTGCACATGGGTCTCCTCTATATCAATTACTAGCTGATGCCCGCGACTTTGTCCGCGTGGACGTAGTTTTTAAAATCCCTCGGGAACTCTTTGATTTTCCGGGATAAAAAGGAGCCTATGCCACTCTCCAGGTCCTCAACTATACTCTGCATGCAAAAAATCACTTTGATCCGTAGCTCTGTTGTGGCGTGATTGAAGAACAAACCAACAAACAAACACACTTTCTCATTTATAATATTAGTATGACGTATTCGTAAGGAATAATTAATACCACGAAAATAAAGGCGATCTGATTAAATTTTAAAACACTAAAACTACTATTGTGACTTAAATATGATAATTAGATATACTCCCTCGAGAACTTTTTTGTAGAAAATAATGAGTACTTTAATCATGTCGTACATCATTTTTATGTATCATCAATAGTTTCCTCAGCACACGCCAAATAATGCATTTTTGAGGCAAAATTTTCCTACTTTGGGTAACATTATTGTAATTTTCTTAAGGATCTCTAATATTTTTGAAAATAAATTATAGCCTATGTTACTTCCTGATAACTTAGCTTTCTATTGGTGAAACAATGGTTAAAATCGGTCCAGTAGTTACAAAGCCTATTCGGTACAAACAAACAAACAAACAGAAAAATCTTTCCTCTTTATAATGTTAGTATTGATCATGTCCTTCAACGGCGATGGAAAACATCGCGAGGAAGCCTGCTTACCTGAGAGTTCTACATTCTCAAAGGTGTGTGAAGTCTAGTAGCAGTCCACAGTTGGCCAGCGAGGTAGACTATGGCTTAAAAACACCAGACGTACTTATCTTTTGCTTGCTTTTCCTGTTTGTTAAGTGTGTTAGTGCAGAGCTTTGATTTGGTGCAAAGATTGTAAACTGGGACTTTTCCAGAATTATCCAAAATCCATCTATTTATATGTATAAAAATAAACAAAATTGAATTGTCTGTTTGTAATGTCAAAATAACAGCTTTTTACTAAATGCATAATATGAAAGTATATTCGGTTCAATTTATAACTAAACATCAATTTTTAAAATTTTTGTCTGTTTGTTTAGGCTCATCTCGGAAACCATTAAACCGATTTTGACGAGATTTCACTGACAGATAGCTGATGTTATAAGGAGTAACGTAGGCTACTTTTTAACTGACTTAAAAAGGAATTGTGTTTTTCTACTTATGTTTATCGATATATCCGTGATTTCTACACCATTTTGCGTGAATCTTTCTTTAATCGTTGCGAGATGGTTCCATAAAAACTTTGGGTTCTAACTCCTCAATCCTGATGCTGCAAGGTTACTGCTCACCTAAACTGTGATGATTTATTAACTGTCATTATGAATAGGTATTGTAGGTACCAAGCAAAGACTACATAGTTAAATTCCAGGACCCAACTCCTCAATCCTGATGCTGCAGGATATCTGCCCACGTGAATCAAGTCGCGGGCATCAGCTAGCCTGTCGATAGATGACGCTGTGTACAAATAATTTAATTTGTATGTTCCAAAAAACTATACCTAAGTTTGATTGAGGCCTGATTTCATTATGTTCCCTAACCTTTACGGGCTACTGATAAGTTAGTTGACGCTTTCTGTCAACTTTGTTATTACGAACCTCTACGGAACAACTAAAGGTGAAAATGACATTGGGATGTTAGGATTGTATTTAGGGGCTACCTACGTAAAGAGACTTCTACAGAGGGGATGATTTAGGTATGGTTGATGAAAACGGTCATAATAACAATGTCAATTTTGATCGTTATAATATATCTATTGAATGAATAAGTAATTATGGGAAACCGTTACCGCGAGGTCTCAGTTCGGGGCGAACCACTAGTATAATAATGTACGTATGAAGATGATATTTAAGCACTACTGTAAAACTGATGCAAAATATGAAGAAACTACGAAAATATCCTGTGAAACTTATGTGTCACAAATTCTCACCCTATAACCTACATCTGTCAACATTCCCGTGAACTTTTAAGATTCCTTCGCAAATTACTCGCCTAATTAATCAGTTAATTACCTACTTACTTGCTGCGATTTCATAAAAAAACTGCCATCTGTTTTGAGGTGTTTACGGGCTATAAGAAAAAAGCGCCAAAAGTGACAGTTGTTACAAATCGACCGCGATGGCGTTATGAGGCTTCGCACCAACTTTGCGCATGCGCCACCAGATGTTTTGCAATTGGCTGAAATTTTAGATCACTTTTTTCTAAGACTTTTTCATTAGCACAGTACGTACTCCGTACAGTAGACTTGTAGGCTTAAAAATAAAACAAGTGTAAATTAAAAATTTATTTTCAAAAAACAAGCTTTTAGTAGCTGGCTACATCGTCAGACCCTAGCTATCATCTAGAACTAGACTATCTGTCAAGACGAATCAAACGAGCCCAAACTCGATGGGGTTGCGTCGTTTTATTAGAGTTGCCAAAACTACCTTTCGGCTTCATCATGAGACCCTGAATATCATCTAGGACCAGACTACTTGTCAACACTAATCAAACGAGTCTAAAGTCGATGGTATTACGTCATTTTATTACAGAGTTACCAAAACCACCTTCCTGTTTCATCATCAGACTCAGATCAGACCCTGGTAACCATCTAAAATCAAAAAACTCGTCAAGACGATTCAAACGAGCCCAAACTCGATGAGATTGTGTCATTTCATTGCGCAATTCCTATGGCCACCTTCCAGCTCCATCATCAGATCAGCACCATGTCATCATAATATTGCAAATTGTCACGCGATTTAAACATATTGTATGCAAAATTTAGTTGATGACAAACATCGGGACAGGTGAAACTAAATAAAAGCTTGTAATAGATACTGAAGCCTCAAACTATAGCGTAAGCACGCAGTCTTTAAAAAAAAAACGCAATGATGTGAAAAATATTTTAGTTCGGTAGGTATTGAAGCAGTGATAGTCTAGTGGTTAGGACTGTGGTCTCCTATTCGGGGGGTCGCAGGTTCGATCCCGGGTACGCACCTCTGACTTTTCTAAATATCACTTGCTTCAACGGTGAAGGAAAACATCGTGAGGAAACCTGCACATCTGAGAGTTCTTCATAATGTTTTTTTATTTTATTTTTTATTTTTTTTAATTTCAGTAGTAAACCTGTTGGTATTAATTTTCCAACAACCTTAAAAACTAGAAGAATATAATTACTTAACTAATAACTAAGTGCTAAAACAACTTACTAATTACTCCTAACTTAACTTATACATGCATAAAGTATATAAATATAAAATAATAAACAAAACTAAAGAGAAAACAAAATAAGTCGCACTGTCTCTCATCTTTAACTATTCGATGACTAATTAAATCCTCCATTGTAGTAAACAGACAAAAAAAAAACAGCTACACGGAGGTGCTTCCGTTCCCCCGATTAGCAATTTTAACTACCTTAAGGGCGACTTTTAGAAACACCCCCCTGCTACCGTCTTCCTCGACCAAGCTGCGTAGGTTATTTTCTGTAATGGTACATCCCAGAATCAACTCCGCATCTGTCCGATGTTTAATATACCTTGGACATTGGCATAAAATGTGCATTATTGACTCCGGGCTAGAACCATCGCAAATACAAGCGGGAGAACTCTTCAATTTAAATTTATATAAATATTCTCCAAATCCGCCATGCCCCGTAAAAAGCTGAGCCAGCTGATTATTCAAAGCTACTTTCTTTAGAGTTTTATAGGCCTGGCGGATATCCGGGAAGAATACCTTGGTAACTTGGTCTTCATAATGTTAGAACGAAGGTGTGTGAAGTCCGCCAATTCGCATTGGGCCAGCGTGGTGGACTATGGCCTATAACCCTTCTCTGAGAGGAGACCTGCGCTCAGTAGTGAGCCGTTGATGGGTTGCTAATGATGAATGATGAGGTATTGAAGGCCCAAGCAACTAAACCCCGAAATAAGTCTAAAATCTTTATGTATAATAAGAACTAGAAATCTTTAAGAAATAAGTCTAATTCCACTAATTCCAATGATCAGCTGGTCAATCGTGGAAAATTGTATCAATAATTGCTACAGTCTCTATTGTGGTGATGCCGATAGGCTGAACTTATGGCGTTATTGCTGCAACGATTGAGAGAAACAAGACTGGTTTCGATCGTCACAATCATTTTAGACAATCATGACAGCAGTCTAAACTTTATAATCTACTAGCTGATGCCCGCGACTTCGTGCGCCTTGATTTAGTTTAAAAAAATCCCGTATAGGGACTATTTGATTTTCCGGGTTAAAAAGTAGCCTATGTCACTCTTCAGGTCCTCAACTATATACCTATGTAAAAAAAATTGATTGTCTGTAAAGTTAGTTTACGGACGATAGTTTTACGTGATAAAGTCATAAAGATGAACAGCGCGCGTGCTACTAGAACTAGCTCGCGACACATCCGCTAAACACCACAGCTAACCACAGCGCGCACGCGATGACTGGCGGGCGGCGGCGGGTCACAAGCCAACGCTTGGGCCGATCGTGCCTCTCTATCGCTTGGCCCGCGCTCTCGCTTGCACGCTCAGGCTTAGGCGGAACGTGACCACTTTTTCGTGCGTACAACCGGTGTTCATCGATTTATAAGACGTTATCACGTCAAAAATTACGTCGCTCCGTAGCTCTGTTGCAGCGTGATTGAAGGACAAACAAACACACTTTAGCAACCCATCAACGGCTCACTACTGAGCGCAGGTCTCCTCTCAGAGGAATATTAGTAAGGATTTTTCACTACCTGTCAAAACGTTTCGCCTGAAAGCGCCTGAAAGCGCCCGGGCGCGTAAGACTTTCTTCTCCGGTTTCAAGAACCATGCGCTGTGCTGAGCAAGTCGCTTAAGCCTCTCTGCGAGAAACCATACTTGTTTACCTTTTAAGACAACTAAGGAGAAATATATTAAGTATACAAGTAAACCCAGTAGGTACGCACTTAGGCAGTCTACACACGGTGGCAGTAGGCCAGTGGGTGACCACGTAAGGCTTCGCGCGCACGAACTTATTACACGCCTCGTTGAACCGATGCATCTTTGCTTTATTATAATAATATTATCTATGCATCTTTGTTTTGATTACCGAGTAGGTTGTGCTGATTTTTTTTTTAATAAGACTAAGTAGGATGTTCTGACCTCCCTGATGCAACGCGATGCATAATTCCTTAATGAAAAAAAATGCGTCAAAAAATGTGTCGTGAAACACTCGGTTAATTGGAACTAAGTTTCTTTTAATAATAAACTAGCTGATGCCCGCGACTTTGTCCGCGTGGATTTAGTTTTTAAAGTCCCTCGGGAACTCCTTGATTTTCCGGGATAAAAAGTAGCCTAGATGTTGACCCGAGTAATAAGCTACCACGGTATAAAATTTTGTAGAAATCTGTGCGGTAGTTTTTACGTGAAAGAAGGACAAACAAACAGACAGACAAACAGACAAAAAAAAAATTAGCTTCTGTTTTGATATCTGTATCTTGAACACAATTAAAAGCAAAAACCCTTTTTTGAATCTATTTCATGTACAGAATTGGTTTCGTTTCTGTTTTATTATATTACTAGCTGATGCCCGCGACTTCGTCCGCATGGATTTAGTTTTTAAAAATCCCGCGGGAACTCTTTCATTATCCGAGATAAAAAGTAGCTCTCCCGGTCTGAGGAACCACTACTACATCCATTACTATACCCATGCAAAAAATCGCATCAATCCGCTGTTCTGTTGCGACGTGATTGAAGGACAAACCAACAAACAAACACACTTTTGCATTTATAATATCAGTAATGCTTTATTATAACACTTTTTATAATTGTCAAATTTTTTACCATACTTAACCAAAGATAAATTACGTTTAGCTGTCATTTACGTTTTGTTATTCCACTGTCATTTGCGTTTTGTTATTCCATGTGAGATGCGTTTTTGTTATACCACGTTTTATAGTGACATGACGGAAACGCGGTCGAACGGGATAAAAAGTATCCTATGTCCGTCTCCTGGTTCTAAGCAACCTCTCCACCAATTTTCAGCCAAATCGGTTCATCCGTTCTTGAGTTATAAATAGTGTAACTAACACCACTTTCTTTTATATATATAGATTAATTATTTTTTATATACGTAACATAATTAAAAATATTATAGTTTAAAGTCAGGATTCGAACCCCCGAACCGATAGTTTCACTCCTTCGTTTAGCCGCTACGCCAAAAAGCTGTAATAAACGAAGGCAACAAGTGTCGTAACAGAAAATTCTTACACTTTTTTCGCCTAGCCTCCATCCGCCAAACCGTCCGAAAAGGAACTTCGTTTCAATAAGTTTCCGATGTCTAAGGTCGGTACAGGGAATAAAATCCAAAGTTAATAAGTTTATCGTATGCATACCTATTGGAAAATTAAGATAATCTTGTAATTTAGCCTCTATATCTTAGTATCTAATGATAAAGATACGACACTTAGGGCCTGTTTCGCCACTATCCGTTAAAGTGACTGATATATAGGTACCTATCTAACAGATAAAATAGCTGTCAGATAAATCTGTTCTGTTGTGAGTTCATCAGAGAAACAGAACATGAACGCTATCTGTCAAACAAGTTGGGGATAGGCTATCAGGCGCTTTAGCAGCAAGTGGTGAAACCACCTGATCGGTGGGTGAAACAGACCCCTAGACGTATCAAAAATACAGAGAAAGATCACCAATCATATTCAGACATTAACAGTCTTTTATAAATCGGACGACATCAGCCGTTCTTGCCGCCGTAGTTTTCTCAGGATATGACGTAGGTAATAAAAGAGACAAATCACACATCCCCATAGACACAGCCTCTGACTCTCACAGTCTATGGGAAAGTTTTTTTTTTATAAAAAAGAAACACTTGTACCTATATAATGATCACAATAAATGTAGAGAAACGGAAGAGTTCCGTGCCCGCATCCGGTGATAAAGCTTGTGGCACACTGAGGCCTTTTTATTATATTATTTTATCAAAGAATAGCAGTTTTCTTGGTAGAAATGCCTTCAAAAACTTTGCACATCTATATTTTGTACTAATTTTTCCTGCCATTTCATTGGCGTGGAGTTATGTTTCTGAAAAATCAGGCGTGAATCATTTGTTTTATTGGAATAAAAAGTATTTTGTCGCTGTCTAGTCTAGGTCATTAACTATATCGATTAAAAAAGTCTACTCGATCCTTTGCTGCGTCATTGTCAAAAGAAACGAAAACAAATACACTTTCACCATGAAATGAATCAAACCAAATGACCTCTCGTTTTCAAAAAATTTAAGTCAAAGTCCTTCCTTAATTGTTTGTTTTAAGAATACTTGTAAATCTTAGTAGAATTTGTCTCGGTGCATCTAAAACCTTATTCCGTGATACCTGTTCATAATGATCTGTATCCAAATTAAGGATTAATATCATCCGCTTTATCTTCTGAGAAACGCGCTACCTAAAGTTTTATTTTATTATTCTTTATACTTTCCAATAAACCTTTTATCAGTAAAATCATGTAAAATCAAAAGATGTAGTTCTAATAGGAGTTTAAGTTTGTATCTTATTCTGATTAGGTATACAATAAGCCCCGATTTCACCAACGTCGCGTGACGTTTATCCTCGGAATAAATTGGGCGTTCTGACAGTTTTTGTATTGAAAATACTGTCAAAATATCAAATTTACGCGCGGATAAGACTTAATTTACGTTGGTGAAATCCAACCTTAACCCGGTAGTTATTAAGGACCTGTTTCACCACCTTCAAGTAAACTTTAACGGACAAATAAACGTTTCGATAGGTTTTGTATGGGCTATATGTCTTTATTTGATGGATATTTACTTGAAAGTGGTGAAACATGCCTTTAGTATAGTATATATAGAATATAGACACTTTCACAGATCGCGGTCTTGGGCGTTTGCATCCAGTGGCTCCCTGCGATTGATAGAGCTAGTTTTTGTTTTTAGCTAAATAGACAGAAAGACATACAGATTTTTAATATACATATATTCATGTACGTATATTCATAGGTTCATTTTTCCATTTTTTTAACATAATTATAGCTGCCTAATTATGTATTTTCGATTAAAAATAACAAAGATAGTGAATTTAATTATATTATCATTATTATGAACTTAATAAAGATGCCTATAATTATGTCTTTAAAGATTGCTTTCCTAAGGCGTGAGAAAAATTTATTAGAAGACCACCTTGAACATTGCAAAAACTGTAAAAACTTTATTAAAATAAATCAAAATAAAAGTCAGAATTTTGGCAGAAAAAAGGGTCAAAAGTGCGTTTTTCGGCGCCAAATAGTCACTAGCTTTTACACGGTCATTTTACAAAATTTTCAAAAAAATACATAACACTTTAACACCCGTTCGATGATAAAAAGAATTGAAGATTATTAAGTTATGACCAAATTTTGACGGGTTCGAGAACCTATAAATTGTTGCATCTCTTTCTATTAATGTTGGGAAGGAAAGAGATAAAGTTATTCGCGGTTCAAATTAAAATGTGCCAAGTGATGGCCACCCAAATTTGTAAAAAAATAACAAAGTCCGATCTCAGTTATTGCCAGTAGGTTCTGTATGTTAACATTTTAAGTACTTAATGCAAGTTTAAATAAGTATTTAAAATTGCAATCTGAATAAAATACCTAACTACGTTGCCCATTTTGCCGTATTTTTATAAAATTATAATGTGTACGCAAAGAATCCAACGAACCTGATTGGCTATAAAATTGCTGTTTACAAGTAGGCAGGCATGTTGGCATCAGAAAAGTAGGAAATTCTCAATTCGGACGGTAGGTATCTTTTATTATTCTTATCAATGTGCAATGGTGTGCAATTTTGAATTTCACGGATAATAGGACTTTTGACGTGACAACGTCTTATAAATTGGTTTGCCGGGTGACACTTCAAGAAACTGCGTTACGCTCCGCTCACGTTATGCGCTCACAATGAGAGCGAGTGAGAGGCATGGTTAGCCCGCCTAAGAGCGAGAGAGACAGACATAAAAAGTGAAAGGCACGCGTCCCTTCCACTCGAGCACAGTTAGCCCGCCTAAGAGCGAGAGAGACAGAGCGAGAGAGAGAGTGAGAGAGATAGGCATACACACCGGTTCATGTCTTGCGCTTCTATTTCGGTTGTCACGTAAAACTTTCGCCCGTATACCGACTTTACAGGCAACCAATTTTTTTAGCAATTAAATTGAATAAAGAAATAAAAACTTCATTTAGATATTATGATAATACTAGCTGATGCCCGCGACTTTGTCCGGGTGGATTTAGTTTTTAAAGTCCCTCGGGAACTCCTTGATTTTCCGGGATAAAAAGTAGCCTAGATGTTGACCCGAGTAATAAGCTACCACAGTATAAAATTTTGTAGAAATCTGTGCGGTAGTTTTTACGTGAAAGAAGGACAAACAAACAGACAAAAATTAAATAAAAATCTGTTTTGGGCTTAGTATCGATAGTAAAGCATCCCCCAATTAAAATTTTCAAAATATATTAAATGTACAGAAATCTTCCAGTTACAGCTTTATTATATGTATAGATTTTGGACCCATTTTAAACCAACCGATATTTCAAAAAATTAAATTTATCCCAAAATCTCGATAATAAATAGGGAATCCCAAATCTCCCTCCCATAGGAAGCTTAACACTCGATAAAGAAGCTTCCTTCTTTATCGAGTGCCGACGCTGACTTGCAATCGTGGTTCGATAAAAAGTTCTCAGGGAGTATCGACATAAAAAACACCTCGCGATGACTCGCTGAAAAGTTCGCTAAAAAACTGTGACACCTAACAAGACTACCTGATGTATCAATATGCATGATTTCTTTATTCAATTAACTTGAAGTACGCACCTACCAAAGTTATACATATATATTTTTCGTAGACGTAGGTACTAGTGCTTTATTGCAATATAGGTACGAGCTCTGGGTTGGAATAAAGAGTTATTGAGTTCTCCCTTGGGGTTAATAGTAGGTAACTCGGAGTTGGAGAGGTAACGGTTTTTCACCTCCATGCATTTTCGCATGCGAAAGAAAGCACGTCACTGCGGTATCAGTGGTCGTGTGACGTGTCAGATTGTGACACTTGACTATGAGAGTGAGGGAATAGAGAATGTCTTTTGCTTGCGCTTACTTACTGTAATTACTTTAATATACCCTGCGTAGTTGGCAAGTCTCCGTTGAAATGATCCTTACTATGGGAAAGTCTGCTTGTTTGTTGGTTTTCCTTCAATCACGTAGGAGCGAAGAAACAGGTTGACATAAAAATTTTTCAAATGTCTCACTCGTACGAGTATAATTGAGGATCTAGTAAAGGGTCTAATGACTACTACATTTTTCCCTGGTGAAAACAAGAGCTCCTGAGTCCTGAGGGATTCTTAAAAACGAATCTCCAAGCAGACGAAGTCGCGGGCAAAAGCTACTTTTTAACTAATTTTTATTAAGTTCAACTCACGAAACCTCTACGTGTTGAACCCATTTCCCGCATTTCTTGTGTTGAATGTTCATAAAAAATTGTTTTTAACAAACAAAATTTCAAGTAACTACCACCAGGCGATATCTCAAAAAATCAGTAGCAAAGATAAACACTTGACTTAACACAAGTGTTTTGATAGGTACTTAAAAAGGTAAAAATTAATCACAAAGTTATTGGTGAGAAAATTGATCATTTTAGGGGAATCATGAATCAAATAATAAATACACTACAGAATCAACTTCAAACGGATAGTTTTTATAATAGGTAATAAAATAATGTTTTCATTAAGAAAATACGTACTTGAAAAAGTAGTAGTAGTAGTTTACGTAATTGAAAAAGGGTAAAAAAATGACTATGACCAAAAATATTTTTTGTCGTTTCAAACAATTTCACCGTGGCAAATTTTTTTACCAGATTCATAAAAAGAAAGAGGTTTTTAATTTAATGCATTTTTTAGTAAATATCAAGTAATAGATAGATAACAATAGCGTTTTTCTGTTCCTATTGTAAAAATTAATCATTTACAATACCGTTAAACCACAGGTTTAAACCGTAAAATCGGTTCATTTCGAATCCAATTCAAAATTAAAATTCACAATGAAAATAATTCGCTCATTTGACAAAGGGGTATCAAACAAAAAGACAAAGTATCAAAACCGCCTTATACCACTTTGGTCTAGCCATGCCGTAATGTTTGTACGACTTTGAACCTTATTTTGTACCTAGTAAGTCTTGAAATAAATGGTATATAATGGATAATAGATTTTTTTCAACAGCGCCAGCATTCCCGCTGTGACAAACAAGTGCAACTCAAAATGTTAATTTTTTGTTTTCGCGCGGGTGATGACGGGCGGTCTTTTTATTTATAATTTTTGATTTATATACCTTCGCTTTAGTGGTTATTCTTCCGGTGTGACAAACAATGGAGTTTAAAATTTATATTTAATTATATTATTATTAAAATAGAAATAATTAATCTATAAGTCATCTGTGAAAAACACAAATTAATTGAGTAGGCAGGAGGTACTTACCTACTAGAAGTAAAAATTACACATACCATACGTACAGTTATTTACTGTACGTATGGTATGTGTATACTGTACCTAAACATCGAACGCCAGAAAGAGATTGGTCAGACCTGGCCCCCTAGAGCGTCGTCGTCTCTATCACTCTTCTTCTTCTTCTTCTTTATCAACCTATAGACGTCCACTGCTGGACAAAGGTCTCCTGCATGGACTTCCACAGGCTTCGGTCTTGCACCGCTTGAATCCAGCGGCTCCCTGCGACTCGTTTGATGTCGTCGGTTCACCTGGTGAGGGGCCTGCCAACACTGCGTTTCCCGGTGCGGGGTCGCCACTCCAACACCTTGGGACCCCAATGACCATCAGCTCTTCGAACTATGTGCCCCGCCCATTTCCACTTCAGTTTTGCGACACGTTGAGCTATGTCGGTGACTTTGGTTCTCCTACGAATCTCCTCATTTCTGATTTGATCTCGCAGGGATATACCGAGCATAGCTCTCTCCATCGCTCGCTCGGTGACCCTGAGCCTTCTTATGAGGCCCATAGTTAGCGACCATGTCTCGGATCCGTAAGTCATCACTGGCAACACGCACTGTTCGAAGACTTGAGTCTTCAGGCACTGAGGGATTTTGGACGAGAAGACATCTCGGAGCTTCCCGAACGCTGCCCAGCCGAGTTGGATTCGGCGGTTATTCTCTTTCTCGAAATTGGACCTACCTAGCTGGACTCATAATGTCATAATTGAACGTCTTTTATCGAGTGTATTTTGTATCTAGATAAATAAAAATGTTACACATGCAGTTCATCATCACCATCATCTGACGACGTCAGTCCACAACTGGACGCAGGACAGGCATAAACAGGGTTTAGGCCATAGTTCAACACGCTGATCAATGCAAATTAGCATACTTCAAACACCTTTGACAACTCTCACGCGTACAGGTTTCCCACCATATTTTCTTTCACCATTGAAGCATGTGACATTATGGGGGGAACCGGGAACCTCATGCAAACACCGCAGTCTACCGCAATTACATACATATCCGCATAATATTACTTGTATTCTCGCAGTTACAACTTACAACAAAATATTTTTCTGCAAAGAGTAACACCCATCATCAAATAAAAACCGATTCACCCTTCCCACACATATCAAACATATCTCCCGCTGCGGAGCGGCCATTGTGAGCCGTGTTACAACCTTGATTTTACACTAAAGGCCCGTTTATTGCCAGTTTGCATAAATTCTCCGCCCGGAATTGATATGTTTTCCTAAAATATTCGCTTTTTTACGATTTTAACGGTTATGATGTCTTTCTCTCGGACTTTGGGGGGTCCAAGAGAGATTTATGTCATAGAAAAATGTTGAATCAATTAGTAAGTAAAGAGCTGTAACGGAGTAATTTGTCTGATGGGACTTGGGAGGCTTCGGCCGCGGCTAGTTACCACCTTATAGTCTCAGACGTGCGGCCAAGAATATGGGTTTTATCTGAATTGCCCATCCAAATAAGCTCGCTACCATTTTGGATTACATCGTCACTTACTATTAGGTGAGATCGCAGTCATGAGCTTTCTTGTAATCTAATAAAAAAAGACTATTCTATCAAAAACATGATGTACTTAAACCAACATATATCTTACTCACAAGTTAAGAACTTCAAAAAGCGGATGTACCACTCCGGAACAATCCAGATTTATCGAAGCAATCAAAACAAATTCGAAATTAAACGGAAACCACCCCACAATAAGGTTTAATCAGAACCATAAACATATGGTAAACATCCGAAAGGGTTGAACAATTACATAAATTAATACTAACATCCTTTTTATATAAAGAAATTTTAAATATATACGCGTAAAATCACTTCCTCTATCATTTACAATGTTTTTTCCCGCCATATGACGCCATTTTTTCTTCAAGATGGCTGCCCCATATGTCGTCGGCGTAGCACGTGTTACGATATTATTTTGTTTGCTGCTAGTGTCTCATTATTGAAATTGGAGGAAAACAGAGTATTATGATTATTATTTGTACGCAAAAAGCCTTATTTATACATATATTCCACGTCACTTTCTTTCTCGTTTTATTCAGTAGTGCGGCAGCAGACTTTCCGACTTTCCATGGTTATTGTAATAGGTACATCTTTCTAAAATTATCCAACTTTGGTTGCGCTTTCGTCAGTAGAGTTGAATGAATTGCAAATAAATTATCCAATGATCGTTCTCGTTCATTCGAATTATAAAAAGCAATAAATTCAATCATTCTCATTCGTATAATCATTCATTATCCTAGAGATGAATTAAAACTTTCGAATTTTCTTTCGAATGAAATTAACGCGATCCATGAATGCGAATATTATAGAATGTGTCGAATATATTTTCTTCGAATGAACATTCTAACGAATCATTCACATTAAACCCATATCTATAGGCACACCAGCAAAATGTATGACTCCGGGCGCCATCAGTTGTACCTGTTACATCTAAATACGCTAAACATTGATTAGAACCACACGAGTAAAGTAAACCTAATGTATTTGCCTCTTTAAGAGTTTATAAGAAACTTTCCTTGCAAAGAGTCAATAATTAAGTGGGTTATTTGGGTACACGCAAGCCGCGAGCCGTTCTCTGGTCATTTCTTCCATTTGTCTTTGCTAAGTGAAAAGAATTATCACGGTAACACATGTTATAACAGCTTCAGATGGTACATATTTCATTTTGCCATACGCGTTCAAAAAGACTGTAAAGATGTATTTGCTCAAATCTTAGTCATTAAACGTAAGTACTACGTGGAAGGTTACCTTTTCCTCTATCCATCTGTCTAGGTCATGTAATTTTATCATTAACTGATACTACTAGGTACCTACATAATTTTCTTAATTTTTCCAATATACATATTTACTAATATTATAAATGCGAAAGTGTGTTTGTTTGTTGGTTTGCCTTTTAATTACGCTGCATCAACGTGTTTGTGATCGCAGATTGACGTGATTTTTGCATGAGTATAGGCACGTATAGGTGAAGACCTGAAGGTAGGCAAGGGATACTTTTTATCCCGAAAAATTAAAGTGTTCCCGCGGGATTTTAAAAACGAAATCCACACGGATAAAGTCGCGGGCATCAGCTTATACATCAGTTTTAGATAATGTATCTACATTATCTTAAAAACACGATATAATAAGACTATAATAGTCTATTTAAACCAAACATTTTATAAGTTATACAAGCCTTAAAAGTAAATCTACTACTATTAGGTATACCTTAGATTTTTAGATAAGTACAGATATAATTATCACGTTTATAGCACATAACTCAAAATTAGATTTTTTGACATTAGGGCCTTTTTAGTAAACGGACGCCAGTATTATCGAGATTGTCGCCTTAAAGGACGTTTAACTTAATTAATGCATTTCGACACTTCTGAGTGAAAGAATTTTAACCGCTTGTTTGGCACCACTTTCGGGAAAATCAATTATTTCAGATAGTAGCTATACACTTTGTTGCTTGTAGGTCTAGAGCTAATTGAAACGATTTTGATAATTTATCTTCGATAAAAATAGATAAACGAGAAGGGTTTAGACTTTAGGGCATAGTCCAACAGTAAGTTCGAATTTGTAGATTTCCCACACCTTTGAGAACATTACTGAGAACTCTCAGGTAGGTAGGGAGGTTTCCTAGGGATTTTTCACCGTTAAAGCAAGTGATATTTAACTTCGAAAAGTCAGAGATGCATGCCTGGGATCCAATTCCGGACCCTCCGAAAAGGAGGCCGAAGTCTTAAGCACTATAGGCTATCACCACTTACTAAGCTATCACCACTTACTAGGCCATCAATATTTACTAGGTCATCACCACTTCCTAGGCAAGAGCACCACTTACTAAGCCACCACCGTTCGTTTAATCATTACTGATTATGTCTTTAAACAACAAAATAAGTCCTAAGTCCTAACCTCTTTTACTGCCTCGTTCGACCTATCTTCAATTACCGACTTTCATCCGTCCATCATCTGTCACAATCTATACTTATAAAAGACTTGTCCTGACTGACTGACTGACTGATCTATCAACGCACAGAATAAGGCACTGGAGCTAGAAATTTGAAATGGTGACAGTAAGTTCCGTTTATGACGTAGGCATCCATTATAAAAGATTTTTCTGAAATTCCACTTCTAAGGAGTTAAATAGGGGTTGAAAGTTTAAAAAAAAATTTATATCCATGAAACTTGGAATTTAGCTTTCGATGGTTTCATAATTTTTTTTAAATTTCACCCCAAAACATAATTCCACGAGGATGGAATCGCGGAAATAAAAGCTAGTACTAAATATTGAGACTGATGACAGATTTAATTTTATTTATGTCATCAGTCATAATTTATTATTTCTTGAAGAAGTTAGAACTTATCTTATGGCGTGCAGTAAAACTCATACTTTCGGCTCTTTCCTTTGCTGATTGGCATTGAATTATTTAACTTTTCGACACTTGCAAATTATGACTTCACTTCACACCACTGATTGGTTGACGATGATGATAATGATGGGGTTTTAAAAGAATATTTCGCACCTTTAATTGTTTTTAATTTGGACTAAGTTTGGACTGACTGACTGTCAGTCAAATGAAAAGCGGATAACTGCATAAGTGGGTCTTTAGAACACCAATATTTTTGTGAACGAGGAATGTTATACTATAGATATATCCTACAAAATCGTAGGTATTATTTATAATTATTGCATGTGATATGATTTTAACCCTTTATATAGGCCCACTAGGTACTGGGCAAACGTCTTCTCTAAAATGAGAAGGGTTTAGGCCAAAGTCCACCTTTTCAGCTGTAATTATTTCGGAAAAATAATTGCTCTTATACACAAATGCATTACGAAACAAGAAACAGACAGACTGAATAAAAATATTAAATAAGAAGAGCCCTTATTTTACTACGGAACCCGAAAACCTCGCATTGCATGACACTATAAGCAGTGATAGCCTAGTGGTTAAGATTGCGGTCTCCTATTCATGGAGTCGCAGGTTCGATCCCGGGCACGCATCTCTTTTTGGAGTTATGTGCGTTTAAGAAATTAAATATCACATGCTTCACCGGTGAAGGAAAACATCGTGAGGAAACGTGCACGCCATGATGCAGATGATGATGAGTTTTATTGTTTGCAAAAATTATGTTGACACATTCTCAGAATGGAGTATCGACCAAGTGTGACTTATCTCTGTTTAGCGAACGGACGCCCTCATATTTCGCCATCCGTCCAATTTGGCCGGGAATCGAACCTGAACCTGTGGTTAATTTATGACAGCACGCGACTTCCGCGCCCGCGCGCAATTATACTCGATGTGAAGCGTAAGAGATCATTCCGAATGCTTTGGCAGTGATTTGCTAATTCGCGTACAGGGTGATTCTCAAATTTCGTCTCAGAAACATTAATTTCCGGGATAAAAAGTAGCCTGTGTCGCCCTCCAGATCCTCGACTATTACATCCCATGCAAAAAATCACGTCGATCCGTAGCTCTGTTGCAGTGTGATTGAAAGGCAAACCAACAAATAAACAAACACACTTCCGCATTTATCATACATCATAATTCATACTAATATTATAAATGCGGAAGTGTGTTTGTTTGTTAGTTTGTCCTTCAATCACGCCGCAACAGATCTACGGATCGACGTGATTTTGCATGGGTATAGTTGAGGACCTGGAGAGTGAAATAGGCTATATTTTATCCCGGAAAATCAAAAAGTTCCCGAGGGATTTTAAAAACTAAATCCACGCGGGCGAAGTCGTAGTCATAAGCTAGTAATATTAATAATCTATTGAATTGAAGAAGAACATCTACGATTGCACTTAAGGAGTAGACAAATTAATGACGATATAGTTATACTGTCGGAATCGCTGCAAGACCTTGAAGAAATGCTGGCCCAGCTTAGCTGTTCTTCCAGACAAGTGGGTCTTAAGATGAACATAGACAAAACGAAAGTCATGTTGAACATGTCATGTCATGTTATCTCAAGACCTGTTAACGTCGACAATGTCAGCATCGAAGTTGTTCAGGAATACAACTACCTTGGCCAGATTATACAACTCGGTAGGAACAACTTCGACAAGGAGGCTGACAGAAGAATTCCGCTAGGCTGGGCAGCATTTTCAAAGCTGCGTCAGGTCGTCGATTCGTCGATACCGCAAAGCCTGAAGACAAAGGTTTTCTATCAGTGTGTCCTACCAGTAATGATGTATGGAGCGGAAACGTGTATTATTAGCAATTTACAAAATATAATTAAGTTGTACGAGTCTGATGCCCATTTTTTTCGTCCATATTAAAGTCCATAATGATGTGTGTGAACCCCGTCGCAGGCTGCACACACACATCACACATATCACGCCTGGACGGCGCAGGACGCGTTCTCCGTCCAGGCGCGAATATTTGCGGCAAATTTAAGTAAGCGCGCTGACAGAACACTCTGTATATGAGAAATTGTAGCTCGTTAACGTGTTGACTTTGGAAGGCGAGGTGTGGATATGCGATAAGTGCGCGTAATAACAGCGGGCTCGACTTCGACGCCTGCGCGGAGCGTCACGTGTGATAGTGTGTTTGTTCGCGGTACTGGGAATTTTGGCGGGAATCATAACAAGTGTGATGTGGTGTGATGCGGGTTGTTACGTTCCCTCAAATATGGTTGAGCGAAGCAATGGCTGGATCATGCGTCATGCCTGTGAACGGGTGTCGCCAGCGGGAATGGGGCTACTTTCTGCCTGCCCGTCTTAACATCTGTTGAATTATAATTAGGTAGGTATGCTTTTGTGGAACTCATTGTGGAAACACTGCATACATAGCTTATCTATCGAATTGTATATTCGTTTTGAAAAGAGCAACCGCCGAGTTTCTTGCTGGTTTTTCTCGACGGGAAGGGCATTCCGAACCAGTGGTAGACTCGTATCAACGATTCAAAAGCACTTGTAAAAAAGTTTATTTGAATCAAAAAAAAATTATATTCTAAATAAGTAGGTACAGATATAGGTACTTAAATAAGTATAACACATATGTACATAACTATGAAAAGTTAAGGTCCGTGCCCTGGATCACATTCGGGGCCCTCCGGATAGGAGAAGGCAGTTCTAACCACTAGGCTATCACTATTATAGTAGATTAGTAGCCAAGGGCTGTAAGGCATTAATTGCAGCCCGAGATATTTAGGCGCACGAGCGCAGCGAGGGCGCCTATAGTTCGAGGGTGCAATTGATGTTTACACCCGAGCTAACTAGTAGTAAGTAGAAAAAACCGGCATTACAAGAAAAAAACATTTTATTAGTTAAAATTTATAGTGAAATGAGAACAATTTTCAAGTTTTAGGGACAGCTGATTGTCTTTTTAGAAAAGATGATAATTTTGAAAAGTTCTTGATATTGATGTCGTGTTTAGTACTCATAGTTGCTTTTAACATTGAAAAAATGCACCACAAACTAGATGGCTGCAGCTTTTTTGATAGCTCACTAAAGTATGTTAAGAATACAGTCTCAGATAAAGACTTTACTCGTTTTTCTTTTCGCCACTTCATGAACTCGTCGTAAGTTTTCAAATATCTCTCCTTAGAACTTTCAGGCAAAATATTGTTAATTGCTGCTTCAGCTTCCATTTTCATTGAATCGGGAGTGCAGCCTATATCTTCATCACTTGCAGAACTCATGTTTTTTCCTAATTAGCACGTAATTATAAAAAAATCCCAAAAGCAAACAATATTTAAAGTAAAAGTTTTCTATTACTGCCTTTTTTCATCTTTTTTTTTTAATTTTTTTTTCAAGAACGAAATTGAGCTTCGCCGTTCGATATTTAAAATTGATGACTATTATACTCATACAAAGACAAGGCTGAATAGCGAAGCGACCTCTTTTGTCATTGGGCTGAATGCATGATGTATATTGCCAGTATGATGGTTAGATGTACGCGAACTTTTTGAAAGAGTGAAGAGTTTTTTTTTAATTACTTACCGCCCTAGGGCTTTTCTAGCTACATTATTACCCTAGAGCGCTAATTGGTCACTTACAAGCCCCATTTGGGGGTAATAAGGACCTACTTACCGAATATGAGAGATGTAAATATAATTTAATATAAAAACTTCTTTTATACTACACCTGCTCGGAAAGTACCATCTGATTTGTGTCATATCGAGAAAGAGCGAGAAAGAAAATACGTCTTTACGTGGAGACAAATCTGCGGGCTGAAAAAATGTATGAAATTTCATTACTTACGTGCTTTAGCGGGCTGAAAAGTTGTATGAAAATCCATTACATACGTGGTTTTTTTTTTTAATTTTTGGCAAAATTAGTTCAGTAATACAAATACTTAAAAAAATGGTGATAAGCAGGCTACTTTTAAGGTACGCCAGCTACTTTAGAGGTACACAGGCTACTTTAGAGGTACGCAGGCTACTTTGGTGGAACACAGGCTACTTAGAAGGTACGCAGGATACTTTGGAGGTACGCAGGCTACTTTGGAGGTACGTAGACTACTTTGGTGGTACGCAGGCTACTTTTAAGGTACGCAGGCTACTTTGGAGGTACGCAGGCTACTTTGGAGGTACGTAGGCTACTTTGGTGGTACGCAGACTACCTGCGTACCTCTAAAGTAGTCACCATAGAGGTACGCCGACTACTTTAGAGGTACGCAGGCTACGTTTAAGGTACGACAGCTACTTTAGAGGTACGCCGTCTACTTTAGAGGTACGCAGCCTACTTTGGAGGTACGCAGGCTACTTTGGTGGTACGCAGGCTACTTTTAAGGTACGCAGGCTACTTTGTAGGTACGCAGGCTACTTTGGAGGTACGCAGGCTACTT
This sequence comes from Oeneis ivallda, assembly GCA_029955525.1. Taxonomy (NCBI): domain Eukaryota; kingdom Metazoa; phylum Arthropoda; class Insecta; order Lepidoptera; family Nymphalidae; genus Oeneis; species Oeneis ivallda. Next base: position 24,949,829 of record JARPMR010000009.1, read on the forward strand.
TGGTCATACGCAGGCTACTTTTAAGGTATGCAATCTACTTTGGAGGTACGCATGCTACTTTGGAGGTACGCAGGCTACTTTGGTGGTACGCAGACTACCTGCTTACCTCTAAAGTAGTCACCATAGAGGTACGCCGACTACTTTAGAGGTACGCAGGCTACTTTTAAGGTACGACAGCTACTTTAGAGGTACGCCGTCTACTTTAGAGGTACGCAGCCTACTTTGGAGGTACGCAGGCTACTTTGGTGGTACACAGGCTACTTTTAAGGTACGCAGGCTACTTTGGAGGTACGCAGGCTACTTTGGAGGTACGCAGGCTACTTTGGTGGTACGCAGACTACCTGCGTACCTCTAAAGTAGTCGGCGTACCTCTAAAGTAGCCGGCGTACCTCGAAAGTAGCCTGCGTACCTTAAAAGTAGCCTGCGTACCTCTAAAGTAGTCACCATAGAGGTACGCTGACTACTTTAGAGGTACGCAGGCTACTTTTAAGGTACGACAGCTACTTTAGAGGTACGTCGGCTACTTTAGAGGTACGTCGTCTACTTTAGAGGTACGCAGCCTACTTTGAAGGTACGCAGGCTACTTTGGTGGTACGCAGGCTACCTGCGTACCTCTGAAGTAGTCGGCGTACCTCTAAAGTAGCCGGCGTACCTCTAAAGTAGCTGTCGTACCTCAAAAGTAGCCTGCGTACCTCTAAAGTAGTGGGCGTACCTCTATGGTGACTACTTTGGAGGTACGCAGGCTACTTCAGAGGTACGCCGTCTACTTTAGAGGTACGCCGTCTACTTTAAAGGTACGCAGGCTATTTTGGTGGTAAGTAGGCTACCTGCTTACCTCTTAAGTAGACGGCGTACCTCAAAAGTAGCTGGCGTACCTTAAAAAAAGCCTGCGTACCTCCAAAGTAGTCGGAGTACCTCTAAAGTAGCCGGCGTACCTCTAAAGTAGCTGTCGTACCTTAAAAGTAGCCTGCGTACCTCTAAAGTAGACGGCGTACCTCTAAAGTAAACTTTAATAATTAAAAAATGTGTCTGTTATTTTCCTCGTAGGTGTAGTATAAAGCATTATGTATCACTCGGGAGAAAGTGCTATTCCTAACTCGGGCGTATTGATACACTCGGCTTCGCCTCGTGTCTCAAATGACTCCCTCGTAAGTAATGGGTCACTTTCACCCCTCGTAGAACAATGTACTATTTAAACAACCGACTTCAAACTCCCGCTTTACTACATTACACATACACTATGAAATGAAATGAAATGAAATGAAATGAAATGAAATGAAATGAAATGAAATGAAACTTTATTTGCTGAATATGAGTTCAGTATAGTTAGATGTTATTAACAATGTCATAAAATTTCCTCCATATTCTGCTAAATAGCATGCAAATGTTTTAATTAGGTATTTAAATTTTCAACATAATTTGAAAATTTCGATGAGCTAAATTAATTAAATTAATTATGCAAAGTATATAATTTATTGTTGATATTTTAAAAACCGCTCGATCGATTTCCATAAAATTTATATAGGACCTGGGGAGTATATCCTTTCAAACAAAAAAAAGAATTTACCAAATCAGTTCAGGCATCTTCGAGTAATCGGTGGACACTAAAAACATACATAAAAAAAAAGATTCCGACGAATTGATAATCTCCTCCTTTTTTGTTAAAAATGTACTACAATTTTGTACACCAATTTACTCAAATATATCTATTTCAGTACATTGTATGTTTCCAAATGACATGATGATTATGTAATAAATCATCATAATCATCATATTATTATCAGCAACCCATCAACGGCTCACTACTGAGCACAGCTGTCTCCTCTCAGAGAAGGGTTATACGCCATAGTGCACCGCACTGGCCCAATGCGAATTGGCAGACTTCACACACCTTTGAGAACATTATGGACAACTCTCAAGCGCGCAGGTTTCCTCACGATGATTTCCTTCACCGTTGAAGCATGTGATATTTAATTGCTACATCGCACATATCTCTGAAAAGTCAGAGGTGCGTCCGGGATCGAACCTGCGAGCGCCGAATAGGAGACAAAACCTAACCACTGTAACATACTACAGCAGCAGAAGCAGTGATAGCCTAGTGGTTAGGACTGTGGTCTCCTATTCGAGGGGGAGGTCGCAGGTTCGATCCCGGGCACGCACCTCTGACTTTTTGGAGTCAAGTGCGTTTAAACAATTAAACATCACTTGCTTCAACGGTGAAGGAAAACATCGTGAGGAAACCTGAACACCTGAGAGTTCTTCATAATGTTCTTGAAAGTCCGCTAATTCGCATTGGGCCAGCGCGGTGGACTACTCGTATATGCCTGTACTACTCGTATATGCATTTAACCCTTCTCTGAGAGGAGACCTGCGCTCAGTAGTGAGCCGTTGATGAGTTGCTAATGATGAACCTACTACAATTTTGAAATACAATGTACTCAAATAGGTAAATATTCCAAATGAAATCTAGACCACTGATTTTCTAGAAAATTCGAGTAAATTCGCGACCCCCCCGATGTGGGTCAACATGGATGAAAAATTCACGCGCGCCCGCCCTCGGCACAAAGGCTGTCAGAGCTGATGACGCAACGACATCCGTCACATCGCGCTGTTTGCTGCGGCCTCCGACTGTCCGCATCACGGGTTAAGGGAGAGCTCTATCTGGCTTCAAATTCAAATTCAAAATTATTTATTTCACGTAGGCCAACCTGTGGCTCTTATGACAAGTCATGACTCTATCACCGGTTCGGAAAGCGGATTCTGCTGAGAAGAGCCGGCAAGAAACTCAGCAGTTGCTCTTTTCAAAATAATCATTTTACAATATTATCATGAAGCTATTACATTGTAATAAGTTTTTTATACTATCTTGTGGGCAGCTGGATGCCAAGCCGATTTAACCTATGCAACTTTGATAGAATAAAATATAATGTTTCCACAATGAGGGGAAGTTTCAATTAAAAAAAAACTTCCTACCCGACTACTGCAAAGTGAAAAAAGCAGTGATAGCCTAGTGGTTAGGACTGTGGCATCCTATTCGGGGGGTCGCAGGTTCGATCCTGGGTACGCACCTCTGACTTTTCGGAGTCAAGTGCGTTTAAGCAATTAAATATCACTTGCTTCAACGGTGAAGGAAAACATCGTGAGGAAACCTGCACACCTGAGAGTTCTTCATAATGTTCTTGAAGGTGTGTGAAGTCCGCCAATTCGCATTGGGCCAGCGTGGTGGACTATGGCCTATAACCCTTCTCTGAGAGGACCTGCGCTCAGTAGTGAGCCGTTGATGGGTTGCTGCTGCTGCTGATGATGATGATGATGACTGCAAAGCCAAGGAAGGGTTATGATTTTAGCAGTCTATGTATTTTTAAATTCGATGACAAGATAAAGCCCTTAACTGCGATCTCACCTGATGGTAAGTGACCATGCAGTCTAAGATGGTAGCGGGCTGACTTGGAAGGGGTATGACAGTGAACATTCAACCCATACTCCTAATGGGTTTCTACACGCCATTGTGCCGGAACACTGAATCGCTTGGCGGCACGTCTTGACGGTCTGGTGGTAACTATTTACGGCCAAAGGCTCCCACCAGAGCAGACAAGAGATAATTCAGAAACTATAAATTCCCAAATTGCCCCCGCCGGGAGTTGAATCCGAGACCTCCCAGTTATAAGACCAGAGCGCTCACCACTGCGCCAGGGAAGTCGCTAAAAATCGTCGTGTACCTAATTATGTAGGTATGTCTATTTACGAATGTTCCACATAAAGATTTAATAATGATATCGTTCTTGCAATTCACGAGGGCGACTGACTTATTTGTGTGTGTGTCGTATCTGTATAAGTGTGAGCGAGCGCAATGCTCCCGCCTGCCCGCTCCCACTTAGGCTTTGACAGGCACGCACACTTATGCAATGTGCATGTACACGAAGTAACCACGCGTATAGCTCACTCGCCTTCGTGATTTGCAAAAACTGTACGCAATACGAATCTACCACTGCACTGGTTCGGAACGGTAAGTACTTACAATATGAATAAAATCAATATAAAAGATGCAACATCCAATTTTATGTAGGCGGGTTTCAGTTTTGAAACTTTTATCTTCATTACAATAGTTACTTGTCACGCGCTTGTTCACTCGTCACTCAGTCATCTAAACATTCTCCAACCCATCGCACGCCTACGTGGATCTGTCCAATACTGGGTAGTGGGCACGAATCTGAACATTTTTAAGCTATTGCATAGCTTTTCTCGCGGGCTTTGAACTAGGACAAACAGTTTGAGCGTGGCGACCGAATCAAGAAATTCCGTAACGAAAATAAACCTAACACCGTCGTTCAGTAAGCGTTGCAGTGGGCGAGCGGCCGCTTTCTTTACCGTATGGTGTATGATGTCGCAGGTTCGAATCTCACTCGCGAAGTAGTGACAACGCGCTTTTCTTGTTTGTTTGTTTTTTAATTATTTTTTTGCATAATTCTTATCATGCAAAAAAAAATATTGCATAAATATTATAATTGCATAAGTTGATAACTGCTTAAGTTATCAACTTGCTTCAACGGTGAAGGAAAACATCGTGAGGAAACCTGCACATCTGAGAGTTCTTCATAATGTTCTCGAAGGTGTGTGAAGTCCACCAATTCGCATTGGGCCAGCGTGGTGGACTATGGCCTATTATAACCCTTCTCTGAGAGGAGACCTGTGCTCAGTAGTGAGCCGTTGATGGGTTGCTAATGATGATGATGATGAAGTTGATAACAAATGCTATGAAATAGCTTTACCGCGGCAGTCCCCGAGTGCCACTTAATTTTTTTTTTTTTATTCGCTTTAACACAGGATGCTTTAAAAACAATAAAATAGGGAAAATCCAAAAGAACAGCTGTAAGACCGAAAAATCAAAATTGGTAATCATACCAATATTATAAATGCGAAAGTGTGTTTGTTTGTTGGTTTGTCCTTCAATCACGCCACAACAGAGCTACGAATCGACGCGATTTTTTGCATGGGTGTAGTTGTGGACTTGGAGATAGATAAATAGAAATTTTATTCACAAAAATGCAGGTACAACATGATTGTAAACAGGAAATCGAGCCTAATACATTTAACCAGAACTGGTGTGTGAATATTTATAATTTTAATTTAAATATAAACAAAATGTCAATATTAAAAAGTAATACATAATTTTAAAAGTTATTCCATAATTTTTGATGTATTTATGTCCATTAAATCTGGTGTGACATAGGCTACTTTTATCCTGGAGAATCAGTTTCCGAGGGATTTTAAAAACTATAAATCCACGCGGACGAAGTCGCGGGCATCAGCTAGTTTTCTATATAGGAATCGCCATTCACCACTTCGGATAACTTTTTATAGAGAGCGGGCCCGAAACCGCGGGTAAAAGCTAGAATCCAATAAATTATTATTAGAAAGAAAAAAAAAGAAAAAAATTATTAGTAGAGTGTCCCTGCGGGATCGAATCAGAAATGAGGAGATCCGTAGGAGAACCAGAGTCACCGACATAGCTCAGCGAGTCGCGATACTGAAGTGGAAATGGGCGGGGCACATAGTTCGAAGAGCTGATGGTCGTTGGGTCCCAAGGTGTTGGAGTGGCGACCCCGGGCGAAACGCAGTGTTGGCTGACTCCCCCACCAGGTGGACCGACGACATCAAACGAGTCGGAGGGAGCCGCTGGATTCGAGCGGCGCAAGACCGAAGCCTGTGGAAGTCCATGCAGACCTTTCTCCAGCAGTGGACGTCTATAGGTTGATAAAGAAGAAAAATAAGTAAGAAAGTAGTAGAGAGTGGCCTTAACTCATGTGTTTATATTTTCAGCGGGTCGGAACAATGTTTGATGAGCGGCTCTGTTTATCGTCCACCCCGCGGCTGCGCTGGGATCGCATACATTCCGATTTGTTTGATGAAATAGGAGTACTAATAAAACTAGGACTAACTAGATAGGTATTTCGTACGTACCTACCTATACGTAGTACGTACATAGTTAGTACGTCTTAGCAATGCGGTTGATGGCTAGCTTAGGAAATTGGATATAAGTTCCCTCGTTCGAGTCCAAATTCGGGCTAAAGGAGGTTGGCGAATTTCGACCCAGCATTTTTAAAAAACCGTTCAGATCCAAAAACAACGGTTAATAATATTTTTTCAAAATAATATTTTTCAGAGTTTTTTTCTGTGTAATCTCTAAGAGGTCTCTTGCATGGACTTCCACAGGCCTCGGTCTAGCGTCGTCGCCTGAATACAGCGGCTCCTTATGACTTGTTTGATGTCGTCGGTCCACCTGGTGGGGGCTCTGCCAACACTGCGCTTCCCGGTGCGGAGTCGCCACTCCAGCACCTTGGCACCCCAACGACCATCAGCTCTTCGAACTATGTACCCCGCACATATCCACTTCAGTTTCGCGACTCGCTGAACTATGTCGGTCACTTTGGTCCTCCTACGTATCTCCTCATTTCTGATTTTGACCTCGCAGGGATACTCCGAGCATAGCTCTCTCCATAGCCCGCTGAGTGACCCTATATATATACCTATAAAAGCAGTGATAGCCTAGTGGTTAGGACTGTGGTCTCCTATTCGGGAGTCGCAGGTTCGATCCCGGGTACGCACCTCTGACTTTTCGGAGTCAAGTGCGTTTAAGCAATTAAATATCACTTGCTTCAACGGTGAAGGAAAACATCGTGAGGAAACCTGCACACCAGATAGTTCTTCATAATGTTCTTGAAGGTGTGTGAAGTCCGCCAATTCGCATTGGGCCAGCGTGGTGGACTATGGCCTTATGACCCTTCTCTGAGAGGACCCTATATGATTTGTATGAATTATTGAATTTGTATTTTACCTTTGCTCCCTTACATCCCTCTATGGCCAATCATCATCCTAAACGCGTATCAATAAACAATAACAAGTAAATTGGCTCCATATCGGCTCTGTATAGCCGGGATGGCACACGCCACTCGCCAGATGAGGGTAGCTAATCACAAATGTTATTAGCGCGGCCGCCCCCGCCTCGCTGCCTCGCGTGACGACGTAATGATATTGGATGCACGTGGGTTAATTAGGAGATGCAACTTGACTACTCGGAATACCAACATAAATATTATTTTACCAGTTTTTAACCGACTTTAAAAAAAGAATACTTTATTGTCGCTACACATAAACACACATAAACACACATAAAGAAACTAGGACTTAAGGCTACAGTTTCGCATGCAAAGGCGGTATGCCACAGAATTGCGGATGCATACATACATTTTTACATACAATTATTGATAAATTGATACATAAAAAGTAGTCCCTACCCTCTGCGCTAGGAAAACCTGTGTTGCAGAAGGTAGTTACTTCCAGCAGTAATATATAATTATGAAAAACTTTAAGCTAACATCGAGTGTGTGTGTGTGTGCGTGTGTGTGTGCGTGTGTGTGTGCGCGTGTGTGTGTGCGTGTGTGTGTGTGTGTGTGCTTCTGTGTGTGTGTGTGTGAAAGAAAGAAGGGGGTTCTAAATTCGTCGGAATTTTTTTTTATGTATGTTCACCGATTACTCGCAGACGCCTGAACCGATTTGCAAAATGCTTTTTTGTTTCAAAGGGTATATATTCCAGGTGGTCCCATTGAAATTTTATCGAAATCCGTCGAGCGGTGTTTAGAAAATCAACAATAAATTATATACTTTGTAGTGGGGCGCGCGTTTGAAGTTGTTTCTAAAAAAAAGATCCCGACGAATTGAGAACCTCCTCCTTTTTTGAAGTCGGTTAAAAAGAATCATAATAACATTATTTAAGTGAAAGTTTGTGTATATGTTAACTACTGGACGGATTTGGCTGAAATTTGGAATGGAGATAGATTATACCCTGGAATAACACATAGGCTACAGAAAATTAAAAGTTTCAAGCGGGAATCAAAATACCAACGAAGTCACGGGCATCATCTAGTTTTCCAGTTGGAGTTAGTTTTTAAAAATCCCGTGAGAACTCGCTTTGTTTTTCAGGGATAAAAATGTTATGAGCTTATGTTACTTTCCAGGTTTTCTTCTCAACTAGGTATACTCGTAACCATGCAAAAATCACTTCGATTTATTGCCCCGTGATTGTCTAAAAGACTAGAAGACTATAACGGCATATACTTAGCACATATCATCATCATCATCAACAACCCATCAACGGCTATCTACTGAGCGCAGGTCTCCTCTCAGAGAAGGGGGTTATAGGCCATAGTCCACCACGCTGGCCCAATGCGAATTGGCGGACTTCACACTTCTTCGAGAAAATTATGGAGAACTCTCTGGTGTGCAGTTTTAAGTATATGAAATCTTTGTCTTTACTCGAATTACATAAGCTTTTAGCAACCGAGCGAATAATTATGAATTTGACTTTTAAAAGGTACGTTATGCTACCTTTTCCAAAATTATGAGTAACGATATGGTTACCCCCAGTGCAATATGGTTGACAATTAATTCCAAATGAAGGGGATGCTACCCCATAGGTCACGGAGCGTATCGTTTATGCTATGTACACACTAGTGCGCCAATGAGCCGGCACTAATGTGCACACGCCCTTACGACTTGGTAACGATGATGTGATGATTATTGAATTATTTATGCCGATAAAATGTTGTTTGTACACTAAAATTGCTACTTATATTATGGAATTTCAATTTTTACATAGGTATAGTTGTGAATACAATTTAAAAAAAGGTATATAACTTCTACCTTACCTATAATAACCGATAGACAGCCTTCTGTAAAGGCTTCCACATGCTTCGATCTTGCGCTGCCAGTATCCTTCAGATTCCTGCATCTGATCGGCCCTGTTGACTAGGTGAACCTAGTCCGACTTCAAAAAAAGGAGGAGGTTATCAATTCATCGGAATCTTTTTTTATGTATGTTCACTGATTACTCGAAGACGCCTGAACCGATTTGGAAAATTATTTTTTTGTTTGAAAGGGTATACCTACATCCCAAGTGGTCCCATATAAATTTCATCGGTCGAACGGTTTTTAAAATATCAACAATAAATTATATTTTGTAGAGTGGCGCGGCAGTTTGAAGTCGGTTTTTTGAAAAGATTTTTTTATATTTCCGGTACGAGCTCGCCACTTCAGCATCTTGGGAACGATATCGCGTCGTAGTATACATTATCGTAAGGAGTAAGGATTATACCGTGCCGGTTTAAGGTTGAAGACATGGTTCTGCCCGCGAAATTCAAATTTAATTTGGTTTTTCGCAATTTGTAAACTAATTATACGACAAAGTAGGCTTATGACATTCTAATTGCGACAATGGCAGTATCATCTTCACAGGTTTACATAAAAATCTTTACTTGAAAGTGTCCAGTTTAAGAAATTAATCAAAATATCGACTAATTTGTGAGTAATTCACGTTCAACTCAGTATTTTGATTAATTTCTTAAACTGGTCACTTTCAAGTAAAGATTTTTATGTAAACCTGTGAAGATGATAATTCCACTGGCGCAATTAGAAGGCCTTAGCCTACTTTGTCGTATTAGTTTACAAATTGCGAAAAACCAAATTAAATTTGAATTTCGCGGGCAGACCCTTGTCTTCCACCTTAACGATACATATATCTATTACTCCATACATACATCAACAAATACTTTCTACTATCATCAGTCCATTTCGACACGGACGCTCGTAAATTAATAAAAGAAAACTAAAAAAAAAACACAATTCAATGTAAATTTCAACGCATCGGCATTCAAACACAACGGTCACCAACAACCGTGAATTAGTTCTAAATAATTAACCTCTTAACGGCGCGTGCGCGGCTCCAGACGACCCTCGCCCCTCCGAAAATAAAATAAGGGAAAATAAAAGAAGAACCGGTCAAGGGTGAGTTGAATCACGCATCAATTTGGTTCCGTACGTAGGTAAACGTATTACACATTATATTAAATGAAGCCAGGTAAATTTTCTTCCAGCTTCGCTCGAAAGTGAGTAAGACGAAAAGATAAAAGATAATAATAAAATTCTTTCAGATTATGACTATTATATCGAAATTCTTTTCGTAATAATGAAACTCCAAGTTATTAGAAGATTAATGCCATAATATTATGTCACTTTTATATATTATTATTTTTGGGTACGGACTTGGCGGACGGGGGTTAGGCGAAAAAAGTGTAAAAATTTTTCGTCACGACCCTTGTGTGTTGTCTTCGTTTATTACACACAAAGGAGTGAAACTATTGGTTCGGGGGTTCGTATCCTGACTGCGGATTACTTTTTATTTTACTCATTTTTATTATTAAAAGGAACTTCGTTCCAACCAAGTGTTCCACGTCATGCACGCATTTTTATACCTATATTTATATTTTACTTGTATATTTAGTTAGCAACATAATATGGTGAAAACAGTAAATAATAAGTTTTTGTGATTATAGTGCGCACAAACAGACAAAATCAGAAATAGAACTTTGTTTAATATAGTATGAGCATCGATGTATATGAGTTATTTCTAACTAACAAATACAAACAATACTTCTTGTCGCATGAAATAAAAATAACTTTAAAATACGCTGTTTTTGAATAGAATATTATTCACTGCGTTTTTGCTTTTTAGGTATTTTACCTAACAGTATAATTAATCGTGTTTTAAAGAAAATCTTAGAAATCAAACGATTACGTTAGATCCATCTAGAGTTCAGAAGTAATAATAAAATCATAAGTATACTTGACTGTTACTGACAAAAGAAACAGGTTTTATCGTTATAACGCGGATCCCTGAAAAACGCACCCCGTATTCAAATTAACAAAGCAGTACTGTGTGTTCCGAAACAATTATTTTATTCGTGACTTTAAAATACACCCTATTTTGTTTAAAATAAATGGATAACCCATTCGACTTTTCACCTTAATTTGATTGTGGTACGATTGAAATTTGTATGCGGCATAAATAGGTCGGTCGGTTGTAAAAGTGATGTACGTGTAATCGAAGAAAAAAGGTGGCACGCGTTCTGTCGTACGCGCAAGTACGGGGTATCTTCCCTTGCGATCGTAGGGTTAGGTACTTAGTGATGGGCGGCTATAATAATATAATTTATCGATATTAGTTTATGGTTTCGAATTTTGCCGAAAGAAAATGGTTTTGTTAACACTTTATTGCACAAAAATAGTAGAAAGGGCGGACTTAATGCTAAAGCATTTTCTACCAGTCAACCTTGAGATGTGATGTGACAACACTTGTAGGTGTTCTAAAAAGTAGGGTAAAAAGAGAATTTTAATAAATATATTGAATATGACAATTATATACATATTATAGCTAAATATATTACATGATACAATACATTACGTAACATAATATCGTACATATTATGATGCTAAAATTAATATTAAATATAATCGACCGAGCGAAGCGAAGGTCTCTGAGTTTACTAGAGCGATTTGCACTTGTCCGTCCGTCCGTCTGTCACAGCCTTATAACTTCTGAATTACTGAACGTAATTACTTCAATTTTAGATATGATATGTAAACCGATGGCCTCCAGCCGAAAATGGCTTAAAAAGTTATAAAAATCTTTATTTCAGGGGGGCTCCCATACGAAATGGGGGGCTTTCAAAGTGGAGATTGTATTCGAGGCTAGATTTCTAAAACCACTTTGTTTTAAAACTTGAAACTTACACATAATTTGAGTTATATTCTGTACTTGAACAACAAATACTAAGATTAGATAAATATTATAAAGAAACGAAATTATTTAAATTTTAATGTTTTTAACAAAACTTCACTATACTGTTACTAGATGGCGCTGTCTTTAATATTGTAAATATGCATCCCATCCACGAAAGCAGATGACGATTGACGTCATCAGATTCGGCGCGTTTTAATTACAATATAATATAGTTAAAACTACCTTATGGGAATTATGGGATACCGCGAGGTCTCAGTTCGGGGCGAACCACTAGTAAATATAAAAAAGGGACAACAAGGCAGAGGTTACATGGTTTTGAGCAGATGATCCTTCACTTGCCGTTAAATTAAAATTTTGAGTTTTTCAATGTCAAGACTCCGGTGTTACGTTGTTATAAGTTTAGAACCCTGGCCTCAGAGAGCATGAAAAATTCTCGTATTTGAAAAAAAAAATATTGTCCGTCTATCTGTCAAAGCTGAAAATAACATAAAAAGTTAAAAATGAAAGAGGAAGGGTTATTATAGACCCACTTGGGAAGCAAAAACGTACATTTTTTATGGATGCAAATGCTCACGTCTCCTCATAATTTTGTGGTAAAATTATGATGGAGAAATGATATATTACCACAAATTCAATGCAACGATTTCGACAATTACTTGCAGGTTTTTATAACCAATAAATAACCAACATAACGTCAGCAATTAATTACGTGACAAAGTCGTATCTATTTGACAATTGGAGTTGTTCTATAAATATTATATCATCGTATTGTTGGAAATATTCTATTCTAACAAGTTGCATGGAGTAAATCGGCATGGCATCCAGCTGCCCACAAGATATTATAAAAAGTTATTAAAATGTAAATACATATTACCTACAAAAAATATTGTAAAATGTGTAATTTTGAAAAGAGCAACTGCTGAGTTTCTTGCCGGTTCTTCTCAGCAGAATCCGCTTTCCGAACCGGTGGTAGAGTCATGACTTGTCATAAGCGCCACAGGTTGGCCTACATGAAATAAATGATTTTGAATTTGAATTTTGAATTTGAATCAATTAAAACTTGATCGTAGGTTTGTTAAATCCTAACAAATGCGAAAGTTTGTGAGGATGTATGGATGCTTGGATGGATGTTTGTTACTCTATAACTCCACAACGAATGAACTGATTTGGCTGAAATTTGGAATGGAGATAGCTCATACCCAGGATTAATACATAGGCTACTTTTTATCTCGGAAAATTAGAGTTCCCGCGGGATTCAAAAAACCTTAATCCACGCGGACGATGTCGCGGGCATCATCTAAATTCTAATGATCAATCATGAATGAATCATAAATGAAGCCGCCAATTGAATAGGTACGATTTTTGTACACACGCACGGCTAGTTATTAATACTTAACATGAATTGAATTGTAGTATTTTTTTTTTTTTGGAACCTCCCCTCATTGTGGAAATATTATATTATTTTATTCTAACAAAGTTGCATTGGTTAAATCGGCTTGGCATCCAGCTGCCCACAAGATAGTATAAAAAACTTATTACAATGTAGCTTATTGTAAAATGATTATTTTGCAAAGAGCAACTGCGGAGTTTCTTGTCGGCTCTTCTCAGCAGAATCCGCTTTCCAAACCGGGGGAAGAGTCATAACTTGTCATAAGAGCCACAGGTGAAATAAATAATTTTTAATTTAGAAATTTTTTTACAACAAATAACCATGAAAAGTCGGTAATCTTTTCAACCTTAGAAAGCATCGATGGTGTGTTTCCCCACCCTTGTGTAAGCGCATCCCTAAAGTGGTGGCACGTGCGCAGGTGGCGGTTCCGCTCCGCTCGCCGCTATCGCTCCACCTGGGAGATGGCAGATTAGGCTTTGTGCTAATCTACCTACCCCACCCTATCGCAGAGCGTAGATTGAGAATGAAGATTGAGTGTAGGTAGATCTGCGCCTAGACTCTTTGTGTTTTAAAATTTTTGCTTTTACTAGCGCTACTATAAATACTATATCTATTATAGATAAACATGGGCTTTATAGATAGCTTGCGAAAAACATGGACAAAACCAAAGTTATGTTAAATCAACATGTCCCCATGTCTCCCAACGTAAAAAATGTTGAAATCGAGATTGTTTCAGAGTACTTACTACCTTGGCCAGATCATACAACTGGGTAGAAACAATTTCGACGAAGAAGCCAACAGAAGGATATGGCTGGGCTGGGCGGCATTTGCAAAATCTTCTCATCGTCAATACCTCAATGCCTGAAGACGAAAGTCTTCAATCAATGTGTCCTTCCCGTCCTCACTTATGGCGCTGAAACGTGGACACTAACAAAAGGCTTGATCCACAGCATATACGAATTATATTTACTAAACTATAATTCGTATATGCTGTTTACCGATTTAAAGTCACTCAGAGAGCTATGGAGAGGACCATGTTAGGAGTTTCTCTTAAGGACAGGATTCGAAATGAAGAGATCCGCAAGAGAACCAAGGTCGCCGACATAGCTCAAACCATATAAAGCATGATATAAAGTGGGTGGCGGGAAGTGGCTGGATGAGGAAGGCTGAGGACCGGGTGTGGTGGCGTTCTTTGGGAAAGGCCTATGTTCAGCAGTGGACGTCCGCAGGCTGAGATGATGATGATGATGATGAGGCTTTATAGATTGCTTGTTTTTACTTACACCCAAGAAGACTTCGAAAGCTCGGGACTATTATGTATTCTTTGGTCACGCATAATCAAAAAAATTCTCTTTTTCAGAAACCATGTTTTTTGAATGCTCGAAATGATACACAATAATGCATCCGGTGTTCAAACAATGACTAATTGGGTTATAAGCAATGGTTACATGCCTCGTAATCGACCGCCAACAAAGGAGGCTCTTTGAGGCAGTACTGCCATGAACTGCACGCTATTAAATTAAATACTAGTGGTTCGCCCAGAACTGAGACCTCGCGGTAACGCGAACGTTATCCCATAATTATTCATTCAATCGATACATGCCATGCCGACCAAAATTGACATTATTATTATGCCCGTTTTCACCAACTATATCTAAATCATCCCCTAAGTAGAAGTATCTTTACGTAGGTAGCCCCTAAATACAATCCTAACATCCCAATGTCATTTTCACCTTTAATTGTCTCGTAAAGGTTAGGGAACTGTAATGAAATCAGGCCTCAATCAAACTTAGGTATAATTTTTATGATCATTCAAATTAAATAATTTGTACATAGCGTCATCTATCAACACGATCAGAAAACATGTAAAAACAAACTGCAACGTGAAGTTTTATTGATGTTTGATATATAAGTAAATAATAATTTTAATTGAATAATATGTTATTATATGTATTAGTACTTGTCATACAAAATAATAATAATATACATCGCCGAGCGCCATCTATTGACATCATTGTGAAGTTCTGTTACAAATACTGCAGCTCATTAAAAGTTAAATAGTTTAGTTTCCTTATTCAATTTATCTAATTTTAGTATTTTTTGTTCAAGTACATGATATAACGCTAATAATTATAACAGCTTCAAGCCCGGCCTTTCAACGGTTAATCCGTTCTGAGGTCAAATATATAATCTCCACTTTGAAAGCGGGGGGCTTTCAAAGTAGAGATTAAATTTGACCTCTATTTTATATGTATTATATTTGAACTGCAACGCTAGCCCGACTCTAACATACCTGTACCGAGTCCTATTAAATTCTGTGCCTGGACCTACAAACTAAAATTTTGGCTAGCGTGGCTCATTCGTTTCATCGTTTCTATTTATAGGCCCGCCCAACTTCAAACATACGTGTACAAACTGAAATTATTTTATACTTTTCAGTGGCGTTTGAACTCGGTTTTATTTATATTAAAAGAATTTTTATATATTATTATAATAATTAAAAAAAATTACTTTGACTTTAGATTTGCCATTACACAAACAGTGTGTAAAATTGAATAAGTAGTGGCTATACGATTATTGAATTTCTTTGACAAGGTTGTTTGGAAGCAATCTTTGCTTCAGCTGTCCACAAGGTAGATAAGCTACATTTTGTAACATTTTCGTTTTGAAAAGAGCAACTGCTGAGTTTCTTGCCAGCTCGTCTTAGCAGAATCGTCTTTCCGAACCGGTGGTGGATTCTTGATTTGTCATAAGAGCCACAAGTTGGCCTCCATGAAATAAATAATTTTGAATTTTTAACCGACTTCAGAAAAGTAGGGGGTTCTCAATTCGTCGGAATCTGTGTTTTATGTATATTCACCGATTACTCGAAGACGTGCGGACCGATTTGAAAAATTCTTTTTTTTGTTTCAAAGGGCAAATGGTCCCATATAAATTTTATCGAAATTGGTCGAGCGGTTTTTAAAATATCAACAATAAATTAAATACTTTGTATAGTGTGTGTGTAATGTAGTAAAGCGGGAGTTTTAAGTCGGTTGTTTAAAAATATTTTTTTTATATTAAATTATTAATTTTTAATGAGGGGCAAGTCAGTCAATCAGTTTATCAGATTTTAAGAACAAGAGGTCTTCAATCCGTAGCAATTTTTTCGGTACAAAATACCAATAATGCAACATGTGGTTCATTATTTAATGAACTGGCGTGATATCGAGCGGCGCCGGGGGGCAACTCACTGCCGACGCGTGTCGACTGACTACTTAGTAGACACAGGGTAGACAGTACAGAGCTTATACAAAGAAAAATTAATATTCTTTTAAGCTATTGCATAGCTTTTATCGCGGGCTTTGAACTAGGACAAACAGTTTGAGCGCGGTGACTGAATCAAGAAATTCCGTAACCTAACCTAACACTAGTAAGCGTTCAACATTTTAGAGGGTCACAAGTAGCTCTGTTTGGCGCAGTGGGCGAGCGACCGCTTTATGTATGATGTCGCAGGTTCGAATCTCACTCGCGAAGTAGTGACAGTTCGCTTTTCTTGTTTGTTTGTTTTTTAATTTTTTTTTTGCATAATTTTTACTATGCAAAAAAAAATATTGCATAAATATTATAATTGCATAAGTTGATAAAAAATGCTATGCAATAGCTTTACCGCGGCAGTCCCCGAGTGCCACTTAATATTTGCTATAATATTAAGAGATACAGCCCGCTGACAGACGGACGGACGGACGGACGAACGGATGGACGAATGGATGGACATAAGGTCCGCTTTCGATACGGAACCCTATAAATTACAAATAGTCATCTTTCGTTTTAGGTACTGAGCGCAGAATCGTGCGAAAGTGTGTTTGTTTTTGTTGATTTTTCCTTCAATCAGGCAACAACGGAACAACGAATTTGCTTATGTTTTGTATGGATAGTCAAAGGCCTAATGAGAGACCCAGGCAACCAAGAGATTTAAAAAAAACTGACTTCACGAGATTGAAGTGACGGGCACCAGCTGCTATTTAAATAAGTAGAAAATTATGACCTTTTGATTTCTCGGTCGGAGTTCATGAAGCTTTTAGTTCACTGCATTATCAATACATTGCTCTGTGCCATCAAAAATAATCTTACAGCGATACGATAACCCTACAAAATTACATAAACCTCTTTTTATTCGTAACACCAGAAACAAAGTGGATTTTCAAATCGACGGTGTTATACAATATTAGAAGGCCGAATAAAGTCGGCATCCTTTGTAATGCGGTTGGTAGCTAATTTGATTGATTTCGTGTTCCCTCTTAACTCGGTAATTTGCGCTAAATAGACGATATCGAGTGATTTCAGTCGGATTAGCTAATGATCTGAATTGATGTAAGTGAGTACCTATTTAGCCCGAACACGAAAATATTTGCATTGTTATTTTTTACTGTTGAGCAGTTAAGTTTAAGGTGATGAACCGCGGTTAAAAAATTCCGTATTGAAAATGCGAAATTGTTTTTTGTTAGTTTGTTCTTCAATCACATAACAACGAAGTAACAGATTCACGTGATCACTAACGTAATTTTTTGCATGAGTATAGTTGAGGACTTTGAGAGAGAAATAGGCTGCGTTTTATCCCGGAAAACAGTTCCGCGGAATTTTTAAAACCTGATTCCACGCGGATTAAATCAAAAAAGTAGGTGGGTACAGATATAAATATCATTGGGTAGGTATCATCATCATCATCATCATCATTATCAACCCATCATAGGCTCACTACTGAGCGAGGTCTCCTCTCAGAGAAGGGTTATACGCCATAGTCAACCAAGATGGCCCAATGCGAATTGGCGGACTTCACACATCTTCGAGAACATTATGGAGAACTCTCAGGTGTGCAGGTTTCCTCACGATGTCTTCCTTCACCGTTAAAGCATGTGATATTTAATTTCTTAAACGCACTTAACTTCGAAAAGTCAGAGGGCGTACCCGGGATCGAACCTGCGACCCCCCGAATAGGAGACCACAGTCCTAACCACTAGGCTATCACAGCGTAGGTATAGCTTGTGTAGGAATAGCAACGATAAAAAAAAAATTTCTTTTCAAAAAAATATTTTTTTTAACTTTATCTTTTCTTTTTTTTTGTCTTTTTTCTTTTCTTTCATTCATATCACTTTTGAAACGGAGCGAGCTATAATAAGGCTTTAATTTGACAGTTAAATATTCCATTCTTATTTCGAGCTGTGCATTTAATATCCTTTACGGCATGATATTCTGAAATCGCGCAACAAAAGCCACTATAACTCATTGCAAATCAGAGTAGGGATACCATTCTGCCTTTTTTATAATGAGACACGTCCTAAAACGGAAGTTTTATTTGATTTTATTTATTAAGGCCCAAACAGTACTAAAATTAAACATTTAAAATTAAAAACTTATAAACACAGACACCAATAAGGAAGCCACTGAATATATAATTTTATTGATTAAAATTACAAATTAAAAAATCTTAACATTCGTCACAAACACGTAATAAGAGAAAATCTTAAGGTATAAAAAAATTGTAAAATGAAAACGTAAAACAAAACAATCTTAAATTCAATTTTAACTTTTAAGTTTTAAATTTTCGAAAAAAGTTCAAATTGATAGGGTCGTTTAATCCGTAATGCTATTATTATTATTAGCTTAAAAATTCAATAGTTATCATTCCTCATTTGCATAATGGCGAAGGTACTGTAAAATATTTAATGATAGTGAAAAATTGTAGGTACAATATACTTAACCTAAAAATTTTGACAATTATTTAAAGAAATTTTTACTTGGATATTATTATGGAGTTTGAGCAGGCATTCCATCATGACCACGTTTGGACTTCAAAAACAGTTTATGGTGGTTTGACAGTTACAGTAGACTACAGTTGGTATTATTTATCAAAGCGATCTTCGATCATAGAATTTATAGATCGTGATCATCTGTTCAATCAACATTTTACGTGCCGGTACTAGATCTGTATGGGTATAATGCTTGAGTCAGTGCAAGTGCAGTTTTCAGTCTAATATTCATGCTGAACTGGTTTCGAACCCTGACTAATGGTCCCCCTACACCGGACGCATCCTTACGCTGGATCGGGAGAGATCCGAGCAGGTTTATATTAAAGCGGAAGTCGTCAGATAGATGGGCGTAAGCCGACAAATTGGGCTTCCGGGCAAATTTCCCACTACCCTCAGAAAACAAAGTAATCAAAATAAAATCATGCCATGTAGCTTTTTTTTAAGTACCGACCTGACAACAAAATGATTGAAGGCTCAATCGCCCAGTGGTTAAAAGGTGCGGACTGAAAACTGAAAGGTCGAAGGTTCAATTCCCACGCGTTGAATTATTGTCGTACCGATTTATCCCATGGAACTTTCCATGGGATAAATCGGCTTGGCATCCAGCTGCCCACAAGATACCTAATATAAAAAACTTATAACAATGTAATAGCTACTTATTAATATTGTAAAATGAATATTTTAAAAGAGCAACTGCTGAGATCCTTGCCGGCTCTTCTCAGCAGGTTCCGCTTTCCGAACCAGTGGTAGAGTCATGACGTTTCATAAAAGCCACAGGTTGGCCTACGTGAAATAAATAATTTTGATTTTTTGCCCACTGTTAACACAAGCGTTAAGTACCTACGTTTATTTGTAGAGGAGAGGGGAATATTGAACAAGTTCAGTCTGGCTAATATTTCTTTAAAAAACAAAAGAGACTTTCTTTTCTTTCTCTAGATCTCTGCACCTGATGGTAACGGACGATGCAAATTGTAATGGTGACAGGCTAACTTGGTTAGGGGTATGGTACTTTTAATTAACCATACCCCTATCGGTTTCTGGTGCCATTGTATTCTACTCGCCATTGTACCGAATCGTAAAATCACTTGACGGCCTCTTTCACTGTGTAGGATGGCAACTACTCCCACCCGAACAGACCGAGACAATTCAGAAATCATTAATTCCCTAATTGCTCCAGAGCACCCAAACCCACCTGATCCCAGTTTTTCGGATTTCCGTCGCATGAGACTATGAGAATGAGAGAATACTAAGCAACGGCTGGATCATGCGTCATGCTCGTGAATGGGTCCCACCGGCGGGAATAGGGCTGGCTTAGGCGGGAATAGGCTTTCTGTTGTAAGTACCATTTCGGAATGGTACTACTACTACTGGTACTACCAGTGGTAGATTCATTTGATGATTCGAAAGCACATGTAAAAGTTTATTTGATTAATAGTAGATTGTTAACCGAGGATCGAAAGAATCAATTCCCGAGGTATTTAGATGCCCGAGCGTAGCGAGGGCGGCTATAGTCCGAGTAGGAATTGATTATGAGGAAAATAAAACTAGTTGTTTATCTAAACTATTTATTGATAATATATAATAATATTAGTAGTATGTACCTATTTAAAATTAATTGTCAAATTAGGACAATTCGTGAAATTGAAAGTAACATTTTTGTTTGGAATGTTTATGCTATTTGATATATTATGACAAATTTGGCTGTTATGGATATCTGTAAAAGTAGGAGACTCTGGTATTTCATCAGACGATAGATTACATGGCGGATACTCCCTGGAAGTTGTCGGCTAAGGCGAATTGGGGCGTATTTTTATAGTTTCAGTTAATTTGGTTGAAATTTTAGTTTTATTTTGGACTGAATCCTCAATGTAGCCTTCGGCGACTGAGCTGGATTTCCAGCCTCCATGTCTTTTTAACGTTGTCATGTTTGCCCCTGAATCGGCTAAAAGTGTTGTTGACGTTCGTCTATAACAATGTCCGGTATACTGCTCACAGTTTGGTAAATTCAAATATGTTGCCATCTGCTTCGGCATACCTGAGATTTTATTTTTACCGATCACTTGTTTATAGCATTTTCCCTTCTGATAGTTGAGAAAAAAACGATCCGTTTTTACAGCACTAGGTCTCATTTTTTGATATTTCTTTACTATTCGTGTAAACTCTTCTTGTACTACAAACGAGCGCTCAATATTTGTTTTTGTTTTAGTCAGTTTTACTAGTAATAATTTGCCTTGACTTTCAATGTCCTTAATTGTCAAATTTGTGAGTTCACTGCTTCTGCAAGCGCCGCTTATACCGAGTATCAATACCACCTGTGAAAAACATGTAATTTTTTAGTATTTATGTAATAAATACGTTCATTTTTAGAATAAATCCATGAATACTTAGGTAAACTTACCTTCACTGCCAAATATATCTCGTCAGGAGCACCATTTAAAAAAGTTTCCACTTCATGAGAGGTGAAAACCTTAGATTTCTTACTCTTGAACCCCTGAGACTGTCTTTTCAAAAATGATGTTAAATTATGGAATTCTTTCAAATTTACATTGTGTTTTACACTACACTAGCGGCACGCTATGATGGCCGGTTTGACACATTACAATAGTGATGTGGAATGTCAATTTATTCTCGAACAAAAAACAATTAAGTTTTGTTTTTGTACCTGATTAAATAGGTTTAATAAAACAAAAATGTATATGTTTATTTAATTTATTTGAACGAACTGAATATTTGAATGAAAATGAATATACATACTTTATATGCACACAAGAAACATATGAATACAAAAGATACCAAAAAAGGTGCCACAAAAGGCCATAATTAATCAGATTCGTCCATACTACTATTTTCACTGTCGTCACTGCTATCATCACCTACATTAATAATTATATGTTCGTTTTCTATAATATTATCTATTTTCACATCTCTTTCATAATCTTCCCTTATTAATTTAACAGTTCTATTCACAACCTTTTCCCAGTCTCCTTTAGTCACATGTTCACAAGCTTCTTCTAATAATTTTAGCATTTTTTTTGTGGTAAATGGGGGTTCTGTATTGTGTCTTGCAGCATATCCCTTAATTTGAGCCCACACCAACTCAATCGCATTATACTCACAATGGTAAGGCGGTAACCGTATAACTCTGTGCCCATG
The DNA here is from genome assembly GCA_029955525.1 of Oeneis ivallda. Classification (NCBI taxonomy): domain Eukaryota; kingdom Metazoa; phylum Arthropoda; class Insecta; order Lepidoptera; family Nymphalidae; genus Oeneis; species Oeneis ivallda. Next base: position 24,971,796 of record JARPMR010000009.1, read on the forward strand.
TTCTAATGCTATTTCGTCAATGACGTATCGGATCTTGGTTGGTTTGTTTTCTTTTAAAAGACGTACTAATTCCGCTTTTAACATATTCATGTTTGCATCTACGCCATTTTTACGAAGCCATGCGACGATATCAGCTTTCTTTTGGGATTGGGCAGGTGGCTTGTCAATTTGCATCGAGTGGTATGGGGCGTTGTCCATAATTATAATAGATGGTTCAGGGAGGCTACACAACATTGAGGTAAACCATTCAGTAAACTTTTCTCCATTCATGTCTTCATGATAGTCGCCAGTGGTTTTTGACGCAAAAGCCATGAGAGAACCTTCGACAAACCCGTTGATGGTTCCGGCGTGACAAATTATAAGTCGCGATCCTTTTCCTACAGGAACTTTGGAAGTAGATGCTGCTGTGTCATCGTTCCAAGAACGGCCTACAGTATGGTTAGCATTAAGCCATGTTTCATCCAAGAACACAACATTTTGCCAATTTTTGATTTCTTTCACTTGCCGTAAAAAAGTATACCTTGCCATCGCTATATCAAATCTTTCCATCAATATTTTGCGTTTGTTACATTTTTTGTATCGAAATCCAATGGTCTTCAAAATCTTCGTTAAAGAACTTTCCCCACCGAAGAATAATCCAGCTTCCTTCAGTGAATGCACCAACTTTTTTCTTGTTGGATACTCCTTCTGTAAATAGTAGCCGTAAACATGTCTTCGGATAGCATCGGCATCAAAGCTATCGATGCCTACGACTGGTTTTGCTCGTTTTCTCTTTTTTGGTGTGTGAAGTTTATTTTCTTCTGTGCCAGTCTCGCCATATTTTTTTTTAGTTATCCGTCTAACAGTTCGTTGTCCAATATTAAGCGCATCAGCTACGCGTTCAACCACTGACGTTATAGGTAAAATTGGCCCTCCATTTTGAGCTTCACGATCGAAATAGTTACGAAGGCGTATTACGAACTCACGTGTCTGACTATTTAGAACAGTTCTCTGCGTACGTTCGGTCATATCGACGAAATCCACAACAAAGGGCTTGAACAGAGTCCAAATTAACGAGCAAGGGTCAACAGTAATGCAGTATCAATATTTGAAATCCAAAGCCAGGTCAAAACTATATCACAATCGCATTGCACTGACAGTTTATACTTTTCGAAGCAACGTCAATTCGAAACTGCTTTGTTTTGCATTGAGCATTGACGCGAGTTTGCCGGAGGTAGTAGTTGTGCTAGCCAGCGATCCTATGTGACGATCGTATTAGATTCCATTTTTAAAAATTTTCAATTTAGAAAACCAAATGCCGAGTTGTGGTATATATCATATAAAAATAAAAATTTTACCTTTTGTATGAAACAGCTGATATTTTTTTGCGATTTCAGAGGTTTGTCCACATAGTGAAAATTGTTCATATTCACAAGTACATTCACCCCTTAAATGGTGCAAACTGATTTTTCTACACTTGTATACATTTTAGAAATCAATTTAATAAATAAATTTTGAGTCCTAAACCTAAAACTACATTCGATAAAATTTATGAATCTCTGCACATCACTATCGTCAATAAAGTAATACAATTATTTCCTTCAAAGTCGTTATCAATTAATACGGAACTTCATGAGCGGACAAACGTCAAACCGGCCATCATAGCGTGCCGCTAGTGTAAGTGTACTTTTGAGCATTGAATATCGGCTCCATAGCGTAGAAGGCTGTAGTTTACTACACAGTCCATTAAAATATGTAAGAAATACACTTTCGGAAAACGATTTTATATTCTTCTCTGCTCGCCACTTCATAAAATTATTGTATGTGTTTATATATCTCTCTTTTGACATTTCTGGCAAAAGATTTTCAATAACACTATTTGCCTCGTCTTTAATCGAATCTGGTGTCAACATTTCAGAATCGCTTGAACTCATTTTTAATATTCAAATCTAAGATTAGGTACCTATTACCTATTTTTTGAATTCCGTCACAAATACATAACAGATTAGTATCCCGCCAATTTATGTCGTTTTTAAATTTAAAATATTATGGAACTCACCGCGTAATTATTGTTGCTGTTTATTCCGCTCAAAGAAGTTTGCGCTAAGTTCACACTGGCTGTTTAGAAAGTCACATGGCTGCAGCATTTTTTTTAATTAGTTTTTAGAAAGTCACATGGCTGCAGCATTTTTTTTAATTAGTTTTTTTTTTACATAAAAACTCTTTACAGCTGACAGCAGTTCTATTTTGAAAGATTTTGAAAGTTCATTCCGGCCCTTAAGTGGGAAGTAATTTGTATGAGTTTTTCCCTCCTTATGGAGGGAAGCAGCATTTTCCACCCAATAATCAGATCAAAACAACACTACTTTCCGAGTATGAGAAATGAAATAGTACATTACACATCTAGGGCAGTAAAATAAGGAATGTCTCAGATCACATGTAATTGTTGTCCGAGGCGAAGCCGAGGTCAATAAACATGTGATCTGAGGCTTTCTTATTTACTGCCCGTGGTGTGTATACTATTTTTCTCCTCGATGGAGGCGGAAAGCGATATTTTCGTTTAGCGCAGCGGGAGGAAAATTGACGCTTTCCGCCAGGAGGTGAGAAAATAATATTTGTATTCTAATATATTCTACTCTAATCGGCTTTGCTTCAGCAAGATAGATAAGCTACATTTTGTATTAATAATAATATTACTTAGTTATAAGGACAACTATTAACTATGTAACTAATTACAAATTTGCATGCTACTCTGTGGCGGATTGAAGCGAATGTATTATAATTGTTAAGATCTTAAATGTACTCAATCTGGCAAATAAATAATTTGAATTTGAATTTGAATTTAAAAATTTTGTTTTGAAAAGAGCAACTGCTGAGTTTCTTGCCGGCGCTTCTCAGCTGAATCAGCTTTCCAAACTAGTGGTAGATTCTTGACTAGGAGCCACAAGATGGACTATTTTGAATTTGAATTTTGAATTTGAAATTATTTTTGAATTTGAATAGATTATGCACGTGTTTTGCGCACATTCATCGGAGATTATGAGATCCGCCGTGGCCGAATTCGGTCGGGAGAACATTGGCGTGCTCATAAGAAATTCTGAGCCTTCTCCCAAAAAACAAGCTATTTAACTGATAAAACGTATATATTATAAATTCTTGGTTATTATTACCAATATTAGCATAATTATGTCGTCAGTATCAATTTCGTTATGGCTGACAAATGGTGGGTACTTAAATATGAAATAACGCTTACCCCTTTTCACGAGACCTTTTATATTGACTCCCGGATTTTTCGGCGTTTTTATATTTTTTGAGTATTAAAACGCAATAAATTTGGTATTTATGATATTTTATCTGTATTCAATAGATATGGGGATGACATTTTGGAGCCGGTTGGTCCTTTATTTTGATCTTCGATAGGCGGGGCGGCGCGAACAGGTGCCCGTAGTTTTGATCGTAAAAGTTAGTAGTAACAAAATTTGCGAACTTCAAAAAATAGCTAATACAAACGTATTAGCTATTGACGTGATAACGTCTTATAAATCGATGAAAACCGGCTGCACGCTGAGCACGCACGAAAAAGTGTCACGTTCCGCCTGAGCCTGTGCGAGAGCGCGGAACAAGCGATAGAGAGGCACGATCGGCCCAAGCGTTGGCTTGTGACCGCGCCGCCAGTCATCGTCAATGTTTCTTTATGACGTTATCACGTAAAACTATCGTCCGTAAGCTGACTTTACAGACAACCAATTTTTTTTAAGACATTGAAGAGTAAAGATATATTTTTAACCGACTACGGCTAAGCAAAAGGAAGAATTATGATTTTAGCAGTCTATGTATGTATGTATGTATGTGACTATTTACTAATGTTCCACTGTAGCGAATAAACTACTCAGCCGATTTTGATAAATGAGGTGTCAATCGATTCGTTATGATGGTCCGGGTGACATAGGATACGTATCATACGAAAAAAATCAATATGACGCATGTTACATGCATTTTTTCGTAGTAGGTTAACAGATTTTAACTTTTATCCAACGATATGAATATATAGTCTACCTATTTACATACGTCTTTGCTTTTATCCTTGTTGAGTAAAGTTAGAAATAAATTATGGAAGAGAAAAACAATGAATCCATACTAATTATAAAGTAAAGTCATCATCCGTCTGCCTGTCTGTTATTTTTTTAGCTAACGCTGAAGAAAGACGCTGATATAACATTTATCCTGCAGGCCTAGCATGCATGTCGAAGTGATATCTCGCGAAGAGAGCGAGGGATATTGTCGATGTAAACTGCTTTCTCGTTTACTCTTTTAAACTTCAAAATTCGAGAAAATTACGTCGCCACTCGCCATGTTAGAGTTCGTAGAGAAAAATAGAGAAAATAATTTTATCTCTATTTTTGACGTAATGAGACGAATCATGGTGTGCAACTATGTTAGTTTCAATAAAGATATAGAGATAATACGAGAAAAGGGGTAAACAAAATTTTCTCGCGCGTGCATGCTAGGCCTGCTGGAGACGAACGTAAGATATTTTCAACTTTAGAAATCAAGGGGTTCTCTCCGGTTCTTAAAAACACAAAGAGCCTATTTATGAATCGCCGTGTAGAGTTAGATTGTAGAATTTTTACGTTTTGATAAACAGACACACAGACTTTTTTTTGTGGCGTGGGGTTTAAAAACGTACTAGATGATGCCCGCGAATTCGTCCGAGTGGATTAAGGTTTTTGGATTCCCGCGCGAACCCTTTAATTTTCCGGGATAAAATGTAGCCTATGTGTTAATCCAGGGAATAATCTATCTCCATTCCAAAATTCAGCCAAATCCGTCCAGAGTAACACACGCACACACACCCACACACACACACACACACACACATACATACAAACTTCCGCCTTAATAATATTAGTGTGATGTGATATTGCAATATCGTGGGATGCATTAACTACACCACAAAGCAAATGGGGATGGAGATAGCTCGTATCCTAGAGATGGACGTAAGATCCATACTTTTATTCCAAAACGTTCCCTCGGGAACATCAGCTAGTTTTTCATAAAAAGGTAAAGTTATATGAATATGTATGAAAAATCACAGAAAACAAAGGTGCGAAAGTAAAACAAAACGGGCATAAATCCCGTGTAACCGTGTGAACGAGATAATGATCGAGTACCGTCAGATTTACGAGTTGCTTATGCCTTATATCAAGATTGTGTTACAGAATACAGATGCGACAATAGACTGTAGGCACAAATTTGACCAATTAAGAAAATAGAATATTGATCCTATATGGCAGGCGATTGAGTTGAGAAAGATGTTAGTTTCTCTACCTAATCGATAATTGAAACTTTTAAAAATATAACGTTAATAATAAGTTTATTTTGAAATTATATAGTTGTCTATGTTATTTATAATAACTACTAAATTGAAAGATTCAAAAATATTAATTTCATGTTGGCCAACCTATGGCTCTTATGGCACATCGAGATGATGATGATTCTTCAATTACTCTTCAAATCAAACTCATTTTATAAATCTGATTTCACGATTATCTAGGTAATTTTAAAAACGAGACAGTGAGATTGAGAGTCTTATTATTTTATTCACAAAGTATTTTTATAAAGTAATGTAGTAGTAGGTACTTCGTAATAGAGAGGGAGCCGAGACCGTTCAAGCCTTCGTTAATTTATTAAAGCTGAAACATCTCTGCGTATGTCCCCAATAGAGATAAACGATCCCCGACTATGAAGTTTGGATCTTGGTGGCTTTGGGAGATATCAGGTAGTAAAGGTGCATAAATTCTGAGTATACTTCATAGTATAAAAGCTGAGTTTTTTATATGTTACTTGAGGAGCTATCAGAAGATGTTTCCTCAACAGTCAGACACTTAGCATGGTTCCAACCCCCTGTCAGACACCCTTAAACTATAGTAAAAAAATGTTCAAAAGATTTATAAGTATGTGGCAGCCAACCTTCGTCGAGACTGGCCGTCTCGCGAGCTGGCCACTCTTCCTATGAAAACTATGGTTTAGTTTTAATTTGAATTAGGAACTAGATTTTTATATATGGAAAGCTGTCAGGCTTATGCTTGACCGTGTTCGCGGTTCTTCATTATAATAATCATCTTGGCTTCGGAAGGTCGTCTTCAACAATAATTTGATTGAGTCGATTCCGCGCTTATGACGGAACAAGTATACAAGTATTATATATAGTAACAAGCTTGCTTAGGCAAGCATGAATATTTTCACTATCGAATAGTTAACGTAAAGTGAACGCCGACAAGATATTTTGTATGAAAACAGGCGTTGCACTGTGCGGGCGGTGCAGTCGTTTTCATACAAAATATCTTGTCGGCGTTAACTTTACGTTAACTATTCGATAGTGAAAATATTCGTGCTTAGGCTACAGGTCGCATAAGTCTTTATCAAAAACCCGCGAGTGACACGATATAATATTATTAAAACCACACAGCTTTCTGGTGATAGCAACAAGCATTGGAAATTGTAATGTGCTTCGTTTTACTATAATATACCTGTGAATCAAATCGTGGTTTTAATTTGCGAGGACAGGAGTTCAATCAAGAGCATGGTAACGCCCTCAAGTAGAGTACGCCCTCGGTAGATTTTCTTTGACATTCACTTCGACGATGAGCCACATCTACGTTATTCACTCTATGCCCAATATCTCGTATCGACACTGCATTATTTTCAAATAAATCACGCGTTTTTTTCCGCGACTTTATCAAACGACAAATATAAAACTGTCAACCGTAGCCGCTGAATAAAGGATGTCGATATTTAAAAAGCCGTTTGAATCATTTCGTATAAAATATACCTCGGTTTTCAAATTCGGAATAAATTTCGTGTCACCTGCGCCGGCGCATCCGGAAGAAGTGCGCTGTTTCTGTCTCTTTTTATCTGTAGTGCTGCGTCTTTCTCTTTCGCGAGCTTTCTTATGTTTTATTGTTTGTTTCATTGATATTTAATTCAAAATAGAGTAGCTATTGTTTTAAACCATTTTGACAAGTGACAATCTCTATGTCTCGAAGAGAGGACATTTTCTAAACCCTAATTTCTGGCCAGGGATGCAGCTAATATTTATCGCTTCACCGGCGTACCACTTGGGAACTTTGGAACCCCCTTCTTACTTTTACTACTCTTACTGCTGCACTCAGAGTCATTCATTAAATTATGATTAATTAATCATTGACTTGTGATTAACTGCCGCACTTAGCCTCTACTCAGTATTAATAGTAGATTATTAACCAAGGGGATAAAGCAGTGTCTTCTGTCGCGGGTGACGATTTAAATCGCGAGCGTAACGAAGGACTCGAGGTTTACTCCCGAGCGTAGCGAGGGTGTTAAAAACTTAAATCACGAGCGAAGCGAGGGATTTAAGACGAGTCCTGAGTGTAGCGAGGGATTTAAGTTCACCCAAGACTAAGACAGCTTTATCACCGAGGAAAATACTCTACTTTTCGTACCATTTGCGAAAAAATTAACACAATAATAATATGAGATACCTAAGCATTTATTAAAAATAATGACAATTAAATGTAAAAGTTAACATTCGAAACATTGGTCCAATTATTGATAGAGAGAGAGTTACATTTTTGTTTGGTACATTACATTGTTGATGAGTTGATTTGAGTATTTCTCTGTTCTTGCGTCTGAGCATTTGCACTGATGGAATCCGACAATTCACTGTCACTGTCGCTTTGATTTAACATCGTAACGTATTTTTAAAACATTAACTTATTTATAAAAATAAATTAAAATAAACTTAACGTTTATGTATTAGAAGAAAAAAAAACGCGACAAATTCCTAGACTAATATTTTTTGTCGGAAAAGCAAAGGCATCAAGCTCATACGGCCTCGTCTAATAATCATAACTGCATAATAAATGCGTATTCCTTTTTCAAAAAGATGTATAATGCTTTATATACAAACTCAATGGTGTAAACACAGATGTAGTTCAGTATAAACAGTAAGTATTCCAAATTTAAATCACATTCTCCCCCTAGAGGATGAAAGAAATTCAGTACAATTTTCTTTCCCTGTTTTTAACAGATTAAAAATGACTATTGTTATGTTCGCTTTTTGTGGCACAGAATGTCACTTTTTTGAGCAAGTGGTACGAAAATTATATTATTTAATGATTAATTAATTAATCATCATTGACTCTATTACTGAATTGTCATTAATGTACAAACGAAGCGTTAACTTCTAAGAATGAAACTTTTTAAAATCCAAAATTAGGTAAGTCGTTAAGTAACGATTAGCGACTCTGAGTGCGGCAGTTAATCATTTACAACGTGTAAATCGCAATCATCTCAGATTGGCCGAGACTTTCTTGCTATTACTATTGGCTATACTATGCATTTTAATAGCAATAATGCCATAAATTCAGCCAATGATACTGTATTAATGATTGATTCAGCTTTTCCATGAAAATTCACTTTAACCAACTCGCATTGCAAGCCGTGGAATCATATCGTTGAATAAAAAGTGGCCAATTGGCTTAATAATATGTTACCTTGGTTATTACTTTGTCCTATCTGTCATCGTAAAAGTTTAAATATTTTAGTTTCGGCTCCCGTAGAAGATTTGTGTGGAGATAATTTTGGTGGTTTTAAATGCTATAAATTACCGTACGATATGTTTTCATAGATTAGTCGTTTGATAGCAGACTGCAATTTGTACGAGCAGTGTTGACAGGTGATCTAGGCTTATACAAAGGCAGCAAGGTAGGTAAAGCTGGACACATGCTGAAAGTTCGGTAAGATTTAAAAAAAACTTGAGAGGTGTCAAGGGACACCCGTAGTTCCTTTACGGAGACGCCTTGTTGTATCGCGAAAATACCAAACACAATGCAAAATTCACATTCAACAAAAAAGTGTCGGTTTCAAAAATCTGTCGAGTGTCGGTTTTTTCCGTCTAGCCCCCTTCCGTACCGCGCGATAAGGAACTACGTTCCACGCGGGCATCCTCCATTTTTTTTTTATACGATGACAAGCTAGTCCTTGACTGCGATCTCACCTGATGGTAAGTGACGATGCAGTCTAAGTTGGTAGCGGGCTAACTTGGAAGGGGTATGGCAGTGAACATTCAACTCATACCCCTATTTCTTGGATAAAATAGCCTATGTCACTCTCGAAGTCCACAACTATTAATACCCATGAAAAAAAATTGCGTCGATCCGCCGTTCTGTTGCTACGTGATTGAAGGACCAACACACTTCCGCATTTATAATAATTAGTATGGATTCAGAAAAACATACTATTATTAAAAATGCGAAAGTGTGTTTGTTTGTTGGTTTGTTTTGTTGGTTTGTTCTTCAATCACGCCGCAACAGAGCCACGGATCGACGTGATCGGATTGCATGGGTATAGCTGTTGAGGACCCGTAGAGTGACATAGGCAACTTTTTATCCCGGAAAATCAAAGAGTTCCTGAGGGATTTTCAAAATTAAATCCACGCGGACGAAGTCGCGGGCATCAGCTAGTACTTACTATACCTATTCAACTGAAGATGTGGGTAACATTATAGGGGGTTGAGGCTATATTTAGGTTGGGACGACTACTAACCACTGATCCATAACGATTCCCCTGTAGCCAAGTAACACTTCGTGCTGTCTATTCTCTTTCTACGGTAGTTGTCACTTGAAGTTTTAGCTAGAGTTAGACTAGATGGCGCTGCAGCTGATCAAAGACAGAAGTGGTTTGATAATATTTCGGAAAAAACACTACAAAATGCCGCGAAGTATTATCAAAACACTTCTGTCTTTGATCAGCTGCAGCGTCATCTAGTCTAGCTCTAGCTAAAACTACAAGTGACAACTATCGTAGAAAGAGAATAGACACCACGAAGTGTTACTTGACTAGTGGAGTCAGGACCCGAAAAGGAACGAAGTACAGGCACAGAATATATGTATAATAGTACCTACCTACTACGTATTGTAACGACCCTAGTCCTTCATACAAAGGAATTTTTCATGTTTGATAGTACTAAAAATTGTTGATTAAATTTTATCAAAATCGGTACAGTAGTTAAGTTACGAGATGTACTTTCACATGAGATCATAAAAATAATAATTTTAGGAACTTCAATTTTCATGTCATATAATTTCAATTTGACGTTGACGCTATTCTGTAGAACGATATACTGTAAGGGAAGGCAGCGACGACCGCAGCGTCATTGACGCGCGGATCGTATATAAGAAAGAACATTGTTCATGTTTGGGGCATATGTTCAGAGACTTAAACATGCACATACTGTATTATGAGAAATGTGAAGTGGTATGTAGTGACATACTTTATATCAATTATTATTGATAAAGTATAAGGGGCGATACACGAAATCTATTATGAGTGATACCTAATCTGACGTTGGAAGCTGTTTAATAGATGGGGAGCTCTAGCGCCTTGGTGCTTTATGAACCTGTCTTTGGGCCAGCGACCGACGATTTCAGATGAAGATTGATCTATGTCGCGATGCTCTATGCTGAGTGTTGTGTCAATCTGTAGGTTGGATGCCGAGATAGGATAAGCTTAGGATGGGCTAATAAACTTGCCAGTCCGAGCTGTCTGGTCCAGGTGTCTGATCCTACTTTCGAACTTGCTCTGACGTTAAGTTGGAGCCTGTCACCACTTCGTGGTGACAACCAACTGTTGGATGCTGAGATAGGATGAAGCTAATGATGGCAGTTGCTATTATGGTTTTGTCTGGTCCAAGCGTCCGACACCAACCTCGAACTAGACTCTAACGTTGTTAGAGTCCTTCACCACTCCGTGGTGACTTCACGCAGTATAACTATTAACATCACGCAGTATAACTATTAACCTACAACCAACTATATATGAGAGGAGCTCACCTCTATAAAAAGTCTCAGTGGATCACACCACTATAAAAAAGTCTTGTGGAAACACACCACGGTTAAAAAAGTGTCTTCAGTGGATCACACCACTTTAAAAAAGTCTTGTGGAGCAAACCACGGTTAAAAAAGCCTCGCACATTCGTGTGTGAGTGAATGATGACAGTGTGGGGGGGGGGGGGCTCAAGGTTTGATGGTATTTCAGGGACTTGTAAACATTCCTGATTATTGACAAATAATTACCCAAAGTAATATACTATGTATGTTTAAGAAATTTAAGCTTCGATCTCATTGCGTCAATTATTATAATAATACATTATTGTTTTAATGGATGCAACTGAGTGGTCCTTGATGTACCACGAAAGGTAGGAGCTCACCATCGTTTGGCGTGCAGGGAGCCAACGATCATCATTTCATTTTTTTTTTACAGTGAAATGATGCCATCTTAAGTTTGAACGTTGCCTATGGACTCAGAGGAACTTGAAGCAACGATGTGTAGTGTAGATGTTCAATGTGATGTTGAATGTCGAGGTGCATAAGTTGTGATGTAGGTTCTTTTGATGTTTACCCATAGAAATAATTATGTCTCTCGACATCAGTGTTGAGTCTCGTGATAATAGAGCGGACCGGTATCATTCATACTGGATTTTAAACACTCTTAATATAAACCAATACGGGAACCCACTAAAATCTAATACCCGAACTCTTGCATATATCGCCTAGGTCTTATGAACTCATTACTTCTGACGCTCTAAAAGTTCTTGGGTTAATATGATCACAACATTATAAAGGGTTCTACCACTAGCGATTCACGTGCCATTCTGAAGAAATAATTTAAAAATAGAAAGATCATTAGGAATTATAGGGTATAGATTTTCGTAGGATACTTAGTTCAGTTACAGTATAGGTACAGGTGAGAATTTTTACTTAGCGAGAATTAGTAAGTCGAAATAATTCGCAAGAGCGAGCGGCCCAATTGAACAATTACCCTCGTCGAAGTTCAATCAAAATTGAAGTTAATCTTAAATCGGGTTCACGAGTTACGAGCGCACAGACGGACGGACAGGATGTGTCGCAATTACGCTGTCGGCTAAACTAAAGCAAGTAAAAGTTGAATTTAGAACCAATTTGTTCGGGAGTTATTTTTGTATCGGGTAGGTATGTAGGTACCTACGCCGTGATTCGAAAATGGGTGGTAGGTAACTGTTGTAATTATCCAGCTACTTTGGGCACGAAAAAAGGCTTGAAATAATCCAATATTATAAACGAGCTGATGCCCGCGACTTCGTCCGCGTGGATTTAGTTTTTAAAATCCCTCGGGAACTCTTTGATTTTCCGGGATAAAAGTAGCCTATGTCACTCTCCAGATTCTCAACTATATGCATGCAAAAAATCACGTCGATCCGTGACTCTGTTGCGACGTGACTGAAGGACAAACTAACAAACCAATAAACCAAAAAACAAACACACATTCTCATTTATTATATGAAAGTATGATGCAAAGGTGTGTTTGTTTGTTGGTTTGTCCTTCAATCACGCAGCAACGGAGCAACGGATCTATGTGATCTATTAATAGAGAATAAGAGCATTGTATATTTTCGCCATTTTTCTCTATCTATTAACCGACCACATTTTGTTAAAAGTGTCTGAGATTTTTACAATGATTGAAAAAAATTTGAATGTGCGAGAGAGAGGGATGCGAAATGTCCTGTTAACAAAAATCATTTTTAGCCTAGGCAATGGGGCGGTCTGTTGTATGGAGACCCCCACATCAAATCCTCAGTCGATGAAATTTGGCGGGGTTGTAGTATGGGATGACCCAAAATTTACACAAAAATATCCAAAAAAAAATCCATGCGGAAGTTAGGTATTTAAACCTAAAAGTACAAATAGCTCAATATTTTGAAATAAATAATTTTTCCGTCCAATTTTTTTTTTACCAAACTAATTATTAGCCTTAATAAGAGGTACTTGATAAAAATCCAAAACTTTTTTCAAACGGAACTGTCACTTTTTAAAGAGGTTTCCTTTTTTGTCCGTAATTTCGACCACAAAATTGCTCAGTCAATTTTTCATTTTTAAATGTCCTTAAAATGTAATTTAGCATAACGTGTAAGAAAATCCAAAAAAAAATCCATACCAAAATCTATTTATCTTACTTCAACTGAAAATTGTTTATAACTCGGTATGAAAAATTTCTCAATCCAATTTCTTTTTTTTATCATAGTAGGTAGTCACATTTACACTCTTATCCTAAATATCCAAAAAAAATATCACGAAGAACATTGATATTGAAACAGATTTTTTGAAATCTAAACTGCGTTTTCGCGATAATGCACCTTAATTCTTGAAACATTGGGTATAGTTTAGCGTGCGCGAGCGAAGCGACTTCACAAAATAATATTATACATGTTATTACATGCCTTCTACAATGCTAAACATTGAACATAAACGTGTAACTGAACATTAATTTGACGAGTGTAAAAAACTTGTAAAAGTTTATTTGAATAAAAAAACATTTCTATTCTATTCTATTCTAATGGTCGTAAAGCTTAAGCTAAAGCATAATATCATCAAATTTTTTTTTTTTAATTTTAAAAAGTAAAAAATATTCATATCTATTCCTTCTTTATCAACCTATAAACGTCCATCCGCTTTCAGGAGTTCCGCAATGATTCCGTCATCACCAGGCGCTTTGTTGTTCTTGAGCTGTTTGAGAGCCATAATAATCTCGTATAGGCTGACTGACATCTGGGACATCTTCGGTATAGTTCATAAATCATAACGAATAATTGATCGTCATAGTCACCGTCGTTGGCAACAGTTTTTGATTGACAATTGCACTGTCGATTCAACGAAATACAGTCGATTATCGAGTGCAGGCTCGCGTCACCGTAGAAAAAATATGTCGATATAATAGGCAGATAATATGTCGGGTCTCGTGACGTCACCACGCTCCTGCTTCCCTTGAAGGATTAAATATAAAATATTTCTTTCTAAAATGTTTATAGTTTTTAATGCGCTTGATTATTTTTTTGGATATTTTGATACTTGATACAAAAAAAATAATTGTAATCATATCAATAAAAAAAATGGATGGAGAAATTTTGCACTGTGAGGAAAAGGGTAGTTTTTGAAAAAAATATAGCCTCTTGGTATATTGTTTGGATTTTCAAGTTGTAGGTACAAAACGGCTATAAAAGGACATTCCAGTGAAAAAAATTCACAGAGCAATTTTTCGCTGCAAGTTACATTGAAAAAAAGTATTTTTCAAAATTTGGTGGTTTCGACTAGGAGTATATTTTGGATATTTTATATTTTGTTTCTAGATTTTACATGAATGTTTCAGGTGAAGAAAGTTTTGACCGAGCAATTTGCCGAACTGAGATATTAAGCATAAAAGAGTTTAGGTAAAAATACCTAACTTCCGTTCTAATTTTTTTTTGGATATATCATTCTGTAAAGTTTCGTCGCCTGAGGAATTGATGTTGGGGTCCACTAGCTTCATTGCCTAGACTATTTATCTAGACACTTTTTTGATGTCAAACAGCTGATATCAAATAAGAGAGGCCTCTCTATCCAATTGTAATGTTGCCAACATTCGTACTTTTTACACTTAGCCAAAAAATACAACAGTGGTGGTAAATCGTAAAAAAGTAGATCAATTAAAAAATAAATGATGACCTCAAAGCAACACCCATACGGTAGTCTGAATGAGTTATAACAACATTATTACAATTAATACTCCCTAGGCGTGGTCAAGCTCATCAATTGAAACAAAACGTTAGCTGTTTTTTTTTTCAAAAAGAAAAAAGTTATTTTTTCAGAAAAATCCGTAAAAACATCTTCCGTGTGTGAATCCAATTCGGACCCAAGGTTCCGCAGAGATACGTTTAAAATAGAATTTACTTCAGATAAAACTTTCTATTAACTCCTTACTTAGTTTGTTTGTTTGTCCTAAAATTAGGCTGTAACAGCAGAGCTATGGATCGAAGTGATTTTTTATAGTTGAGGACATGGAAACTGACATTGACTACTTTTTTATTCGCGGAAAAGCAAATAAAATCCACTCGATTTATAAAAATCATAACTCCAGGCTGACAAAGTCGCATCAGGCAAAAATTTTTTATCCTGGAAAAACAAAAGGTTCCCACCACTAGATATTTCAAAAACAGCTGATTCCATGCGGAAGCTCTCAAAGCTAGTAAAAAAAAATTGGTTGTCTGTAAAGTCGGTTTAGGGACGATAGTTTTACGTGATAACGCCATAAAAGAAACAAGTCACAAGCCAACACTTGGGCCTAGGAACTAAGAATTACGACTAAGTCTTCCTATTTCTATGGCTTGGGCCGATCGTGCCTCTCTATCGCTTGTTCCGCGGTCTCGCTTGCACGCTCAGGCTCAGGCGGAACGTGACACTTTTTCGTGCGTCCAGCCAGTGTTCATCGATTTATAAGACGTTATCACGTCAAAAAACTCATTTTTCTCATTGTTTTAACAGATGGGTTTTTTAAAGGGAAGATTGCTTTGGGTAACAAATAACAATAGTAAGTAGCCTCAAAATATGACCTCAATATCGACACTTCGAACCTGTGATAGTCGCTCTGATTGTCTCGTCTCACTCTGATTGTCTGTGCACTCCTTTAGGCATGCCTGACCTTAAATTTTATAAATAAAAATCTTAGGTATTAATTTAACTGATATTTTAATTTAGTGTAAGAGTGAAAGTTTTACCTGGCAAAAAAATATACCAAAAAATAAAATAAGTATATACTATTGAAGAACCCTAATCTGTGAAAAAAGTTCGAATTGCATTATGATTGAAACTACTCAATTTATTTGATGAATTATTTCCTTAATACAATTGTTTTAAACTGCCCTTTTTAATTTGTGTTAATAAATAACTTATATTATTTGATTAATCAACGCAGAATATTACATAAATTTTTGTTAGCTAGAAATTACAGGGGTTGGTCAACAAAAATTTTTTGGGTTAGAAATAAAGCCTACCTAAGATCCGTCAAAAGCACAGTGTCTTTCGTGCGTCTACATTTTTAACCGACTTCCAAAAAGGAGGAGGTTCTCAATTCGGCCGGTATCTTTTTTTTTTTCTATGTATGTCCACCGATTTCTCCGGGATTACTGGACCGATTCGCGTGATTTTTTTTTTAATCGACAGAGGATGTTTGCGAAATGGTCCCATAAAAATGTTCACCTTCAACTCCTCAAGCCTGATGCTGCAGGGATATTACTCACCTAAAATAAAGAGATTTAGGAAATGTCGATTACGAATTATTATTGTAGGTAACAAGTATGGACTACATCATGGAGCTCCAGGTCCTAGCTCCTCAATCCTGATGCTGCAGGGTACTGCCTACCTAAAACTATGGGGATTTAGGAAATTTCGATTACGAATTGATATTGTAGGCAACAAGTATGGACTACATCATGGAGCTCCAGGTCCTAGCTCCTCAATCATAGGATACTACACTTAAAAGCTTAAAATAAAAATTCTTTTCAAAAAACCGACTTCTAACGCCACTACAGAGTATAAAAATAATTTTAGTTTGTCCACGTTTGTTGAAGTCGGGCGGGCCTAAAATACAAACTATGAAACCGACTCGCGATTCTCGCTCAACTTCTACAAACGAGTCTCTCATATTGTGTAGCGTCGCGCATCGGTTTCATAGTTTTTATTTAGGCCCGCCCGACTTCAACAAACGTGGACAAACTAAAATTATTTTTATACTTTTTAGTGGCGTTAGAAGTCGGTTTTTTGAAAAGAATTTTTTTCTGATATGATGCCCGAGTGGTGGGATTTGCTGTTACCGATAGCTCAACGAGTCGCGACTCGCGAGGCTTAAGTGGATATGGGCGGGGCACATATTTCGAAGAACTGATGGTCTTCGGGGCCCCAACGTGCTGGAGTAGCGACGCCGTACCGGAACTATCCTTACTCTGTGCACTAGGAGCCGCTGGTTACAGGCGGCGAACGGCGAAAGACCGAGATCTATGGAAGGCCATGCAAGAGACCTTTTCTCAGCAACGATGGACGTCTATTGGTTGATATAGAAGAAGTTGACCTACCTATGCGGTAGTCTTGTGTAGTAGGTACATGATGTACTATTTTGTTCTACATTATTAGGAATGAATTCCTGACACTGAACGAGAACGAACTATTCTGTATCACTTCCCGGTTTCTGATAGAGCTGAAATTTTGCATGTACCTATGTGTAATGTGTATGTATGTATGTCGGATGACAAATCAATATTATTGTGACATGGAGCTGATCTGATGATGGAGACCGAAGATGGCTATCGGAACTCTGTAATAAAACGACGTAACCCCATCGAGTTTGGGCTCGTTTGATTCGTCATTTGCATTGCATTTAAAAATAAAATTTTTAATTTATACTAGTTCCTAGTAAGATAGCTATGAATCGCTTTCGTATAGCTCTAATCCGGCATATAGCTATAAACCTAGGTTCATAGCTATAACACGGCTTCAACTTTTCTGCGACTTATATATTATACAAATGCGCTTATTGTATGTACCTACATCTAATAGGCACCACTTGCCTATGTACGCGTGCGCTATGGCTCCCCGCCCATTGGCCGCGGACCCACCAATCCGGTACTCACCCGGGTACTTGTACTTGATAGTAATGCATGCGCATTGAATAGGCAAGAGCTTTCATTTTTTTAGAGTTCCGCGCCTGTGGGAACCGCGTTATTATTTTTTGGTCCTTTTCTTTACGCATATTAAGACGTTATTTTAAAAGAGTTACATCGAGTTAACAATTTTAACGTCAAATATTGTTGCATAATATTATCTAAATAAATAAAAAGAAAAGGTGACTGACTGATCTATCAGCGCACCGCACAGCTCAAACCGCTGGACGGATCGGCCTGAAATTTGGCATACAGATAGCTATTATGACGTAGGCAGCTGTTAAGAAAGGATTTTTGAAAATTGAACCCCTAAGGGGGTAAAATAGGGGTTTGAAAAATCGGCCTTAACGTGAGTGAAGCTACGGGCTAGCAACAACAAGCTAGTACCTTATAATCGCGTTCGTTGTCAGGTTGGGATTAGAGCACAATTTTTTTTATAATATTATGGTACATAGTAAAATAATATATTCAAGTAGGAAGAACATAATCAACACAGCATAGTTTTTTATTAAGTATGTAATTATATTCCTACTAAATAATTAATGAAATAATTATATTCCTACTAAATAATTAATGAGAAAAATAGAACCAGTAAAAATGCGGAAATATTTTTTTATGTGAGGATAATAATAACCGACATATAGAAAGTGACATCGGCAACTTTTTATCCCGGATAAGCGTAGGTTTCCCTCGAAATTTTTAAAAACCTATGTTGCGGAGAAAGGCTAGGTGTTTTTAACTGTGGATTTTAATCAATTGAGATTTATCTTCTTCTGCTTAGCGACTAGATACATAACAGTTACTTTGCCAACCCCAAACTAATGTAATCTAACCGAAACTTTGAGAACCAAAATGTAACTTTCATCTACCTAGCATTTTTTTTCATGTTAAGAATTCGCTGTTTTATAACGTTTATTTTTTGTGTATGTACACTCATCATAATACCGCAGTGCTAACAAGGCAAGAAAATAGCGCACGTCACGCAAAAAATCCACATTTACAATGCAAAAGACAATAATAACACCCTAATAACAAGTTATCGCACTCACAAACGAATCGCGTATGACTCGTCGTGAATTTGACAGCTGTCAAAAGTGACAGATCCCGCGTATTAAGACGTGTCGGTTAACGGAACCATATGATTATCCCCGCGCATCACGCTTTAATTATACACGTTAAAGAGGAAAGGTGTTAATAACTGTATTTAAATATTGATTTGATGTGATGTCTTGAATTTTTAAGTTAGGTAGGTACTATAAGATAAAAAAATTACGAAATGAGAAGAAATTTTAGTTTAAATTAGTTTTTTTTTCTAAAACTGGATTAAGTTGTTTATTAAATGTTATAATTTAAAAAAATTAAGGGTATAATTAAAATCGTAGCGGTTTATCAAAGGAATAGAAAGTTACTGTGGTACGAGAATTTTATTGTTTATTCTTATTGTTTTTTTTTTATTTCTTTCACCACAGTAATTAATTATTATTTATCGTTATTGTTTAATTTTATTTTTTAATTTCTCGAACCACAGTTATTTATTGTTTAGCGTTATTGTTCTTTCTACATTAAAAAAACAATACCTCGCTCAGCTAAAGAGAGAGAGAGAGAACTTTTCAACAGAACCTGCTATCCATATCCGAATTGGTAGAGTTTATTTACTTATACATAATAATTATTATGTATTACAGTTTGGACTCAGTGAAACAATAAATCGAAAGAAAATATGATAATTTTTAATAATTTTTACTTTTTTCACCTGTTACCGTCAAAATTTAGAGCATCTTTGATACATTAGGTACTGATTTAGTATGTATATGTAAAGTGATAGATGCATCATTATTTGCTAAAATAATCTCTCGTGTTTTTTATTTAGTTAGGACTCTTTTGTCTTTTACATTGACCTATTGATATGTTGCATGAAAAGTACACCTTTGTAATATCGATTTGATTGTATTTTAAGGGGGTAAGTATAAAGGAGGGTGCAGACATCTGCAAAATTAGCATACCTCTGACTGATTGTCCTGTCAGTCCGCGTGATATGTGATCCGGCCTTATTTTAGTTTGCTGTAGGTAAAATTATGGTAAAAATCGGTAAAAATGCTCTTTTGCGATATCGAAAGCTGCAATAGGCAAAGGACGTAGGTACTTACCTACTGGAATAAAAAAATGACATCCTGACGATCTCTCTTGGACAGTGGTTAATGTGTTGTAAGTGGGAGCTCTCCGGTTCGATTCCCGGCGGGGACAATTTGGAAATTTATAGTTACTTAATTATATCACTCTCAATTTCTTATTTTTGGTTTGTTCTGGCGGGCGCTTTGGCTACTACGCTAGTGTCACTGACATGCTGCCAAGCTTCGTATTTATTGCCATAATTAACCCAAACAGGACCTACTACGAAAAATATTTGCATGGCATAAAATCCGCAGAATAACTTCTTTCTCACTGGCTCGAAGTTTTCCATACGCCGCGCCGTGCCTGCCTAATTGTCTTGACTTTTCACAAGAGCCACAATGTAAGCATTATGTAATAAATCATTTTGAATTCGAAAACTTAAACATTATAGTAACAAACTTATTGGCTAATAATATATAATTTATACTTATAACATGTTTTAAGCAAATAATTGAATTATATTTTTTTTTATTACCTAAACGAACAATATTATGTTCTAAAATGTGCAAGTACTAAGTAGATATTATATTAAGGCTATTTCACCATCGTCCAATAAGCTTTAATGATAATGAATAATTTTGAAGTTTTGACAATTTTAGTAATTGACAATCTAAAAACATAAATACGTATTTAATTTTAGTTTTATTTATTTATACCATAATAATAAAACTTAAATAAGTAAATAGTTAACATTTAAGAATTATCAGTTTTATTACTCAATAAATAATAATAACAAATTAGATCAGTATCGAAGCTTTTATAAGAGTAGAATAGTTTATTCAAATTCGGTCCTTTATCGAAAAAATATTCAAATAAAAAATTAAATCAAGAAAATTATTAAATAACTGCAATTTGGGAATTGTAGTTATTAAATTATAATTATTTTACTTTGCTTTAAAAAAATGGGATGCTAAAGGATATGAAGGGAAATGGGATATAAATATTAGTAAAAAATATTTTTTTATTTTAGCTAAAACAGACTTTTTATTTACAAAACATTACAATACAATAAACAATCTACTATCTATCTAATAGGTGTCTAAATTTAAAATAATAATAATAATTAAAGTAAAATTTTCTCATGGAATGTAGAGTTACAAATGAGTGAAAACGTTATTTAACTAATAATACTTTAGCGGCAAGATGTTTTACAAAATAAGATTCTATTATTTTAACACAATACAAACTTTTATATTACGAAAAGGGCTCGATATTATGCTAAAATAGATTTAAAACAAATTTGCTTTTGTTTAATTAATACAATAAGAACTACCTATAACTAATTCAATAAATCGGTAGGACGGATTACGTTCACTAATACTTTTTAGTACCTTAAAAATAAACAGACTAAAATTGTTAAAAAAAGAATATGTAATCATTAAGCGTTAAAATTTTCTACGAAATACTACACAGCTTTAATTTCATAATTACAACACACAAAAGGGATTTAGGTACAAGATAAACCCTAAATGGTAACGAGTATTACAGTGCTTAATTAATTAATACTATAGTCAATAAATATCCCTGTAACTAAATACTAACAGTTAAAAATTTGGCAATATCCCCTTTTCAGTTTAAACATCGAATCTCGCATGTAACTTTAACATTGGTCAATAATAATTAATAAATACCTAACCGTCACATTTTACATATCCTACTAAATGTATAAGAACACTCCACGTACCAGGTTATTGTAAAAGTTCGTATAGAGCCGCTATGTAGGTTTGCGCCATTTGTAGAGTTTCGTATTTGGACAGTTGGCGATCAGCTCCAAGCGAAGGTAGGTGCCCACGGAGTCTGTCGAAGGCTTTATTTAAATTCTGCATCCGTCTCCTCTCCCTTGCGTTAGCTGCCAGGCGTCTTCTTCTCAATACAGCTTGACTGGTTGCTCTGCCTCTTCTTTTGCCAGCACCCTCTAACTCTACATCTTCCGAGCTGTCTTCTAGAACTAAATCGTTCGGTAATCCTCTGTACGCTATGTGGGTGGGTGATTCCTGGTTGCTTCCATCCATTGACGGTGTAGGCTCCAAACTTGATCTGCCTGAGTCAGGGGACCTGGGCCACGACAAATAGCACTCTTCCGTAGAATATTCCATCATCACATCGGTTGGGAAAATGTCCTTTTCGGTATACATAAGTCGATGTCCGTAAGTTTCGGCAGCCATTTTGAAATTTCACTACACAGGTGTTAGCTCTACGAAATCCCGTAGGGTTGTGGCGCTCCCGTTTACCTGTTCGGTTTATATATTTTCCAGGTTTGCGGGAAAGGGTGAGGTGTAGTTTTTTACGTTGGTGTGTAAGGGATGGATTGAGGCTTCGAGAGGGTAATTTGAGGCCAATCATCATTAATTATTTCTTCCCCGGGGCAGTGCGTGTGCCGCCTTTACGGTATTGTCTGCTACACTTTAACTCCGCAACCTATTTGAGCCTTTTGTAATAGTTATATAACAATGGAATAATTTATAATATTGAGGGCATTTCACATTGCGTATTTCTATAGGAGTAACGTAACAGATACACATACGAATTCCAAAGGTCATCTGAATAATACATTAAATAAAATTTTCATTAGAAAAATTATTTGCACCTAACCTAACAAAGAAAAATATTTTTTATAGTAAACCTACCACTCAAGAAGCCGGTAAGAACTCAAAGAATAAAATTATTATACTTTGTGATGCATCAAAAAAACGAATGCTCCGGTTCAAATTTCAGTTGATAGATAGTAAGTAAATACTATTCAGTACAAAGAAGAATGCTAGGCCGAAGAAAATGCTATGGTAGGACCTATGAATAAATAATCACAGCATATATTTATTTATTTTTGTTTTAATCAACTTTTTCACGACCTGTTCGTTTCATGATCCAATTTCACGACCCACAGAAATGACGAATATGACGAAAAGAGAAAAAGCTGTTTGAAACTTAAAAGGGCAATACCGACGTCAAACCCATTAACCCCGGGAATTGTTTTGACAGTCGGAAGTTAACCCGGAACGGGGGTATAACGGTCCAACCCTTGCTCGCCGGGTACTGTTACAATCGCTCTCATGTTTGAGGACTGTTTTTTATTGCTATTTTTTTTTTGGAAATTATTACAGTCGACTTATTTTATTGTATCCCGTTATATTTGGAATAAGTTTTTTAGATTTTGTGATTGGTAATTAGACAATATTTTTTTATGAATACAATCTGAACTTGACAAATATTTTGTTTTCATATTATTTTTAAATCTCAGGCTATGCCTAGTATCGTCAATTTAGCCACATTATATTATGTTATCGTAGGGATAGTACGCAGGTGCCCGATTAAAACATGGTAAAAAACTGAAATTATCTAATTATGGAAAAAATCTAAAATTTAGGTTTTGAAGGAATCAAACAATTTGAGAAAGTGTAATAAGTTATGGTTTAAACAATTATAATAATAGGCAGTTATACCTTTATTTCTTATCCCAGACTAAGTACTAGAAAAAATTCCAAAGCAAGCTCAAAAAAGCAAAAAAAAAGTTACATAGTTGTACAAACTATACTTTTTTTAATTATCACGTACAGTTTAACCACAGAAACAGGTCTTTTAGACCGCTTTAAAAAACGTTTTTATGTTGTCGCGTAATCCGAGCCACGGTGAAGGGTTAATGGGGCGTGAAACGATGCTAAAACAGTCCACCCTGGCCGACCCGACCGCTCGACAAGAAATATTTAGACGTATGACGATTTCGTGTCAAAATAACATTAGATTCTTTTTGTTTTCATTTTATCTTCATAATATAATCTAATTATAAGGAAAAGGTGACTGACTGACTGATCTATCAACACTCAACACATAGCCCAAACTACTGGCCGGATCGGGCTGAAATTTGGCATACAGATAGCCATTATGACCTACGCATCCGCTAAGAAAGGATTTTTGAAAATTCAATCCCTAAGGGGGTAAAATTGTTGTTTTAAAAATCGAACTAAACGTAAGCGAAACCGCAACCAAAAGTTAGTTAGATAAAAATTACAATCAATTTTTGATGATTTTTTATTTTCTTAATTGTCTCGCGTTCTTTGAGTATATATTATTTATATACTCAAAGCTCGCGTTAGTCAATTCTAAGTTCTAGTTACCACTCTAGGGGTATATGCTTCCAAGCGATATAGCGTTCTTCCAATTATTCCATCTTAGACTGTACCAAGTAGGTACATCATTAGGGAATAACTCATCAATGTTATTATTATTAATTTAAAAAAATCGTACCGTAACGTAATGAGTGATTCAGCGAACGGCTTGACGGTTACAATTATGGCCAGATATGAAAAACATCTGAAAAGAAATAAATAAAGTAAGTAAGTAGGTAGGTAGGTAGGTAATAGGTATAGGTTCTCAAACTGATTCTTTCAGAATAAAAAAAAATGTGTTTTCAAAATTCACCCCTCTTAAAGAGGAAAAACTTTCTGTTACACTGTATCCTAATTTCAATTTTCCAAAGTTGAACAGACAGACGGGCAAAACTTACAGTTTCGTCCGGGTTCCATTTTTTTAGATCCCTGTGTCAAGATTCCCAATTAAAAAAAACTAACACATCTAAAGGACAAAAATTAATGTTTTCAAAAATGTGATATAAAAATATGATGACTCGACGAAGAAAGTCATAAAACATGGATCTAAAAAATGTATTGCCCTCATCGTTATAAACGCTTGTTTTTTAAGCCTTTGAGCCTGTTTAAAGCTAATCCAATTAATAATACCTACTTTAACAAAAATCCGTGATTTCGCGTACATGTGAACGAACTTCTGAAAAATATCAGACCACCGGGGAAAGGAAGATTCTATACAAGCAGCCACGAACAACATGGGAAGGATGGACAAGCCATAATATTTAAGCGCAGTTTGATCAATATTAAAAAACTGGCCAAGAAAGGTCCAAATTTTTATTATTTTTACAAATTCTAAATTTCTTTTATTTTAGTTTATTATGACAATTTGACTTTATACAGTATACTACATTAAACCTAAATTTACTCTAAAATTAAAACTACCTACTACATTAAAATTAAATTTATTCTAAAATTAAAACTAAAATAAAAATTAAATAAAATCTAAAACCCCATCGAAGCCACTGCAGTGTGGCATGGTACCCAAGATGCTGGCAGCATTACGCCTTTGGATGGCCAAGCTAATCCTTTGGGCAAGGTAGCTGCCAGCTCTTGGATCCCCGGTAGACTCGATCACCTTTTTAGTTAGCTCTACAAAAAGCGCTCGAGCCTCCGGGCCCCACGGCCCCAGGGTCTCTACACCAAAAGGCACAAATATGAAACCACTGTCAAGTTTTTCATATATTCCTTTTTACAAATTTTATTAAAATATGAGGCAGATCTAAGCATAAACGAGTTTTTACGAAACTTGGCATGCGTAAGTAGGTATGTGGTGTCTGAAAGATTGAGAATTTGAATTGAGAGTTGGCCAAGGTAGGTATGCTATCCATCCATTCATCATATCTATTTTATAAGTTATTAAAATTCTCAGTAAACTTTTTTTGACAAAATTTTGAAATTGTGAAATATTTAATAGTTACCTGGCTATTTCTTATCGAACCTGGAAATGTTTAATTGAGTTTCCGCTACATTTTTATATCTACCAAACGGCCGATCTCCAGGAGATCAGCTCTTAAAAAAATATTCGGTTACCCTAGTGGGTTACACAGTCCTCCGTTAAAAAAAAAAATCATCCACAAAACTTTTGTTACTTTATCTTTTTTTTTGACAGACTTGACAAAAAGGAGGAGGTTCTCAATTCGTCGGAATCTTTTTTTTTTTATGTAGGTTCACCGATTACTCGAAGACACCTGAACCGATTTGGAAAATTCTTTTTTTGTTTGAAAGGGTATACTTCCCTATAATTGATGAAAATCTTAATTTGAATTTTATCGAAATTGCTCGAGCGGTTTTTAAAAATCAACAAAAAATCATATACTTATAGTGGCGCGGGCGTTTGAAGTCGGTTAAAGAAGTTTTGACGTGATAACGTCTTATAAATCGATGAACACCGGCTGCACGCAATAAGTGTCACGTTCCGCCTGAGTCTGTGCGTGCAAGCGAGCTAGCATGGAACAAGCGATAGAGAGGCACGATCGCCCCAAGCATTGGCTTGTGACTAGAGAGCGCCAGTACGTTATCACGTAAAACTATCGTCCGTAAATCGACTTTACAGACAACCAATTATTATATTAAACTAGCTGACCCGGCGAACTTCGTACCGCCACCTTCTTAAATAAAAGAAATAAACTATCCTAATCCAAAAAAAACTATCCTATCTTTCAAGTTGGACCAAATTACAGATAGTTACGAAGTTTGATCAAAATCGGTTAAGTAGTTTAGGAGTCCATCGCGGACAAACAACGTGACACGTAATTTATATAATATACTAGCTGACTCGGCGAACTTCGTTCCGCCAACTTATCTATATAAATAAAACAAATAAGCTTTCCTAATCCAAAAAAACTATCCTATCTTTCAAGTTGGACCAAATTACAGATAGTTACGAAGTTTCATCAAAATCGGTTAAGTAGTTTAGGAGTCCATCGCGGACAAACAACGTGACACGTAATTTATATATATATTAAGACTAGCTGACCCAGCGAACTTCGTACCGCCAACTTATATAAATAAAACAAATAAACTATCACAATCCAAAAAAACTATCCTATCTTTTAAGTTGGACCAAATTACAGATAGTTACGAAGTTTGATAAAAATCGGTTCAGTAGTTTTGGAGTCCATCGCGGACAAACAACGTGACACGTAATTTATATATATTAAGATTAAGATAAGATAAGAAAAAAAAATATAAGATAAGATAAGATTATATTTTTGACGACCTCCCTGGCGCAGTGGTGAGCGCTGTGGTCTTATTACTGGGAGGTCTCGGGTTCGATTCCCGGCGGGGTCAATTTGGGATTTTATAATTTCTGAATTATCTCTGGTCTGGTCTGGTGGGAGGTTATCGTTGGCCGTGGCTAGTTACCACCCTACCGTCAAAGACGTGCCGCCAAGCGATTTAGCGTTCCGGCACGATGGCGTGTAGAAACCGATTAGGGGTATGGGTTGAATTTTCACTCCCATACCCCTTACAAGTTAGTCCGCTACCATCTTAGACTGCATCGTCACTTACCATCAGGTGAGATCGCAGTCAAGGACTATCTTGTCGACGAATAAAAAAAATAAAAAAAATATGTATTAGTGCCGCATCCATCGCCCACACATCTCGGCTCCAAAGGGCCACCTACATTTGCGGGTACAGTTTCACCCGCTTCGCGCGCACTGAGAACTGTATCAGTGGGTTCGGTTCCCGGCGACGCGAGGTGTCGTATGCCGACTGGTTAGCGAGGGACCCAATCTTTACTTCACAGCTCACATTTTATAACACACTAGCTTTTGCCTTTTGCTTTTGGAAGGATCTGGGAACCTACTGAATTCGAGCCTCAATAGCACAACGGTTGAAGGTGCGGTCTGAAAACTGAAAGGTCGCAGATTCGATCCCCACCCGTTGCACTATTATCGTACCTACTCCTAACACAAGGTTATTTGGAGGGGAGAGGAGAATATAAGTCAAGTTCAACTGGGCTCTTTAAAAAAAAAATATCATCCCAAGAAAACAAAAATATATATATAAATTGTATGATTAGGTAATGGAAGCGTTTGCTTTGTTCTCCAGCGGCGTAAAAGTTCTTCTTGAATTTAAGGATGGAATTTCAAAAATCATTTCTCACCTCACTTGTAACGTTCTCAAGAAAATTGTAAAAACTTTTTTGTACTTACTTGTAAAAAAGAAGAAGAATGTGTACCTACTAGGTCATTCATTTAAGTTAAAGTTTTTTATCAGTTCATAAAAACTTACCTATAAAAAGGCATTCTATAAACTTTACTACCTTTACTATTAGGTGAACATGTAGGTAAGATTTTTTTCCGAAAAATAACCTAAATCTGCATTAATCCTTCGCTCCAATGAAAAATTGCATGCCATAAAATATATCTAATGAATACCACCATAATCTCTCAATTTGTAACCAAAAGTAGACATTGTTTCCAAACAATAGCTTAATCACTTATAAATATTCATATTTCACAAAAAACGGCTCCTGATTACATTCATAATGTTATCATATCGTAGACATTTACTTAAACGGTAGAGCGGCTAATGTAAGCGTTAACATAATTCTTACAAGATTTTGTTTGTTTTTTCCTTCAATCACGCAGCAACGGGGCAACGGATCGACGTGATTTTTTACATATAAGCTTGTAATAGGTAATTAAAAAAAATCAAAATTCAAAATCATTTATTTCATGTAGGCCAAATTTTAGCACTTATGATAAGTCATGAATCTACCACCGACTCGGAAAGCTGAATCTGCTGAGAAGAGCCGGCAAGAAAATCAGCAGTTGCTCTTTTCAAAACAAAATAATACAACATTGAATATCATAAAAACAATAACATCAATATCATATAAAGAATATCATATAAATAATACAATATCATAAAAAATATAATTTAGTAATTTACACTCTCTTGTCGTCAGCTGAATGGCAAGCCGATTGATAGATAAAGTGACATTAACTTCCTTGTATCCCAAAAAAGCAGAAAATTTACGCGGGATTTTTAAAAAACTACCCTTTCTCCAAGTGCACAGTCTCGGGCAAAAGCTAGTATCAAACATATTTTTATTCAATAACATGAAAGATTCGATAGGCGTCTTCTAACATGTTCCATAATCCATTGGCTTAAGCCACTGTATACAAAGTTTCATTGAGTTTGATTGAATTAATATTGAAATAGGAATCAAATTCCGTGTGCGAGAAGTGCGATTCGGAGAAGTTATGATTTAAGGTTGAAGACAAGGGTCTGCCCGCGAAATTCAAATTTAATTTGGTTTTTCGGAATTTGTAAACTAATACGACAAAGTAGGCTTATGGCCTTCTAATTGCGCCAGTGGAATTATCATATTCACAGGTTTACATAAAAATCTTTACTTGAAAGTGACCAGTTTAAGAAATTAATCAAAATACTGAGTTGGACGTGAGTTACTCACAAATTAGTCGATATTTTGATTAATTTCTTAAACTGGACACTGTCAAGAAAAATCTTTATATAAACCTGTGAAGATGATACCATAAACCTTAAGAGAAGCCTCTCCCTATGTCCTATCTGTGATTAACACGAGGTGCAAGTATCTTTGGCAGTATAAGATGTAACAATTCATATTATTATGTTAATTTAATAAGCTGAAGACCGCCCACTGTGAGGATGTTGTGCGGATGTTAAACAATTTACAAGCCATCATTTGCGACTAAATTCGGTACTCTTGATAATATAATGGAGGAAGGATCTTCAACTGCAACTTATAAGTAAGTTGTACTGCCGTATTCTCTATTTTTCACATTTCCACTGGCTATGGCAAACAATGGAAACTTGCTATACCCTGGCCAACCGTTTATTTTCTTTTTGACAGCTCAGTCTCACTCACTCTCACTATGAAGAAAATAAACGGTTGGACAGGGTATAAGAATTACTGCCAAACCCGCATTTCATCATACAAAATGCTGATTTGACAGTTTTTAGTAATTTTCGATGTTCACAGAGATAGGTCATCGATGGTTATACTGATCAAAATCCCAAAGAAAATAAAATATTTTTTTTTTCATGTTAGTCTTAGCCATAAATAAAAGAAATTCTTTTATCTGTGGTCTCAACTCTAATGAAAGTCATTATTAGTACTTACGAGTTTATTCCTTTCGCCAACGTTAATAGATTTCGAGTATCGAGAAACAATAACACCGTTAACCGATTTTAATTTTGTAAAGTTTTCGCTTGATTGAAATAGCATTCTCTCATGCGAGATCACGTTATATCGAAAAGGTATTCTTTTAAGAGAGTTAATGGTTTCTGAATTTTTACAGGAAAATTGTCCATGCAACAAAACAACAGTTAAGAAATAGAGCTTATTGAAATGTTCTTAGTTGCTAAAATACGCTTCGGTGTTCGTCCGTTTATGTTCTTATAAACTACACTTTAATCTCATCTGTTTCCTCAAAAAGCACCGGAACAGTGTGTATATTGATAACTATAATTTCCGTCTCTTCCCATAAACCTCCCAAGTAGTGGAGGTGCCTATGGTGTCAAATCTAACAGCTTCTGCCTGCCGCCCTGTAATTTTGCTACTTAACGTTGCATCACAATGATATATTTTGACAGTAATTACCTACCTATTTCCTACTAGAAGAATCATAGAATATACAAATACTACAGTATATTATTATAGGTTACAAAATTCTCATTTCCTAGCGTAAGAATTGAAGAAAATGACTTTGTAGGTACTGTAAAGTCTATAAATATCTAATAATAATAATAATAATATTATGTAGGTAATTGGTCAAGTACAACAATACCTAATGTCTGTAGTGCAACAATTGAATAGGTACTGGCTATGTGGTCTAAATTTTAGACTGATTAGATTTTAGATTTTAGACATTTTTTTAGACTCTAAAAAAACGTTCAATTTCTAGG
The DNA here is from genome assembly GCA_029955525.1 of Oeneis ivallda. Taxonomy (NCBI): domain Eukaryota; kingdom Metazoa; phylum Arthropoda; class Insecta; order Lepidoptera; family Nymphalidae; genus Oeneis; species Oeneis ivallda. The sequence continues at coordinate 25,002,033 of JARPMR010000009.1, forward strand.
AAAATAAAAGGTGAACAGCATTTTTCTATAACAAAGTGTAACCGAAAAAAATGTTTTGAGGTGTTTGTCAATCATGCCAGGGTAAGTAGATATTCCTACAACCTGTTTTTTAAATAATTTTGATAGTCATACTCATTTGGTGCGCTTCTAGGTTAGCTCCCTTCAATCAAAAACTACACTGTCAATAAACCACCACCATCAGGTGAAATTGCGGTCAAGGACTAACTTATATATGTTACATAATACCGATCTTAATTAAATAAAAATAAGAAATAAGTAACTCGTACATCGACGTGTTAAGGGTTTTGAAGAATTCGCAAGTAAAAACCAGTAAAAGAATTACTTTGACTTCCCTTTTGATATAAACCAGTAAGAGAATCAGGAAATAGAAATAAAATACTGAATTAGCCGTAACTCGATTACGCGCTATTTTCTAGACGACCACGCGCACGAGCCTTGCGTATTGTTTGCTAGCCAATGCTCTTTCGCTAAAGTAGAGTTAGTATCGCTATGACGTCAAGATCAACTATTTATTTCAATTACAAAACTTTTTTTATAGTTTAGCAATTTCACCTTGATATATTGCTCCTATTTTGGGTTAGGTACTCGTTTATTTTTTTTTTAATCTTTATTTAAGAGATTATTCGCTTAGCGAATATGCCTCTCTATAAGGTTACACAAATCAAAAATACAAAAAATACAAAAATCAGAAAAATAGAAACACAGAAAAGGTGAAAAAAGGAACAAATCAAAATAAGGAGTCAGATTGGCATTGAGAATTGAGTTATATTTGTTTGTCTATACTCGTTTATTTAAGCAGTTAATGAAATCTAAAAACATTGACTTTAATTGACAAAATATGTCAAGTGGTATTATTATTAATCTTCTGACTTACTTAAGTGTATAAAGATATAATTAATCCTACACACACCAATCAACACAACTACACTTACAACATCCAACACTTTGGATTTTTTGGAACGAAGTTCCTTATGGGGCGTCGCGGTCCGCGGAAGGGTACCCTAGCCGGCAAAAAACGTCCGTAACGTTAAAAAATAAAAGCGTAAGATTTTTTCGTCACAGTCCTTGTTGTCTTCGTTTATTTTACACATTCCATCAATGCTTCGATGGCGCAGCGGTAAAAAGAAGGAGTGATACTATCGGTTTAGAGGTTCGAATCCTGACTTCAGATAATTATTATTTATTTTATTTTTATTATCAATTTATTATTATTTATAATAAGTGATCAAACGAACTTACCTGAAGTGAAGTTCGATCATTATTATATGAGTTGCTTCATCCGAAGATATAATTTTACAAAAGTAGTCACTCCAGTCACCAGAGATAAGTCCGCGTATTTTATAGTTATACCCTATTTTAAAAATAAATCACCTTGGCAGCACCGTCTTAAGTTTGCTCATTATTTTTAGAGATGTATACGGTTCAAAACTTTTTTATTTGGGCAGTCAGGGAGGGTGGGTAATTATATCTTCGGATGAAGCAACTCATATAATAATGATCGAACTTCACTTCAGGTAAGTTCGTTTGATCACTTATTATATTTCTTTGCTTCATCCTTCAATATAATTTTACAAAGGTAGTTGTTTAGAGTAAAAAGTTTTGATAAACATGTACGCAATACAGATTTTGTAAATCGTGTATTTTTAATCACTTTCTTACGAAAATACTAATTGATTTGCTTGCATACACTTTAACAATATTAAAATTTATTTATGATATTATTATTATTATATTATTTAATACTATAAATTAGAATATATTTATTTTTATGATTAGGTATAATTCATAAATTGATTCACTATTAGATGTGTTAACGCAATTATTATTAAGAAGACCTGTCTTGGCAGGGTCTGGCATAATCTCCCTCATCCGCCATGGATCTAACATCTAAGCAGCGAAAGAATGAGTTCGATGTGTTAGTCCAGCCTGCCGTTTTTCTAATTGCCTCAACGCTCGCCTGAGCGTAAGGTGCTGTGCGCTTGTGTCAACGCTGCTACCTGATAGCGTTTACTTGATCCACCTGCTGATCGATTGAGGTTTGGCCTTTTTGTAAGGCTTCTTGTAGGTAAATAGCAGGTTATTTGTCCCCTCAGATCTTATATTTTTAGTTCTGGAAATATAGTGTGTGGAGGGGTGTAGCAGGGCAGATGCTCAGATTTTCTTGAAAGTAAGGTAGGAACAGAGAGAGAGAATAGGCTTGGTATCTGCCGCAGCGTATGTTTTTTTTTTTTTTTAATTTACTGTTATTCTAATTTAAACCCCGATTTCGAAAGTAATATTGCTTTCCAATTTAATTGATGGAAGAGTTTGTAGTCTATGAGCAGTGCAAATTGCTAGTATACTGAAAAGTTTCTTAGTGATTTTTTCTAAAGATGAGTGACTATAAGGGAACCATTTTTTAATATAGTTTAAGTTGAGGGACCCAAGTACGGGAGTAATAGGGTTTGGTTGATCTTAACTTATAGACACCTTTGAGGAGACGTTTTACGCTCGCTCCAGAAACAATGCTGTTTCTTAGCATAAATTATATTGCAATTCGATAAGGGTTCAAACTCCGTAACAAACGCTGTAAGAGAAAATGCCTAATACTGGTCTTTGACGATTTAAATACATTTTTATTATTTAATTTACAAAACTGCCACCGAAACTTGAGTGTGGTATTATATTGTTTTAAAATACTGTCAGAGAATGATGTTAACATTAGTGACGCTGAGTCTGGGTCGGCGCCTTGTTTTAAGGGAGAGAGAGAGAGAGTCCGGAGAGTCTCGCGACACCCAGGGTAAGTTTCTTGTGCAAGGAATGGTGAAATGAGATTGCAATAAGTATTAATGAGGATTAACATTAAGTAATATCCGAAACTACCAAGCTTTGTAGGAGAGAGTACCACGCTTGGGGTAACCAATTTGAAAAAACTAGGATTCCGTTTGCCTCGTTATCCATGATTTTCCTCAGACACTTTAAAATTAAAGAAAAAGGAGGAAACAAAAATCATAGGAAAACATAAAAGCCCCACATAGCGTAAATGCATCGACAGTGGCGGGCAGCCCATACATGCAAAAAAGCACTGCTTGTTCTATAAAAATCAAAATAAATTAAAGCACATTAAAAATATTGAAATAGGAACACGTCTCCAAATACCTACCTATTTATTTCCCGCACATCAGTCCATCTGATGAACGCCATCTATCGCTACTAACAATCCCTGTACAGGATTATCCCTAAGCATTCGCGCGATGGACAGTCGAAAAGCATAATTTAAAATGCCTCGATTCGCGTACATTTACACTCTCATAGATAGTGTATTACACGACTTAACACAAGTAAACGTTTAGATGTGTTTGTGATTTCATTCACTATTCTACTCCAAATTATCAATGAATACGCGTAAAATAAGCAGAGCCTGTCGGTTTGTGATTGGTTAATCGTAAATGCTAGTAGTTTTGTAGGCGAATAGAAATAAATAAACCAACAAAATAGTAACTATTAAAAAAAATAAAACATTTTATAGCCCTAAGATAAACATTAAAAATGAGAATAGTATTTATTTATTTAGATAGTAAAACTCACAAATAAAATTAAATATTTTGTTTACACTTAAAATTTAAAAGTATTTTTGACTCGAGTTTTTAGATTATATCTTTTCTACGCAGGGGCCATTTTTTTTCCATAAAATTTTTTCCTTTCGTATGAGTGCATAGTGTTTTTGTTTATTTTGTGAATTGTTGAAGTTTTTGCGGGAATAAGTAAGTGAAGTAAATAAAAACCAATCGGTTTTATGATTTCCTAGCCCTACAAAGTGTAAGATTTATCGAACTTCGACGAACTCCATCGTTTTACAGCGATGTTTTATTTACTTTGTTTTATTCTAATAAAGATAGGCGCGTGGAATTAATCTATAAATAAACCCTTTTTCGTGTAAATTGTGTATTATCGGACGAAGGAAACAATTAGCCTTGGCCTTTTTAAAGGCCACTTCGGATATCATTTAAGTGATTTGTGACGTAATTATCAGTCAGTTATTTAGATGTCTTATGTGGTTCTTGCGGCATACACCATGGCGAGCCGACAGGCTCCTAAGTCCTACGTCAGTTACTTTTGTGTTGCTGATACCTGAGAAGCAGGTATGTAGTACTTTTATTTTATCTCATAATAAAAAGAAATATTTTAACTTACAACTGGCTAGGCTCATTAACGCCCAGCTCAAATCTTGGACCTAGAAATGTGACAACATTTTTCCATTTTACTTAATGTATGACGTATACAGACTACACTTAGGTAAAATACGTGCATGCCCTTATGCCTACCCTAAGTTCAAATCCTGTGCACGCCACTGTGCATCGACAGATGAAGCGTCCGGATCTTGTTGTCAAGGCACGGATTTTTTAAATTTAGTATTGTTATTCAAGCAAAAACGGACTTCAAGCCTAGGTATCTCAAATAGGTTATAACTTCTTTTATGACCTTGATTAAAACACCTGGAGACACTGATAAGACGAACAGCCTTACATTAGGTTTAGGCATCAAGAAAATAAAACTCGGAACTAATAGCTCCTATTTGTAATAAATTATTATTAATAACAACCCACATATTAAGTTGGTAAGCTGTTATCCTGCGCCGCAGTGTTACGCCCCCCCCCCCCAGTTCATGACGAGTACCGACGAGGCGCTCGCCAGTTTTCCTGGTTGCCGGCTGGTCGAGTACCCGTATACAGTTAGGTAAGAACATAACGTATATTGTCTCGCAGACAATAATTTGTAGTTAATGTACATATATATTCACGATTACACATTTTCTACACAATTGTCATAAGGATATGGCTCATAACTAGCTTGCAGCTAGTAAGGTTATCACAATTACCAATTTCCTTTTGTGGAGTCACAGCTTTAGCAGCTTTAGGATATGGCTCATGAGTAGCTCGCAGCTAGTTATGTAATCGCAATCGACTCGCAGTCAATACCGATTTGTTTAAGGAATCACAGCTTTAGTATGTGATTTATGAATAGCTCGCAGCAAGTTATGTTATCGCAATTGATTCGCACTTAATCCCTTTTTATTGTGGTGTTACAGCTTTAGGATTTGACTCATGAGTAGCTCGCAGCTAAGAAGTCACATCTTTAGGACATGAACCATAAGTAGCTCGCAGCTAGTTATGTTATCGCAATTGACTCGCAGTCAACCCCGATTTGTTTGTGGAGTCACAGCTGTAGGATTTGACTCATGAGTAGCTCGCAGTTAGGAAGTCACATCTTTAGGATATGAACCATAAGTAGCTCGCAGCTATTTATGTTATCGCAATTGACTCGCAGTCAATCCCGATTTTTTTTGTGGGGTCACAGCTTTAGGATTTGACTCATGAGTAGCTCGCTCGCAGCTAGTTATGTTATCGCAATTGACACGCAGTCAATCCTGATTTGTTTGTGGAGTCACAGCTTTAGAATATGACTCATGATTGGCTCGCAGCTAGTTGTGTTATCGCAATTGACTCGCAGCCAATTCCAATTTGTTTGTTTGTGGAGGATGGCTTTAGTATATGACTGATGATTAGCTCGCAGTTAATCATGTTATTGCAATTGGTTCGCAGTCAATCCCTGTTTGTTGTTTTTTAGTTTCTCGGATAAAGCCAATCCAAATAAAGTTTTGTCTCCTTCCGAATCTTATAGCACTTCTTGTTGAGTTGAGGCATTAAGAGTTTAATGCTGCTTTGAGTGATTCCGAAGTTAGAATCACATAGGATCCTGCAGCCATCTTCCTGCTTAGGTGTTTCATGTCCTGCACCCTGTTTTCACTCTCTTGTAATAGTAGGCCCATTCCTTTACTAACGGCCGTGATACTCAGGACGAGTAGTCTTTGTCGCATCCCTTTTTTTTTAATATAAAGAGCCATATGGTTGACATGAATATTTTCACCATACTTCGGGGAAACATGCGTCGATTTCCCAAGCGCCGAGTGTAATTTTGAGTCAATTTCGAGTTGACCGACCTTTTATAAAGTAACTTTGAACCCTTTGTCAAAATGACCATTCAGTATCTGGATTAACTGTACTAGACTCGGCGTCGGCTTGATTTTCTTCGGTGTTTACGTATGACGCAAAAAAAAACAAAGCTCACATTGTTCACACCAATGCCAACTGGTTCTAGTTAACTTACTTAAGTGAGGGTATTGAATGCCTCTCTTTCAATTAATATAACTCATTACCGTCGTAGTGTCGACACGAACATTGCACAGTTGTTTAAGTTACGAGCAAGACTTTAAAACCGAGGAAAATGGCCATTATTTCTTCCAAATATTTAATATCTTCTATAATATCTAATAATATGCTACTTGCTCTGCTTTTTGATCTACTTGCTCTGCTTGTTCATCTACCATTGCTTTTAATTTTAAGTGTTTCGCAACAATTAGTGTTTTCAGACAAATCGAAGAAAAGGTGGGTAGTTAGTTCCCTTACGCTTCGCTTGGCTCGTCGTGACAGGGACACTACCGTCTCTCCAGATAAATAATATTATATTTTTGTTTACAAGTAGGTACTCGAATATAGTTAACGGCTGGGCAAGCTACTAAAGCCCCGTTGAGCGAATTTTACGAGCATAGTTGAGTGAATTCGTGAATTTTATTACATTTTTCGAATGTATAATATGATATGTAGAAATAATAATGATAAATGTCTCCTAACCTAAATAAATCCGAGACACTTGGGGGGTAGGTACTAAGTTAATTCAATCGTGATTGATGACAAGTTGTAACAATAGTGTTACCATAATAATCGTTATAGTTGTGTTTTAATTTTTATTAATTTTCATAATAAAAACACTTCCGCAAGTATTTGCAGAGTAGGTAACGTAATATTTAATTCAGAATATTTACGTTTTCTCTGATACCTCGTAATTGATGAAGACTCACAGTAAACCTCGATACGAAAAGTGTACCGTTTTTATGTTAATGCACAAACAATAATATAGTAGGCTATGTGGCGGTACGTAAGCGCAAACAAGAGATCGTTTGAAAACAGAAAAGAGCTCGTACCTTTTTCCTTCGATGATGATGATGATGATGATGATTTCAGCCGATGAACAATACTGCAATCACACTATCCTACAATATCCCTCGATCTTCGGCACTTCTGGTTAAATTATTAAGAGCGGCGCGCTGAGCGCGTGCGGTCCTTATCTCGCGCGAAAAAGTAATGAGCAAACTTAAGACGGTGCTGCCAAGGTGATTTATTTTTAAAATAGGGTATAACTATAAAATACGCGGACTTATCTCTGGTGACTGGAGTGACTACTTTTGTAAAATTATATTGAAGGATGAAGCAAAGAAATATAATTAAATTAATAATAAAACAAATTACACTTGTTATTATATATTTTTATAAATCATTGTAAACAAAATTAAGGTGTTAAGATAATTTTGTAAAGTAGTTTTTTTGATTTTTATCGATAGTAAAATCATGATAAAAAATGTATACCCGAATAATTATTTTCTTTATACCTCGAATAGAACTTGAAATTAATATTTTTATAATAAGGAACTTCTTTCCTATCTGGTATCCCACGACACCACACGACGTTTTTTAGTTTGTTTGATTGTTTGGCTTCTATTTAAAAATAAATATTCAATTTCTAATGTACCTACGTAAAACTAGTACCATAACAGCTTTCCTGATAATAGAGGCTTAAATTTTTAAGTAAAGTATTATCCATTGAGTTCATAATGGTAAGTAAATGATTTTATGAAAACGCACAATCCATTGACTTTTTCATTGTGTATAGGTAATTTGAGCCAGTCAAAATGATACACGAAATACTACCCTGTTCTATTTATTTAAGAACTATAACAGATTACAGAATGCCTAATTCTTATGCAGGCTATTTAAATGTTATTTGTATTATTAGGTATTATTGTATGTCATGTTTTTAAAATAGGGTATAACTATAAAATACGCGGACTTATCTCTGGTGACTGGAGTGACTACTTTTGTAAAATTATATTGAAGGATGAAGCAAAGAAATATAATTAAATTAATAATAAAACAAATTACACTTGTTATTATATATTTTTATAAATCATTGTAAACAAAATTAAGGTGTTAAGATAATTTTGTAAAGTAGTTTTTTTGATTTTTATCGATAGTAAAATCATGATAAAAAATGTTTACCCGAATAATTATTTTCTTTATACCTCGAATAGAACTTGAAATTAATATTTTTATAATAAGGAACTTCTTTCCTATCTGGTATCCCACGACACCACACGACGTTTTTTAGTTTGTTTGATTGTTTGGCTTCTATTTAAAAATAAATATTCAATTTCTAATGTACCTACGTAAAACTAGTACCATAACAGCTTTCCTGATAATAGAGGCTTAAATTTTTAAGTAAAGTATTATCCATTGAGTTCATAATGGTAAGTAAATGATTTTATGAAAACGCACAATCCATTGACTTTTTCATTGTGTATAGGTAATTTGAGCCAGTCAAAATGATACACGAAATACTACCCTGTTCTATTTATTTAAGAACTATAACAGATTACAGAATGCCTAATTCTTATGCAGGCTATTTAAATGTTATTTGTATTATTAGGTATTATTGTATGTCACTGACGCCATTTTTAGTCCCCTTAAGCAAATTATTTCTAATATTGGATAGAAGCAGGCGTTACTTTGCGGAAGTTCATCATTAGCAAGGAAAGGTTAGATTTATTTGCTATAATCCGCCAACAGAAAAATCTGTATGGTCAAACATGCAATTACAAGCTAAGCATCGCTCACCTTCCCAGCCAAGCAAGAGAGCCAAATTCCTAAGCAAGCAATGCCACCACCACTCACATGCACCACCACACAAGACTTTTACACTACTCTCGACGCACGTTTCACCCCGAAACCGGAGTATCCTCAGGAGATGTTGACTTTACAATGCTGTATTGTCTAGTATAAGTATATAGCATGCTTGGCCGGGAAGGTGAGCGGTGCTTAGCTTGTAATTGCATGTTTGACCATACAGATTTTTTCTGTTGGCGGATTATAGCAAAATAATTCTAACCTTTTCTTGCAAATTATTTCTTATCTTATCTTTGCCTATTTTATTCTTTAAAAGTCTAAAGTCTAAGCGAACATGCGCTATTGTCGACATTGCGAGAACCAGGCTAGGCCTACCTCAGTCATGGTCAGATAACTCGGAGTGCGTGGAGAGGGCAATTCTTTAGGAATTTCATTCAGCAATTGCGGTGCCGTTTAAAACGGGATGCAACATCAGGAAGTGTTCAAGAGACATTTTATAACAGGTAGCTTTTGTCCAGTAACACACGTTCGGTCAAGGAACGTCGAATACCTACAGATGAGTCGTTTGGTTTTTAAGGTTGAAGACAAGGGTCTGCCCGCGAAATTCAAATTTAATTTGGTTTTTCGCAATTCGAAAACTATTATATTCGATAACTATATAATAGTGGCCCAACATCATTGGAATAAAATAAAATCGAACTTATTTTTAGTTTAATTAAAAAAGGCGGAAAATCAATACCGAGTGGGGTATTATCTTCGAAGTTTACCAATCGAAAAATAAGAAATAATTATGGTCAATAGAGGTTTTTGTATATTTTACTCGCACTCGCGCATGGTTTGTCTAGAACCCTTCCAGATTTATTTTTAAGTTGCCGAAAATAACATAATAATAATCAAACAGCTAGTAGCTAGTATAGTCTAATGATTGGGTTTTCGGCCTCCTTTTCAAGTATTCCGGGGCTTGAATCTCAGTAGGTAAGTACCTCTATCTTTTCGGAGCTATGTGCGTCTTAGGGCCGATTTCACCAACGTAAAGTAAGTCTTATCCGAGCGTAAGGTATTTTCAATAAAAAATTAAGTGGCACTCGGGGACTGCCGCGGTAAAGCTATTGCATAGCATTTTTTATCAACTTATGCAATTATAATATTTATGCAATATTTTTTTGCATAATATAAATTATGCAAAAAAATAATTAAAAAACAAACAAACAAGAAAAGCGCACTGTCACTACTTCGCGAGTGAGATTCGAACCTGCGACATCATACACCATACGGTAAAGAAAGCGGCCGCTCGCCCACTGCGCCAAACAGAGCTACTTGTGAACCTCTAAAATGTTGCACGCTTACTGAACGACGGTGTTAGGTTTATTTTCGTAACGGAATTTCTTGATTCGGTCGCCGCGCTCAAACTGTTTGTCCTAGTTCAAAGCCCGCGATAAAAGCTATGCGATAGCTTAAAAAATTGACAGCTGTAAGAAGAAAAGAACTTGAACCTCCCAATAGGTAAACGCCTGTTGGATGACCCAGGTATCGCTGGTTGGACGAAGCGAACGAAGACCTGCAAGCCCTCAATAGACCCGATTGTACTGAAGCGGTGCAGGACATGAGCTTCTAGTGTCAGAGGCCATGATCCTCTTTAGGCTACAGGAGCCAGCGAAGTAGATAAGCTGGTTTCTTGGCTTGCATGACTTCGATCTCACCTTATGTTTTCTTCTTTGTTTGTTTTTCTTGTGCGCGTGCTAATCACTTGCCATAAGGTGTGATCAATGCAAACAACAATAAAATTGGAAGTCGAATAATTTATAGAACTGTTGAAAGTAGTCACGAATACGTAACTTTGCCACAGGGTCTTTAGGTTGGTATATATTTTACATTTAAATGTACAATTTACACCCACTGGTAGAGACTATTCTATACATATAATGTGCTTACACTATCGAATTTTGTTCAACGCGTCAATCAATCTTGCCTCATAGAGAGGGAGCCAAGACTTTTCAGACCTTCGTTATTTTATAAAAGCTAAAAGTTCCTCTGCGTATGTTCCCAATAGAGATAAGAACGATCCCCGACTATGAAATTTGGATCTTGGTGGCTTTGGGAGATATCAGGTAGTAAAGGTGCATAAATTCTGAGGATACTTTCGTCATAGTATAAAAGCTGAGTTTTATATATGTTACTTGGGGACCTATCAGAAGATGTTTCTTCTGCAGTCAGACACTTCCGATGGTTCCAACCCCGTGTCAGACACCCTAAAACTATAGTAAATTATGAGTATGAGTACGGGAGAAACGTCTTGGCTCCCGGTCCATCAGAAAAATAAGTGTACGTATAATTCACATCATTACCTAATTGTTCGACATGTCATCTTCATCAGCGACCCATGAACGGCTCACTTCTTAGTACCGCAGGTTTCCTCTCTGAGAAGGGTTATAGGCCATAGTCCACTGCGCTGGCCCAATGCATATTTTCAGATTTCAAACACCTTTGAGAACATTATGGAGAACTCTCAGGCGTGCGGGTTCACCAGGGGTTTTGTTTGAGTTTTCCTTCACCCTTCAAGCATGTTATATTTAATTGCATAAACGCAACTCTTAGGGTACGTTTATGCACACAAGGCGCGTTGTGCGGGCGCCCGCCACGTGCTCCGCCGGGTTCAAAAAAAATTCAAAATTGTTTATTTCATGTAGGCCAACCTGTGGCTCTTATGACACGTCAAGATTCTACCACCGGTTCGGAAAGCGGATTCTGCTGAGAAGAGCCGGCAAGAAACTCAGCAGTTGCTCTTTTCAAAATAATCATTTTACAATATTAATAAGTAGCTATTAATTACATTGTAATAAGTTTTTAAACTATCCTGTGGGCAGCTGGATGCCAAGCTGATTTAACCCGTGCATCTTTGTTAGAATAGAATATGACATTTCCACAAAATGTACTACAATTCAATTCATGTCAAAGACGGGCAGATAGAAAGTAGCCCCATTCCCGCCGGCGGCACCCGTTCACGAGCAACACAAACGCTTCATACTTGGCCATATGTTTGAGTTTACCGCGCGACACGACCCACCACGTGCCGCGGTACGCCCCGCGTGTGCATAAACGTACCCTTAGAAGTCAGAGGTGAGTGCCCGGCGGGATCGAACCTGCGACACTCAGAATTAGAGAAAACTCAGTCCTAACCACTAGGCTATCACTGGACTGTCCAAATATTGGCAGCTTTAAAACAAGAAGTCGTAAGTGTAAATGCACTCTACATCCTAACTCTACAGATGTTAAACAATGTTTTGAAACAAGCCCAATCAATTATTATAATAACCTGAAATTGATTCGAATTAATTCCGATTTGTTATGATTGGTACCCGCAGTGTTGATTTTAGCCCGCGGGTACAATTCACACCCTCGTCTAACATGCGTTGTTTACCTTTCTAACGCATCACTCTGCTGAGAAATCGTAGCAGAGAGTAGTTATCTTATCTTAATATATACTAGTGGTTCGCCCCGAACTGAGACCTCGCGGTAACGGTATCCCATGATTATTCATTCAATCGATACATGATAACCAAAACTGACATTATTATTATGCCCGTTTTCACCAAACATACCTAAATCATCCCCTAAGTAGGAGTCTCTTAACGTAGGTAGCTCCTAAATACAATCCTAAGTCCTAACATCCGTCCCAATATCCTTTTAGGTGTCCCGTACAGGATCGTGATAAATAAGTTGACAGAAAACATCAATCACCTAACTTATAGGTAGCCCGTAAAGGTTAGGGAACGTTAGTGAAAACATTGAATTATTTATCAAACATTGAATTTAACTCGTAGTTCCATGGGAATAGTTACTGACTGCGCCATCTATTAGCATTATTGTGAAGCTATGTTGATGCTATATGAATTACTGACGCCCATTAAAAATTAAATAATCTCGTTTCTTTATAATATTCATATAATTTTAGTATTTGTTGTTCAAGTACAGGATATAAGTGACCTAAAAACATAAAATCAGTTTGAAAATCCATAGCGGATTTTTCTAGAGAGCGTCTTCAAGCGAGCGTATAAAATCGCCACTTTGAAAGCCCCCCATTTCGTCAATTTTAAGGGAAAAATTAAAAAAAAAATATTTTTGTACTCAGTTCAAAATTATCTTTAAAATGATACGTAACAATTTTATGTAACGCGATTTTTTTTTTTTTACTTCGCATTCGCTTCTATGAGAGCCCCCCTGAAATAAAGATTTTTATAACTTTTTAAGCCATTTTCGGCTGGAGGCCATCGGTTTACATATTATATCTAAATTTGAAGTAATTACGTTCAGTAATTCAAAAGTTATAAGGCTCTGACAGACGGACGGACGGACGGACGGACGGACGGACAAGTGCAAATCGCCCTAGTTAACTCAAAGACCTTCGCTTCGCTCGGTCGATAAATTACGTGTCACGATTGACGTTGTTTGTCCGCGATGGACTCCTAAACTACTGAACCGATTTTGATAAAACTTCGTAGCTATCTGTAATTTGGTCAAACTTAAAAGATAGGATAGTTTTTATCTTAATATTAATTTAATCTATTATACCTTCTGGGTCACACAGCAACGCGTGGCTGGGTCAGCTAGTAGAAATATAGATTGACAACAAACGTCATTATGTATATTGGAACAAAGCTCGTATAATATCATGTCTTTCAGATAGTGAAATTCAATGCAACTACGTTAAGTACACTGTAAATATTCAAAAAAAAATTAATTGGTATTTGGTAGTATAGGCGATTGGCGTTGGTTTAGTCCTTATCACCTTAGTCAAAATATGTGGCTTGGCCGTTTCGTTACTAGAAACTATTGTATAAAGAACTATTTTATAACAGAAAAGTAATAAACAGTGACAAAATTGGATAGAATATTGGATAGAAGCAGGCGTTACTTTGCGGAAGTCCATGATTAGCAAGAAAAGGTTAGAATTATTTTGCTATAATCCGCCAACAGAAAAAATCTGTATAACTAGTGACAAAATTTTTCACCTTACGCTCATGTCTTCTTCTTTATCAACCTATAGACATCCACTGCTGGACAAAGGTCTCCTGCATGGACCTCCACAGGCTTCGGTCTTGCGCCGCTTGAATCCAGCGGCTCCCTGCGACTCGTTTGATGTCGTCGGTCCACCTAGTGGGGGGTCTGCCAACACTGCGCTTCCCGTAGCGGGTCGCCACTTGGAACCCCAACGACCATCAGCTCTTCGAACTATGTGCCCCGCCCATTTCCACTTCAGTTTCGCGACTCGCTGAGCTATGTCGGTGACTTTGGTTGTCCTACGGATCTCCTAATTTCTGATTTGATCTCGCAGGGATATAACAAACATAGCTCTCTCCATCGCACGCTGAGTGACCCTGAGCTTTCTTTTGAGGCTTATAGTTCATACGCTCATTACGACATAATAATCTTTTGACTAAGGTGTAGAGTTTGTGAAGTTAGGGCTTGTACTTGTGTAGAGTTTCTTGTAGGGCTAACATTTTACATGAAAATGTTTTTGGTGGGATTATCTAAAACAGTTTTGAGCGTTGGCCCTGGACAGCCCTGCACAATAAAATACGATATTTTTTTAGACGTTTTTAGCAATAAAATATGACTTGCAATCTAGGATCATTTTAGCTTAATATCATACTAATCCCTTAATTATCTTTTTAGTAGCGATAAATGCATAGTCAAATGTATGCGTTGCTAAAACTAAATTCATGTCGATTTGCAGCAGAATTTTCTTTCCGAACCGGCGGTGGTAGAGTCATGACGTGTCATAAGAGGTTGGCCTACGTGAAATAAATTATTTTGAATTTGAAAGTATCGCAATGTATATGAAGCCCTTAATAGGAAAAAATGATTCAGGAAAAAAATTAAAAAATTCAATTTTCAATTCATATAAATTACAAGTAATAATAACAAATGAAACGATTACAATATTTGAGTGTACCTATCTACAATAGCATTATGTAATTACGTAAGAACTTACAATAATAATTCTTTTTTTTAGGGTTCCGTACCCAAAGGGTACCAACGGGACCCTATTACTAAGCCTACGCTGCCCGTCCGTCCGTCCGTCCGTCCGTCTGTCAGCGGGCTGTATCTCGTAAACCGTAATAGATAGACAGATGAAATTTTCACATATTATGTATTTCTATTGCCGCTATAACAACAAATAATAAAAATTAAATTAAATTAAAAAAATTAAATTAAAATATTTCCATGGGTACATGAAAATATTTTAATTTAATTTTTTTTTAACGGAACCCTAAAAGAGCGAGGCCCGGCTCGCACTTGACCGATTTTAAGTTTAACATCGTTACAAAATTACAGGTACAATTGTAGCTGTTATACTGTACTATTGTATAAACTGAATTAGGGCACACCGCAAAAGGGACTTTTTGACCTCCAAAATGAAAACAGTGAACGGTTTACGGTACCCCGCCCTTGCCACAGTTATACTTTACATTATATTATTATATGAAAGAGGCTTTTAATGAAAAAGATCCATTTATTTCCTCTTACAAAGATCACGCGATGCTGGATAAAAGATTTTATTTCAATACGTTTTTTTTGTGTGATTATCTCTTAGTTTAAGAGATGATAGGCGATCCGTTATAGGTGTTTATGCTAGATCTATTTTCATCATCATCATTAGCAACCCATCAACGGCTCACTACTGAGCGCAGGTCTCCTCTCAGAGAAGGGTTATAGGCCATAGTCCACCACGCTGGCCCAATGCGAATTAGCGGACTTCACACACCTTCAAGAACATTATGAAGAACTCTCAGGTGTGCAGGTTTCCGCACGATGTTTTCCTTCACCGTTGAAGCCAGTGATATTTAATTGCTTAAACGCACTTGACTCCGAATAGTCAGAGGTGCGTACCCGGGATCGAACCTGCGAACCCCCAAATAGGAGACCACAGTCCTAACCACTAGGCTATCACTGCTTATGATTTAGATCTATTTTACAGAAGACAAAAATTTATTAACAATGAAAATCTATGACATAACAATAAACATAACACTAACTTTTAAATTGTTCCATACAGAAAAAAGCAACTGCTGAGTTTCTTGCCGGCTCTTCTCAGCAGAATCTGCTTTCCGAGAGTCATGACTTGTCAAAAGAGTTACAAGTTGGCCTACATGAAATAATTAATTTTGAATTTAACAGAAACATTTTAAATTTTGTGCTAGACATAGTAAGTCCTTACCTAATTATAGATCAGAGTTTTCAGAGAGAAATTTCTTTGACAGCTACTAATACGATCATCAATTTAATTCGTTAAAACTCGAAAGCACCCAGTGTATTATTGTAATATCTATTTTAAGTTAATTTAAATTGTCAGAAAGCTTTGGGTTAATTTTTCATCATCCCATATACTATTCATTTCCACGTATGCTGAATTGAGGCTTCTTAGTCTTTATTAGAACGTGTTAAGGGCTATTTTTATTACATTTATTTTTATTATGAAATAAAAATGAATGTTTTCATTTAATTCAAGGCCAAAATAAAATGAGAAAGACGGAGTATTTTTTTATAAAAAAAAACTATTATTTAATGTCATTGGGAAGGGTCTAATGAGAGGTTTGTGATAGCATGTATCTACTGTAAAATTTTTGAGGCTCTTTCTGTGGTTTTGTAGAAAGAATAAAAAAAAGCCGGTCAAGTGCGAGTCGGACTCGCGCACCGAGGGTTCCATACTCCAAAAGTAAAAGTAAAACGATAATATTATATTAATTTGCTTATTTATCGTTAACTTTGTTTGTAGAGGTTTATTGTTAATATAAAAAAAACTATGCTAGTTAGAGCGTTCGTTTTATTTTTCCTGTAAAATATACATAAACCTCTATTGACCATAATTATTTCAGATTTTTCGATTAGTAAACTTCGGAGATAAGGGGGGGGGGGGGGGGTGGAACGGTATTTTTTTTAGACATTCTAGCCGATTAATCAGAAACTATTATATCTAGAAATAAATAAAAAACTGTTTTAGAATGCACAAGTAAAGGCCTTTCATATGATACCCCACTCGGTATAATTATCTTACTTTGAAATTTCAAACCCCTGCTTTTCCCCCTTTTTTTAATTAAACTAAAATAATTTTCGCATTGATTTTATTTTTCCTGTAAAATATACATAAATTTCTATTGATCATAATTATTTCAGATTTTTCGATTGGTAAACCTCGGAGATAAGGGGGGGAACGGTATTTTTTTCGACATTTTGGCCGATTAATCAGAAACTATTATATCTAGAAATAAATAAAAAACTGTTTTAGAATGCACAAGTAAAGGCCTTTCATATGATACCCCACTCGGTATAGTTATCTTACTTTGAAATTTCAAACCCCTGCTTTTCCACCTTTTTTAATTAAACTAAAATAATTTTCACGTTGATTTTATTTTTCCTGTAAAATATACATAAACCTCTATTGACCATAATTATTTCAGATTTTTCGATTGGTAAACTTCAGAGATAAGGGGGGGGGGGGGGGGAACGGTATTTTTTTCGACATTTTGGCCGATTACTCAAAAACTATTATGTATAGAAATAAATAAAAACTGTTTTAGCATGCACCAGTAAAGGCCTTTCATATGATACCCCACTCGGTATAGTTATCTTACTTTGAAATTTCAAACCCCCGATTTTCCCCCTTTTTTAATCAAACTAAAATAATTTTCGCGTTGCTTTTATTTTTTTTGTAAAATATACATAAACTTCTATTGACCATAATTATTTCAGATTTTTCGATTGGTAAACTTCGGAGATAAGGGGGGGGGGGGGGGGGGACGGTATTTTTTTCGACATTTTGGCCGATTAATCAATAAATATTATATATAGAAATAAATAAAAAACTGTTTTAGAATGCACAAGTAAAGGCCTTTCATATGATACTCCACTCGATATAGTTATTTTACTTTGAAATTTCAAACCCCCGATTTTCCCCCTTTTTTTATTAAAACTAAAAATAATTTTCGATTTTTCTTTATTCCAATGATTTTGGGCCACTATTATACACAACTATGCCAAATTTCATGTCGATAGCTTTAATAGTTACTGAAATAATCGACTGTGACAGACGGACGGACAGACGGACGGAGAAAGTCTCACCATAAGGGTTCCATTTTTACCATTTTGGTATGGAACCCTAAAAAGAGTATAATATTATGACCACTAAAAAGTAAATTTTATTAAAGTGCTTTTTAATGAGAGGAGATTTTCTCTGTATATTTAGTCCAAAAAAGATATTTTAAACATTAAAAAAAAAACAATATTTCTGTTTTTTTTAATTCTTTTAACACAATATTTCAGTTAAGTACCCTTGTTAGTTATGCCCTTAGAGCGTTATTTAACCAACCTCAAAGTTCATGCTGAATCTTCTCAGCAGAATGTCATAAGTGCCACGAGTTGGTCCACGTGTAATACATAAATAATTTTGAAATTTATGGATATTATTTATTACCGTATTAACGAGAAAAAAACTTAAAATAACAGTTCTTTAAATCAAAAACGGGTAAATTTTTACAAAATAAACAAAAATTATTTTTTTTCTAAAATTTTTTTACTAACCAATTAGGTTAGTAAAAAATACAAAGATAAGCCGCCAACCGCAACCGGATCACCTGTCAAAAATATCATTCAAACGTCATTTAGTTATGATAATTACCAAAAATAATATTTGCATTTTTTTTTCACAAAAACCATACCGCCGCTTACTTTGACGAAATGCGGAATCAAAATTCTAATTTGCGAGTCATTGCGTAGGCGCCGGCCACCGCACGGATATTTAGAAAAAAAATGCAAAAAAATCTCAAAAAACAAAACAAAAAGGTGTCTTTGTCGCAAACCGCAAGGAGATTTGCAAAACCAAATTATTCTTGACATTATAAAAATTAGAAACAGTCTACATTGAGCCAAAAAATCATAGACATAAGAATCATTTCTCTATAGAATTTATGATTCCAAACGGTAAAATAATATTTTCTTTTTCGCAAATAGGCACTCTTCAAATAATATTGCACTTATAATTCAGTACGGTTCTTTCAATATTTTGTGCCTTATTTGGACTGTATTACGAATTGTTGTTTTAAATTTAACAGCAAACTTAATATTGTTTTCACGTGGCTAATTATAGTTCACTTCATTAAACAAATACTGTTTTGTCATTGCGACAAAAACTGCCCGCCTAGAGTTTTGCGGTTGTCTAATAACATGAGCATAAATGATCTTATAAATATTTTAATTTGGTGGTTTGGTATAATTACAGGATTATTGTATGAAGAATATCCATAATGTCCATCCATATCCATACTCCATAACATAATCCATATGTTTTTAATAAATGAAAATGAAATAAAATAAATAAATAATGATAATTATTATTTTAAAATTAACTATTAATAAATTACTTCTAAGTATAATTAAAACTAGCCTAGTGGTTAGGACTGTGGTCTCCTATTCGGGGGGTCGCAGGTTCGATCCTGGGTACGCACCTCTGACTTTTCGGAGTCAAGTGCGTTTATGCAATTAAATATCACTTGCTTCAACGGTGAAGGAAAACATCGTGAGGAAACCTGCACATCTGAGAGTTCTTCATAATGTTCTCGAAGGTGTGTTAAGTCCGCCAATTCGCATTGGGCCAGCGTGGTGGACTATGGCCTATATCCCTTCTCTGAGAGGAGACCTGCGCTCAGTAGTGAGCCGTTGATGGGTTGCTGATGATGATGATGATAATTAAAACTAAATTAAATAGTAGGTACCTACCCAAACCCCAATAATTAATTTTATTATTGTAATTACTAATTACCCAAGTAATTTGTAGTTACCCACCCTAGTAGCAATATAGAGCAATATGCGTTGGCTGTTAGTTGGGCCTTTGTCCCTAGAAGTTGTCATCGTTGGCTACAAAACCCCAACGGAAAGTAAAGATTCCATTGCTCTTCGGAAGGCCAAACTAATTCTTTGGTCCAGGTAGCTGTCAGCTCTTGAATCCCCGGTTGACTCGATGACCTTTTTGAAATTATTTTATGAATTTGCTACATTGAAATAAAAATATTTAAGTGGGAAAGTTAATTCAAAAACTTTTCAGCTTATAGCTATTATTTTGGTTGGAAAAGAGACCAGAAAACTTAAAATTGATGGCGAAGCCTTTTAGAATCTGTTAAAAAAATCTAACTTTTGATCAACTGCAAGGTTGTTTATCAAATAATTTAGATGGTGGATTTTTAATCTTTTAATGCATATATGTTACGGTAAATGTGATAAATGTGGTAATTAGGTATAAATAATATTCGGTGATTATTAATAATTACCTCATGATTTGATAAATTTGATATAAACTACGAATATGATCACTTTTTTCGGTTATTATTAATAATTCACGAAATGTCTTCGGTAAAAGTAATGAAAAAAAAGCCGGCCAAGTGCGAGTCGGACTCGCGCACCGAGGGTTCCATACTCCAAAAGTAAAAGTAAAACGATAATATTATATTAATTTGCTTATTTATCGTTAACTTTGTTTGTAGAGGTTTATTGTTAATATAAAAAAAAACTATGCTAGTTAGAGCGTTGGTTTTATTTTTCCTGTAAAATATACATAAACCTCTATTGACCATAATTATTTCAGATTTTTCGATTGGTAAACTTCGGAGATAAGGGGGGGGGAACGGTATTTTTTTCGACATTTTGGCCGATTAATCAGAAACTATTATATCTAGAAATAAATAAATAACTGTTTTAGAATGCACAAGTAAAGGCCTTTCATATGATACCCCACTCGGTAAAGTTATCTTACATTGAAATTTCAAACCCCCGATTTTCCCCCTTTTTTAATCAAACTAAAATAATTTTCGCGTTGCTTTTATTTTTCCTGTAAAATATACATAAACTTCTATGGACCATAATTATTTCAGATTTTTCGATTGGTAAACTTCGGAGATAAGGGGGGGGGGGGGACGGTATTTTTTTCGACATTTTGGCCGATTAATCAATAAATATTATATATAGAAATAAATAAAAAACTGTTTTAGAATGCACAAGTAAAGGCCTTTCATATGATACCCCACTCGATATAGTTATTTTACTTTGAAATTTCAAATCCCCGATTTTCCCCCTTTTTTTATGAAAACTAAAAATAATTTTCGATTTTTCTTTATTCCAATAATTTTGGGCCACTATTATACACAACTATGCCAAATTTCATGCCGATAGCTTTAATAGTTACTGAAATAATCGACTGTGACAGACGGACGGACAGACGGACGGAGAAAGTCTCACCATAAGGGTTCCATTTTTACCATTTTGGTATGGAACCCTAAAAAGAAGGAACGAACTGAAAAACCCTCTAACCCCCGCCCGACTCCTCCCTCCTGCAACCGTTTAACCTAACCAACAGTAAGGAGTTTTGGGCCCAAGCAACAAAAACGATTTTTGCTCACTGGTTTTGGGCAGCAAAGGCACCCTTTTTGAACTAGAGAGTGAAAATATCATACAAACCACCTTGGATTGGGCTTTGATGAGGAAATGTAACCAGCACTGACTGTTACCCCCTTTATCTTTAAGAATCTGTCTATTGTTAAGTGCAACTTTTTGGAAGTTGCTAAGCATTCCCAAAAGCTTACCTTGCCACAAAATAATTACAAAGTCAA
Organism: Oeneis ivallda; assembly: GCA_029955525.1. Lineage (NCBI taxonomy): Eukaryota > Metazoa > Arthropoda > Insecta > Lepidoptera > Nymphalidae > Oeneis > Oeneis ivallda. The sequence goes on from JARPMR010000009.1 coordinate 25,023,487, forward strand.
AACTCAAAACAAACAAAACTAGCGGTCAGCTTTTTTCTAACATTTTTCTAAAAATTGCGCTGAAGTGATTATGGTGCGGCCTGATTGTTGGGTGCCCGTTCGATTCTCGATTATACACATTAGCGTCGATCGATTTTGCGGCGTGTAAATAATGAATGTTTGTTTTTGGTTCAAAGTTTCATGCCTTGTTAACTTTGTCTCGACGACCTCCCTGGCTCAGTGTTGAGCGCTGTTGTCTTATGACTGGGAGGTCCCGGGTTCGATTCCTAGCGGGGTCAATTTGGGAATTTATAATTTCTGAATTGTCTCTGGTTTGGTCTGATGGGAGGCTTTGGCCGTGGCTAGTTACCTCCCTATCGTGAAAGGTGTGCCGCCAAGCAATTTAGCGTTCCAGCACAATGGCGTGTACAAACAGATTAGGAGTAGGTGTGGTTGAACGTACATTGCCATACCCCATCCAAGTTAGTCAGCTACCATCTTAGACTACATCTTCACTTACCATCAGGTGAGATCGCAGTCAAGGACTAGCTTGTCATCGAATAAAAAAATCGGCCAAGTGCGAGTCGGTCCTCGCTCTTTTAGGGTTCCGTTAAAAAAAATTAAATAAAAATATTTCCATGTACCCATGGAAATATTTTAATTGAATTTTTTTAATTTAATTTAATTTTTATTATTTGTTGTTATAGCGGCAATAGAAATACATAATATGTGAACATTTCATCTGTCTATCTATTACGGTTTACGAGATACAGCCCACTGACAGACGGACGGACGGACGGACGGACGGACAGCGTAGGCTTAGTAATAGGGTCCCGTTGGTATACCCTTTGGGTACGAAACCCTAAAAAACACCTTTGGAACATCATGTAGGTACCCACTCTTGACTTTGTAAAATTCAGTTTAATATTCACAATTTTTGCGTTTTTTGGTATTCTGGTAACTTGAAAACCAAACTTATCAAAACAGATAAGTTTAACGGACTAACTCTAAACTCTTGAAACTATTTATTTTAAAGTTTTTTGGGTGAACCGCTAGAAGCAAAAGCTCATTCTAGTCAGTCCAACTAACCAAATAATAGTCAATAAAACACTGATCAACGGCAACAAATTGGTGATCATAAAAAAAGGATTATATTTGGCGCCGATTCCTTGTTCTAAAAACGGGATAGAGTAATAATGTTAAACCAATAGTGGGCGTGAAACAAACGCCGACAGAAGCTTAGGGGTTAATCTTGTTTGTTTGAGATATTCTAAAAAGGTGCTACCTATAGATCTATAAAATAACAATTTTTGTGAGAAGCGATCCAGCATCCAATAGATGATAGAGCTTCAGCACAGAATATATAATAGTACTACGTAGTTTCAGCTAAATTAGACAACAATCACGAATAAGTCCTCCTGTTGTTGGTGTACATAACTGACAATAACTTTTGGCTGTTTGAGCAAGCGTCACTCATTCGATAGAAGCTGCATATTTTCAACTAGCAAATAGATCAAATGTGATATGCAAGGCTATAATTTTTAACTGCCAACAGTCTTTAACTTCTTCTTCTTCGAGTGCCGACTCCTATCGGAGGTTGGCAATCATGACGGCTATCTGCACCTTGGACGCTGCTGCTCGGAACAAGGATCGGTTACTTTTTCCATACCATTGGCGTAGGTTTCTAAGCCACGTTGTTCTTCTGCGACCCGGTGGTCTTCGGCCAGCTATTTTCTTTAACAGTCATAGACATTATGGCATTGGCATAGTTGGCATTATGTTCTCAAAGGCGTGGAAAGTCTGCCAATCCGCAATTGGCCGACGCGGTGACCAGAGCTATGATCTAAACTACCTACTTAGCCAGTATAATCACAGTATAAAGATGCAATCTACTGTGGTATAATGGACCGGCAATAAAATAGGTCCGTTGAGATCATTAAGCAAAAACTTTTATTTAGGCTTCAATGGGTGAGATGGCAATTTTTTGCTGATTAAATTACTTACCTACTACTAAGTAAAGCAGTGATAGCCTAGTGGTTAGGACTGTGGTCTCCTATTCGGGGGGTCGCAGGTTCGATCCCGGGTACGCCCCTCTGACTTTTCGGAGTCAAGTGCGTTTAAGCAATTAAATATCACTTGCTTCAACAGTGAAGGAAAACATCGTGAGGAAACCTGCACACCTGAGAGTTCTTCATAATGTTCTTGAAGGTGTGTGAAGTTCGCCAAATCGCATTGGGCCAGCGTGGAGGACTAAGTATGGCCTATAACCCTTCTCTGAGAGGAGACCTGCGCTCAGTAGTGAGCCGTTGATGGGTTGCTGATGAAGTAAAGATACAACTTATTAACCTAAGCTCAAAGTAAGCCATTATCTTTCACAGCTAACTCTCAATCTCTCACAGAGTAGCAATCAAGGCACTCGGAGGCGTCGGCGACGAGAAGGAGGCTACCGTCATAATGGCCCACGGGGTGTAATCCTCTGAGCAAACATCCGCCGGAATCGACCCGCCGATAAATCATCGATCAGTGATTGGGCCGGACATAGAATAGTTGCATTCTGCAGATGCGACACTACATTATTCCTAAGGGCATTTGTTGATAGGTTTGATAATACTCACAATGTTTGAACTACTGCAGTAATGCTGACTGTAACTAACCTTTTAATGCAGTAGGTATACCTAATCAAAATAGTATCTTTTTAAGCTATTGCATAGCTTTTATCGCGGGCTTTGAGCGCGGTGACTGAATCAAGAAATTCCGTAACGAAAATAAACCTAACACCCCCCACTCCGACCGGCACAGCGATGCGGCGTTGAAAGCCGTGCATCGTCTACGTCGTTTCAGTTCGGCAGACTTCGGCACGGTGTTTGTGTGCGTGCGACTAGAAAATAGCTTTACCGCGGCAGTCCCCGAGTGCCACACGAATTTTTTTTATATACATTTTTTTGGGGTTTTTTACCACCTGGCATGTCAACCCCTTAAAATAGTATCTTCATCTTCTTAATTGTGGCTGTTCCATTCAACGTGACATTGGCAAAGTGTACTGAGCTGAACTGGCACTAAATAAAGCCAGAAAACTAAAACAACAACAACAATCATCAGCCGCCAATCAACGGCTCACTACTGAGCGCAGGTCTCCTCTCAGAGAAGGGTTAAAGGCCATAGTCCACCACGCTGGCCCAATGCAAATTAGCAGACTTTGAGAACATTATGAAGAACTGTCAGGTGTGCAGGTTTCCTTAGATGTTTTCCTTCGCCGTTGAAGCTTGTGATATATTTAATTTTTTAAACGCATTCACCGTTGAAGCTTGTATTTAATTTCTTAAACGCACTTAACTTAGAAAAGCCAGAGGTGCGTGCCCGGGATCGAACCTGCGACCCCCCGAATAGGACACCGCAGTACTAACCACTAGGCTATCACACAACACAGCAACAATAACCCTGACAAATTGATCCCGGTTTTAGTTTTACTAACAAATCCCCAATGGTCGAATTAAATTTTTTTTTTTTATATTTAGTTGAAGTCAAGTTGAAGTTGTAATATTCTCCTCTCCCCTCCAATTAAGCGGAAAGCTTGTGTTAGATAGGAGTGGGTACGACAATAGTGCAACGGGTGGCATTCGAACCTGAGACCTTTCAGTTTTCAGTCCGCACCTTTAACCGTTGGGCTATTGAGGCTTGAAAATATTTTTATTTATTTATTCGTCCACCCATCCCAAGACTCCAAGTTCCCTTTTATTTATAAGTTAAAGCCCCAACTGAAAACTGAAAAGTCGACTGGTTGCCCCACCTGTTGTTGCACTATTGTAGGTATTACTCGTACCCACAAAAAGGAGAATATTGTCAAGTTCACCTTGGCTACATTCTTTAAAAAAAATTGAATTTATTATGACTTTATGAAAGTATGGCATCAACCTAACTCTTCTCAATCGGTCACTCTTGTCAGAGTGGTCGTGGCTGCTGGGATGATGTGACATTAGTTGTTATTCGTCAGTCTCCTTGAATAATTTTTTATCGCACCGCCTCCCGCGCGATGCTCCTCCACTTGTGACGGTCAGTTGCGTTGCGGGAGTACTCCACCACAGTTGTCCGGGTCACCGCTTTGATTAAGTCCGTCCAGCGCGTGGGTGAGCGTCCTCTCGTTCTTTTCCCTTCCACCTGACCCTGCAGCACCAACCGCTCAATTGGCCCTTCATTGCTAGAGATGTGACCGAAGAACTTTAGAATTCGCAACTGCACAGTCGACGAAAGCCTTTCATTTTTAACCTAACTATGTACGACTTGTAATTTTATTCATCATCATTATTATATACATAAAATAAATCAAATAGGGTTGAGCGAAGCAATGGCTGGATCATGCGTCATGCTCGTGTACGGGTGCCACCCGCGGGAATGGGGCTAACTTCTGTCTGCCCGTCTTAACATGACATGTTAAGACGGGCAGACAGAAAGTAGCAGAAACACATTGTGTTGAATTATAATTTGGCATGCTTATGTGGAAATCATTGTTTGTAAATTGGAAACACTATGCAGTGTTTCAATGTATGCACATTGCATAGTATCTATTATTCTATTGAATTGTAAACTTGTTTTGAAAAGAGCAACCGCCGAGTTTCTTGCTGGTCCTTCTCGGCAGGCAGGGCATTCCGAACCAGTGGTAGACTCATCGACGTTTCAAAAGCACTTGTAAAAAAGTTTATTTGAATGAAAAACATTTCTTTCTATTCTATTCTAAATAAAAACAAAATACCCCTTCGTGCTTAATCTATGTGGCGAAGTTGGTGCTCCAACGCTTTCGCCAAACCAATTAAGGCAGCGCCGTGCCTTATTGGCCTCTAAGGCTCTAACGCTTCGTAACTTTTACTTTTTTATTATTGCACATAATGGTTTTATTTGTTTAACAAGTTCTCATGATGATAGTGATTATCCCGAACACATTATAAAAGTTTGTTTAAGTCAAGCATCCTAACTAACGCGAACATTTAATTTTCCTTTGATGGTGTTTTCTTAGAAATACATAGGATGAACCTACTTATTTTTTTAGTAAACAAACGTGACTCAGAATTAGTTTACTTACCTTCTTCTTTCTCAAAGGTAAAGACCTCGAAGAACAAAAAGAAAAAAGAATAGTATATTTGAATAAAAATCTTTTAACAAACTTCAAAAAAGGAGGAGTTTCTCAATTCATCGGAAACTTTTTTATGTATGTTCACCGATTACTCGAAGACGCCTGAACCGATTTGAAAAATTCTTTTATGGTTCAAATGGTGTATATACTTCCTAGGTGCTCACATTTAAATTTTATCGAAATCCTTCGAGCGGTTTTAAAAAAATCAACAATTAGTTAAATATTTTGTAGTGGTGCGGGTGTTAGAAGTTGGTTTTTTAAAAAGATTTTTTCAAAAAACTTGTACAAAGTGCAAGAGTTCAAGAAGACTTTTAACGGATTAATAGACGTGAAAGAATAGACGTGATTTTTTGCATCGGTATTGTTGAGGACCTGGAGATTGACTTGGCTACATTTTTTCCCGGAAAAACAAACGGTCCTCCGGGTTCTACAACAACCACGTTGAGTGTAGATTAACTCGCGAGCATAAGCTAGTTCATTCTAATTTAAATGCCATTACAAGGTTATTTTGAAAGTTTTGCATACACCAATTACTTTATGTGCTAAGGGTTGAATGTCACGGTGGGTGAACGTGCCTTATGGGAAAGTTGCGTAGCTTATAAAGAAGAGACATACGGACATACGGACGGTTGACAGGTGGCTGCATTTCCCACGATATGGCCAATTGACCTTCGTGCGTGTCTTTGACTTTTTGACACTGCAGGGGTTGTTTACAAAATAAACTTAGGTACTAATTCAATTGCGTACTTTTGTGTTTATGGAAACAAATATTACGCGTTCTTAACGAATCTATATAAAAAAAATTACGGTATTAATTGAGTAGTGATAGCTTGGTGGTTAGGACTGTGGTCTCCTATACCGGGAGTTGCGGATTCTCATACAATTTCAATACATACAATTCAATAGTATAATATGATGGGCAGACAGAGAGTAACCTCAGAAAGTAGTAGTATCACATGCTTAAACGGCGAAGGAACATCGTGAGAAAACCCGTCCGAATGATAGTTCTCATAATGGTCTCAAAGATGTGTCAATTTGCATTGGGTCAGCGTGGTGGTCTATGGATCACCCTTCTCTGAGAGACCTGCATTCAGTAGTGAGCCTTTCACGGGTTGCTGATGATAATGATGATGATGATGAATCAATATCGTTGTTGTAGGTGGAGAGGATCATAACGGGCAACATAGAGAAGAATTATACCCTTCTCTGAGGAGACCTTCACTCAGTAGTGATTAGTGAATACCTATACTTACCTACCTACGTTGAAGTTGTAGAAGATACCGTTATTAGAGCATTTGGCTCTGATAACATCAAATGCCGTCAAATGACGGGGTAGATACATGATTCACGGTCACTGGACATCGCATTAACATATAAACGGTATGGCACGTAACAACCCTCACTCGAGATGTTTTAAATTTTACTTTTATTATTATTTTGAAGGAATGAGAGCCTTGTGGTTAGGACTGTGGTCTCCTATTCGGGGGGATCGCGGATTCGATCCCGGGTCCCACCTCTGACTTTTAGAAGTAATTAGCTGATGCCCGCGACTTCGTCTGCGTGGATTTAGTTCATAACATCCCGCGGGAAATCTTTGTCACCCTCCAGGTTCTCAACTATACCTATCCAATAAATCACGTCAATCCGTAGCTTTGTAGCAGGAAACATTTGATCGTCTTGCTCGCGGCATTGCTAATGATGATTCAAAGAGAAAACATATTACTGATGATATTATTAATTACGTTAAACTATCATTTTTATAATTGTCAAATTTTTTACCATAATTAACCAAAGACAAAATTACGTTTAGCTGTCATTTACGTTTTGTTATTCCACTGTCATTTGCGTTTTGTTATTCCATGTCAGATTCGTTTTTATTATACCACGTTTTATAGTGACTTGACGATCGAGCTTCGAGGATCGAGAGGGAGGATTTGATGATGGAGCAGAAAACTGGGTAACATGATGTACATGATAGTCCGGCCATAGATTCACATGTCAGGGGTGTTTTTAATTTTCAATTAAGTATACATTGTATTGGTGACAAGATAGCACTTGATCGATCCGCAAATAAAGTTGGTAATCTTTTTACCTCTATTTTGAAAAAAGGTATTATACCTACCTTTACCTATTTTTTTGTACACGAAAGACAACAGTGGCGACAGCTAGAGGAGGCCTTTGCCAACAGGCAATTCGAAACGCGCGACATCCTATAGAGATTAGTTCTTGACTTTTTTTAATAATACTAGTTATTACAGTTTTTGCAATTTACGAAGGCGAGTGAGCTTTACTCGTGGTTACTTCGTGTACATGCACATTTCATAAGTGTGCGTGCCTGTCAAAGCCTAGGTGGAAGCGGGCAGGCGCGAGCATTGTGCTCGCTCACACTTATACAGAT